>OU862897.1:12409480-13027757 GCA_917880725.1 Selenia dentaria | reverse complement strand
GCGCTGAGCAACTGCCCGCGCTTCTGCGCTGAGCGGCCGCCCAAGCCGCTGTCCCGAGCAGTTGTCTGCTGGAAGTCAAGTCCGGAGTAATCGACACCAAAGAAAACCTTGTGTGCTGTCATGCCAAGGTGAGTTTTTTGAGATATTCGACAGTTAATCTTCACAAATTTATATCACGCGCTAGTTTTCTTTGGTATGCATTAATAAATAAAAATATCACTAAACTGTGCGAGTGAGATCTTGGTAAAGTATGTAAGGCATGGAATGTTTATCTTTGTTTTCATTGCATAGTGTGGTGCGGGTGATGGAAGTCCAGAATTTTATCGTAGTACGTAGACAGATATTAACACATTAATTTGTTTTTCAGCTGTCCCGAGCAGGTATCCTGAGCGGCTGCCCAAACTGCTGCGCTGGGCTGCTGCGCTGAGCAACTGCCCGTGCTTCTGCGCTGAGCGGCCGCCCAAGCCGCTGTCCCGAGCAGGTGTCTGCTGGAAGTCAAGTCCGGAGTAATCAACACCAAAGAAAACCTTGTGTGCTGTCATGCAAAGGTGGTAACCGTAAGTTTTTTGAGATATTCGACAGTTAATCTTCACAAATTTATATCACGCGCTAGTTGTCTTTGGTATGCATTAATAAATAAAAATATCACTAAACTGTGCGAGTGAGATCTTGGTAAAGTATGTAAGGCATGGAATGTTTTTCTTTGTTTTCATTGCATTGTGTGGTGCAGGTGATGGAAGTCCAGAATTTTATCGTAGTACGTCGACATATATTAACACATACATTTGTTTTTCAGCTGTCCCGAGCAGGTATCCTGAGCGGCTGCCCAAACTGCTGCGCTGGGCTGCTGTGCTGAGAAACTGCCCGTGCTTCTGCGCTGAGCGGCCGCCCAAGCCGCTGTCCCGAGCAGTTGTCTGCTGGAAGTCAAGTCCGGAGTAATCGACACCAAAGAAAACCTTGTGTGCTGTCATGCCAAGGTGGTATCGTGAGTTTTTTGAGATATTCGACAGTTAATCTTCACAAATTTATATCACGCGCTAGTTGTCTTTGGTATGCATTAATAAATAAAAATATCACTAAACTGTGCGAGTGAGATCTTGGTATAGTATGTAAGGCATGGAATGTTTTTCTTTGTTTTCATTGCATTGTGTGGTGCGGGTGATGGAAGTCCAGAATTTTATCGTAGTACGTCGACAGATATTAACACATTCATTTGTTTTTCATCTGTCCCGAGCAGGTATCCTGAGCGGCTGCTCAAACTGCTGCGCAGGGCTGCTGCGCTGAGCATCTGCCCGTGCTTCTGCGCTGAGCGGCCGCCCAAGCCGCTGTCCCGAGCAGTTGTCTGCTGGAAGTCAAGTCCGGAGTAATCGACACCAAAGAAAACCTTGTGTGCTGTCATGCAAAGGTGGTATCGTGAGTTTTTTGAGATATTTTACAGTAAATCTTCACAAATTTATATCACATGCTAGTTGTCTTTGGTATGCATTAATAAAGAAAAATATCACTAAACTGTGCGAGTGAGATCTTGGTAAAGTATGTAAGGCATGGAATGTTTTTTTTGTTTTCATTGCATTGTGTGGTGCGGGTGATGCAAGTCCAGAATTTTATCGTAGTACGGCGACAGATATTAACCCATTCATTTGTTTTTCAGCTGTCTCAAGCAGGTATCCTAAGCGGCTGCCCAAACTGCTGCGCTGGGCTGCTGTGCTGAGCAACTGCCCGTGCTTCTGCGCTGAGCGGCCGCCAAAGCCGCTGTCCCGAGCAGTTGTCTGCTGGAAGTCAAGTCCGGAGTAATCGACACCAAAGAAAACCTTGTGTGCTGTCATGCAAAGGTGGTATCCGTGAGTTTTTTGAGATATTCGACAGTTAATCTTCACAAATTTATATCACGCGCTAGTTGTCTTTGGTATGCATTTATAAATAAAAGTATCACTAAACAGTGCGAGTGAGATCTTGGTAAAGTATGTAAGGCATGGAATGTTTTTCTTTGTTTTCATTGCATTGTGTGGTGCGGGTGATGGAAGTCCAGAATTTTATCGTAGTACGTCGACAGATATTAACCCATTCATTTGTTTTTCAGCTGTCTCAAGCAAGTATCTTGAGCGGCTGCCCAAACTGCTGCGCTGGGCTGCTGCGCTGAGCAACTGCCCGTGCTTCTGCGCTGAGCGGCCGCCCAAGCCGCTGTCCCGAGCAGTTGTCTGCTGGAAGTCAAGTCCGGAGTAATCAACACCAAAGATTACCTTGTGTGGTGTATGCAAAGGTGGTATCGTGAGTTTTTTGAGATATTCGACAGTTAATTTTCACAAATTGAAATCACGCGCTAGTTGTCTTTGGTATGCATTTATAAATAAAAGTATCACTAAACTGTGCGAGTGAGATCTTGGTAAAGTTTGTAAGGCATGGAATGTTTTTCTTTGTTTTCATTGCATAGTGTGGTGCGGGTGATGGAAGTCCAGAATTTTATCGTAGTACGTCGACAGATATTAACACATTCATTTGTTTTTCAGCTGTCTCGAGCAGGTATCCTGAGCGGCTGCCCAAACTGCTGCGCTGGGCTGCTGCGCTGAGCAACTGCCCGTGCTTCTGCGCTGAGCGGCCGCCCAAGCCGCTGTCCCGAGCTGTTGTCTGCTGGAAGTCAAGTCCGGAGTAATCGACACCAAAGAAAACCTTGTGTGCTGTCATGCAAAGGTGGTATCCGTGAGTTTTTTGAGATATTCGACAGTTAATCTTCACAAATTGATATCACGCGCTAGTTGTCTTTGGTATGCATTAATAAATGAAAATATCACTAAACTGTGCGAGTGAGATCTTGGTAAAGTATGTAAGGCATGGAATGTTTTTCTTTGTTTTCATTGCATTGTGTGGTGCGGGTGATGGAAGTCCAGAATTTTATCGTAGTACGTCGACAGATATTAACACATTCATTTGTTTTTCATCTGTCCCGAGCAGGTATCCTGAGCGGCTGCCCAAACTGCTGCGCAGGGCTGCTGCGCTGAGCAACTGCCCGTGCTTCTGCGCTGAGCGGCCGCCCTTACCGCTGTCCCGAGCAGTTTTCTGCTGGAAGTCAAGTCCGGAGTAATCGACACCAAAGAAAACCTTGTGTGCTGTCATGCAAAGATCCGTGAGTTTTTGAGATATTCGACAGTTAATCTTCACAACTTAATATCAAGCGCTAGTTGTCTTTGGTATGCATTAATAAATAAAAGTATCACTAAACTGTGCGAGTGAGATCTTGGTAAAGTATGTAAGGCATGGAATGTTTTTCTTTGTTTTCATTGCATTGTGTGGTGCGGGTGATGGAAGTCCAGAATTGTATCGTAGTACGTCAACAGATATTAACACATTCATTTGTTTTTCATCTGTCCCGAGCAGGTATCCTGAGCGGCTGCTCAAACTGCTGCGCAGGGCTGCTGCGCTGAGCAACTGCCCGTGCTTCTGCGCTGAGCGGCCGCCCAAGCCGCTGTCCCGAGCAGTTGTCTGCTGGAAGTCAAGTCCGGAGTAATCGACACCAAAGAAAACCTTGTGTGCTGTCATGCAAAGATCCGTGAGTTTTTGAGATATTCGACAGTTAATCTTCACAACTTGATATCACGCGCTAGTTGTCTTTGGTATGCATTAATAAATAAAAATATCACTAAACTGTGCGAGTTAGATCTTGGTAAAGTATGTAAGGCATGGAATGTTTTTCTTTGTTTTCATTGCATTGTGTGGTGCGGGTGATGGAAGTCCAGAATTTTATCGTAGTACGTCGACAGATATTAACACATTCATTTGTTTTTCATCTGTCCCGAGCAGGTATCCTGAGCGGCTGCCCAAACTGCTGCTGCGCTGAGCAACTGCCCGTGCTTCTGCGCTGAGCGGCCGCCCAAGCCGCTGTCCCGAGCAGTTGTCTGCTGGAAGTCAAGTCCGGAGTAATCGACACCAAAGAAAACCTTGTGTGCTGTCATGCCAAGGTGAGTTTTTTGAGATATTCGACAGTTAATCTTCACAAATTTATATCACGCGCTAGTTTTCTTTGGTATGCATTAATAAATAAAAATATCACTAAACTGTGCGAGTGAGATCTTGGTAAAGTATGTAAGGCATGGAATGTTTATCTTTGTTTTCATTGCATAGTGTGGTGCGGGTGATGGAAGTCCAGAATTTTATCGTAGTACGTAGACAGATATTAACACATTAATTTGTTTTTCAGCTGTCCCGAGCAGGTATCCTGAGCGGCTGCCCAAACTGCTGCGCTGGGCTGCTGCGCTGAGCAACTGCCCGTGCTTCTGCGCTGAGCGGCCGCCCAAGCCGCTGTCCCGAGCAGGTGTCTGCTGGAAGTCAAGTCCGGAGTAATCAACACCAAAGAAAACCTTGTGTGCTGTCATGCAAAGGTGGTAACCGTAAGTTTTTTGAGATATTCGACAGTTAATCTTCACAAATTTATATCACGCGCTAGTTGTCTTTGGTATGCATTAATAAATAAAAATATCACTAAACTGTGCGAGTGAGATCTTGGTAAAGTATGTAAGGCATGGAATGTTTTTCTTTGTTTTCATTGCATTGTGTGGTGCAGGTGATGGAAGTCCAGAATTTTATCGTAGTACGTCGACATATATTAACACATACATTTGTTTTTCAGCTGTCCCGAGCAGGTATCCTGAGCGGCTGCCCAAACTGCTGCGCTGGGCTGCTGTGCTGAGAAACTGCCCGTGCTTCTGCGCTGAGCGGCCGCCCAAGCCGCTGTCCCGAGCAGTTGTCTGCTGGAAGTCAAGTCCGGAGTAATCGACACCAAAGAAAACCTTGTGTGCTGTCATGCCAAGGTGGTATCGTGAGTTTTTTGAGATATTCGACAGTTAATCTTCACAAATTTATATCACGCGCTAGTTGTCTTTGGTATGCATTAATAAATAAAAATATCACTAAACTGTGCGAGTGAGATCTTGGTAAAGTATGTAAGGCATGGAATGTTTTTCTTTGTTTTCATTGCATTGTGTGGTGCGGGTGATGGAAGTCCAGAATTTTATCGTAGTACGTCGACATATATTAACACATACATTTGTTTTTCAGCTGTCCCGATCAGGTATCTTGAGCGGCTGCCCAAACTGCTGCGCTGGGCTGCTGCGCTGAGCAACTGCCCGTGCTTCTGCGCTGAGCGGCCGCCCAAGCCGCTGTCCCGAGCAGTTGTCTGCTGGAAGTCAAGTCCGGAGTAATCGACACCAAAGAAAACCTTGTGTGCTGTCATGCAAAGATCCGTGAGTTTTTGAGATATTCGACAGTTAATCTTCACAACTTGATATCACGCGCTAGTTGTCTTTGGTATGCATTTATAAATAAAAATATTACTAAACTGTGCGAGTGAGATCTTGGTAAAGTATGTAAGGCATGGAATGTTTTTCTTTGTTTTCATTGCATTGTGTGGTGCTAGTGATGGAAGTCCAGAATTTTATCGTAGTACGTCGACAGATATTAACACATTCATTTGTTTTTCAGCTGTCTTGAGCAGGTATCCTGAGCGGCTGCCCAAATTGCTGCGCTGGGCTGCTGCGCTGAGCAACTGCCCGTACTTCTGCGCTGAGCGGCCGCCCAAGCCGCTGTCCCGAGCAGTTGTCTGCTGGAAGTCAAGTCCGGAGTAATCGACACCAAAGAAAACCTTGTGTGCTGTCATGCCAAGGTGGTATCGTGAGTTTTTTGAGATATTCGACAGTTAATCTTCACAAATTTATATCACGCGCTAGTTGTCTTTGGTATGCATTTATAAATAAAAGTATCACTAAACAGTGCGAGTGAGATCTTGGTAAAGTATGTAAGGCATGGAATGTTTTTCTTTGTTTTCATTGCATTGTGTGGTGCAGGTGATGGAAGTCCAGAATTTTATCGTAGTACGTCGACATATATTAACACATACATTTGTTTTTCAGCTGTCCCGAGCAGGTATCCTGAGCGGCTGCCCAAACTGCTGCGCTGGGCTGCTGTGCTGAGAAACTGCCCGTGCTTCTGCGCTGAGCGGCCGCCCAAGCCGCTGTCCCGAGCAGTTGTCTGCTGGAAGTCAAGTCCGGAGTAATCGACACCAAAGAAAACCTTGTGTGCTGTCATGCCAAGGTGGTATCGTGAGTTTTTTGAGATATTCGACAGTTAATCTTCACAAATTTATATCACGCGCTAGTTGTCTTTGGTATGCATTAATAAATAAAAATATCACTAAACTGTGCGAGTGAGATCTTGGTAAAGTATGTAAGGCATGGAATGTTTTTCTTTGTTTTCATTGCATAGTGTGGTGCGATTGATGGAAGTCCAGAATTTTATCGTAGGACGTCGACAGATATTAACACATTCTTTTATTTTTCAGCTGTCCCGAGCAGGTATCCTGAGCGGCTGCCCAAACTGCTGCGCTGGGCTGCTGTGCTGAGCAACTGCCTGTGCTTCTGCGCTGAGCGGCCGCTCAAGCCGCTGTCCCGAGCAGTTTTCTGCTGGAAGTCAAGTCCGGAGTAATCGACACCAAAGAAAACCTTGTGTGCTGTCATGCAAAGATCCGTGAGTTTTTGAGATATTCGACAGTTAATCTTCACAAATTGATATCACGCGCTATTTGTCTTTGGTATGCATTTATAAATAAAAGTATCACTAAACTGTGCGAGTGAGATCTTGGTAAAGTATGTAAGGCATAGAATGTTTTTCTTTGTTTTCATTGCATAGTGTGGTGCGATTGATGGAAGTCCAGAATTTTATCGTAGTACGTCGACAGATATTAACACATTCATTTGTTTTTCAGCTGTCTCGAGCAGGTATCCTGAGCGGCTGCCCAAACTGCTGCGCTGGGCTGCTGCGCTGAGCAACTGCCCGTGCTTCTGCGCTGAGCGGCCGCCCAAGCCGCTGTCCCGAGCTGTTGTCTGCTGGAAGTCAAGTCCGGAGTAATCGACACCAAAGAAAACCTTGTGTGCTGTCATGCAAAGGTGGTATCCGTGAGTTTTTTGAGATATTCGACAGTTAATCTTCACAAATTGATATCACGCGCTAGTTGTCTTTGGTATGCATTAATAAATGAAAATATCACTAAACTGTGCGAGTGAGATCTTGGTAAAGTATGTAAGGCATGGAATGTTTTTCTTTGTTTTCATTGCATTGTGTGGTGCGGGTGATGGAAGTCCAGAATTTTATCGTAGTACGTCGACAGATATTAACACATTCATTTGTTTTTCATCTGTCCCGAGCAGGTATCCTGAGCGGCTGCCCAAACTGCTGCGCAGGGCTGCTGCGCTGAGCAACTGCCCGTGCTTCTGCGCTGAGCGGCCGCCCTTACCGCTGTCCCGAGCAGTTTTCTGCTGGAAGTCAAGTCCGGAGTAATCGACACCAAAGAAAACCTTGTGTGCTGTCATGCAAAGATCCGTGAGTTTTTGAGATATTCGACAGTTAATCTTCACAACTTAATATCAAGCGCTAGTTGTCTTTGGTATGCATTAATAAAGAAAAATATCACTAAACTGTGCGAGTGAGATCTTGGTAAAGTATGTAAGGCATGGAATGTTTTTCTTTGTTTTCATTGCATAGTGTGGTGCGGGTGATGGAAGTCCAGAATTTTATCGTAGTACGTCGACAGATATTAACACATTCATTTGTTTTTCAGCTGTCTCGAGCAGGTATCCTGAGCGGCTGCCCAAACTGCTGCGCAGGGCTGCTGCGCTGAGCAACTGCCCGTGCTTCTGCGCTGAGCGGCCGCCCTTACCGCTGTCCCGAGCAGTTTTCTGCTGGAAGTCAAGTCCGGAGTAATCGACACCAAAGATTACCTTGTGTGGTGTATGCAAAGGTGGTATCCGTTAGTTTTTGAGATATTCGACAGTTAATCTTCACAAATTGATATCACGCGCTAGTTGTCTTTGGTATGCATTAATAAATAAAAATATCACTAAACTGTGCGAGTGAGATCTTGGTAAAGTATGTAAGGCATGGAATGTTTTTCTTTGTTTTCATTGCATAGTGTGGTGCGGGTGATGGAAGTCCAGAATTTTATCGTAGTACGTCGACAGATATTAACACATTCATTTGTTTTTCAGCTGTCCCGATCAGGTATCTTGAGCGGCTGCCCAAACTGCTGCTGTGCTGAGCAACTGCCCGTGCTTCTGCGCTGAGCGGCCGCCCAAGCCGCTGTCCCGAGCTGTTGTCTGCTGGAAGTCAAGTCCGGAGTAATCGACACCAAAGAAAACCTTGTGTGCTGTCATGCAAAGGTGGTATCCGTGAGTTTTTTGAGATATTCGACAGTTAATCTTCACAAATTGATATCACGCGCTAGTTGTCTTTGGTATGCATTAATAAATGAAAATATCACTAAACTGTGCGAGTGAGATCTTGGTAAAGTATGTAAGGCATGGAATGTTTTTCTTTGTTTTCATTGCATTGTGTGGTGCGGGTGATGGAAGCCCAGAATTTTATCGTAGTACGTCGACAGATATTAACACATTCATTTGTTTTTCATCTGTCCCGAGCAGGTATCCTGAGCGGCTGCCCAAACTGCTGCGCTGGGCTGCTGCGCTGAGCAACTGCCCGTGCTTCTGCGCTGAGCGGCCGCCCAAGCCGCTGTCCCGAGCAGTTGTCTGCTGGAAGTCAAGTCCGGAGTAATCGACACCAAAGAAAACCTTGTGTGCTGTCATGCAAAGGTGGTATCCGTGAGTTTTTTGAGATATTCGACAGTTAATCTTCACAAATTGATATCACGCGCTAGTTGTCTTTGGTATGCATTAATAAATAAAAATATCACTAAACTGTGCGAGTGAGATCTTGGTAAAGTATGTAAGGCATGGAATGTTTTTCTTTGTTTTCATTGCATTGTGTGGTGCGGGTGATGGAAGTCCAGAATTTAATCGTAGTACGTCGACAGATATTAACACATACATTTGTTTTTCAGCTGTCCCGAGCAGGTATCCTGAGCGGCTGCCCAAACTGTTGCGCTGGGCTGCTGTGCTGAGCAACTGCCCGTGCTTCTGCGCTCAGCGGCCGCCCAAGCCGCTGTCCCGAGCAGTTTTCTGCTGGAAGTCAAGTCCAGAGTAATCGACACCAAAGATTACCTTGTGTGCTATCATGCCAAGGTTAGTTTTTTCAGATATTCGACAGTTAATCTTCACAAATTTATATCACGCGCTAGTTGTCTTTGGTATGCATTAATAAATAAAAATATCACTAAACTGTGCGAGTGAGATCTTGGTAAAGTATGTAAGGCATGGAATGTTTTTCTTTGTTTTCATTGCATTGTGTGTTGCGGGTGATGGAAGTCCAGAATTTTATCGTAGTACGTTGACAGATATTAACACATTCATTTGTTTTTCATCTGTCCCGAGCAGGTATCCTGTGCGGCTGCCCAAACTGCTGCGCAGGGCTGCTGCGCTGAGCAACTGCCCGTGCTTCTGCGCTGAGCAGCCGCCCTTACCGCTGTCCCGAGCAGTTTTCTGCTGGAAGTCAAGTCCGGAGTAATCGACACCAAAGAAAACCTTGTGTGCTGTCATGCAAAGATCCGTGAGTTTTTGAGATATTCGACAGTTAATCTTCACAACTTGATATCACGCGCTAGTTGTCTTTGGTATGCATTAATAAATAAAAATATCACTAAACTGTGCGAGTGAGATCTTGGTAAAGTATGTAAGGCATGGAATGTTTTTCTTTGTTTTCATTGCATAGTGTGGTGCGGGTGATGGAAGTCCAGAATTTTATCGTAGTACGTCGACAGATATTAACACATTCATTTGTTTTTCAGCTGTCCCGATCAGGTATCTTGAGCGGCTGCCCAAACTGCTGCGCTGGGCTGCTGCGCTGAGCAACTGCCCGTGCTTCTGCGCTGAGCGGCCGCCCAAGCCGCTATCCCGAGCAGTTGTCTGCTGGAAGTCAAGTCCGGAGTAATCGACACCAAAGAAAACCTTGTGTGCTGTCATGCAAAGGTGGTATCCGTGAGTTTTTTGAGATATTCGACAGTTAATCTTCACAAATTGATATCACGCGCTAGTTGTCTTTGGTATGCATTTATAAATATAAGTATCACTAAACTGTGCGAGTGAGATCTTGGTAAAGTATGTAAGGTATGGAATGTTTTTCTTTGTTTTCATTGCATTGTGTGGTGCGGGTGATGGAAGTCCAGAATTTTATCGTAGTACGTCGACAGATATTAACACATTCATTTGTTTTTCAGCTGTCCCGAGCAGGTATCTTGAGCGGCTGCCCAAACTGCTGCGCTGGGCTGCTGCGCTGAGCAACTGCCCGTGCTTCTGCGTTGAGCGGCCGCCCAAGCCGCTGTCCCGAGCAGTTGTCTGCTGGAAGTCAAGTCCGGAGTAATCGACACCAAAGAAAACCTTGTGTGCTGTCATGCAAAGATCCGTGAGTTTTTGAGATATTCGACAGTTAATCTTCACAACTTAATATCACGCGCTAGTTGTCTTTGGTATGCATTAATAAATAAAAATATCACTAAACTGTGCGAGTGAGATCTTGGTAAAGTATGTAAGGCATGGAATGTTTTTCTTTGTTTTCATTGCATAGTGTGGTGCGGGTGATGGAAGTCCAGAATTTTATCGTAGTACGTCGACAGATATTAACACATTCATTTGTTTTTCAGCTGTCCCGAGCAGGTATCCTGAGCGGCTGCCCAAACTGCTGCGCTGGGCTGCTGCGCTGAGCAACTGCCCGTGCTTCTGCGCTGAGCGGCAGCCCAAGCCGCTGTCCCGAGCAGTTGTCTGCTGGAAGTCAAGTCCGGAGTAATCGACACCAAAGAAAACCTTGTGTGCTGTCATGCAAAGGTGGTATCCGTGAGTTTTTTGACATATTCGACAGTTAATCTTCACAAATTGATATCACGCGCTAGTTGTCTTTGGTATGCATTAATAAATAAAAATATCACTAAACTGTGCGAGTGAGATCTTGGTAAAGTATGTAAGGCATGGAATGTTTTTCTTTGTTTTCATTGCATTGTGTGGTGCGGGTGATGGAAGTCCAGAATTTTATTGTAGAACGTCGACAGATATTAACACATTCATTTGTTTTTCATCTGTCCCGAGCAGGTATCCTGAGCGGCTGCCCAAACTGCTGCTGCGCTGAGCAACTGCCCGTGCTTCTGCGCTGAGCGGCCGCCCAAGCCGCTGTCCCGAGCAGTTGTCTGCTGGAAGTCAAGTCCGGAGTAATCGACACCAAAGAAAACCTTGTGTGCTGTCATGCAAAGGTGGTATCCGTGAGTTTTTTGAGATATTCGACAGTTAATCTTCACAAATTGATATCACGCGCTAGTTGTCTTTGGTATGCATTAATAAATAAAAATATCACTAAACTGTGCGAGTGAGATCTTGGTAAAGTATGTAAGGCATGGAATGTTTTTCTTTGTTTTCATTGCATTGTGTGGTGCGGGTGATGGAAGTCCAGAATTTTATTGTAGTACGTCGACAGATATTAACAGATTCATTTGTTTTTCATCTGTCCCGAGCAGGTATCCTGAGCGGCTGCCCAAACTGCTGCTGCGCTGAGCAACTGCCCGTGCTTCTGCGCTGAGCGGCCGCCCAAGCCGCTGTCCCGAGCAGTTGTCTGCTGGAAGTCAAGTCCGGAGTAATCGACACCAAAGAAAACCTTGTGTGCTGTCATGCTAAGGTGGTATCGTGAGTTTTTTTGAGACATTCGACAGTTAATCTTCACAAATTGATATCACACGCTAGTTGTCTTTGGTATGCATTAATTAAGAAAAATATCACTAAACTGTGCGAGTGAGATCTTGGTAAAGTATGTAAGGCATGGAATGTTTTTCTTTGTTTTCATTGCATTGTGTGTTGCGGGTGATGGAAGTCCAGAATTTTATCGTAGTACGTCGACAGATATTAACACATTCATTTGTTTTTCATCTGTCCCGAGCAGGTATCCTGAGCGGCTGCCCAAACTGCTGCGCAGGGCTGCTGCGCTGAGCAACTGCCCGTGCTTCTGCGCTGAGCGGCCGCCCTTACCGCTGTCCCGAGCAGTTTTCTGCTGGAAGTCAAGTCCGGAGTAATCGACACCAAAGAAAACCTTGTGTGCTGTCATGCAAAGATCCGTGAGTTTTTGAGATATTCGACAGTTAATCTTCACAACTTAATATCACGCGCTAGTTGTCTTTGGTATGCATTAATAAATAAAAGTATCACTAAACTGTGCGAGTGAGATCTTGGTAAAGTATGTAAGGCATGGAATGTTTTTCTTTGTTTTCATTGCATAGTGTGGTGCGGGTGATGGAAGTCCAGAATTTTATCGTAGTACGTCGACAGATATTAACACATTCATTTGTTTTTCAGCTGTCTCGAGCAGGTATCCTGAGCGGCTGCCCAAACTGCTGCGCAGGGCTGCTGCGCTGAGCAACTGCCCGTGCTTCTGCGCTGAGCGGCCGCCCTTACCGCTGTCCCGAGCAGTTTTCTGCTGGAAGTCAAGTCCGGAGTAATCGACACCAAAGATTACCTTGTGTGGTGTATGCAAAGGTGGTATCCGTTAGTTTTTGAGATATTCGACAGTTAATCTTCACAAAATGATATCACGCGCTAGTTGTCTTTGGTATGCATCTATAAATAAAAGTATCACTAAACTGTGCGAGTGAGATCTTGGTAAAGTATGTAAGGCATAGAATGTTTTTCTTTGTTTTCATTGCATAGTGTGGTGCGATTGATGGAAGTCCAGAATTTTTATGTAGTACGTCGACAGATATTAACACATTCTTTTGTTTTTCAGCTGTCCCGAGCAGGTATCCTGAGCGGCTGCCCAAACTGCTGCGCTGGGCTGCTGCGCTGAGCAACTGCCCGTGCTTCTGCGCTGAGCGGCCGCCCAAGCCGCTGTCCCGAGCTGTTGTCTGCTGGAAGTCAAGTCCGGAGTAATCGACACCAAAGAAAACCTTGTGTGCTGTCATGCAAAGGTGGTATCCGTGAGTTTTTTGAGATATTCGACAGTTAATCTTCACAAATTGATATCACGCGCTAGTTGTCTTTGGTATGCATTAATAAATGAAAATATCACTAAACTGTGCGAGTGAGATCTTGGTAAAGTATGTAAGGCATGGAATGTTTTTCTTTGTTTTCATTGCATTGTGTGGTGCGGGTGATGGAAGTCCAGAATTTTATCGTAGTACGTCGACAGATATTAACACATTCATTTGTTTTTCATCTGTCCCGAGCAGGTATCCTGAGCGGCTGCCCAAACTGCTGCGCTGGGCTGCTGCGCTGAGCAACTGCCCGTGCTTCTGCGCTGAGCGGCCGCCCAAGCCGCTGTCCCGAGCAGTTGTCTGCTGGAAGTCAAGTCCGGAGTAATCGACACCAAAGAAAACCTTGTGTGCTGTCATGCAAAGGTGGTATCCGTGAGTTTTTTGAGATATTTGACAGTTAATCTTCACAAATTGATATCACGCGCTAGTTGTCTTTGGTATGCATTAATAAATAAAAATATCACTAAACTGTGCGAGTGAGATCTTGGTAAAGTATGTAAGGCATGGAATGTTTTTCTTTGTTTTCATTGCATTGTGTGGTGCGGGTGATGGAAGTCCAGAATTTTATCGTAGTACGTCGACAGATATTAACACATACATTTGTTTTTCAGCTGTCCCGAGCAGGTATCCTGAGCGGCTGCCCAAACTGTTGCGCTGGGCTGCTGTGCTGAGCAACTGCCCGTGCTTCTGCGCTCAGCGGCCGCCCAAGCCGCTGTCCCGAGCAGTTTTCTGCTGGAAGTCAAGTCCAGAGTAATCGACACCAAAGATTACCTCGTGTGCTATCATGCCAAGGTGAGTTTTTTGAGATATTCGACAGTTAATCTTCACAAATTTATATCACGCGCTAGTTGTCTTTGGTATGCATTAATAAATAAAAATATCACTAAACTGTGCGAGTGAGATCTTGGTATAGTATGTAAGGCATGGAATGTTTTTCTTTGTTTTCATTGCATTGTGTGGTGCGGGTGATGGAAGTCCAGAATTTTATCGTAGTACGTTGACAGATATTAACACATTCATTTGTTTTTCATCTGTCCCGAGCAGGTATCCTGTGCGGCTGCCCAAACTGCTGCGCAGGGCTGCTGCGCTGAGCAACTGCCCGTGCTTCTGCGCTGAGCAGCCGCCCTTACCGCTGTCCCGAGCAGTTTTCTGCTGGAAGTCAAGTCCGGAGTAATCGACACCAAAGAAAACCTTGTGTGCTGTCATGCAAAGATCCGTGAGTTTTTGAGATATTCGACAGTTAATCTTCACAACTTGATATCACGCGCTAGTTGTCTTTGGTATGCATTAATAAATAAAAATATCACTAAACTGTGCGAGTGAGATCTTGGTAAAGTATGTAAGGCATGGAATGTTTTTCTTTGTTTTCATTGCATAGTGTGGTGCGGGTGATGGAAGTCCAGAATTTTATCGTAGTACGTCGACAGATATTAACACATTCATTTGTTTTTCAGCTGTCCCGATCAGGTATCTTGAGCGGCTGCCCAAACTGCTGCGCTGGGCTGCTGCGCTGAGCAACTGCCCGTGCTTCTGCGCTGAGCGGCCGCCCAAGCCGCTATCCCGAGCAGTTGTCTGCTGGAAGTCAAGTCCGGAGTAATCGACACCAAAGAAAACCTTGTGTGCTGTCATGCAAAGGTGGTATCCGTGAGTTTTTTGAGATATTCGACAGTTAATCTTCACAAATTGATATCACGCGCTAGTTGTCTTTGGTATGCATTTATAAATATAAGTATCACTAAACTGTGCGAGTGAGATCTTGGTAAAGTATGTAAGGTATGGAATGTTTTTCTTTGTTTTCATTGCATTGTGTGGTGCGGGTGATGGAAGTCCAGAATTTTATCGTAGTACGTCGACAGATATTAACACATTCATTTGTTTTTCAGCTGTCCCGAGCAGGTATCTTGAGCGGCTGCCCAAACTGCTGCGCTGGGCTGCTGCGCTGAGCAACTGCCCGTGCTTCTGCGTTGAGCGGCCGCCCAAGCCGCTGTCCCGAGCAGTTGTCTGCTGGAAGTCAAGTCCGGAGTAATCGACACCAAAGAAAACCTTGTGTGCTGTCATGCAAAGATCCGTAAGTTTTTGAGATATTCGACAGTTAATCTTCACAACTTGATATCACGCGCTAGTTGTCTTTGGTATGCATTAATAAATAAAAATATCACTAAACTGTGCGAGTGAGATCTTGGTAAAGTATGTAAGGCATGGAATGTTTTTCTTTGTTTTCATTGCATAGTGTGGTGCGGGTGATGGAAGTCCAGAATTTTATCGTAGTACGTCGACAGATATTAACACATTCATTTGTTTTTCAGCTGTCCCGAGCAGGTATCCTGAGCGGCTGCCCAAACTGCTGCGCTGGGCTGCTGCGCTGAGCAACTGCCCGTGCTTCTGCGCTGAGCGGCAGCCCAAGCCGCTGTCCCGAGCAGTTGTCTGCTGGAAGTCAAGTCCGGAGTAATCGACACCAAAGAAAACCTTGTGTGCTGTCATGCAAAGGTGGTATCCGTGAGTTTTTTGAGATATTCGACAGTTAATCTTCACAAATTGATATCACGCGCTAGTTGTCTTTGGTATGCATTAATAAATAAAAATATCACTAAACTGTGCGAGTGAGATCTTGGTAAAGTATGTAAGGCATGGAATGATTTTCTTTGTTTTCATTGCATTGTGTGGTGCGGGTGATGGAAGTCCAGAATTTTATTGTAGAACGTCGACAGATATTAACACATTCATTTGTTTTTCATCTGTCCCGAGCAGGTATCCTGAGCGGCTGCCCAAACTGCTGCTGCGCTGAGCAACTGCCCGTGTTTCTGCGCTGAGCGGCCGCCCAAGCCGCTGTCCCGAGCAGTTGTCTGCTGGAAGTCAAGTCCGGAGTAATCGACACCAAAGAAAACCTTGTGTGCTGTCATGCAAAGGTGGTATCCGTGAGTTTTTTGAGATATTCGACAGTTAATCTTCACAAATTGATATCACGCGCTAGTTGTCTTTGGTATGCATTAATAAATAAAAATATCACTAAACTGTGCGAGTGAGATCTTGGTAAAGTATGTAAGGCATGGAATGTTTTTCTTTGTTTTCATTGCATTGTGTGGTGCGGGTGATGGAAGTCCAGAATTTTATTGTAGTACGTCGACAGATATTAACACATTCATTTGTTTTTCATCTGTCCCGAGCAGGTATCCTGAGCGGCTGCCCAAACTGCTGCTGCGCTGAGCAACTGCCCGTGCTTCTGCGCTGAGCGGCCGCCCAAGCCGCTGTCCCGAGCAGTTGTCTGCTGGAAGTCAAGTCCGGAGTAATCGACACCAAAGAAAACCTTGTGTGCTGTCATGCTAAGGTGGTATCGTGAGTTTTTTTGAGACATTCGACAGTTAATCTTCACAAATTGATATCACACGCTAGTTGTCTTTGGTATGCATTAATTAAGAAAAATATCACTAAACTGTGCGAGTGAGATCTTGGTAAAGTATGTAAGGCATGGAATGTTTTTCTTTGTTTTCATTGCATTGTGTGTTGCGGGTGATGGAAGTCCAGAATTTTATCGTAGTACGTCGACAGATATTAACACATTCATTTGTTTTTCATCTGTCCCGAGCAGGTATCCTGAGCGGCTGCCCAAACTGCTGCGCAGGGCTGCTGCGCTGAGCAACTGCCCGTGCTTCTGCGCTGAGCGGCCGCCCTTACCGCTGTCCCGAGCAGTTTTCTGCTGGAAGTCAAGTCCGGAGTAATCGACACCAAAGAAAACCTTGTGTGCTGTCATGCAAAGATCCGTGAGTTTTTGAGATATTCGACAGTTAATCTTCACAACTTAATATCACGCGCTAGTTGTCTTTGGTATGCATTAATAAATAAAAGTATCACTAAACTGTGCGAGTGAGATCTTGGTAAAGTATGTAAGGCATGGAATGATTTTCTTTGTTTTCATTGCATAGTGTGGTGCGGGTGATGGAAGTCCAGAATTTTATCGTAGTACGTCGACAGATATTAACACATTCATTTGTTTTTCAGCTGTCTCGAGCAGGTATCCTGAGCGGCTGCCCAAACTGCTGCGCAGGGCTGCTGCGCTGAGCAACTGCCCGTGCTTCTGCGCTGAGCGGCCGCCCTTACCGCTGTCCCGAGCAGTTTTCTGCTGGAAGTCAAGTCCGGAGTAATCGACACCAAAGATTACCTTGTGTGGTGTATGCAAAGGTGGTATCCGTTAGTTTTTGAGATATTCGACAGTTAATCTTCACAAAATGATATCACGCGCTAGTTGTCTTTGGTATGCATCTATAAATAAAAGTATCACTAAACTGTGCGAGTGAGATCTTGGTAAAGTATGTAAGGCATAGAATGTTTTTCTTTGTTTTCATTGCATAGTGTGGTGCGATTGATGGAAGTCCAGAATTTTTATGTAGTACGTCGACAGATATTAACACATTCTTTTGTTTTTCAGCTGTCCCGAGCAGGTATCCTGAGCGGCTGCCCAAACTGCTGCGCTGGGCTGCTGCGCTGAGCAACTGCCCGTGCTTCTGCGCTGAGCGGCCGCCCAAGCCGCTGTCCCGAGCTGTTGTCTGCTGGAAGTCAAGTCCGGAGTAATCGACACCAAAGAAAACCTTGTGTGCTGTCATGCAAAGGTGGTATCCGTGAGTTTTTTGAGATATTCGACAGTTAATCTTCACAAATTGATATCACGCGCTAGTTGTCTTTGGTATGCATTAATAAATGAAAATATCACTAAACTGTGCGAGTGAGATCTTGGTAAAGTATGTAAGGCATGGAATGTTTTTCTTTGTTTTCATTGCATTGTGTGGTGCGGGTGATGCAAGTCCAGAATTTTATCGTAGTACGTCGACAGATATTAACACATTCATTTGTTTTTCATCTGTCCCGAGCAGGTATCCTGAGCGGCTGCCCAAACTGCTGCGCTGGGCTGCTGCGCTGAGCAACTGCCCGTGCTTCTGCGCTGAGCGGCCGCCCAAGCCACTGTCCCGAGCAGTTGTCTGCTGGAAGTCAAGTCCGGAGTAATCGACACCAAAGAAAACCTTGTGTGCTGTCATGCCAAGGTGGTATCGTGAGTTTTTTTAAATATTCGACAGTTAATCTTCACAAATTGATATCACGCGCTAGTTGTCTTTGGTATGCATTTATAAATAAAAGTATCACTAAACTGTACGAGTGAGATCTTGGTAAAGTATGTAAGGCATGGAATGTTTTTCTTTGTTTTCATTGCATAGTGTGGTGCGGGTGATGGAAGTCCAGAATTTTATCGTAGTACGTCGACAGATATTAACACATTCATTTCTTTTTCAGCTGTCCCGAGCAGGTATCCTGAGCGGCTGCCCAAACTGCTGCGCTGGGCTGCTGCGCTGAGCAACTGCCCGTGCTTCTGCGCTGAGCGGCCGCCCAAGCCGCTGTCCCGAGCAGTTGTCTGCTGGAAGTCAAGTCCGGAGTAATCGACACCAAAGAAAACCTTGTGTGCTGTCATGCAAAGGTGGTATCCGTGAGTTTTTTGAGATATTTGACAGTTAATCTTCACAAATTATATCACGCGCTAGTTGTCTTTGGTATGCATTAATAAATAAAAATATCACTAAACTGTGCGAGTGAGATCTTGGTAAAGTATGTAAGGCATGGAATGTTTTTCTTTGTTTTCATTGCATTGTGTGGTGCGGGTGATGCAAGTCCAGAATTTTATCGTAGTACGTCGACAGATATGAACACATTCGTTTGTTTTTAGCTGTCCCGAGCAGGTATCCTGAGCGGCTGCCCAAACTGCTGCGCTGGGCTGCTGCGCTGAGCAACTGCCCGTGCTTCTGCGCTGAGCGGCCAACCAAGCCGCTGTCCCGAGCAGTTTTCTGCTGGAAGTCAAGTCCGGAGTAATCGACACCAAAGATTACCTTGTGTGCTGTCATGCCAAGGTGAGTTTTTTGAGATATTCGACAGTTAATCTTCACAAATTTATATCACGCGCTAGTTGTCTTTGGTATGCATTTATAAATAAAAGTAGCACTAAACTGTGCGAGTGAGATCTTGGTAAAGTATGTAAGGCATGGAATGTTTTTCTTTGTTTTCATTGCATAGTGTGGTGCAGGTGATGGAAGTCCAGAAATTTATCGTAGTACGTCGACAGATATTAACACATTCATTTGTTTTTCAGCTGTCCCGAGCAGGTATCCTGAGTGGCTGCCCAAACTGCTGCGCTGGGCTGCTGCGCTGAGCAACTGCCCGTGCTTCTGCGCTGAGCGGCCGCCCTTACCGCTGTCCCGAGCAGTTTTCTGCTGGAAGTCAAGTCCGGAGTAATCGACACCAAAGATTACCTTGTGTGCTGTCATGCCAAGGTGAGTTTTTTGAGATATTCGACAGTTAATCTTCACAAATTTATATCACGCGCTAGTTGTCTTTGGTATGCATTTATAAATAAAAGTAGCACTAAACTGTGCGAGTGAGATCTTGGTAAAGTATGTAAGGCATGGAATGTTTTTCTTTGTTTTCATTGCATAGTGTGGTGCGGGTGATGGAAGTCCAGAATTTTATCGTAGTACGTCGACAGATATTAACACATTCATTTGTTTTTCAGCTGTCTCGAGCAGGTATCCTGAGCGGCTGCCCAAACTGCTGCGCTGGGCTGCTGCGCTGAGCAACTGCCTTGCTTCTGCGCTGATCGGCCGCCCAAGCCGCTGTCCCGAGCTTTTGTCTGCTGGAAGTCAAGTCCGGAGTAATCGACACCAAAGATTACCTTGTGTGGTGTATGCAAAGGTGGTATCGTAAGTTTGTTGAGACATTCGACAGTTAATCTTCACAAATTGATATCACACGCTAGTTGTCTTTGGTATGCATTAATTAAGAAAAATATCACTAAACTGTGCGAGTGAGATCTTGGTAAAGTATGTAAGGCATGGAATGTTTTTCTTTGTTTTCATTGCATTGTGTGTTGCGGGTGATGGAAGTCCAGACTTTTATCATAGTACGTCGACAGATATTAACACATTCATTTGTTTTTTAGCTGTCCCGAGCAGGTATCCTGAGCGGCTGCCCAAACTGCTGCGCTGAGCAACTGCCCGTGCAAACCAAATTCATAAATCTGGGGATAGAGACTGTGTCAATAACTTCAGGCCTATTTCTATTTTGCCAACGTTATCTAAAATATTAGAACGCCTAATGAACCGGCGCTTAATTAACTATTTAGAATCAAACAAACTTCTGTCGCCTTCCCAGTATGGGTTCCGTCACGGTAAATCGACGGGTGACGCGGTTCATAATATGATCAATTCTGCAATAACTAACCTAGATAAACGGAGAAAATGCTTGGTTGTTACTCGATTTATCAAAAGCCTTTGACACAGTCTCTATACCGCACTTGTTGTTAAAATTGGAGCAGCTTGGAATAAGAGGTATTCCATTAAAACTATTTAATGATTATCTGAAATCCAGGAAGCAACATGTACAAATAGAAGATTGGATTAGTGATGAGCTAACTACAACCTTCGGAATTCCACAAGGCAGCATATTAGGTCCGTCACTGTTTCTCATTTATATCAATGGCCTTTGTGAACTCCAACTTGACCGTGGCAAGGTCCTGACATTTGCCGACGATACGGCTCTCTTTTTCAGTGGAGATAGCTGGGACGAGGTTTTTGAAGTGGCTCAAAATGGGGTGAACATGGTCAGTAAATGGCTACAAAGCAATATATTGACACTAAACATCACTAAAACCATGTACATTCCTTTTGCTTTTAGATCTAATTTTCTACCACCGCCTTCATTATCCATCACCGCACATGTTTGTGATATAGGAGTTGCTAATTGCTCTTGCCCTTCTCTACAAAGAACAGACAAAGTAAAATACCTTGGCGTTATCATTGACCATACACTTAGTTTTAAACCACATGCTGACGTCCTAGTGACCAGATTACGTAAAGTGATATATATTTTTAAAAACCTGCGTCACACAGCCAACTATAAAATCATTAAGACAGTTTACTTCGCGCTATGTCAGTCTCTGGTAGACTATTGTATAACATCGTGGGGCGGTGCCGCTAAGTTGCAACTGATTGAGGTTGAGAGAGCTCAGCGTGCTATATTAAAGATAGGAGCGTGTCTGCCATTCCGCTATCCTACGGTTGACCTTTACAAAAAATGGAACGTTCTTACCGTAAGACAAACCTTAATTCTTCACACGGTACTCAAACAACACTCACAGCTGCACTTTGAACCTGAGCTTGTAAAGAATAAGCGTAGAAAGGGCGCTGTTTGTCAATTACCGCAACTTAACACTTCCCTGTCACACAATTTCTTTTGTTTTAAAGGCCAATATCTCTATAATAAATTAAATAAGATCCTGAACCTATATCCCCTCCACGCCTACAGCTGCAAGCAAGCGGTTACTAAATATCTCAAGACACTTGACTACTATGAAACGGAAAAACTACTGAGGACTATGTTTTAATTATTAATACTGTTTTTTTTTAAATTATTTTATTTCATAAACCATCCATTCGCTATTATACGCTGCATTTACCCATCTACCCAGCCCAGCTATCCAACTATATACCATTCAACACTACGTAGCATAAGAATTATAATTAGATTATTAATTATAATTAGACGCGGTACAAACCTCAATTTTAAAATAATTTACGATGCTTTACGTATTGTTGAAAATCGCTTGTTAGATTGGACGACGTAATGCGAAAATGCGTTAATTTTGTACGTTTTCTTTATATTTTTCGATATATACTAACACAATTGAAAAAACTGCTGGTTATAACTTTAGTACTATACGTTGGCTAAGTATTACCTAAAAAAATGTAGTGTTATCGCTGAAAATTCTGAGAGTTTGGACGTGAAAGTTTATTATTGTGAACCTATTCAGGATTTTTTTCTGCTAAAGAGTTATATTTATGAATTCTATTCGGTTATTACTCTTTTCCTATTCCTTTTCTGACCTTTGTATTTTTTTCATAATATACTATCAATCTGTTTCGTTACACTAGGTGTATAAAGCTGCTTTTTCTTTAATTAGGGTACGAGCGCGCCTTAAGAAGAATTATAATTACAGAAATAAGCAAAATGTATCGCTAAGAGGACATACTCAAAGGTTGCGTTGTTTAACCTTCCATCTATCCACACAATAATTCACCCACCCATTCACCCAAATGTACATTGCGAATATAAATACTCATATAAAGTAATATGATTACTTATCATAGTAAAATACAAAATGTTGATCTTGACTACTGACTCTTACTATATAACTCGTAGCCACACAACAAAACACACACATGCACACACCGCAGATACATTCTTGCGTACACACTGACACTAAACAGACTCACACAGATACAATCACAACACTGCTTACGCACATATTATTTTATTCTACCCTCAACATCTAATACACTAAAAATTATGATAAAGTTTAGTACTGGTGTGTGCCAAAGTATATTATATCCGTGGGAGGAGACCTGGTGACCTGTGACACAGGTTTTTATTTTAAAAAACCTACTTCGGGCACCAGCCCCCTCACATCCCTCACATAGTTAGGTTTTATTTTGTCACTCTTCGCTAATTATTTTAAATTGTTTTTACCAACCTTTTGTGAGGAGGAAATAAATATATGTTATTATCATGTTATGTTTTTTATTTATAGCACATGATCATAAATCATTGAATCTGATTAGTTGTCACACTGAAGAAAGTAATGCTTATGTTTTAAGACGCTACCGTGATATTTTTTGTGTGTTATAGAAGAATATCTGACTGATGATGGCCCAAACTGCTGCGCCATGCAGCTCTCCGAGCTGCTGTCCTGAGTGTCTCTCCGAGCTGCTGTCCTGAGTGTCTCTCCGAGCTGCTGTCCTGAGCGGCTCTCCGAGCTGCTATCCGGAAAGGCTCTCCGAGAAGCGGTCTTTGGTATGCATTAATAAAGAAAAATTTCACTAAACTGTGCGAGTGAGATGTATGTAAGGCATGGAGCGTTTTTCTTTGTTTTCATTGCATAGTGTGGTGCGGGTGATTGAAGTCCAGAATTTCATCGTAGTAGGTCGACAGATATTAACACATTCATTAGATTTTTTAACTCTTACTCACCTATTGTTTTTTATGTCTGACGCTATTTGTTTTGAATAGGCATTGCTACAAGAACCTTTGCCATAGACGCTTATGTACATACATGCCTGCGCCGGTGGCACAGGAGCTAGCCTTTATTATTTATAGCACATGCTCATAAATCATTGAATCTTTTAAGTTGTCACACTGAAGAAAGTAATGCTAAAGTTTTAAGACGCTACCGTGATACTTTTTGTGTGTTATAGAATAATTTCTGACTGATGATGGTCCAAGCTGCTGCGCCATGCAGCTCTCCGAGCTGCTGTCCTGAGTGTCTCTCCGAACTGCTGTCCTGAGCGGCTCTCCGAGCTGCTATCCGGGGAGGCTCTCCGAGAAGCTGTCTTTGGTATGCATTAATAAAGAAAAATATCACTAAACTGTTCGAGTGAGATGTATGTAAGGCATGGAATATTTTTCTTTGTTTTCATTGCATAGTGTGGTGCGGGTGATGGAAGTCCTGAATTTTATCGTAGTACTTCGACAGATATTAACACATTCATTTGTTTTTAACTATACTCACCTATTGTTTTTTATGCCTGAAGCTATTTGTTTTGAATAGGCTTTGCTACAAGAACCTTTGCCATGAACGCTTATGTACAAACATGGCTGCGCCGGTGGCACAGGAGCTAGCCTTTTTTATTTATAGCTCATGCTCGTAAATCATTGAATCTTATTAGTTGTCACACTGAAGAAAGTAATGCTAATGTTTTAAGACGCTACCGTGATTCTTTTTGTGTGTCATAGAAGAATATTTGACTGACGATGACCCAAGCTGCTACGCCGTGCAGCTCTCCGAGCTGCTGTCCTAAGCGGCTCTCCGAGCTGCTATCCGGAAAGGCTCTCCGAGAAGCTGTCTTTGGTATGCATTAATAAAGAAAAATTTCACTAAACTGTGCGAGTGAGATGTATGTAAGGCATGGAGCGTTTTTCTTTGTTTTCATTGCATAGTGTGGTGCGGGTGATTGAAGTCCAGAATTTTATCGTAGTAGGTCGACAGATATTAACACATTCATTAGATTTTTTAACTCTTACTCACCTATTGTTTTTTTATGTCTGACGCTATTTGTTTTGAATAGGCATTGCTACAAGAACATTTGCCATGGACGCTTATGAACATACATGCCTGCGCCGGTGGCACAGGAGCTAGTCTTTTTTATTTATAGCTCAAGCTCATAAATCATTGAATCTTATTAGTTGTCACACAGAAGAAAGTAATGCTAATGTTTTAAGACGCTACCGTGATTCTTTTTGTGTTATATAGAAGAATATCTGACTGATGATGGCCCAAGCTGCTGCGCCGTGCAGCTCTCCGAGCTGCTGTCCTAAGCGGCTCTCCGAGCTGCTATCCGGAAAGGCTCTCCGAGAAGCTGTCTTTGGTATGCATTAATAAAGAAAAATTTCACTTAACTGTGCGAGTGAGATGTATGTAAGGCATGGAGCGTTTTTCTTTGTTTTCATTGCATAGTGTGGTGCGGGTGATTGAAGTCCAGAATTTTATCGTAGTAGGTCGACAGATATTAACACATTCATTAGATTTTTTAACTCTTACTCACCTATTGTTTTTTTATGTCTGACGCTATTTGTTTTGAATAGGCATTGCTACAAGAACCTTTGCCATAGACGCTTATGTACATACATGCCTGCGCCGGTGGCACAGGAGCTAGCCTTTATTATTTATAGCACATGCTCATAAATCATTGAATCTTTTAAGTTGTCACACTGAAGAAAGTAATGCTA
Organism: Selenia dentaria; assembly: GCA_917880725.1. Classification (NCBI taxonomy): domain Eukaryota; kingdom Metazoa; phylum Arthropoda; class Insecta; order Lepidoptera; family Geometridae; genus Selenia; species Selenia dentaria. Next base: position 13,003,006 of record OU862897.1, on the reverse strand, counting down.
AAGTTTTAAGACGCTACCGTGATACTTTTTGTGTGTTATAGAATAATTTCTGACTGATGATGGTCCAAGCTGCTGCGCCATGCAGCTCTCCGAGCTGCTGTCCTGAGTGTCTCTCCGAACTGCTGTCCTGAGCGGCTCTCCGAGCTGCTATCCGGGGAGGCTCTCCGAGAAGCTGTCTTTGGTATGCATTAATAAAGAAAAATATCACTAAACTGTGCGAGTGAGATGTATGTAAGGCATGGAATATTTTTCTTTGTTTTCATTGCATAGTGTGGTGCGGGTGATGGAAGTCCTGAATTTTATCGTAGTACTTCGACAGATATTAACACATTCATTTGTTTTTAACTATACTCACCTATTGTTTTTTATGCCTGAAGCTATTTGTTTTGAATAGGCTTTGCTACAAGAACCTTTGCCATGAACGCTTATGTACAAACATGGCTGCGCCGGTGGCACAGGAGCTAGCCTTTTTTATTTATAGCTCATGCTCGTAAATCATTGAATCTTATTAGTTGTCACACTGAAGAAAGTAATGCTAATGTTTTAAGACGCTACCGTGATTCTTTTTGTGTGTCATAGAAGAATATTTGACTGACGATGACCCAAGCTGCTACGCCGTGCAGCTCTCCGAGCTGCTGTCCTAAGCGGCTCTCCGAGCTGCTATCCGGAAAGGCTCTCCGAGAAGCTGTCTTTGGTATGCATTAATAAAGAAAAATTTCACTAAACTGTGCGAGTGAGATGTATGTAAGGCATGGAGCGTTTTTCTTTGTTTTCATTGCATAGTGTGGTGCGGGTGATTGAAGTCCAGAATTTTATCGTAGTAGGTCGACAGATATTAACACATTCATTAGATTTTTTAACTCTTACTCACCTATTGTTTTTTTATGTCTGACGCTATTTGTTTTGAATAGGCATTGCTACAAGAACATTTGCCATGGACGCTTATGAACATACATGCCTGCGCCGGTGGCACAGGAGCTAGTCTTTTTTATTTATAGCTCAAGCTCATAAATCATTGAATCTTATTAGTTGTCACACAGAAGAAAGTAATGCTAATGTTTTAAGACGCTACCGTGATTCTTTTTGTGTTATATAGAAGAATATCTGACTGATGATGGCCCAAGCTGCTGCGCCGTGCAGCTCTCCGAGCTGCTGTCCTAAGCGGCTCTCCGAGCTGCTATCCGGAAAGGCTCTCCGAGAAGCTGTCTTTGGTATGCATTAATAAAGAAAAATTTCACTTAACTGTGCGAGTGAGATGTATGTAAGGCATGGAGCGTTTTTCTTTGTTTTCATTGCATAGTGTGGTGCGGGTGATTGAAGTCCAGAATTTTATCGTAGTAGGTCGACAGATATTAACACATTCATTAGATTTTTTAACTCTTACTCACCTATTGTTTTTTTATGTCTGACGCTATTTGTTTTGAATAGGCATTGCTACAAGAACCTTTGCCATAGACGCTTATGTACATACATGCCTGCGCCGGTGGCACAGGAGCTAGCCTTTATTATTTATAGCACATGCTCATAAATCATTGAATCTTTTAAGTTGTCACACTGAAGAAAGTAATGCTAAAGTTTTAAGACGCTACCGTGATACTTTTTGTGTGTTATAGAATAATTTCTGACTGATGATGGTCCAAGCTGCTGCGCCATGCAGCTCTCCGAGCTGCTGTCCTGAGTGTCTCTCCGAACTGCTGTCCTGAGCGGCTCTCCGAGCTGCTATCCGGGGAGGCTCTCCGAGAAGCTGTCTTTGGTATGCATTAATAAAGAAAAATATCACTAAACTGTGCGAGTGAGATGTATGTAAGGCATGGAATGTTTTTCTTTGTTTTCATTGCATAGTGTGGTGCGGGTGATGGAAGTCTAGAATTTTATCGTAGTACGTCGACAGATATTAACACATTCATTTGTTTTTAACTATTACTTACCTATTGTTTTTTATGTCTGAAGCTATTTGTTTTGAATAGGCTTTGCTACAAGAACCTTTGCCATGAACGCTTATGTACAAACATGGCTGCGCCGGTGGCACAGGAGCTAGCCTTTTTTATTTATAGCTCATGCTCGTAAATCATTGAATCTTATTAGTTGTCACACTGAAGAAAGTAATGCTAATGTTTTAAGACGATACCGTGATTCTTTTTGTGTGTCATAGAAGAATATTTGACTGACGATGACCCAAGCTGCTACGCCGTGCAGCTCTCCGAGCTGCTGTCCTGAGCGGCTCTCCGAGCTGCTATCCGGAGAGGCTCTCCGAGAAGCTGTCTTTGGTATGCATTAATAAAGAAAAATATCAATAAACTGTGCGAGTGAGATGTATTTAAGGCATTGAATGTTTTTCTTGATTTTCATTGCATAGTGTGGTGCAGGTGATGGAAGTCCAGAATTTTATCGTAGTACGTCGACAGATATTAACACATTCATTAGTTTTTTAATTATTACTCACCTATTGTTTTTCATGTCTGAAGCTCTTTGTTTTGAATAGGCATTGCTACAAGAACCTTTGCCATGGATGCTTATGTACATACATGCTTGCGCCGGTGGCACAGGAGCTAGCTTTTTTTATTTATAGCTCAAGCTCATAAATAATTGAATTTTATTAGTTGTCACACTGAAGAAAGTAATGCTAATGTTTTAAGACGCTACCGTGATACTTTTTGTGTGTTATAGAAGAATATCTGACTGACGATGGCCCAAGCTGCTGCGCCATGCAGCTCTCCGAGCTGCTGTCCTGAGTGTCTCTCCGAACTGCTGTCCTGAGCGGCTCTCCGAGCTGCTATCCGGGGAGGCTCTCCGAGAAGCTGTCTTTGGTATGCATTAATAAAGAAAAATTTCACTAAACTGTGCGAGTGAGATGTATGTAAGGCATGGAGTGTTTTTCTTTGTTTTCATTGCATAGTGTGGTGCGGGTGATTGAAGTCCAGAATTTCATCGTAGTAGGTCGACAGATATTAACACATTCATTAGATTTTTTAACTCTTACTCACCTATTATTTTTTATATCTGACGCTATTTGTTTTGAATAGGCATTGCTACAAGAACCTTTGCCATAGACGCTTATGTACATACATGCCTGCGCCGGTGGCACAGGAGCTAGCCTTTATTATTTATAGCACATGCTCATAAATCATTGAATCTTTTAAGTTGTCACACTGAAGAAAGTAATGCTAAAGTTTTAAGACGCTACCGTGATACTTTTTGTGTGTTATAGAATAATTTCTGACTGATGATGGTCCAAGCTGCTGCGCCATGCAGCTCTCCGAGCTGCTGTCCTGAGTGTCTCTCCGAACTGCTGTCCTGAGCGGCTCTCCGAGCTGCTATCCGGGGAGGCTCTCCGAGAAGCTGTCTTTGGTATGCATTAATAAAGAAAAATATCACTAAACTGTGCGAGTGAGATGTATGTAAGGCATGGAATATTTTTCTTTGTTTTCATTGCATAGTGTGGTGCGGGTGATGGAAGTCCTGAATTTTATCGTAGTACTTCGACAGATATTAACACATTCATTTGTTTTTAACTATACTCACCTATTGTTTTTTATGCCTGAAGCTATTTGTTTTGAATAGGCATTGCTACAAGAACATTTGCCATGGACGCTTATGAACATACATGCCTGCGCCGGTGGCACAGGAGCTAGTCTTTTTTATTTATAGCTCAAGCTCATAAATCATTGAATCTTATTAGTTGTCACACAGAAGAAAGTAATGCTAATGTTTTAAGACGCTACCGTGATTCTTTTTGTGTTATATAGAAGAATATCTGACTGATGATGGCCCAAGCTGCTGCGCCGTGCAGCTCTCTGAGCTGCTGTCCTAAGCGGCTCTCCGAGCTGCTATCCGGAAAGGCTCTCCGAGAAGCTGTCTTTGGTATGCATTAATAAAGAAAAATTTCACTAAACTGTGCGAGTGAGATGTATGTAAGGCATGGAGCGTTTTTCTTTGTTTTCATTGCATAGTGTGGTGCGGGTGATTGAAGTCCAGAATTTTATCGTAGTAGGTCGACAGATATTAACACATTCATTAGATTTTTTAACTCTTACTCACCTATTGTTTTTTTATGTCTGACGCTATTTGTTTTGAATAGGCATTGCTACAAGAACCTTTGCCATAGACGCTTATGTACATACATGCCTGCGCCGGTGGCACAGGAGCTAGCCTTTATTATTTATAGCACATGCTCATAAATCATTGAATCTTTTAAGTTGTCACACTGAAGAAAGTAATGCTAAAGTTTTAAGACGCTACCGTGATTCTTTTTGTGTGTCATAGAAGAATATTTGACTGACGATGGTCCAAGCTGCTGCGTCATGCAGCTCTCCGAGCTGCTGTCCTGAGTGTCTCTCCGAACTGCTGTCCTGAGCGGCTCTCTGAGCTGCTATCCGGGGAGGCTCTCCGAGAAGCTGTCTTTGGTATGCATTAATAAAGAAAAATATCACTAAACTGTGCGAGTGAGATGTATGTAAGGCATGGAATATTTTTCTTTGTTTTCATTGCATAGTGTGGTGCGGGTGATGGAAGTCCTGAATTTTATCGTAGTACTTCGACAGATATTAACACATTCATTTGTTTTTAACTATACTCACCTATTGTTTTTTATGCCTGAAGCTATTTGTTTTGAATAGGCATTGCTACAAGAACATTTGCCATGGACGCTTATGAACATACATGCCTGCGCCGGTGGCACAGGAGCTAGTCTTTTTTATTTATAGCTCAAGCTCATAAATCATTGAATCTTATTAGTTGTCACACAGAAGAAAGTAATGCTAATGTTTTAAGACGCTACCGTGATTCTTTTTGTGTTATATAGAAGAATATCTGACTGATGATGGCCCAAGCTGCTGCGCCGTGCAGCTCTCTGAGCTGCTGTCCTAAGCGGCTCTCCGAGCTGCTATCCGGAAAGGCTCTCCGAGAAGCTGTCTTTGGTATGCATTAATAAAGAAAAATTTCACTAAACTGTGCGAGTGAGATGTATGTAAGGCATGGAGCGTTTTTCTTTGTTTTCATTGCATAGTGTGGTGCGGGTGATTGAAGTCCAGAATTTTATCGTAGTAGGTCGACAGATATTAACACATTCATTAGATTTTTTAACTCTTACTCACCTATTGTTTTTTTATGTCTGACGCTATTTGTTTTGAATAGGCATTGCTACAAGAACCTTTGCCATAGACGCTTATGTACATACATGCCTGCGCCGGTGGCACAGGAGCTAGCCTTTATTATTTATAGCACATGCTCATAAATCATTGAATCTTTTAAGTTGTCACACTGAAGAAAGTAATGCTAAAGTTTTAAGACGCTACCGTGATTCTTTTTGTGTGTCATAGAAGAATATTTGACTGACGATGGTCCAAGCTGCTGCGTCATGCAGCTCTCCGAGCTGCTGTCCTGAGTGTCTCTCCGAACTGCTGTCCTGAGCGGCTCTCCGAGCTGCTATCCGGGGAGGCTCTCCGAGAAGCTGTCTTTGGTATGCATTAATAAAGAAAAATATCACTAAACTGTGCGAGTGAGATGTATGTAAGGCATGGAATATTTTTCTTTGTTTTCATTGCATAGTGTGGTGCGGGTGATGGAAGTCCTGAATTTTATCGTAGTACTTCGACAGATATTAACACATTCATTTGTTTTTAACTATACTCACCTATTGTTTTTTATGCCTGAAGCTATTTGTTTTGAATAGGCATTGCTACAAGAACATTTGCCATGGACGCTTATGAACATACATGCCTGCGCCGGTGGCACAGGAGCTAGTCTTTTTTATTTATAGCTCAAGCTCATAAATCATTGAATCTTATTAGTTGTCACACAGAAGAAAGTAATGCTAAAGTTTTAAGACGCTACCGTGATACTTTTTGTGTGTTATAGAATAATTTCTGACTGATGATGGTCCAAGCTGCTGCGCCATGCAGCTCTCCGAGCTGCTGTCCTGAGTGTCTCTCCGAACTGCTGTCCTGAGCGGCTCTCCGAGCTGCTATCCGGGGAGGCTCTCCGAGAAGCTGTCTTTGGTATGCATTAATAAAGAAAAATATCACTAAACTGTGCGAGTGAGATGTATGTAAGGCATGGAATGTTTTTCTTTGTTTTCATTGCATAGTGTGGTGCGGGTGATGGAAGTCTAGAATTTTATCGTAGTACGTCGACAGATATTAACACATTCATTTGTTTTTAACTATTACTTACCTATTGTTTTTTATGTCTGAAGCTATTTGTTTTGAATAGGCTTTGCTACAAGAACCTTTGCCATGAACGCTTATGTACAAACATGGCTGCGCCGGTGGCACAGGAGCTAGCCTTTTTTATTTATAGCTCATGCTCGTAAATCATTGAATCTTATTAGTTGTCACACTGAAGAAAGTAATGCTAATGTTTTAAGACGATACCGTGATTCTTTTTGTGTGTCATAGAAGAATATTTGACTGACGATGACCCAAGCTGCTACGCCGTGCAGCTCTCCGAGCTGCTGTCCTGAGCGGCTCTCCGAGCTGCTATCCGGAGAGGCTCTCCGAGAAGCTGTCTTTGGTATGCATTAATAAAGAAAAATATCAATAAACTGTGCGAGTGAGATGTATTTAAGGCATTGAATGTTTTTCTTGATTTTCATTGCATAGTGTGGTGCAGGTGATGGAAGTCCAGAATTTTATCGTAGTACGTCGACAGATATTAACACATTCATTAGTTTTTTAATTATTACTCACCTATTGTTTTTCATGTCTGAAGCTCTTTGTTTTGAATAGGCATTGCTACAAGAACCTTTGCCATGGATGCTTATGTACATACATGCTTGCGCCGGTGGCACAGGAGCTAGCTTTTTTTATTTATAGCTCAAGCTCATAAATAATTGAATTTTATTAGTTGTCACACTGAAGAAAGTAATGCTAATGTTTTAAGACGCTACCGTGATACTTTTTGTGTGTTATAGAAGAATATCTGACTGACGATGGCCCAAGCTGCTGCGCCATGCAGCTCTCCGAGCTGCTGTCCTGAGTGTCTCTCCGAACTGCTGTCCTGAGCGGCTCTCCGAGCTGCTATCCGGGGAGGCTCTCCGAGAAGCTGTCTTTGGTATGCATTAATAAAGAAAAATTTCACTAAACTGTGCGAGTGAGATGTATGTAAGGCATGGAGTGTTTTTCTTTGTTTTCATTGCATAGTGTGGTGCGGGTGATTGAAGTCCAGAATTTCATCGTAGTAGGTCGACAGATATTAACACATTCATTAGATTTTTTAACTCTTACTCACCTATTATTTTTTATATCTGACGCTATTTGTTTTGAATAGGCATTGCTACAAGAACCTTTGCCATAGACGCTTATGTACATACATGCCTGCGCCGGTGGCACAGGAGCTAGCCTTTATTATTTATAGCACATGCTCATAAATCATTGAATCTTTTAAGTTGTCACACTGAAGAAAGTAATGCTAAAGTTTTAAGACGCTACCGTGATACTTTTTGTGTGTTATAGAATAATTTCTGACTGATGATGGTCCAAGCTGCTGCGCCATGCAGCTCTCCGAGCTGCTGTCCTGAGTGTCTCTCCGAACTGCTGTCCTGAGCGGCTCTCCGAGCTGCTATCCGGGGAGGCTCTCCGAGAAGCTGTCTTTGGTATGCATTAATAAAGAAAAATATCACTAAACTGTGCGAGTGAGATGTATGTAAGGCATGGAATATTTTTCTTTGTTTTCATTGCATAGTGTGGTGCGGGTGATGGAAGTCCTGAATTTTATCGTAGTACTTCGACAGATATTAACACATTCATTTGTTTTTAACTATACTCACCTATTGTTTTTTATGCCTGAAGCTATTTGTTTTGAATAGGCATTGCTACAAGAACATTTGCCATGGACGCTTATGAACATACATGCCTGCGCCGGTGGCACAGGAGCTAGTCTTTTTTATTTATAGCTCAAGCTCATAAATCATTGAATCTTATTAGTTGTCACACAGAAGAAAGTAATGCTAATGTTTTAAGACGCTACCGTGATTCTTTTTGTGTTATATAGAAGAATATCTGACTGATGATGGCCCAAGCTGCTGCGCCGTGCAGCTCTCTGAGCTGCTGTCCTAAGCGGCTCTCCGAGCTGCTATCCGGAAAGGCTCTCCGAGAAGCTGTCTTTGGTATGCATTAATAAAGAAAAATTTCACTAAACTGTGCGAGTGAGATGTATGTAAGGCATGGAGCGTTTTTCTTTGTTTTCATTGCATAGTGTGGTGCGGGTGATTGAAGTCCAGAATTTTATCGTAGTAGGTCGACAGATATTAACACATTCATTAGATTTTTTAACTCTTACTCACCTATTGTTTTTTTATGTCTGACGCTATTTGTTTTGAATAGGCATTGCTACAAGAACCTTTGCCATAGACGCTTATGTACATACATGCCTGCGCCGGTGGCACAGGAGCTAGCCTTTATTATTTATAGCACATGCTCATAAATCATTGAATCTTTTAAGTTGTCACACTGAAGAAAGTAATGCTAAAGTTTTAAGACGCTACCGTGATTCTTTTTGTGTGTCATAGAAGAATATTTGACTGACGATGGTCCAAGCTGCTGCGTCATGCAGCTCTCCGAGCTGCTGTCCTGAGTGTCTCTCCGAACTGCTGTCCTGAGCGGCTCTCTGAGCTGCTATCCGGGGAGGCTCTCCGAGAAGCTGTCTTTGGTATGCATTAATAAAGAAAAATATCACTAAACTGTGCGAGTGAGATGTATGTAAGGCATGGAATATTTTTCTTTGTTTTCATTGCATAGTGTGGTGCGGGTGATGGAAGTCCTGAATTTTATCGTAGTACTTCGACAGATATTAACACATTCATTTGTTTTTAACTATACTCACCTATTGTTTTTTATGCCTGAAGCTATTTGTTTTGAATAGGCATTGCTACAAGAACATTTGCCATGGACGCTTATGAACATACATGCCTGCGCCGGTGGCACAGGAGCTAGTCTTTTTTATTTATAGCTCAAGCTCATAAATCATTGAATCTTATTAGTTGTCACACAGAAGAAAGTAATGCTAATGTTTTAAGACGCTACCGTGATTCTTTTTGTGTTATATAGAAGAATATCTGACTGATGATGGCCCAAGCTGCTGCGCCGTGCAGCTCTCTGAGCTGCTGTCCTAAGCGGCTCTCCGAGCTGCTATCCGGAAAGGCTCTCCGAGAAGCTGTCTTTGGTATGCATTAATAAAGAAAAATTTCACTAAACTGTGCGAGTGAGATGTATGTAAGGCATGGAGCGTTTTTCTTTGTTTTCATTGCATAGTGTGGTGCGGGTGATTGAAGTCCAGAATTTTATCGTAGTAGGTCGACAGATATTAACACATTCATTAGATTTTTTAACTCTTACTCACCTATTGTTTTTTTATGTCTGACGCTATTTGTTTTGAATAGGCATTGCTACAAGAACCTTTGCCATAGACGCTTATGTACATACATGCCTGCGCCGGTGGCACAGGAGCTAGCCTTTATTATTTATAGCACATGCTCATAAATCATTGAATCTTTTAAGTTGTCACACTGAAGAAAGTAATGCTAAAGTTTTAAGACGCTACCGTGATTCTTTTTGTGTGTCATAGAAGAATATTTGACTGACGATGGTCCAAGCTGCTGCGTCATGCAGCTCTCCGAGCTGCTGTCCTGAGTGTCTCTCCGAACTGCTGTCCTGAGCGGCTCTCCGAGCTGCTATCCGGGGAGGCTCTCCGAGAAGCTGTCTTTGGTATGCATTAATAAAGAAAAATATCACTAAACTGTGCGAGTGAGATGTATGTAAGGCATGGAATATTTTTCTTTGTTTTCATTGCATAGTGTGGTGCGGGTGATGGAAGTCCTGAATTTTATCGTAGTACTTCGACAGATATTAACACATTCATTTGTTTTTAACTATACTCACCTATTGTTTTTTATGCCTGAAGCTATTTGTTTTGAATAGGCATTGCTACAAGAACATTTGCCATGGACGCTTATGAACATACATGCCTGCGCCGGTGGCACAGGAGCTAGTCTTTTTTATTTATAGCTCAAGCTCATAAATCATTGAATCTTATTAGTTGTCACACAGAAGAAAGTAATGCTAATGTTTTAAGACGCTACCGTGATTCTTTTTGTGTTATATAGAAGAATATCTGACTGATGATGGCCCAAGCTGCTGCGCCGTGCAGCTCTCTGAGCTGCTGTCCTAAGCGGCTCTCCGAGCTGCTATCCGGAAAGGCTCTCCGAGAAGCTGTCTTTGGTATGCATTAATAAAGAAAAATTTCACTAAACTGTGCGAGTGAGATGTATGTAAGGCATGGAGCGTTTTTCTTTGTTTTCATTGCATAGTGTGGTGCGGGTGATTGAAGTCCAGAATTTTATCGTAGTAGGTCGACAGATATTAACACAGTCATTAGATTTTTTAACTCTTACTCACCTATTGTTTTTTTATGTCTGACGCTATTTGTTTTGAATAGGCATTGCTACAAGAACCTTTGCCATAGACGCTTATGTACATACATGCCTGCGCCGGTGGCACAGGAGCTAGCCTTTATTATTTATAGCACATGCTCATAAATCATTGAATCTTTTAAGTTGTCACACTGAAGAAAGTAATGCTAAAGTTTTAAGACGCTACCGTGATTCTTTTTGTGTGTCATAGAAGAATATTTGACTGACGATGGTCCAAGCTGCTGCGTCATGCAGCTCTCCGAGCTGCTGTCCTGAGTGTCTCTCCGAACTGCTGTCCTGAGCGGCTCTCCGAGCTGCTATCCGGGGAGGCTCTCCGAGAAGCTGTCTTTGGTATGCATTAATAAAGAAAAATATCACTAAACTGTGCGAGTGAGATGTATGTAAGGCATGGAATATTTTTCTTTGTTTTCATTGCATAGTGTGGTGCGGGTGATGGAAGTCCTGAATTTTATCGTAGTACTTCGACAGATATTAACACATTCATTTGTTTTTAACTATACTCACCTATTGTTTTTTATGCCTGAAGCTATTTGTTTTGAATAGGCATTGCTACAAGAACATTTGCCATGGACGCTTATGAACATACATGCCTGCGCCGGTGGCACAGGAGCTAGTCTTTTTTATTTATAGCTCAAGCTCATAAATCATTGAATCTTATTAGTTGTCACACAGAAGAAAGTAATGCTAATGTTTTAAGACGCTACCGTGATTCTTTTTGTGTTATATAGAAGAATATCTGACTGATGATGGCCCAAGCTGCTGCGCCGTGCAGCTCTCTGAGCTGCTGTCCTAAGCGGCTCTCCGAGCTGCTATCCGGAAAGGCTCTCCGAGAAGCTGTCTTTGGTATGCATTAATAAAGAAAAATTTCACTAAACTGTGCGAGTGAGATGTATGTAAGGCATGGAGCGTTTTTCTTTGTTTTCATTGCATAGTGTGGTGCGGGTGATTGAAGTCCAGAATTTTATCGTAGTAGGTCGACAGATATTAACACATTCATTAGATTTTTTAACTCTTACTCACCTATTGTTTTTTTATGTCTGACGCTATTTGTTTTGAATAGGCATTGCTACAAGAACCTTTGCCATAGACGCTTATGTACATACATGCCTGCGCCGGTGGCACAGGAGCTAGCCTTTATTATTTATAGCACATGCTCATAAATCATTGAATCTTTTAAGTTGTCACACTGAAGAAAGTAATGCTAAAGTTTTAAGACGCTACCGTGATACTTTTTGTGTGTTATAGAATAATTTCTGACTGATGATGGTCCAAGCTGCTGCGCCATGCAGCTCTCCGAGCTGCTGTCCTGAGTGTCTCTCCGAACTGCTGTCCTGAACGGCTCTCCGAGCTGCTATCCGGAGAGGCTCTCCGAGAAGCTGTCTTTGGTATGCAATAATAAAGAAAAATATCACTAAACTGTGCGAGTGAGATGTATGTAAGGCATGGAATGTTTTTCTTTGTTTTCATTGCATAGTGTGGTGCGGGTGATGGAAGTCTAGAATTTTATCGTAGTACGTCGACAGATATTAACACATTCATTTGTTTATAACTATTACTTACCTATTGTTTTTTATGTCTGAAGCTATTTGTTTTGAATAGGCTTTGCTACAAGAACCTTTGCCATGAACGCTTATGTACAAACATGGCTGCGCCGGTGGCACAGGAGCTAGCCTTTTTTATTTATAGCTCATGCTCGTAAATCATTGAATCTTATTAGTTGTCACACTGAAGAAAGTAATGCTAATGTTTTAAGACGCTACCGTGATTCTTTTTGTGTGTCATAGAAGAATATTTGACTGACGATGGCCCAAGCTGCTACGCTGTGCAGCTCTCCGAGCTGCTGTCCTGAACGGCTCTCCGAGCTGCTATTCGGAGAGGCTCTCCGAGAAGCTGTCTTTGGTATGCATTAATAAAGAAAAATATCACTAAACTGTGCGAGTGAGATGTATTTAAGGCATTGAATGTTTTTCTTGATTTTCATTGCATAGTGTGGTGCAGGTGATGGAAGTCCAGAATTTTATCGTAGTACGTCGACAGATATTAACACATTCATTAGTTTTTTAATTATTACTCACCTATTGTTTTTCATGTCTGAAGCTATTTGTTTTGAATAGGCATTGCTACAAGAACCTTTGCCATGGATGCTTATGTACATACATGCTTGCGCCGGTGGCACAGGAGCTAGCTTTTTTTATTTATAGCTCAAGCTCATAAATAATTGAATTTTATTAGTTGTCACACTGAAGAAACTAATGCTAATGTTTTAAGACGTTACCGTGATACTTTTTGTGTGTTATAGAAGAATATCTGACTGACGATGGCCCAAGCTGCTGCGCCGTGCAGCTCTCCGAGCTGATGTCTTGAGCGACTCTCCGAGCTGCTGTCCTGAGTGGCTCTCCGAGCTGCTATCCGGAAAGGCTCTCCGAGAAGCTGTCTTTGGTATGCATTAATAAAGAAAAATTTCACTAAACTGTGCGAGTGAGATGTATGTAAGGCATGGAATGTTTTTCTTTGTTTTCATTGCATAGTGTGGTGCGGGTGATGGAAGTCCAGAATTTTATCGTAGTACGTCGAAAGATATTAACACATTCATTTGTTTTAAACTATTACTCACCTATTGTTTTTTTATGTCTGAAGCTATGTGTTTTGAATAGGCATTGCTACACGAACCTTTGCCATGGACGCTTATGTTCATACATGCCTGCGCTGGTGGCACAGGAGCTAGCCTTTTTTATTTATAGCTCATGCTTATAAATCATTAGTTGTTACACTGAAGAAAGTAATGCTAATGTTTTAAGTTGCTACCGTGATACTTTTTGTGTGTTATAGATGAATATCTGACTGACGATGGCCCAAGCTGCTGCGCCGTGCAGCTTTCCGAGCCGCTGTCCTGAGTGGCTCTCCGAGCTTTTGTCCTGAGTGGCTCTCCGAGCTGCTGTCCTGAGCGTTTTTCCGAGCTGCTATCCGGAGAGGCTATCCGAGAAGTTGTCCTGAGCAGCTGTCCCGAGCAAGTATCCTGAGCGGCTGCCCAAACCGCTACGCTGAACTGCTGCGCTGAGCAACTTCTCGTGCTTCTGCGCTGAGCGGCCGCCCAAGCCGCTGTCCCGAGCAGTTGTCTGCTGGAAGTCAAGTCCGGAGTAATCGACACCAAAGATTACCTTGTGTGGTGTCATGCAAAGGTGGTTTTACGGTATCGTGAGTTTGTTGAGACATTCGACAGTTAATCTTCACAAATTGGTATCACGCGCTAGTTGTCTTTGGTATGCATTAATAAAGAAAAATATCACTAAACTTTGTTTTCATTGCATACTGTGGTGCGGGTGATGGAAGTCCAGAATTTTATCGTAGTACGTCGACAGATATTAACACATTCATTTGTTTTTAACTATTACTCACCTATTGTTTTTTATGTCTGAAGCTATTTGTTTTGAATAGGCATTGCTACAAGAACCTTTGCCATGGACGCTTACGTACATACATGCCTGCGCCGGTGGCACAGGAGCTAGCCTTTTTTATTTATAGCTCATGCTCATAAATCATTGAATTAATATATCGAGCTGTCAAAATCATAGCGTTATATTTGTTTCTATGAAGATTCCATAGCGTGGTCTGATTTTTCTATGGCGTTAAGTGTTGCGTGCGTAATAGACATAGAGTAAATTATATATATGTAGATAGAGACATCAGCTTAAGAAACGCTCAAAGCGTCATATAATGCAAAGTGAATCAACTAATTTACGTGACGTCACATCACGTGACCTGATATCAATATCATAAAACTATAAATATAATGAAATATTTCTTTATTTTGAACAGCATTAGGTATACTGTTCAAAATAAAGATATTTTTATATACCAGCCTATGGTTCATTAGGGATTGACAGGCTTATTAAAATTACAAGATTAGTTTAATGTAAATATTTATTTTTCATATGAATTAACATATAGACAAAGCAATTTTATTGAACCTAAACATATCTCCATCCATAATGAAAGGATTATTATTTCTACTCAAAACTTTGATATTCCCCCTGAATATCAAAGTTTTTCTTACATCAGCTTTGTAAAATCCATGTAAGTTCCGTGCAGTTCTTAAACCTGGCTTAAATAGTTTTCAATGAAAACCATGACGCTCATTTAGAATTTTCCTTCATTCTATAACATGGTCTTCATCTATGGTCCCTGCTTGTAAAGGCTGAGACCCATATTATTTTCTTTTTGTGTGAATCTCCTACTCATTTTGTTTTTTGTTACTTCTCTAAATATCATCATTATGAAAAGGGCTGCAAGGCTTGTTAATTTTCTTAGTGTATTTCGTAGTTACATTTTTTGAAAAGTTTAGAGCTTTTTTCAGTCTTGTTGCATAAGTATCCTTTTTCTTCTTAATCTTGTTTAACATCTGCACAAACATTGTTTTGTTGTCAACATGTGTCCCTGAAATAAACAAATTGATTTATAATGTTGTACTTTGACTTGTTAATTTATGTTGTACCTTGACACCTAGCCAGAAATCAAGCATGCATTTCTCATGTTAATGTGAGTGGGCTGACAATACACACACAGGACTCTACTATTTCATGGGATTCATTATCTTTAAGTGGAAATACTAATAATGAGATACGTTTCAGATTTATTGAAGATGAGCCTACAACCTCACCTGATGGTAACTGATGAGGTGATAAAAGATGGTAAATAGGCTTAACCTAGAATTGGAGCGTTACTGATTAGGCCATTTTTACATTATTACTTTTGCATTGATCGCAAAAACAATTCAAGATATTGTGTCCTTGTATTGACAACTACCAAAGACATTAGTTATGGTAGGTATCTAATCTAAATCACATTGGTGGGTACCTGCATTTACCTGAACCTGATGGTATATTTTAATGTAATCACATAGCATTAATGACTCAGCACCCTTTTTCATCATCATCATCATCTCGGCCGTAGGACGTCCACTGCTGAACATAGCCTGCCCCCATGGTTTTCCAAAAAGACCGGTTGAAAGCGGCCTGCATCCAACGTCGTCCTGAGACCTTCATCAGGTCGTCTGTCCACCGTGTCGGTGGACGACCTACGCTGCGCTTGCCGGTCCGTGGTCTCCACTCCAGAACTTTTCGGCTCCATCGGCCATCTGTTCTGCGTGCTATGTGCCCTGCCCACTGCCACTTCAACTGGCTAATCTTGTTAGCTATGTTGGTGACTTTCGTTCTTCTACGGATCTCCTCTTATTCTTATTCATATTCATATTCGTTTTGGGGGCGATGAGGCCTGCACTGACGTCCCGCTTTGGGTGTTTTGTGCATTCCCCCCTGCCAGCATTTACTCAAGCCAGCCTAACTCCTTCACATAGCGGTGTATGGCCTTGGGTCGCTGGCACAACTGCTCCAGTGTAGTTTGAGATGTTGTATGAACAAACGTCGATGATGCTGATGATGCATCTTGCGTTCTGGAGAGGACCTCCAGTAATCCTGTTTTTGCTCTAATATCTTCCGTAGCCCTGCAGTGCAGCAACACGTGTGCATTTGTTGAAAAACTGTCACGGAAACAAAATTGAAACTGAAAGAAAAGAATTTGAGTTTAATGATGGGCATTATAGATTATAATAAATCGATAATGCTAACTGAACAGCTATTAAGATTTTCAATCGATTATAATATAATATATTTAAAATAATTGACTTGACTTCATAAATAGATGGTTTTTGTCTATGGTTTCTGTGTTGTGACTAAACTGATTGTCACAATTCTGCGAGTGTCATAAACCGTCAGGATAAGGTCAGTAATAAAAAAACGTCAGTATTTGATAATCCCTCCTGGTTTTGTATCAAAGTCAAAGTCAAAATCATTTATTCAATTTAGGCATCAAAGACGCACTTATGAACGTCAACTTTTCATTATAATGTACTTTAAAGACTCTACCGCCGCGTCCCAAAATATATAGAGCCCACCGAGAAGAAGCGGCAAGAAACTCGGGGCCATTCTTTTTATATAGATGTTTACAATGTTTCTACTTAGCTACTACAAATATTACATTTTATGGGTGGCAGAGAGACAGCTTGCCAGAAGTGGAGTGTTCCAAGCATCTTTATCTTCTATATAATGTAGAACTTTATAGTAAGCTTTTTTTATAAAAATGTTTTCAAGTCAACTTGAATTTGCCCTCTGTGAGCTCAGTTATGTGCTTTGGGATTTTATTGTAAAAACGCACACAATTTCCTAGGAATGACTTCTTAGTGAGTCTTCGCAAGTCTAAAACTAGGTACCGCTATCCTATTTGTATTTCTGGTATTAAAAGTGTGGTGATCACTATTTAACTTATATTTATGTAAATTTTTACGAACATACATTATATTTTCAAATACATATAAGGAAGGCAACGTTAATATATTGATTTCTTTAAATAAATCTGTCAAAGATTCACGGGGACCCATTTCGTATACAGCTCTAATAGGAAGGTTCTGAAGGATAAATATGGTATCCTATATCAGCCGCTGAACCTCTTATATAATGACTAGCTGTGCGCCGCGGGTTCACCCGCGCGGTGATGGATGATTAATCAAATAAAGTGTATATTACTCAGGTATAAATCATATAATAATATAGCTCTCTACTGGTAAAGTATATTTTTGAACCGGACGTAGTTATCGCGCTTATCCGTTAAAAACAATCAAATCTTTCCTTTTTATTATAAGTCTAGATAAGGATTAATTAACAGCACGGTTATGCCTGTAGTAACTTTGTACTAACTAGAAAGGAGTGATATATCCGGTATTATTTCAATTCAAACAACCAATACATTATCGCGAACTCAGATTAAAATCTTATATCGCATGTATTATTTTTTGAACATATTTCGTAGGAAAACCATAATGAGTAGTAATAAATTCACCGTTTGCCACGCAGCGAGACAGGCCAGCCGTTAAAAATCGTCACAGACTCGTCAGGGATAGGTACAACATTTAGGGCTCTTGGGTGAACCCTGTCTCTTTGGTTTACCCTTTTTGGTGATACCCAGTCACAGAAAGGTATTTAGTACTGTTAAACATCCCACTAAACATGAACCGTACAGACTCATTGCTGCAACTTGAATTTCGATTAAATGCGTTACTTGAGCCTGTCACTTCTGCACATGTTTGTGCAACTGAAAAATCCACGTATGTTTCAACTTTTTTAGCAACGTTTGAAACAAATCTTAATGTGCGAGCAATTGTAAGCTTGCTCGGATATTTCTACATCGTTGCATAAACACTATATCTAAAACGTTATATTGTAGGGTAATGAATGGTATACTTAAAGTTACAACAACTTATAACAACTTCCAAAAATAATGTTTCAGTAAATCCTTAAATGTCAGGTACTTTCAAGCTCGCTGGGACTTGTTTTCTTTGTTGCATAGACGTTGCAGACTTGCAGACATAACTTACAACAGTTCATATGCAACTTTATATGAACTTAGCCTTGCTCAGTGGACTAAATCCGACATCTTCAAATTTTTGACCAACATTAATCGATTCTTTCTTACGACGCTTTATAGAAACATCACTAATGTAATTCTAATAATGTTTGACATGTGGTTACGTTCCGTTTCTCGCATAAGTTTTCTTGGAACCACACAATAAATAGTGCATTGCATCTAACAATATTATTTTTCCTAAATACATTAAATAAATAATAGATATAATATTTAAATAAATGTAACATAATTGGTAACATATTTTTATTGTAAAAAAATATTCAAATGTATGAACTTGTATTTAGTGTCATCTAACTGAAATTAACTGAATCTAAGCCGTAGAAGTAAAGAAACAAGATTTATTAGTCACTATGAAAACTGTTGATATCTCACTTCATAGTTAGGCTTTGTAACACAAAGTTTTTATATATACATACCTGCTGTGTATCTACAATTACATTCATTGGAATATTGCAAGAGCTGATAACACCATCTTACATATATTCCCAAATCCGGATAAGGAGATAGAAAGATTTAAATCATGCTATAGGAGGAGGTTAGTCGACTATGGATTATCAGACTGTTTATCAATATCGACGCATATTCCATACTCATTTCGAGCCAAAATATCACACCAGAAGCAGGAGATTGAGCGGGATTGCTGTACCGACACTATTTTTGTCAGGTAAAAACAACTATGAACTATTTAAATGAGCAGAATGGTGTCTCATGAACATATTCAAGTGTTTAGTTTAAGCAAACATACTGAACAATTCATAGTATTAGTGTCTGTATAAAGCATACCTAAGCATAATCGGACCACAAGCGTAAGTTTAAGTAGTGACTACACCAATGTTTCTTTATATATATTCTCCAATAGCATATTTGCTGTTAGTTGTGTAAACTGATTAAAAAATTTAAGCAAACCCTACTACTAAAATAATGTTATTACTGGTTATCCAATAGCTCCAGAATTTAACACTCAAACCATATTCAACATTGAACACACTGTACCTAGCAATAAGCAGTTGTTTAAACAAACTAGCACTAAAGAGGCTGATTAATATGTTATCCAATATCAAATTATCTGCAACAGAATCCATTGGCTACCCAAATTAGATGGTCCATATACGGGGGACCCTTTTCGTATCAATTTATTTAAAATAAGGCGCCCCGTTTTTTTTTTATAAATCGGACCAAATTCCGTCAAAAGTCAAAGATCAAATGAATCTAAAATAAATATACAGTTATTGTTTTCCTTTAAATCGAGGACATGACTCCTGTCACGACTTTTCACATTATTTCGGACTTGTCCATCACCATCAACATGCAGAGCAATACTCCATGATAGGCCGAACTTGAGCCTTATAAAGTTGAAGGCGTGGGCCTATGTGAATGTGTCTACCGTCTCGCCTTTTCCGAGCACACTAATAACAACATTAACAGATTTACATATATAAATCTGTCATAACGTTAACAGTTTTGTGGTAATTATATTACTTATGAATATTCATTTTAGGTTTTCAATCCTATATACGACAACCATTGCGAGAAATCTCAAATCGTACCTACTCACGAGCTACTAGACGCCTAGAACCTGCAATCTCAGAGCAATCAGCATCATCTGCTCACCCACCAGTAGGTACTGTCATTGCCTTTGCAACCTGAACCATCAACTCCTCATCAATCCACACCATCAATGTGTCTGCAACCTAAACCATCCACTTCTGAAAATACTGCTTCATCGATTACACAAGGTAATTAATATTTATAATAGGTAATACGTAATAGTTGATTTACTCAATCATTGCATTACATACTGGGAGACATAGAATGACAATACTTTTAGTATAGTAAAAACTTCGATCAAATATGTACACTACTTAATCGAAGAGTAAAGACATACAATGTTGAGTGCCTTGCCTGCCATAAAATAGAGCTCGAAGCTAATAGTTCTGTAACGGTCCACAATGCGTTCCGCTACGTTCACAAATATATATATACATCAGTATAATGGAAATCTAATCTAAGGGGGGGGCTAATAGCACCCTTTGGAAATATTAAATATCTAAAAAGTTATATCTCAATAGACTAAATTCCGACTGTCAGACATAGATCATGGAGCTATAGAACTTCCAGTCAATGAAGTTAATAAGTCAGGATTTTATGCAAAAGTATATCTAATAAAAGCAAAGTGAATGTTAAGAGGTTTTATGCAGTAACTAAGATTCTTAATATCCCCACGATTAGCAAACTAACGCTTACATTTCTATGTATAGATTTCCAATACTAGGAAATGATTAAACCTAACAGATTAGATCTAACAAACTAAATAATTAACTAACATAATTCAGAATCACGGCAGCTGAATGATGTAAATAGGCTGAGAACGCTTGGAGACAGGTTCCAAATTCAAATAAAACTCATAAAACAAAATAACATATCATAAATATTTAAAAAAGGAACGTAGGTTCAAAATGTGTATTCAAGGGATCTGATTGGTTAGGTCGGAGACAAGATAAAGACAGCTTACGTACATTATTCTAAATTCAAATAAATTTAAAATAGGAAAGCTAATAATGGCTCATCAATATTTGAAAATGGAACGAGGGTTCCATTGGTCAGAATGGGTACTTGAGGAGTCTGATTGGTTGAGTCGGAGACAGGATGGAGACCAGATGCGGACACTTGGGTAGTATAAAAAGGGGACGAATGGGCCGACCAAACCAGTTACCGTCAAGAAGCCAAAGTTGCTGTCCGCGATAAAGTGAAAAGTGAAATATTCAAAGTGAAGTGTCTGTGAAAAGTGAAGTGTAAGTGCTAGTGAATTGCCACCTGCCAGAGGGGATTGGATTAATTCTGTTGGACGAGTTTACTCACGTAAGTCCTAGAATTTAGGCATTTTAGACTTTTTCCGGATAGATGAGATGTCTCCAAGATAAATGTTAAATTTAATAAATTACTCTTCTAAAATAATAAGAGTTATGATTGATGGAATTGATCATTGAATAGAGACACTTGCTCTTTGGATTTCTCGTAGACTAAAAGACGGTTTAGAGATGTCCAAGTCATTGGTTAATATTATCAGTTATCAGTTAATTGTTCAATAAATATTTGTCAATTAATCATGTTATGTTGAAGACATTTATCTGTCTGGATATTGTGACTGTTTTATAGAATTTTAGATAGTCCTACAAATAAAATAAGGAGGTGAAATGAGACAAAGGAGCAACAAATCATTTATACAGTAACAAAATAACAAGGCTTAAATAAAACTTAGATAAAATATTCTTATCTCAGCATTGTGTTTCCAAATCTTATTCAGCGTTAGTAATAAGTATAAAAAGGAGTAATTTGAGCTAGAACAGCAATGGAGAGTGTTGTAATTACGTCAAGAGGCCTCTTAATCCAGCTTATTACGGTCACAAGCCCGTAATGTTTTCCTAGCTCCGGTTATCTACAATGATAAATATCCATAGAATTCTCATTTTTAGGAGAATACATGAAAACAATTACCTTTACTGAACAACATTTGACTATCATAGAACAAACAAATACAACTATGGATATTTACATTTAGTTATTAACAATAATTTACTAATTAGGTTATGATTTATTACTTTAAGGTGTGTGATAATTTTCCGTGTCATTCCATGTTCTAAATACAAATGTTCTGCATTTATTATATGATTTTATGTTTACTTGAAGTTAGGTTATTACAATCTAAGCTTTGCGAATTTATAGAAATCTTATGGCGAAATATAATCTCTAATAGTAACGACAGGATTGGGGTCAAAATGGTATAACAGAATTAGGGTCATTTTAATTAACCCTTGCAGTAGGAATAAGATTTGTCTTCATGTGCTTACTAGGTACAATTTTATCGTTATAATAATTTATTTCTCTTACAATTAGGTTAGGTTTGTCTCAGTATTTCCTGAAAAGAACTTGAGTTACCACGGCTCACAATATTCGGTCCTTCCACTATGAGCTGGACGATCACACCTTGGCCATATATTTAATCAGTCCTTCATTCATTAGTATAGATTTATTGTCTGGATAATGTTAAATTATGATTCGATCTAGTTATGTGTAATTATTTATCTGAGGAATTAAAAACGTAGGCCGGAATCATCTAGATATTATTAGCTCAGATTAGGGGTAGTTACAATTGGTAGTACCGTTCCCAGGATTAGAGCTTTAGACTACGGGACGAGTTGGCTAGTTACTATTTTATGACCGGGAGTCAGGATCGAAGAGAGGGCGGTTACAATTTGGTGCCGTGACCATGGATAGGCAGGGATGGTTACAAAGTTGGTGACGTGACCATGGATATAGATGAGCTTAGGTACAATTAGGAACCGTAGTGACCAAGTATTGGAAGGCTCTTCACACTTAGGATTCCCATGCTAATAAATACCAGAACAGATAAGCGACTTGTTACTACGGGTATAGTGCTGCAGGAATTGATAATAGAATATGTACTTTATTACAATAGAAACCTGGTATCGTAAAATCAGGATTCTAAACAATGTTGATAGCAACTACAGCGATTTTGATGCAATTTTGTATGTAGATAAAGTACGGTTATTAAGCTTTATTGCATATCTGATTTTCTAAAGAAAAGGCGCATAGAACTTAAATTTTAATAAAACGGCATCTACGAAAAATTTTGCTTAGGACTAGATAAATCTAAATTAAAACTAAGCGGTGGTCTCGGAGTCAGCAGGATTGATTTTCATATTTTTTTTTCTTGTATGCGTGGCCGAGCAGGGATCGCTTGTAGATCGAATCTGAAAATAAAAATAAAGTTCGTTCAGAAAAGAAAATTAAAATGTTACAGATAGAAGAAGAAAAAAAAAAGCGGTTTGGGAAACTTGATTGCTTGTACTTTGTGTTTAAATATGAAAATTAATGAATTTTCTCGGTGAAATAAAGTTCTAAAGCTACAGTGTGCTAGATTCAATTTCAAAATTTCCCGCGATTTCAATAAAGCGCCATCTACACATTTTGAGGTTCATTATGATAAATATTATAGAATGTTAAATAGCTTCCTAGTATAGAGTGACATGATCCAGTTAACCAAAGGTACAATTAGTTCAAAGCTTAGCCAACAGATGGAGCCAGAAAAAAAAATAGCTCGCGATATAGAGTCGAACCAAGCCGCGTCGCGTCTGCTAGTATATATATAAGCTAATATATATTTATCTTAGAAAGGAAATCAATAAACAAATTATATCAATATGTGTGCAATAGTTTGACTGCAATTCTTAATAAATTATCAGCTCTTAGTATAATACAAAATATATTTGACACCTTATAGTGATGAGTGATGCTTGCTATTTTATTTCATTTAAAACATCTGCAGGACTTGAGCCAGGCATATTTTAATACATAAGAAGAAAAAAAAAAGAAGCTGAACCCTTTTCGATGAAACTTGTGTTGTCACTAAGTTAGGTAAAAGTAGTCAAAAATAGTTTAAATTGCGACAAAAGTATTAGGATAGATTAAAAAAAAAATATGACATACGGGAGCTCTAATAATTCTTATGTGTCTGTGTGTGTGTATTATTTTATGGAGGAAGTACTTACGGATTAGGCGAATACTGTTTCGAAGAGTTGCAGCAGTTGGTAGACAGGACAACCCGTAGAACAAAACTTGTATCTAGCAGTCAGGAGTCAGGACACTGAAAATTAGTTTTAAGAAGTCTTGTAGTAGGTAACAATGATGTGAGTTCGGTGTTGGATTGGTTACAGTTTTATGTTGAATTAAGTTATAGATTTGTTTTATGTAGTGAAGTGTGGATGGATTACTTGAAGGTGGTGAGAAATGTTTTAGGCATATCTCGCCACAATTTGTTGCAGTGAGAATGGACAGGAATCTGAGACAAAAGGGTAGTACATTTTGCGTTTATATCAATATGCAGTTAGTCACAGTGTAAAGTACAGAGTATCTTGAGTATGTGGGTTAATTACTAAATAAAGGTTTTGCATTATAGACATAGACAATTATTGGAATACATGATAGAAATTTATGAAGTCTTGTTAGCAAATTTAAAGTAGATTGAATGTGATATAGGTTCATAGGAAAGCTTTTAATTATTTTTAGTGTAGGAAACTAGTTCAAAATGGTGATTAACTTGATGATCATGACTGTTGGTGATAGGCTGCTTTGTGGGCAGGAACAAAAGCTTGTGTAAATAACATAAATATTGGTGTGCTGGTCTTGGATGATTATGGTGTTATTATGTGTGTGTCTGTTTCTTGAGACACAGGGAAATGGAACAGTATGCGATGAAATTACTTTAATTACTATTTTATTGAACTGCAAATCCTAACTTGATCAGGGTCGGAAGGCATAGATTTTCTCAAATAGCAAAGTAGTGAGGTTAGATTGATTATTCTAGAAGAATTATTGGAGAGATATTACAGGATACATTTTTATGTTGAACCAATAAGATTTATAGTTATGCAAATATGTAAATAAGTGAATAGCCTTGTAATGAAGGAACTTACAAACTAGAATAAAACACAATGAGTAGAGAGGCGATTATATCATCATTTAGTAATCCAAAATTGAATTAAATTTTCCCTATGGTGAATGTATGAATTCTGCATGTTTAGTCTTAGAAACACAATTGCACTATAGTTAGTCGGTTAGAGAACCGAAGCAGTTTAGGCAAGAGTGATTCTGGCGTCACATATAACAAAAGGATATTATCCAATTGTCATGTTGTAAGAGTCAGTATGTTTCCACCAAATGAAACTAAATTCCAAGAAGCAGAAACATTGTGAAGGTATCACTTGGGAGACCTGTTAACCGTCAGTATAATTGAAATGTAACTGTGGAGAGTAAGGCAGGTAGATTTGTGTGATGTTCGCATAGTGAACACTAGAAACATTTACATTTGTAAACGGAACAAAATGCGACCATCGTGGTTTTGTCTGTAAGTGCGTGTAACTAGCATTTGAAGTGTAGGAGCTCTCAATTTTTAGAATACATAAAATCATGATAATATCACCCCTCAGAGGAAATGATGATGATATGAGTATGATATTATGATAGAAGAAGGAATTGTACGGTGAAATACATAGTTGTTTTACGGTGAAAACCTTTACCTAGGGATGTTACGGTGGCCCAGGGGTGAAAATCTTGTCTAGTTGCTTACTTACATATTTTGTATACTACAGTGTTCAACAAAAAGTAAGTGTTACAAATTATTTAGACGGGGGTCGGAGTGAAAATCTTCGTTACAATTCAAGTGACCAGAAGTGAAAAGAAATTTTATAGTACTGTCCTACCATGTAAATATCATCCAGCACTAATTGACCTGTTGTGAATAAAGATACTGAACAAAAGGTATATTTTTTAACAGTAATTGGTAGTAGGAATATGATGTTACAGAATGTAAATTCAGATTACCAGTTATTTGACAATATGAGGAATATGATGTTATAAAATTTAAATAAAGATTATAGATTGGAAGCAGCAGGAAAATTAATTAACTTAACTTGGTTTGAGGTTGGAAATTGGAATAGACATAGGATAGACGGGATTCAGGTTTAATGTAGGCTTGAATAAGTTTTGTCTTGGGATCTGGAACTCGGTCAGGTATATGGTAGGATTGAGGCGTAAGAAGCAAGATAAACCTGGAATAAAGGAAAAGGAAACATAAAAAAAAAAATAGAATGAAACAGTTTTCCAGTTTTGTTGTGTCGAAGGCAGAAAGTATCACTATTACAAAAGCTTGGTTAATTAAATACCCAATTATATGACTACTAGTGTGAACAGACGATAAGAATGTAGCATGTTAAAATAGCATTAAGTAGTATGAACATCTTTGCTAGCTATAAGCGTCTTTGATTTAACTTGTCATAATCATGAGTTAGATTCCTGAAGTAGGACAGCAGGTTCTTCATTAGAGGTTCTATGACTATCTTCTAATTTATAGTTAAATTGGGGGAAAAAAAAGCTGAATCGATTTTGATAATATTTTTGTTTGGAAAATAGCCATGGAGGAAACAAGAAAAAAAAATATACACCCATATTGGTCTAGACATCTTTAAGTAAAGTGAACATTCCTATAAAATATACATACTACATAAATCTTTTTTCTGAAGTTGGTTAAATATGTTACAAAACTGTTAGAAGTTACATAACATGCTGAAAAGGCCATTCTGATTACAATATACTGGAACTTAGGAACAGTTGGTGAAAAGCAGTTCATTATACATTCTTGTCTTGTTGGGAGTAGAATGAAATAATAAAAAATATTAGTATTGATGTGCAGGAATACAAATGTTTGAACATTAAGCTCATAAGTTATCATAATTATGTCCTGCAGTAAGGGGTATACTATATAGTTAGCTAGCTAGCATGGGGGGCATTTATCGGTAGATTTGCCCTAAATAAATCTTTAAAATGGAAAATTAGTAATGAAATGTAACTATTGCAATTCAATAAAATCTTTTCATTAATAAGGCTAAATTAGTATTGGATTGAATCAGTTTGCATTATCATACAAATTTACATAACAGATTAGGTAGTAGAAAATTAAACTTACTGGAAATAAATAAGTAGATTGGTTGCATTGTGTGTGAGGCCTTTACTGCAATACTTCGGTAGTGGATATGTGATGAGTCACAGAGTGCCGGGAATTTATAAATATACCGATTAAAGATGTGGTCAGTCATGGTTATGTCCTAAAAAGAAAACGAGAACGTTGTAACACAAGCTTTGCACAAAAATTCAATTTCCAACACTTCGAAAACTAAGTAAATTCGTTAGCTCAATGCGAGTTGATATTATGACGCTATTCTTAACGCGAAAATCGCAGCAACACAGTATATGCGCTATCTATGCCAGGCGATATGTCCCATATCATTAAATCTACGATTATATGGATGTCACTCACCTTTTAAAACGATCCAACACAATAAAATAAGGGTATTGTTCCCGATATTTAATTGAAACAATAAGGGTTAGAAATAAACGTCGCGCGGCGTCACTTTTACCACAAATCACAATAGATCAGTGTTGCCAACTTGAGTTGCCACAATTACCGTACGGTTGGCAAAGCTGCGACTATAGGTCCGGTCCGATTAGCGATGTCGCATCTACTTAATCTGTGTCAATGATGTTCCTTTCGTAATAATTGACTAATTGAAATTTTAGATAAATGGTACCGTAATAAAAAAAAAAAAATTCGTTGTTTTAGGTTCTTACCCAGATAGTCGTAAAAATAATAATTACCGAGGAGGCGTCGTTACATGTCAGTTACATTCCGAATCATTAGTTTTCCAAGTATTCGATTATGTGCATTCGATCTATAGCGAGAGTCTTTGCCGGTTATTGCAATTCCAGGTTGTATGTGAAATTAATGCGGAAATTCCGAAATCTGTTCCTCGAATTTTTTACAAAATAATATTTACATAAACATGATATGTTTTTGCGGGAAATGTTCCACCCTAAGATTATTTTTATAGGGAATAAATTTGTGATAGAACCTTATAGCGAAACTCTTGAATTAATATAAATATATGGATTAATTTACAAAAGGTTTATTTTGATTTACTTTCATGTCATCACAACATGTATATGAAAACAAATAATACAGAAATGTATGTGCTGTTGGCGAATATTTTTTGAGTTCGTGTGATTGATCGTATTGATCTTTTATTTTTTCCTTCTTCTTAATATATAATATTATTGAATTTTGGCTATGTATATTATGGTACTTGCTCGGAGGTAAAAGAAGTTGCGCCGTTTGTTAGGTAAATCAGGGATTTGGAGGATTGCATATAAATTATTAGTGAAGATGAATAGGGTTGTGAGTTACAAGTAGTGTAGGAGATGCGTATCAAATCTTACAATACTGCTTAAAAGCTTTAAATTAAAGTAGTTCATTTTAGTATTTTGTTGTTGTGAGTTTATAAAGGTACTTACTGAATTAATTTCTGTAGGAGCGAACAATGGGTAGGACCTTGCCGCTCAATAATTACCGAAAATATAGGGGATCTGGTTATGGTGGATCTATACGGGCCTTTACGGCAGGACAGTTTGGAATGAGTTACATTTTAGTCATACAAGATTCGTTCAGCAAATTTGTAAAGTTTTATGAGCTAAGAAAAGCAACAACTACAGCAGTATGGGGTCGGATGAAGAAATTCTTCGACAAAATAAAACCAAAAGCCGTTATGTCAGACAATGGTTCACAATTTGCCAGCAAAGTATGGAGAGAGAACATGAAAAGAGAAAGAATTAACGTTGTCTTCACAAGCGTCCGCAATCCTCGGCCAAATACCACAGAGAGGGTAAATAAAGAGTTAGGCCGGTTATTTAGATCATATTGTAGACTAAACCATAAGGGATGGGTTTCAGCATTACCAAAAATAGAAGAGTTATATAATAATACCTTACACAGTGGTACTATGTTCACACCTTGCGAAATATTATATGGGAAACCGATGAGATTAGCAATCGATAAAAGTATAGACAAAACAGATGTGGATTTGGATGTTAGTAAGGTTCGTGAAACCGTTCGAACAAACCTAGTTGAAAAAGGGGAGCAACGCAGATCTAAATTCGATCAGAGATATCGGATAATTAACTATCAAATTGGAGATTGGGAAAAAATTAAAAGATTAAACAAATCTGATGCAATGCAGAAGTTAACAAGAAAGTTTTCACCTTTATATAAAGGGCCATATGTAATAGCAGGAATCCCATATCAAAATGTGTATATTCTAGTTGATCCAAAAACAAACAACATTAGGGGAAAATTTAACACTATACACTTGTCAAAATATTATAAATAACTTAGTATCTATTAGTGGGGCCGAAGATATCTCTAAACCTAAGTAGGCTGACTTGGGAACGACTGATATTAGATTAATATTTTTTGTAAGCATTAGTTGTAAGCGTAACGTGTAAGTAGCTGTAAGAAACAAAATAATAGTAATTGATTTTGTATTATATTAGATATAGTTATTTGAGTATTTTATTATTAATTTATCTCTAAATTTTTGAACTTTTTATATACTTTTAAATTGTATTTCCTTTTTTTTAAATCTATAACTTGTAATAGTAAGAGTTTTGTTAATTTAATATTATCTAGTGTTAAGTTAGAAATTGGTAAGGTTTTTGAATTATATAACGATTGATGCAAAGTGAATATATAACATGTAATTCGAGGTTGGATTAATTACACAATAGTAGATGTAAAAATTAGCTTCTTGGCCTGATTTAAACTCAGTCTAATGGGTTTCAAATAAAAATAATTGCCTTATAAAATACTATGTAAGTTTTCTCTGGACTTCATATTAATTTATTAATTGGACATCATAATAACTGTTTTTAAAATGTAAGTATTTAAATAATTGTAAGTATTTGATTTGTCGAAGTTTGTATAGAAAAATATACCAAGGCTATGTATAAGTCATTTAAATTCAATAAATTCATTTATGTAACAAATATTTAAGATAGTATATAAAACATATGTAAAAAAAAATAATAAAATAAAAAAATAATACCAATACATCAACCACAGGCGGTAAGGGAAAAGCCTACCCAAATCATTTGATATAACTATATAACTAAATATAGTTAATTTATAAGAAAAATATTTATAAATTCTTAATAATATATTTTCACACAATTAATTTACAATCATAGTAATTATAAATCGTACCGAAATGGAATATAATTTATAATAATTTTATAAAAAAAAGGGGGGTTATATCTAAAGACTTGGGTAGAGGGGAGAGTTGGCGGCATTTCAAAAAAAAAAAAACTAATTTGGTTGGTACTTATGTAATTAATTTTAAGAAATGTCTGTAACATCGTAATAAATAGAAGAAAAAAAGGGAAGCGATGAAATAATAATAACTTGTCATGCTGGGAAAGGGGAAAGACCCATCTATGCATATCCGAGTAAAGTTTTACGGTAAAATTTACAAAAACAAAAAAAAAACAAGAGCAAAACTATTTATTTTTCAATTCTTCCAAGCGATTGAAGTTTACCCACATATACATAGATGGAGGGGAGTGTTGGCGGTCTTTCCAAAATTTCGGTTTAAAATCAAGTCAATGTATCATATTTTAAAAATGTTTTGATGTCACTGTCAAAAATTTTGTAAGGTTGTAAATAGTTGACGCTGTTAAGGTTTGGAAACGCTGTGCTTAGATGGAAACAAAAAAAACACAATGCTAAGGAAACACAATGCTGAAATTAGGGCAGAGATAACCAAATCTATTATATGCATTTTCAAGTTAATTTTAAGGATGATGAAATGCAAATTATACTATTTAATTATTCTGAATGAACCGAAATATCATACCCATTGGGGGAAGTAACAATCTTCTTTTCAGGAATAGGAAAAAACTTGAGGATGACTACATGAAAATGAGCCAAACATTGGAATAAGGTGATGCTAACTAAACACTTGTTTAAAATAATTGGAAATAAGTCAACTATATGTCAATTGTCAATAAAATATAGAAAAATCTAAAATTCGCCAAATAAACATACAATGCCATGGAGAACATACAAAACATTGCCTATTTAATATGATTTAGTCTTGCTATAAGGGGGTCGGGGCACATATAAACAGTAAAGAATTAAAGGTATACGCGTTCTTCTTAAAGTCCTTAGACCTAGGTAACCAAGGGGAAATGTTCAGTCTTATTTGTATATTATAGAATTGAAAAGAAATGAGCGGGTTCTGTGTCATAATAAGGAATGGGGTGGAAGAGCTTTGATTGAAATTGATATAAACTATTACAACCACTGTGTAATTCGTGATCTTATTGCCTATATTGGGGTGTTGAACTGTTAAGTGGCGTGAAAAATCGTGGAGTTGAGATTCTGACAGTTGTTTGGATGGAGAGTATTAATTGATTTGTGAAGACAGAACTAATGGAAGAGATGATTGCATAAACTGAGTTGTTCAAGTAAGCAGGGCTTAGTAGTTTAACAGGCTAGTAGGCATAAGACGGCTAGTTCGTGTTTGAATTTGAACTGGTTAGTCTTTTATTTTTCCTTTTTGTTTGATAGACTAACTGACACTCTACAATTGGTTTCAATGAAAGAGTTACTTTGGTGTTAGGTTAGGTCTGTTGACAATATTACGCATCAGCAGAAGCTGATTTCATTGGGACCAATTCTGCACACGAAGCTAAAACTCAACTCGGCAACTAAACATTCTCCCAGTCGAAAATGGATTTTGCTTTGATGTTCACGTCTGAGTGTGGTGTTGCGGCTTTGGTAGATTAACATCTTTCTGCTGTTAACGGAATCTGTAATGAATGGGATGATGTAGCTGTGATTCTTGGCAAACGAAAAGTTGGTTTGGATGGGAAGCATCTTCATCATAATATCCTTCTGATAGATTGGACTCACAACCCAATTTCCCCGTTCGAAGTAGATTCCCTTGTGGGGGGTGATTTTATATCAAAGTTAAAGCATTAAAAAGCTCACATTGGGACTCGGGGAATGTCTATTTTCGGTTCGGTTTAAAGGACTCACCACACGATGTAGGGCTACATTTACATTCGATTGTTTGAATTCAAATACTAATTACGCTAGAATTACACAATGTTATATTTTAGGAGTTGTATAATTATTATTGGTTTATATTTGTGAACAGTTTATCAAGGGTGAAAAATTTCCTCTGGTTGCATATGTTTGGGATTTTCGCAAATTTTTCAGGGGTCGGCTGTAACGGTCCACAATGCGTTCCGCTACGTTCACAAATATATATATACATCAGTATGATGGAAATCTAAGCTAATAGCACCCTTTGGAAATATTAAATATCTAAAAAGTTATATCTCAATAGACTAAATCTCGACTATCAGACATAGATCATGGAGCTATAGAACTTCCAGTCAATGAAGTTAATAAGTCAGGATTTTATGCAAAAGTATATCTAATAAAAGCAAAGTGAATGTTAAGAGGTTTTATGCAGTAACTAAGATTCTTAATATCCCCACGATTAGCAAACTAACGCTTACATTTCTATGTATAGATTTCCAATACTAGGAAATGATTAAACCTAACAGATTAGATCTAACAAACTAAATAATTAACTAACATAATTCAGAATCACGGCAGCTGAATGATGTAAATAGGCTGAGAACGCTTGGAGACAGGTTCCAAATTCAAATAAAACTCATAAAACAAAATAACATATCATAAATATTTAAAAAAGGAACGTAGGTTCAAAATGTGTATTCAAGGGATCTGATTGGTTAGGTCGGAGACAAGATAAAGACAGCTTACGTACATTATTCTAAATTCAAATAAATTTAAAATAGGAAAGCTAATAATGGCTCATCAATATTTGAAAATGGAACGAGGGTTCCATTGGTCGGAATGGGTACTTGAGGAGTCTGATTGGTTGAGTCGGAGACAGGATGGAGACCAGATGCGGACACTTGGGTAGTATAAAAAGGGGACGAATGGGCCGACCAAACCAGTTACCGTCAAGAAGACAAAGTTGCTGTCCGCGATAAAGTGAAAAGTGAAATATTCAAAGTGAAGTGTCTGTGAAAAGTGAAGTGTAAGTGCTAGTGAATTGCCACCTGCCAGAGGGGATTGGATTAATTCTGTTGGACGAGTTTACTCACGTAAGTCCTAGAATTTAGGCATTTTAGACTTTTTCCGGATAGATGAGATGTCTCCAAGATAAATGTTAAATTTAATAAATTACTCTTCTAAAATAATAAGAGTTATGATTGATGGAATTGATCATTGAATAGAGACACTTGCTCTTTGGATTTCTCGTAGACTAAAAGACGGTTTAGAGATGTCCAAGTCATTGGTTAATATTATCAGTTATCAGTTAATTGTTCAATAAATATTTGTCAATTAATCATGTTATGTTGAAGACATTTATCTGTCTGGATATTGTGACTGTTTTATAGAATTTTAGATAGTCCTACAAATAAAATAAGGAGGTGAAATGAGACAAAGGAGCAACAAATCATTTATACAGTAACAAAATAACAAGGCTTAAATAAAACTTAGATAAAATATTCTTATCTCAGCATTGTGTTTCCAAATCTTATTCAGCGTTAGTAATAAGTATAAAAAGGAGTAATTTGAGCTAGAACAGCAATGGAGAGTGTTGTAATTACGTCAAGAGGCCTCTTAATCCAGCTTATTACGGTCACAAGCCCGTAATGTTTTCCTAGCTCCGGTTATCTACAATGATAAATATCCATAGAATTCTCATTTTTAGGAGAATACATGAAAACAATTACCTTTACTGAACAACATTTGACTATCATAGAACAAACAAATACAACTATGGATATTTACATTTAGTTATTAACAATAATTTACTAATTAGGTTATGATTTATTACTTTAAGGTGTGTGATAATTTTCCGTGTCATTCCATGTTCTAAATACAAATGTTCTGCATTTATTATATGATTTTATGTTTACTTGAAGTTAGGTTATTACAATCTAAGCTTTGCGAATTTATAGAAATCTTATGGCGAAATATAATCTCTAATAGTAACGACAGGATTGGGGTCAAAATGGTATAACAGAATTAGGGTCATTTTAATTAACCCTTGCAGTAGGAATAAGATTTGTCTTCATGTGCTTACTAGGTACAATTTTATCGTTATAATAATTTATTTCTCTTACAATTAGGTTAGGTTTGTCTCAGTATTTCCTGAAAAGAACTTGAGTTACCACGGCTCACAATATTCGGTCCTTCCACTATGAGCTGGACGATCACACCTTGGCCATATATTTAATCAGTCCTTCATTCATTAGTATAGATTTATTGTCTGGATAATGTTAAATTATGATTCGATCTAGTTATGTTTAATTATTTATCTGAGGAATTAAAAACGTAGGCCGGAATCATCTAGATATTATTAGCTCAGATTAGGGGTAGTTACAATTGGTAGTACCGTTCCCAGGATTAGAGCTTTAGACTACGGGACGAGTTGGCTAGTTACTATTTTATTACCAGGAGTCAGGATCGAAGAGAGGGCGGTTACAGTTCTCGACTGTATTTCACTATTATTTTCATCTAGCGACGGTCGACCCGCGTGCCGATTGATGATGATGATGATGATGAATCAAAAAAGCCTATATATAGTTACTCAACTACTTCAAGCATGTATGCGTGACTCTAGTCTAGATCAAAGAAGTAAATATATTAATTAACCCTTATATTTGTTTTAGGGCAAAATACCAGGAAATTAAATTATTTTTCACCAGAAGTGTTCTCTTTAGGGAAAAAATTAAATTTTTACAAAAGTTGAAAGAGTCCGTCATGACAAGACTAAAAAAGGCAATGAAGTTATCCGAGAACATAACTTTTCAAAATTTTCTAAAAAGATTTACGTCGGCAGCCGTTATATTCACCATGCTGCAGTTTAGAGAAATAGGCAAAAAAAAAGATGGTAAGTTCAACAAAAAATGAAAAAGTAATGGCACTAGCTCTATACAAACAGAGTCCCAGAGCTTATAGGTGGTTGAGGAAGTTTTTTGTGTTGCCCTCACCACTCACACTTAGCCGCATAATAACACGGGCATCTCTGAGATCAGGACTAAATGAAAATATATTTGGAGAATTAAAAAGAGTGTCGAAAATGAATAGCTCAGAAAAACTTTGTGTTTTACTATTTGATGAATTAGCTCTTACACCACATTTTGACTACATGAAGAGAAGTGACGTCATTTGTGGATTTGTAAATAATGGTGAAAATGTAAAAAAAGAAATTGCTGATCATGCGCTTGTATTTATGGTGCGAGGTGTTCAAAAAAACTACAAGCAGCCACTGGCGTATACATTTTGTGCTGAAACAACATCAAAAATGGATTTGGTTGTACAAATCAAAAAAATAATTCATAAATTACAGTCCATTGGGCTTAAAGTCATAGCAACCGTATGTGATCAGGGCTCCAACAATGTAAGTGCCATCAATTATTTGATTAACGAAACAAGAGAACAGCATACGAGGAAGGGCAAAAAGTTAAAAAATAACATACCTATTCGAAATTGGTGGTGAAATAGTTGTGCCGCTTTATGACCCATCACATTTAATCAAAGGAATACGCAACAATTTACTTAACAAAGATTTAAAAGCAACAATAAATGGAATTGAAAAAACTGCTAAATGGGATTATGTTATGAGCCTTTATAAAAAAAATCCAGCATTCCAGGGCATAAGATTAATGCCAAAACTAACACACAGCCATGTACTGCCCAAAAAAAATTCTAAAATGAAGGTTAAATGTGCTACTCAAGTATTTAGTCATTCTGTAGCATCTACAATGGGATACTTAGCAATTACCTATGTATAACATTGTAATATATTATATACTTTAGTGGGCGAGACTTCATCCTTATGAAATAATGTTATCCCAAGATGGTTTAACCCTTGAATCCTAAAACATTTTTTGCCATTTAAACTACACGTTTACATAAATTGCATAAAATAAGGTCTCCTGCGTCCACTAAGATGGCCCGTGTTTTTACATAATTGTTTAAAATGTCGAAAATAAGTTATTAAAGAATTTAATAACATCCACGATGTAGCTTGTATATATGACAAAGCAATAGTGTGTTCCTTTGTTTCTACATATAAGAAACAAAGGAACACACTATTTATATATGTAGCTACTAATCCGATTGATTCGCTAAAGGTTATAGGAATAGGAAATACAACTGCGTCTAATGTAGTTGAAAGTTGCAATGTTGAAATCAAATCAATAAACATAGATTTTAAGGTCATGTTACCATGCCTTGTGATAAAGGAGTTGACAGGTTGTTTATCGAAAACAACCATCAATATCAGCTCACTAAAGTTGCCTGCAGGGATTCAGTTGGCTGATCCCACGTTTCATCAGCCAGGCCCAATAGATGTTCTAATAGGGGCGGACCTGTTTTGGGATCTTTTAGGCAACGAGCAATGTTCTATAGGATTAGGAGGCAATAGTACCAAACTAAGAAATACAGAATTGGGCTGGATAGTGTCTGGTTCTAATTAGTCAGTATTGTCGAACAAAGGCTCACACTGCAATCATGCTATACTTTCAAAATCGCAAGATGAAAACATTGATAAAATGCTCACTAGATTCTGGGACTTAGAAGACGTTCCCTCAAAATCAATGCTGAGTGAAAATGAACAATATTGTGAACAACATTTTCTAACTCACACAACGAGGGACAGTGCAGGTAGATTTTGTGTTAAATTACCTCTAAAAGACACTCCTGATTGCCTGGGAGATACCTATTTATTAGCTAAAAGGCGATTTATCAACTTAGAAAAGCGGTTAAAACGAAATCCGTCACAAAAAATAGAATATACTAATTTTATCAAAGAATATGCTGAATTAGGGCATCTAGCTGTAGCTTACGATCGTTTCAATTCCAGTCCATCATATTATCTGTGTCATCATGCAGTCCTAAAGGAAGGCAGTGAGTCTACTCGGACGCGTGTAGTATTTGATGGCTCAGCCCCTTCTACGTCTGGATGCTCTCTTAATGATATTTTGATAGTGGGCCCAAATATCCAAGATTCTCTTTTTTCCATTTTATTACGTGCTAGGCAATACAAATACCTACTCACGGGTGACATTGAGAAAATGTATCGCACGGGTGTTAGTACAAGAAGAAGGTCGCAATCTACCTCTTTGGAGAGAGGATGATTCGCGCCTCATTGAAACACTAAAGTTATGCACCTTGACCTACGGTACAGCCAGCGCTAGTTATCTTAGTACACGCTGTCTTTGGGAAGTGGGTGAGGGCCATGATGATGACCTTATAAAGAACATCATCCAAAAGGACTTCTACGTCGACGACTTAATAACCGGCTGTGATGATCCACAACAATTGAAATACATACAAAGCTCAGTCTTTAATGCATTAAAATCAGGCTGTTTTAATCTTAGAAAATACAAAAGTAATTATCCATCAATATTTGATAGTACTGATATAAATAAACAAGATCATTTAACTATCAATGAATCATCGAGCACTCTCGGACTAGGGTGGACTCCGTCGAGTGACACCTTGCATTTTCCTATAAAGGGGTTTCACATGATAGTAGTGTAGTTATAACTAAAAGATTCATCATGTCTAACTCATTTAAAATATACGATCCGATCGGCGCCCTCTCTCTTGTCTTCATTCGACCTAAAATGTTGTTACAAAAACTGTGGCAACATAAGGTAGATTGGGACCAGCCTGTCCCACAAGAGATAAGGAACGATTGGACCAAATTTGCAGACAGTGTAGAATGCATTTCAAACTTACAGATTCCTCGACTTGTTCTGGGTGACTCACCTAAATACATAGAATTGCATACATTTTGCGATTCTTCCCAGTCCGCTTACGGAGCATGTTGCTACATGAAAACCATTAGTTCTAATAATGACGTCACTGTCAGGTTGCTATGCGCGAAGTCCAGAGTAGCGCCGCTAAAACCCGCATAACCACGGCTCGAGTTGTGCGGGGCCCTACTCGCCGCTAGACTTACCAAGTCTTTAGTGGAGTCAATTCGGTACCGGCCGGGAGGAATAGTCCATTGGTGTGACTCGAGTGTGGTGCTGGGGTGGATCAATAGTGACCTAACAAGGTTGAAAGTATTTGTTGCGAATCGGGTCAGTGAAATAATAGAATCTGCATGGCGATATGTTCCTCTAATATTCAGGGGAGCAGATGCCAAACATCTATTATCCATGGACCTGTGGTAGACAGGCCCTATCTTTTTGCACAAAAATGAATCTGAGTGGCCAGCACTAAAGGCTATCGGTTTAGAAGCCTTACCAGAAATTAAATCACATACGGCTATAATCAGTGAGCCAATTATTAATTTTGATAAATACTCTCAATAGGTTGCAGAGATCATTTGCATACATTCAAAGATTTATATATAACTTGAAAAATCATCGCAATGAGCGCGTAGGTACGTTAACAGCTGACGAACTGCGTGAGTCATTCTATGCACTATGCGTTTTCGCTCAAGGTCAATCGTTCCCTATCGACTACCGCATACTTATAAGCGGCAAACAATTGAGCAGCAGAAGTAAAATATTATCGCTTTCGCCGTTTATAGATAATGAAAAATTAATTCGTGTTGGTGGTCGCATCGAGGCATCAGGTTGTTCTTACGAAAAGAAGCACCCCATTTTGCTTCACGCTTCACATAGATTAACTAAATTATATTTTGAAAGGGAACATATAAATATTATGCACGCCGGTCCACAACTGCTGTTAGCAACGGTGAGAGAAACCGTGTGGCCAGTGAACGGACGTTATCTCGCGAGACGCACTGTTAGTAACTGCGTGCGATGCAGACGTTTACGAGGTAAGACGCTGTGTCCTAAGATGGGTAATTTACCGTCCCAACGCATTAATCCAGATTATCCATTTTTATCTGTTGGCTTAGACTTTGGCGGCCCGTTTTATATTATTAATCGCATGGGTCGTGGAAGTCGTGTTATAAAATGCTACTTGTGTTTATTCGTATGCTTACGTTATAAATGTGTTCATCTCGAAGCTGTAAGCGATTTGACGAAGGACGCATTTATTATGACTCTTAGAAGGTTTATAGCACGTCGAGGTAAACCAACAGAAATACTCAGCGATAGTGGTACAAATTTTGTTTCTGCCTCAAAAGAAATAGCAGACTTTATAAAACAGAGCCAAGAGCCACTGTCAAAAAAACGATATAAAAAAATATTTAGTAACACTTCCGCTGAAAAGAAAATGATTTTGGCCTATTTGAAGGCGTGCACCACCCTCCCTCCCGCATAAAATGCTAATAGGAAGAATACAAAATAAAAAACACAAGAAACCCCAAATAAACCAAAACCGATTCGACACGTGTTTCGCCTCTACACGAGGCATCCTCAGGAGATGTTGACTCGTTGAGCGCTAGACCGACAGTACTCACATTTTGGTGGCATATATGAAGCCGGGATAAAGTCGGCTAAACATTTGATAAAACGTGTTATTGGCAACAGCCATGTAACTTTTGAAGAAATTTCAACGTTATTTGCACAAGTGGAGGCGATTCTGAATAGCCGTCCCCTGTGCCCGTTATCATCCTGCCCGAACGATCCCCTCTTCCTTTCTCCAGGATATTTCATCATCGGGAGACCGTTGACGGCGCTGCCTGCTCCAGACCTGAGCAACTGCAAGGACAATCAGCTGAAACGCTATGAACGCCTCGAAAAGATAAGGTAGCACTTCTGGCAAAGAGTGCAAAAGGAATATCTCTCCGAGCTACAGCAGCGAACCAAATGGCGAACCAACGCATCAAAGCTGACCGTTGGAGACATGGTGCTGCTGGCAGAAGACCATTCCTCACCACTTCAATGGAGACTTGGACGAGTTCTGCGCCTCATCTATGGACAAGACCAGATACCAAGGGTCGCGGATGTACAAACCACTAAGGGCTGCGTACGCCGATCTTTAGTACGTTTATGCCCACTTCCGACAGTGGAAGAACTTAAGAGTTGAAAGATATCCTTTCAACGGCCGGGAATATGTTCAGGCCTAACGCCGTCTAAAAGGCAGGAGCAACTACTCGCGCGTCACATTGTTTGACGCTTTCTAACAGTTATCTTTTATTAAAACACTACCGAACCGACCTTCGATGTAACAACATCTAGTCTCAAGTAAATTCTTTTTATTGCACCTTTGGGCTTTTATTTTTACACCATTGCGTACTCCAAAGACGTAACAATGATATTTTTTATTGTGAACTTACCTATAAAAAAGTATAACAGCGTTTTTTTAATACTTTTAACTGTCTTTATCAAGCATTTAACTATGTAACTATAAGATCTATAAACAACAACAACAATTAAAATATAACAGTGGGCTCTTCAATCAACATCAAAACTTATTACTGTTTGAGATGGCCCTGGCCATCATAAGTCATTATGGAGTGGGCTATCATAGGAATATTTCACAGATGTAGGTAAAAACAACAAAAATATACAATGATAAGATAAATTAAACTTACTTACATGAAACCACTGAATTTGCACTTTTAAAAGTCAAAATGGAAAAAAGTTTGTCGAAGTATTGTTATAACGGGCACGATTTTTTGGACGTCCAAGCCTAACTGACGCGCGATTTCTAAATGGCGTCTCGCGCGTTATTATTCTAAGTTGCCATTTTGTGTATGGGTGTGTTCGGAGATTACCATGGAATCTGATAAATTTTGTGTTTGTGGAAGTTCGTTTTATAGAGAGTGGGCTATCTTAAGCACTGAAATATCTTAGCGTTGGATACCTTATAGTCCATGTAGTAATCGTGGGTCATGTGATATCATCATTTCAAACTTCTGGTTCAGCCCTTGAGTGGTAAAAAACGTTATAGTTGCATATACTTTGGCCTTAAAAAATCTTTTATTATAAGTATATATAGATATTACGAAAAGTCCCTAAACTTTAATTTGAAATTTTTTTAAACTCTTTTTTTTTTAAACGGCCCACTT
This sequence comes from Selenia dentaria, assembly GCA_917880725.1. Lineage (NCBI taxonomy): Eukaryota > Metazoa > Arthropoda > Insecta > Lepidoptera > Geometridae > Selenia > Selenia dentaria. The sequence goes on along the minus strand of OU862897.1, from coordinate 12,962,644 downwards.
GCTTGCATTGTAACTAGACCACAGATAAATGTACCGGTGAAATGAATAAATATCTCCCTTTTCTATCTTGTCTTGGAACGCCTTATTCATAATCAACTTAGTAACTTTCTTTCCATGCATAACTTGTTAAATCCTTTTCAGTCTGGTTTCCGTTCCGGACACAGTACGGTTACTGCTCTCCTTAAAATTACGGAAGATATACGCTTTGGCATGGATAACGGTCATCTGACTGTTCTAACACTGTTAGATTTCCGCAATGCATTCAATACCGTCAACTTCGACATACTTCTCGCAATACTTCAGTCTCTTAACATATCTCCAACAGTGGTTGATTGGTTCCGCAGTTACTTAGGTGGTCGTCGGCAACGTGTGCGGTTCGAAGAATCTTTTTCGTCTTTGTGTGACACTTCAGCTGTAGTGCCTCAAGGTGGGGTGTTATCTCCTCTCATGTTCGCAATATTTATTAGTTCTATTTCCCTTTATATCAGTTCTCCCTATCATTTGTACGCCGATGATCTCCAGATTTATTCTCTAGCTCCACTAAGCGATCTCAGGGGTGCCATAGACGTTACCAACCACAGTTTGAGCCAAATTGCGGAATGGAGTAAATCTTATGGGTTAAAGGTGAATCCTGTTAAAACACAAGTGATGGTTCTTGGCAGCCCTCGTATGATTTCCAAAGTAAATTGGTCCACATTACCTATGGTCATGTTTGATGGAGTGGCTATACCCTTTAGCAATAGTGTAAAAATCTAGGTCTGATTCTAGACCAAGCTCTAACATGGGGTCCCCAAGTTGAGGCTGCAAGTCGTAAGTTATTTGCTTCTGCCGGTTCCTTGAGAAGACTCCGTAATTTTTTACCAATAGCCACTAAAGTGTCGCTTGCGCAGTCTCTATTGCTCCCTGTCTTAGATTATGTCGATGCCTGCTATCTCGACCTCACAGAGGACCAGCTAAACAAACTAGAGCATCTCCAGAACTTTTGTATCATATTCATATTTGGTTTGCGCAAATATGATCACGTTTCACAATTTCGTACTAAGCTCAGGTGGCTTCCCATACGTCTTCGTCGGAATATTCATATTCTTTCTCTTTTGTACACTATTTTATTCAATCCTTCATCCCCGCACTACCTTAAAGAACGCTTTTCCTTTTTTAACTCTTCGGGTACACACACACTTAGGTCATCAGAAAATCTCTCTCTCAAGGTGCCTCCACATTCTAGCTCCTTTTATGCCAAATCGTTCACCGTCCAAGCTGTTCGTTTGTGGAATGCGTTGCTGGTCTCAGTTAGACGCGCGGAGACACTTCCTGCCTTTAAAGACCAAGTAAAGAGGCTTTACCTCTCAAGTTGATTCAATGTTATTTTTGTTAGTCGCTTGCATTTAAAAATTTATATATTATATGAATACGTTTCTAATAAATATGTTTTGGAATGTGTATATGATGTGTATGTATTTATATATGTATTTATATATTTATTTATTTATTTGTTATAAATATTTATTTATATTAAGTTATGTTTGTGTATTTTATGTAATTTTAATATTATTTAGGTTTACTTTTGACGTTGTTTTTCAAATACATTGCCGTCTATTCGTGTATCATAATTTCTCTCCACCCAAGGATTGTCTGGAAGAGATCGCTTATAAGCGATAAGACCGCCCATTGTACAACAGTATTGATAATTGTTTTAAACTATCACGGTTGTTCTCTAAAGTCACCATGTTCACGGGAAGATTTGACTGTCTTCCCGTGAACATGGTGCATGTAACTGCACCAAAATATCGGGAGCTCATTCCATAACCTTACCTCGGTAAATATCCCGTTAATAATCATATAACTTTAGTATTGATAATTGTATATTAAATGTATCCACGTTTGTTTTATGTACAATAAAGCGTTATCTATCTATCTATCTCACGTTATTTTCCGGCTTACAGGCTATAGCTGTGCCATGTTTCATCAGAATCGGTTCAGTAGTATAATAGTGAAAAGTTGCAAACTAACCGAAACACTTTCGCATTAATGTTCGATACTTTTGTGTAGTGCTATGGATACTTTTCATCATACGATACTTGCAAACTATGATAATAAAATAAAACAATAATCTTTTAATATAATTAATATCTATTAAATGACTTTATAATAAAGCAGTAACGATCAAAATGTCTGTACATTGAAGAAAAATAAAAAAAATGTGGGTGAGAAGACGTTAATTGTCCGACCCGGGAATCGAACCCAGGACTTCGAGATTCCAAAGTGGCGCTTCAACTACACTACACACTACACTACTACACCAACACCGAGCGAGTGAAGCCACTTGCGGGTCAGCTAGTAATACGTAATTAAGAACATAAACCTGCACTCCACCGTTTTTTTCATATTATTCACCTCTTTCAATTTGACTTTAAATAACATTACAATAATGGTTTCATTTGTTGTTGTAGGTATTGGAGTATTACCGAAAATATACCAAGATACTGCGAGTATATTAATATTTTTTGATAATTTATTTGACTCGATCAATGGAAGCTACGAAAATTGGAAGAAAAGAACTGGGAAACTCTTACTTGGACCTGTAACACCCCAATCAAGCCATATTAAATTATGGAAAGAAGCAAAAAAACACTAAATTCAATGAAATTTGTCAATGGTAACAATAAATCATGTTCTGTACCCTCTATAAATAATTGGCTACAAACCATTGAAAATATAGAATACATTAGATATTAATGTACTATTTAAAAAGCATAACATTACGTCTATTTGGATTAGGCACTTTAATCAGGACTCTTTGGAAAACTATTTTGGTTGCATTCGTAGTTATGGTTATAGAAATATTTCTCCAACATGTGCAGGCTTTGAAGCAGCCTTTTTTTTACTTTACTTATACATAATTTAAGTAGACATTCGCCAGGCTATAATTGTGAAGTAGATAAATGCAGTAGCTTATGAAGATTAAACAAAATTTAAAAAAAAAATTGTGCCTAGTTCTGCAATGGAAATTGATTTTGAAGACGTGACCTGTGATCACATGATCATCAATATCGAATGCAAAAAAGTGATCAAAAAATAAAGGCACAATTGGAATATGTGACAGGCTACGTATTAAAAAAATTAAAGGTAAAAAAACTGTAAAAAATGTAACAGTTTTTACAGCAATGAAATATCTAGCTCATTAAGAATGAGAGAATGTTTTACAGACAAAAATTGCCTAACATATCCTTCTTTTGCCCTTATAAAGTGTTTTTCCACTATACAAGATATAGTTACAGGAATTATTAAAAAAGACTCAAAAAAAACTAACATAAAACTTTATTTAAAAACGATATTTGCAATTGTAATAGATTATAGTTTTATAGAGTGCAGTGAACACAAATCACTGATAATTAAAAAGCTTGAAGATATATGTACAAATCTGTTTATATACAATTGGTGTAAAGACACAAATAAAATATTGAATGGTTGTAGAACAGATTTCGATGGAATTGATGAAGTGCAACAATTAGCATACAATTATTGTAAAAACGGTTAAAAAAATAAAATATGTTTTTATTTTAGTTCGCGTTTAATTTATTAGATAGGTAAACAATAGGTAAAGTTGAGAATTTAAAGATGAAAAACATTTTGAGTATAGGTAGGTATATAATGCAATAGGTATAGGTATATACTCAGCAGCGCTCGCTGCCGCCCGCCCTGCAACTCAGCACTCGCTGCCGGCTGGCCATCGCGCGAGCTCGCGTACTGCACAGCCCTTGCAGTACGTATGCACGTAATGGGCGCGTGCGTCGGTAATATGGCCTGGAATAGTCGGCAAAACACGCTAAAAACTAAGTGAATTGATTTTAATCAATGATCAATGAGCTGAGAAAATTTTATAAAAAAAGATAGACTAGTTTATATTATTTAGTAGGTAGGTATATTTAGAATGTATTTTCGCTGTGTAGTGCCCTTTCGCTTGGAATTGAAAGTAACCTGACAAATAATGTATAACTTAACGTGATTAAGATTACAGGTACGAGTATTTGTTGGTTGAAGGGCAAAACTTAAAGAAATTACTTTAATTGTCGAGAATTGCTTGTTGATTGAAAATATGAGAGCAACCTATACATAAAAATACTAGGTACCTACATAAAAAACTATGGTAAAATTTTCACTATTTGGAAGTTTTGGCAATATAGTTTGCACAAACAACTTAAGTTTACACAAATGGACTAGTAATTTGCGAAATATAAACGAATAGAAATTTCATTGAATTAATGACTACGTTATTAAATTTTCAATGATCGAAAATGTGAAATCTACCTACATAATAAAAAAATATAACGAAATTTGCACCTATACAATAGGGAAATGATCACTACCAAAGCAAGAGGACAGAGTTTTCCATGACATAGAAGGGGCTAGGCTAGCCGGCACCAAAGTCAGGTCCACAGCACTAATACGTTCAGTTGGTTTTGTACGACGTGTCGGAGAACCACTATATAACAAACACATACCTTTATTGTCCATTATATTAAATATACAACTAGCCAGACCATCCACAGCCTGGCAACCCCAGACTGGGTGATGTATATTGAAATCACTCATTATAATTATGGGACCAGTGATTTGAGACAAGCCATTGTAAATTTTGTTTAGAATATTGAGTGATGGCCTAGGTATATATAATGAGATGAATGTAATGTTTTTAAAGCTGACAGCAACTATTGAAAAGTTGTCAGATTCAGTAGAAAATGGTAAATGTATAAGATGATTATTTACAGAATTTCTGACAAGTATGGCAGTACCACCATACCCATCAGCTTTGTCATCTCTGAAACATAGATAGCGTGGAACCTTAAAAAAGAAACCAGGCTTAAGCCATGATTCAGAGATGGCAATTATAATTGGGTCAAATTTATTAATGATGCACATCAGATCAGTCTTTTTGCTTGATATGCTTTGACAGTTCCATTGCAGCCCTAGAGAAGGAGCCATCATGAAATGATTGTAATAGAGGAGTATGAGCTCTAAAATACTATTTGTGGGTAAAGAGGTACCAACAGGATAAGCAACCCCATTGGTATTAGAAATAGATGGATTGCTGATGATTGCCTGATGGGCAGAATGGTCATAACCATGTCTATGAACTGGAGGGGGTTTTGGTTTGAGAAAAACTGTTTTTTTATAGGAAGATGATTGACTAGGAGATTTATTATGAGAAAATAAAGGGCCAGATGTTATATGTTTGCATAAGAGGTTTTAGTCACATCACTGTAACTTTTGCCTCTTGTGGGAGAGTGTAACTTGGAAGCCTCTGCATATGAAATGCTTTTTTCAGTCATTGTAACTTTAATATTCTTTTGCCTGTTATACTCAGGACAACACCTATTAGTTGAAAAGTGAAAACCTGAGCAGAACAGACACGAAAATGTGCCTTCTTCAGCATCACACGAATCACCTGTGCGAGCATCACCACATTTGAAGCAACGAGGCTTAGACCGACAGTTGTTTTTAGTATGTCCAAAGCGGCAGCACTGAAAACATTGAATTGTGGGGTAATAATATTTCTCAACAGAATGGGAATTGTAGCATAAAAACACACGGGGTGGAAGGATCTGACCATCAAAAGATAGAACACATGACTGGCTCGGTTTATACACTGGTGTACCATCAACAACAACTTTATAATTTAAGCGTCGTACCTTAATAATGGGACATGAATGTAAAGAAAGCTAATGTTTTCTAACACTTCCTCTTCAGTCCATTCTACAGGAACACCCTTCACAATGCCCAAACGGGTTGTTCCAAAGGCTGGAATATAGGTTTTATAGCCCTTGCTCTTTACAACTTCGCTGGCTATAAAATCATTGGCTGAGTGCGCAATCTGACCATCAAAAGATAGAACACATGACTGGCTCGGTTTATACACTGGTGTACCATCAACAACAACTTTATAATTTAAGCGTCGTACCTTAATGATGGGACATGAATGTAAAGGAAGGCTAATGTTTTCTAACACTTCCTCTTCAGTCCATTCCACAGGAACACCCTTCACAATGCCCAAACGGGTTGTTCCAAAGGCTGGAATATAGGTTTTATAGCCCTTGCTCTTTACAACTTCGCTGGCTATAAAATCATTGGCTGAGTGCGCATCAATTAAAGATAAAGGAACTCTGTTTCTCCCAATCCTCTGCAAACTACCATATTATCATAACTTTATAAATATCTACAATATTTATAAAATTGTTTTGCCTTAAAACCGTCCAAAATTAACTGGATGTAAATATGTATTCACTGAAGTAGACAATAAATCAGTCTTCTGCACATGCACAACAAATGGTCCCTTATCTGACAGGATATAAAGCTGCCTATTTGAAGGTACATAAGCAGGAGTATTTAGCGTTTGTAATGTCGTCACTGGAGGTGACGCAAAAGAATCAATAATCTGAGTAATGTCAGTATCATCTTTAACTGAAGATTTCTGTGTTTGTCCCAAGGGGATGATTGTATCCTGATAGAGTATCTTTAGACTTTTTTAAATGTTTTTTGAGTGCTTTTTCCGATTTATGGTCTGAGCTTCAGTTTGCATTTGTTGAACTACGACATCCAAAGAACAGCCTGATACAACAGACACAAATTCCACCGGAGATGGAACTGAGTACGAGATATCTCGATCTGGGAGTGAAGATCTATTATCGGGGGGCCAACAAGCCCCCTGGGCCTCGTCCATAAAAAACAAAAGCCTAACCTAACTCGAAAACAAATGAAATCTACTATGAATAAAAATACTTACCTAGAACTTTTCCTTCTGTTAGTCTGCCTTGTAACTGCCCAGAGATTGAAGAAGTTGAACACATAAAATACCTGGGTATCAACGTCGACCACAGTCTAAACTGGTCATATCAAATCGACGCACTTTCAAACCGGCTACGAAAAATGATCTACATATTTAAAAAACTCGGTTCAGTCTCCGATCATATCACTATTAGTATGGTCTTCACAACACTTTGCGAATCAATTCTCAACTATAGTATTGTGAGTTGGGGAACAGCCGTTAAGACAACTCTTCTAAAACTTGAAACAGCGCAACGTGCTGTACTCAAAGTTGCTTACCGGAAACCATACATGTATCCCACTAACCAACTCTACCAAGACACCAACCATCTAAGAGTTAGGCAACTGTACATTAAGGCTACTACATTACGATTTCACAAAACGGCCCAGACTACTATATGTGACTCACAAAGATCCTCACGTCGTAATGCCTGGAATATCCCCTTTGTAAGAACACATTTTGCGCAACGGTCTTTTGCTTACGAAGGTCCCTACCTGTACCAAACAATAGATAGATCCATTGGAATCGTGAATGACTCGCAGCATAGGTGCAAACGCAGCATTGGTAGATTCCTAAAGTCAAAGGGGTATGAAGATACTGAAAACCTTATAAAAGGACCGACATAACACTACGGGCCTGGTAAATCCTGCTCGGCTGGTAAAACTGAACAAAAATATCCGCATCATAACTGCAAGGAACCCAACACCAGCCAAATCAAGATATACCAGGCCCTACACAAACTTTTACAAACACAATCGGCTGAATATATAAATAACTATATTTTACTTAATAAATAAACAAAAATAAACACATAACATGAGGTTATTATTGGCTTTTGACATTTGATTACTACCTGGCATACGTATTTCAATATCTACACATTAATCACAGACTCCCACAAAAAAAAAACACTTTCACACACACTCACACCCACACTCACACTCACACACACACAGTACACTAAATCACACACACACTAAATCACACACACACTGCTACATAAGCACAGTCATTGCTTTCCGACATTTCTAGATCCCACGACACAGGTTCTCCTAGTGTGGGATCTAGGGTTGTATTTATATCGATACCTTTAATATTTAATTTATTATTACTGGTGCCTATTTTATAAGTGCAATTAGTAGTTGTTTTGTTAAATAAATAAATAAAATAAACTAGGGTTCACTACCTTCTACAAGGAACCCTTATAAGGTCGTTCTGTCAGTGCATATGTCCTAATCTTTTACGGCTATAGGTACTTTAATTATATATTTAAGGAGTACTGTTTGCGTAAATATGCCTCTCCAAAGTTGGTGGCCTATCGGGTGTATCCCACTATTTCCATTAGATATTTATATTGATAGAAATACTGGGACTGATTCTCCCACTTTTTTCATTGCTAACTCATAAACTCATCACTAACATTAACAAACTAATCTAACAATCTTCTTCTGGTGTATCGCCGACCGCTGCCGTGTCACGCTCGCTTCGCTCGCTCGTTTTGGTTTAACTAAACCTAACACTCCTCTTAGCTTCGCTTGTCGTCGTATCTATATATTATGACTTTGCCTTAGACTAGGCACTACAAGTGAATACAACTAAACATACATTTTTTGATTTTTTTTCCGTAATCGGAATACCTAATAACCAACCTTGCAACCAAGCTTTGCAGAGGTATATTTTCGCAAACGGTATTTCATAACGGGATATAATTTGGAAAAAAAAACGTTAGTCCCCCTTTTTCTATTTTGTATTTCCATGGAAATAGTGGGAAACCCCGGCCTATCCCTGTTATCCCGACCTGTCATCTGTTTCTAAACTATGTAATGTATAGACACATAACTTTCTACTTTAATCGATAAATATATATTACTTATAGGAAAATAAATAATTTAAACTATTTAAACTTTACAATTAACATACACTAAACTAAAAAGAAACTCTACATGGAAATTAAAATACAATCACTACACTCAAAACTAAACAAGATAATTTCTAGATATTTGGAAAAAAAACCAAACCACCCGATCTATCTGACGTTTCGAAAAAAACTGATAGTATATATATAATTATCTGTGCAAACATCAATGACATTATTATCACAGACCATTATATGTTCTACGTGATTATGATCAACAAAAATTCTCTATGATTAGGAAAGCGAAGTTTTATTTATTTTCTTTGATTAGGATAATTATATTTATAACATGCCCTCCCTCCATTTGTCATAAATCGTCGAGTTCATTGGATCATGGAACATAAACTTTTAATTAGTTTTGATTTTCCTTCCAGTCACCGACCGAATTCTAAAAGATTATTGTAATTGATTTATGCAGTTCAAAATGTTCTAGTTTTTTATAGCTGACAAGTCTCTACCCCTAATATATAGTATTTATCTATATCTGTACCTGCTTAGAGCATATAAACTCTTCGTTTTATCTACCTGTATCGTGCCTTACTCCATGGAATAAAAAAAAGTTTGCTCCATAGACTCAGATTATATAGGTACTAGGAAAGTCTGGTCGAGGACTCATTTAACATTTTTTTCGTCCCAGAGACCAAAACATAAATAAAATATAAAATATACGTCAGCTTCATTCATAAATCTTTTGTTTTAATTATCACGGTATAGGAAGGATTAAAGCGTATCTATTACTTGGTATTTTGTATTACTTAGAGCGTTTTAACGTAGTTTTTGCACTATAACGTAACTCCACACGCACAAGCAAAGTTGTGATTATCTAGTCGCAGAGGCCATTTAACAAAGAATCTAATCTCACACGAATAAAGTATGAAAGAGGTTAATATCGTAGACTGAGCATTTTCCGCCTACGTTTAATATGCTGCATTATATTACAATTACAGTAAAAATATTATGTAGGTACGAGTATATGGGCGAAATCGCTACGATCAATCTATTCCCTGTGATGAATGAATCAGAATGATTTTTAAAAGAGGGAAACATACACTTACTTACCTACACAATTGATATAGTTAGAGAGCAAATTATGTACCTGCTAGCAATTAACCCACCCTGTAATAAAGGTAACGTCAAAGAACATCCTTGTACCTGTAGTGGAAAAGTCACATATTTATTTACCCTGTAAATAGCTTTTAAGGTAGAGCAACATTTGTAATTTAAAACATCCGAAATGTATCCTGCAAGCCATATTCCCTGGTTCGGCAGGTCTGTAATGATAGGTATAATACCACGAACAAGCCTTGTAAAACCATTCTGCTCAAGGAAAGGGCACCGGTATTTGGGACACAAAGCCGAAGAATGTTCTCTACAATATAAACAGAACATTGTCTGAGATGTTATGTAACATTATTATACTGCATATGTACCTACCAAGTATGAGAGCTTTGTTATATGAATGTACGAGTAAATTATTCAGAATTGCGTGAGATTAAAATTATGAACTGTGCCAAAATACCTTAACATATACATGCAATTTGTTGTGTCTAATTTTGTAATAAAAACGAATGTAGTTAAAATAAAATTTTATTAAGTAATCACATTACAGTCTGTAATCAATTTCATGAAATTATAATAAATCAAAAGGTACATTTTGTAAAGATATCCTAATTAGAAATCACGTGACCGTGATAAGTTTTGTGATTTAATAAAAAAAAATTAACCACAATATTATAGTCATTTTATAAACTCTTAATGTAACCAACCAAGGCATTTCATTATAATAATCTAAAAAATCTAAAGCCAAGTAAGTACCTATAAAATATCTTTTAACCGCCTGTAAATATTTTTTAAAACTTTGAAAGTCATGATATGTATGTAGTATGAAAACCATATAAAATTTAATCTTTTGTCTTGGTCGCAATATCGCTGACTATAGTAGATCCAACCGTTTATCCTCTTTTTGACAGATCTAATTTGTCAGTTAAAGTGTTGTGACCAAGTGATTATAGTGGACACGATTTCGATTCATTTTTCTATCGAGTCTGTGCGGAAAGAGAATAGTCCTAGGAATGGCGCCATGACCATGGCTATTGGCCATCTAGAAATACGTCAGCCAATGGGGAATGTTGAAAGGGCGTGGACAGGCCGTCATGGCATGGCCATCTAGAAACGCATCAGCCAATGGGAAATGCTGACGCATTTCTAGATGGCCATGCCCAGATGGCGAGGCCACGCCGTCCGGTTACACCCGTGTAGTTTCCAAGGTAAGCTATCAAATTCTGAGTTATAAGTTTTCACTTCTATCGGCAATTCCTATGACTGCCAATTTTTTTGTCTATGGGTAAGCAGTAGTATTTTATCAAGGTAGTAAAACTCAATGGTCCACCGCCGTTTTGTATTTGTCACTGTCACTCGCAACAAGACGCCCGTGCTAGTAATTATTTGCTGAGTTTTATATTGGAACTATAAAATGCCGAAAGGATCAGTGCTGAAAGGACAGACGAGAGAAATGGTGATCAAGCTTCGTAATTACTTTGAAGCAGAGTATCAAAATGGCGGCCCGCTTTTACCATTGTCGCAAGTGAGAGAGCGCGTTGCGGCCGCGTTAGGTATTAGTGCATCTACGATTACAAAAATTACTACCGAAGCCTACGGAACAAGCGGCATGCAGGAGAATAAGCTTCGTACGCCGAAGAAAAAACGCCAACCACGTCGTGTGACTTCGGTTGACAACTTTGACGCAGACGCTATACGCCGTCATATATATAACTATTACTTACGTAAAGAAGTTCCAACACTTAAAAAACTTGTTGCTTCTTTGCGTGAATGTGATTTGTTCCGAGGTCAAAAATCGTCATTGGTAAAGGTCTTGAATGAAATTGGATTTACTTATAAAAAATCGGACAAACGCAAAATATTGATGGAGCGTCGCGACGTAGCTTTTGCTCGTTGCGAATTTTTGAGCGAAGCCAAAAAAATTACAGATTGGTCAAATGTTGTTTTCACTGACGAAACTTGGCTGAATGCGAACCACACAGTGTCTAAGAGCTGGACTGATGACACCGCTGCTTCCACTACCTCAGTACCGATGGGAAAAGGAGAACGTCTAATCATTTGCCATGCAGGGTCTGTGAAAGGATTCATGCCAGATGCTTTGTTGGCCTTTAAATCCAAAAAAACAGTTGAGTACCACGAAGAAATGAATTCTGAGGTTTACGAAAGTTGGTTTAAGGAAATGGTACAATCATTGGAAGAACCGTCAGTTATTATTATGGATAACGCATCCTATCACTCACGCCAAATTGATAAAATGCCGACCCAGGCCGACAAAAAACAAGTAATCATTGACTGGCTTCAACGACATGGTGAAAATGTTGATAACTCCTTACTAAAAGTACAATTACTAAATATATTACGAACAAAAAAACACTTCCCAAAACGATATGTGATCGACGAAATAGCTGCAGAACATGGTCATTGGGTTCTTAGACTTCCACCCTATCATTGTCAATACAATGCCATTGAATTAATATGGGCTCAAGTTAAAGGACACGCTGCTAGAAATAACACAAAACCCCCATTCACGGCAAACAAAATGGTAAATTTATTAAAAAATGCATGTGTGAAAGTAACTGCGGAAAGCTGGCAAAATGTAATTCAAAAAACACAAGAAACTATAATGGCAGATTGGGATAAACACGTGGCGATAGATTATATGAGTCAACAATTAATTATAAATGTCGGCAATAGCTCGAGTGACAGCAACGATGAATCTGATTTTGATTAATAAATAAATAAAAATAAAAGATTAGATTTCGTTTGCTTAAATTGGAATTGGGGTTGCTCAAACTTTACTATTTTCTGGTACCAAACGGCAGACTTTAATGTCTGCCATCCCCAGCGAGCAACACGGAAGGGAGTAGCCTTAGCTAAAAAATATTGTTCAAATCTTTCTGTCATTTCTTGCGGGAGGGGAAGTTGCACACTAGCGCAAAGCCGCACTATTACATACAAAACATACCTGTACCGATCCATTGCCGATCATACTCACACAACCAAATCACTAACACATAAAAAATAAAGCACCATTCACAAATCTAGCCCCGCCCTCACCCCACAGTATATTATCAAACTCCATGGTCCATGCGGACTTGTACTTTGACAGAGGGGAAACGCTGTGTATGCCTACTCCCTTCCGTGTTGCTCGCTGGCCATCCCAGATTTAACCGGTAACAGCTTCGTCAAGTATGACTTGTACTTGTAATCATCATAGTCATCATAACCTTGTTCTTTTTTGGATATACACCAGGAGATAAACACGTCTTCAAATAATGCTGTATGTTTTCCTGAGGCGCATCAATATAACGGTTTTACATAAAAATAAATCCGATATTATGTGCCGAGAACGGAAAACACCCGTGTAAAAATAGTTCATAAACAATATCGATATCTCAATCGTAACTTCGTAACATCACTATGTTGATAGCCATAGAACGTAATTTTTTAAAAACGTTTGTTATTTTATGGAATTTATAAAAAAACTACTGCACTTATGGACTCATTTTGTGAAAGATGATTATTATACGGGATCAAGGAGCAAATTTAAGCAGTTGTCATATTTTTAAAACCTCGCATTTATAAGTTAACTTTTGCGTAACATCGTCATGTTACGTTCTATTGGTGCTGTCAAAAAGAGGATAAACGGTTGGATCTACTATAGCGTAAACACGTTCTCAGCCGTATGTCTCTTGTGGATATCGATGTAATTCCGACAGGTCACCCCCACATTCCTGTAAACAGACCATTATTTATAATAAAATGTTATTGAGGTATTGACGTAATTTGTATTACTCTAGGATCAAACTGTGTACTCGTGGCTTTTAGCGAACCGTTTGGTCATCTTTATACAATCAATTTATTTATACAATCAAGTCAATCTTTATACAAATTTCTAAGACTTTTCAATGCTCTCTAAAAAGGTATCAATTAAATAGGAAATTTAAAATGCATTACATGTGTTTTTATAATAAATAGTTTCTGTTCATCAATGTTAAAGTGCAAAACAATCTGTTCAACTTAACTGTATAACGTTTTTGGTACTTAGATACAAAGCTGAGCCTCACAGTATCTTTATTGTAAATATTATTTTCTAGAGATAAATTAGTATTAATTTTTTTATATGAAATCAGTGAAAAGACGAGCAAGTCGCTCATCTAAAGTTGAGCGTCATGCTTGCCCATAACAGTTCACTGTCATTATGAATATATTAAATTACATAGCAATCCACTGCACTCGTCACCCTAAGATATATGATTTTATATCTTTCTCTGTAATTTTCTGGAAACATTGCCCTTCAAAGTATAGAAGGCATTCAGATAGATATAATCTCAAGATTATAAGCTATAAGAGCTTTCCATTCCCTTGTGCGCAGAATAAAAATGAGAAGATGTTTCATGTAAAATCGCATAAAACATGAAAATGTTGGTAGATGTGGTAGGTAATTGCAGTGTTAGATTAGGGATTAGGTTATGTAGACAGCAAAACAAACCGCTCCGAAAAACGTCTGCATCCAGCTTTGGTTCATGACGCACAAGCTCTTGTCTGCGACACAGTTCTTCAAAAGAAGCTTGGCGCCAGTCTGCACAAAACGAAAACCTAGATAATACGGTAGGTACTTAATGCTTTTTAACTAGCTGTTATTTAGCAATGTTTTGGAGTTTCCGATATTTCGGCGCAGTTACATGCACCATGTTCTCGGGTAGACTGAATATGCGGGCGGATGTGAACAAAGTTCGAAATTATTTAAGAGCGGACAACACGGTCTACCTTCTTTCTCAGTCTTTTCTACGGATACCACTGGAACTGGATTGTAAGTCTCAGCAATACACACTAACTGTATCACTGCGAATGTTGTTTAGATCACATTTTAGACGATTTTTATTCCTATTTAGACAGCTTGCCACTGGATTCCACTCACTGGCAAGTTGAAACCTATCACCACAATTGAAATTAGGACATTTCGTGATTTCGATGGCTTGCTTCACCAACCTTGGTACATAGTGGCGTTCCGTGGATAACTGACTTTGATCTTGATGGACTTGTGGTTTGTGAAATGCTATCCAGTGGTTAGGGCCTGAGTCCAGTAGATGTTCAGCTATGGCAGATTTGTGTCTTTCATTGTTCTTAACAGCTTTGATGTGTTCTCTGATCCGGCGAGACACTGTTCGCTTTGTCTGTCCTATATACGATTTTTCGCAGCTTGTAACAACCCCCCCAATTTTTAATTTTTTTCTAATATTTCGTTTTGTTTTGGCCAACGATCGTCTAGTCTAGGAAGACCCTAACACTGTGTACCGCTGCTGTAACCTTGCTCTTTTCGGAAAAAATTGAAACAGAGAAAACTATTCAGAACTATAGATGCCTAGAGAAACCAAAAGCAATGCCTAGGTATTCTGATATTACGATGGATAACCTACTACTACATTACTGAACTGCTAGCTGATAACGAAAAATTGCGATGAACATACTAGATTGCAAATACTTAGTTCTTACAGACTGACTGACTGAGCTGATCCTAGATTTCTAGCTTATGTACTTGATTTGACTTCTAATCGTGGAAGATATAAATCATCAATATAAGTTTCTGAATTTAAGGTCTATGTTATTTGACCATAGAACATAGAAACAGTAGGATATTTGCAAGTTTTACTATATTATAATTATTAGCTTGCAAAACTATCTGTTAAATATGATAAATCAGTTTTGATTAGTGAAATAATATATAAACAACTCCATTAAATAATATCAGATATACGCATGATTTTCGTTATTATTAATAACAGTTATAAACCTGTTAATTATATAACTAGCTTTCTTTATAGATTTATGTTTGTTGCTATGAGCATTTAGCTGTTGATAAGATTGATATAATCTCTTGCAGACTAAGTGTCTCTATAATATATACTATTTGTTTCGTTTATGAAAACTGCTAGGAAATAAATGTGATATTAAAGTAAAAATACACTTTATATGCGCTTTAGAAATCTCTTGTGATCGGTAACTACTACGCTGATTATCCAATTCCTTTAGATAAATATTATCAGCCACTATTCCCTGAATAGTTCAATTGTTCAAGTTTAATCATTTACTTGTTTACTGAAAGCAATATATGGGAAATAATATCAGTGACTTAGAGAAAACTCTAGACCCTTGTTTGTGGTTTACAAGTATTCTCAAGGTACTGCATTGCTGGACCAAGTTTGATAAGACTTACCACATACATAAATCTCTTATTTATACGAGATTGCTATACATAGATTACTAGTGCTTTACATGTCATCTGTTGAACCATTGTAGGAAAAGTAATTATTTTAGATACTTGAGTATTAGCAGAATTTTTGTTGTATTGGTTAACCCAATAATAGCAGGCATATATTTATTATGATGATTATTATATTAGTTAGTTTTATTTTGCCGAGTAAATTATTGATAGATATCTCTATAATTTAAAGATATAATATATTTCATTAATTTTCATATTGTAAATAATTAGTTTGATTTCTTTAGATTTTCCGTACAATTCTAGATTTATTATGATTTAGAAAGTAGGATTCTTGGCATGTTCAAGGCTTACAACTCGAATGCTAGATTAAGAGTACTCTTTACTGTGACACAAATGTTCTCCATCATGCCAAGAACCTCTTCTATTTACCCCAAAATTAGTAAGGCCTTACTAAGTCAGTTTGGTAGTATTCCAAATGTAGAGTTTGCGTCTATAAGCTATTATAATCTTATTTATCTCTTCTTAATATTATTATTTATAATTATGAATTATCATTTGATTCTAAATATTACATTTGATACTTTCAGCAAATAATTTAATTGCTATAATTTATTACCGCATTCTCATGCTAGGATCAGAGTAGACAATCTAGCCTAAACTCGATCACCCGAACTCATCAACAAATATATAATATATTAATGCAACAAATACATTACATTTCATTCGAACTAATATTTCTATATTCCTTTGCAGGCAAATATTTTGTATTACTTACTTTATACTGATTAAATATATATTTATTTTTACATTTTTATTTCGTAGTTAGTCTTTAGTTTCTAAGTCTAGCATACCAATATATTGTATTGATATGACGAATTCATTATTGAAACCTACGTCTCTAGTGGTAGACGCCACTAGCGCGTGAATTTACTTATTTGCTACCGATTGAACCATCACGAAGTTAATGCATAACCCGGTAAACAAAAATACTAGACCTAGACCTACTTCGGTCCTAAATAAATTCCTAGTCTGCTAAAGTGTGTGTAAGTCCCCAACAAACCCCCCAAAGTTAATTGCGCATGAGCTTTCATCCCCCTGATAGGATGGCTCAAGTTTGATCCCTAACTAGCCTCTAAAGTTCGGTGCCAAGCCGAGAATCGAACCTATGGCCCCTAGGGTGTCCAACTCCACGCACGGAAATAGTCGCGCGACTATACCGCTATAGCCGAAGCTATGGAAGGCTGCAGAGCGACGTTCTAGTATAAGAGGAAATAAATACATATAATACATAGAAGACACTTCCACTGGAATATTCTTTCCAATCGAAGTGAGGAGCAGTTAATCGTACCCATTGCAATAGGTTAAAGCGATTGTTGGCTCGCTCCCAAAAGTGTCCAACTCTAAGGATTGGGCGTTCCCTATCGAGGTGGATCTTAGTTGTCACCGTGAGGTATCCAACCCACGTCCGGAACCATGTCCGTAGCAGAAAATGTTACCTCACGGAAGTTCGAGAATTTAATAAGCATTTTCTCGGTCTTTCTACTGCTTATATACTTTCTCAAACTTGACAGTGACGCCGATTTGAAGCCGATAGGTATCCAATCAAAGCCCTTTCTATCGGCGTCAAAACGGCTTCAGATCCACCTCAGCCAATCTCAGCCCTCCAGCGCATTCCTATTCTAATTTCAAAATCTCATCAAAATCCGCTCATGACAACACATATTTTGAATTTCGTATGACGCCGATCAGAGGTACGTAGATCCAATCAAAGCCCTTTCTATCGGCTTCAGATCGGCGTCAATACTCATTTGTTTTAGGGTTCATTTTGATGAAGCAAACTCAAATACACGGACACACAACGAAAATATGTTCCTCACATAACTTTGTATGGTTAGAAATATCAATGCTGCTTATTTTCATGGTAATTTTATTAATTTTGCTTGTAACTTTTATGTATTTAAAGGATTACTCAACATTTCCTTTTACTTGAAGTAACTTATCAGTTCTATCTGAACAAAAGATTTAAATGGTTAATACATAGAATATCTTGATAGCTTAAATATTCTAAGCTGCTTATCATTTTCAGTAAGTACCTATAGTCTTGCTATAAGAAATACCTAACATCTAAATCTCAATATTACACATTATCGCTTTCTTCTACTTTTGATTGTCTAAATTTCATCAATATTTGTTCATACCAAGATGCTTTTTAAATGTATCTATATTTGTGAATCGTGACGGAATCCTCATCCAGAGCCTGTTCCGTTACAAGCTACAGTTGATTTTGTACACCCCGGGATGGCCATAAGGAATTTTATCCTTAGGGGAACGCATACATTGCTCTTACTTCCTCGAAGTAAATATGGTTTATAATAAAGTACTGGAAGAGATATTATGTCGATGACGTTTTCTGTATAGGTACATAAGGATGGTGACACAGAAGTATATAAGTGTTTATGTTTATGTTATAGTCTTATGTGGTAATATTCAATATTTTTTTCACGTGGTTAGCTAAATCGCCTCCTGAATGGTCCAAACCATCATCGTCATCATATAAGCCGACTTGGCAGTTAATTTTGATTTCTACTTTATAACAATTTGTTAGTTTTTACAACGTATCCTGTACAATTCACTTATATACTCTACCTTAGTGAAATGTATACATATTATATAAAATTAACTTGATTCGGATAATAAAGATTATACTGACCACCACAGGACTGCCCAATCCTTCAAGTCGGTCTCGAACCAGCAAAGGTGTGGTGGTCCACCGACAGTTGCTGTCCTTGGTTGTGCTGAGCCGTATGGGCATCCGGTCTGCGGGCCCGGGTACGCCCTCTGGTGTATATCTTACGTACAGAGGAGCTGCCTTTAAAGGTATTAAAATATAGTCTCATCATCTGCTCCTTTCAGGCTTGGTGGTTTTCTTCTACGTTTGATATACCTACATATAAATAGCGTACCTACCAATAGCGAATATGCAAGATTGATGCATTTATTTGATTGTAATTAAAATAAGATCTGATCAGTGTTTGAATGGCAGATATTCAGCAGTGGTAAGCATACATTACAGAGTTACTGTACTGAAATTTCATCCCACTACATATAAATGGATGGATAGATGTTTGTTGCTCATTCACGCTCAAACGGCTGGGCTAATTTTGATGAAAGTTGGTACGGAGTTAGATGCTGAATTGACACATAGGATACTTTTCATCATCATCATTATCATCCATCACCACGTGGGTGAAAAAGCTTAATATTCTTGAGCACAGCATAAATAAAATAACAACCTCTCCGCCTACTTCAAGATTGTAATAATTACTTATCTTCTATCAATAGATTTATCTCAAAGATGTGTCAGCTTCTGATAGCTTAGTCAAAAGCACGTTATGATTTTGACAGCTCGATACACTAGACGTGTTCAGCGATAGAGTCAGCATGTTATCCGTCTTTTTCGTTCAGACTGTAGTCGAGCGATTCCGACCCCACCGACAGTCAAGTACACTGAAGACGTAGAGTGAGTAACCAAATCCTTAAACGACTGAACTACGAAAACAAAAAACAAACTACCGGTAAGGTACGAAGTTTGGTTTGACGTATTTTAGATTTTCTACGAAAGTAAAGAAGCACACAGTCACGAGTGATGAAATGTAATGACAGTTTTTTTTCCATGGTGATATAAGTAATTTGATTTAAACATTACATTGTTAGTAATTAAAAATTAAATAAAAAAATAATAATACGAGTAATAACTATCTAATCTATAAGCCCCATGGTGGGGGGAAAAGTGGCCAAAACGCTGGCGGCATTGCCACGCTGGATGGCAATGCTAAGTTTTTGCCCAAAATGGTGATTAATTTTATATTCGTGTGTAATCACGTATATGTAGTGTACTCGTATTTTACCCACTATTTATAACTCAAGAACGGCTTTACCGATTTCGATGAAATCTAGAGATAGATTATATCCCGGCGAAGGACAAAGGACACTTTTTATAATCATCTTATATCATCACCACGGAGGTGAAACATCAATCTAGCCGTCTTGAGTGAATGGCCTGCAATATTTACATGTTGTTTTTAAACACAATATAACAAATACTTTCACCTAAAATATATACTCAAAGGGGTAAACAGCGGTGTTTTAATAGGATACTTTTTATTATCATCACCAAGAAGGTGAAACTGCGGGGCGGTAACATCAGTCTAGCAGTCATGAGTGAATTGATACTTTCGCCTATATATCCTCGAAGAGATAAGCAGCGGTATTTTAAACGCCTACGTTTCACCAGATATGTTTGTGTATATGTTGGTCTCATGTAATAGGGGGCGAGCTTATTGCCATCTATACGGGGCACTGTTTAAGACTCCGGATTTTTATTGAGAGTATCTTTCCTTCTCAGAATTGTTTTAACTGACCAACCCGGGATCGAACCCAGGACCTCAAGGTTCCAAAAGGGCACCACTACCACTATACCAAGACAAAGCGAGCAAAACCGCTAGCGGGTCTCTTAGAGTTACGTGTTACGTTTGTTTGTTTTTAACGCTTTCGCGTTCTAACTACTTAACCGTTCATTATGAAATTTTGCATGCAAGTGGTACAGTGGACATCCATTTTTTTGCGCGGGTAACACCGCGGGACGCAGCTACTTTCATTATAAATGCAAATGTTTGAATAGATTGAGGTTTGTTACTCAATCACGCCAGAACTGCTGAACGGTTTTGAATTAAATTTTGTACCTATGTAGGGCAGGGTGGTCTAAGACTGCGCGATCTGTAAGACTGCGCAGACGTCATAACTCGAAAGCAGAGTGAAGTTCGTAACTAACGTCAGTGTTGTTTTGAACTGGCACGGTAACTGTTAACGCTCCCGGAATATATTTGGTTTACCGCGAAAATACGACGATCCAGGTGAGTTTGAAGTTTTAATCACTGTTTGATCTTATTTTCCTTCAAATTTAATGTATTGTAAATCACAAAATTAACGTAAATCGAAAGATGTATGGTTATATAAATATAGGCCATAGTTAAAGAACTTGGCATGGCTGAGTCTACTTTAAGACTACGATTAAATAGATCTTATTCAGCTACTAATCTTGGAAGATACGATACTACTTTCTCGAAAGAAGTGGAGGATGAATTTTGTGAGTATCTAAAGAAATTAGACAATATGTTTTTGGAATGACTGCCAAGGACCTTAGAATAGTAGCATTCGAGTACGCGGAGAAAAATTACATTCCTCATAGATTTAATCCCGAGAGCAAAATGGCTGGCAAGGAATGGTTACGCGGTTTTATGAAGAGACATCCAGATATGTCACTGAGACAACCCACTTCTACGAGTGTCGCTCGTGCCATGAGGTTTAATTTGCCTCAATGTGAAAGATTTTATATCAATCTCACTGTTTTAATGGATAAGTACAACTTCCCTCCTCATAATATTTATAACATGGATGAAACGGGCATTTCTTCTGTCCCAAACAATCCTCCAAAAGTAATCCTCCAAAGGCAAACGCGAAGTCAACAAAATATCTAGTGGCGAAAGAGGCACCAATGTTACTGTGGTATCTGCAATGAGTGCTACTGGACATTTTATCCCACCAGCATTTATTTTTGGAAGAAAGAGGATGAAAGCTGAATTGCTTGATGGTTCACCTCCTGGTTATATTGCTATGGTGTCAGACTCAAGTTTTATTAACGCGGATTTGTTCAAAGTGTGGATATCGCACTTTAAAGACCATGCAAAACCAACTAAAGAAGGACCCGTGCTATTAATTCTTGACAACCATTCGTCGCACACTACTATTGGGGCCATAGACTATTTCCGGGATAACAATATTATTGCGTTAACTTTACCACCCCACAGTAACCACAAGCTGCAACCGCTGGACAGAGGATTTCATGTTGCTTTAAAGAGATACTACTCCAACGAGTGTGAGAAATGCCTTCGAAATAACCCTGGACGAACTATTACAGTTTTTCAGATGTGTACAATTTTTAGACCAGCATTTCTTAAAGCTGCAACTCCGGCATGTGCTACCGAGAGTTTTAAAACTACGGGAATATGGCCATATAATCCTGACGTTTTCACTGAAGCTGATTTTTTGGCCAGTTCTGTGACTGAACGGGAAAACGAGTCTGGTTTTACGGCAGTCGAGGAGTTACGTCAAACGCAAGTTCTGCCGCAAGAAACTGCAAATGTTGCAATGAACGATGTTGCTATTATTAATCAACATCAACTTGTACCTGACTCATCAGATAAAAAGCTATTTCCAGAGCATTTGCCAAGAGAATCAGAAACGACTACAAATGATGCTGAAACTGACCTGATAACAGTGTTGGATCAAGGTGGTGAGTCACGTGAAATAGCAGAAATCACGTCGAACCCCACTGTTTCTACACGTTTTCAGCAAGTACCTGTTAAAATATCTGACATTTCTCCTTTGCCAAAATCTCAAGTTAAACGTTCATTCACAAGAAAACATAAAAGATCCGAGGTAATTAGTAGTTCACCTTACAAAAATGAACTAGAACGTCAAATAGAAGAAAAAGTAAAGCCTGCAGTAAGAAAAATTAAGCTTGAGGTTACTGCAAGTACTAGTCGCAAAAATATCGTAAAATCTGAACCAAATAAGGCAACAAAACCAAATAAATTAAAAAATAATAATGTTAAACCAAAACTAAAGGTTGGTACTAAGAAAACTTGGATATGTCCAGGCTGTGGCGAAGTTTACAAGGAACCGATAGTTGAAGACTGGATCGTATGTGTAATTTGTAATGAGTGGTGGCATGAAGAATCCACATCACATGTAGGTACTGCCGAGTTTGTATGTGATCTGTGTCAAACATAGAATGAATAATGAATTGTGCACTCTTACACTGCCCGCGCAGTCTTACCGAACTCAATGCGTAATCTTACACGACCGGGAATGTAATAGTGCGCATTTCTCGTTTTTTGATTTTGCTCTAAAAGCCCTATAACTATTGATCTCATGTCAAAGAGTCTTTAAAATAATGTTACTTAATTAGTAAGGCATAAAAATAAATATAGTTGATCTTCGTAATGCTATTCGTATTGGTTCTATATCCTCTGATAGGTTAAGTGCGCAGTCTTAGACCACCCTACCCTAATATCACCAAAATTTTCGGATATCCATCCTAAGGGTGAATGTTGCGTGAAATGATCATTCACTAACTCCGCCTATTCTCAAAAAGCTTATTGTAAGTACAAGTTCTTTTCACATAGTTTTTATGTGAGAGAACTAGATACTACTTTTTTTTCAGTATGTTAAAATATAATAACCAGGTTTAACGTTGTATTTAAAAAAACTAAATGGGTATAGATGGTTAAATGAAATACAATAAACAGATTTAAAATTATAATATAAAAAACTAAACTAAGGAGTTATATAACAGACCTATAATATACAAGAAAAAATCTTAGTAAGTACTACCAACACATTTAAAAGGACTGCAACTTTAATTGTAATAAAATACAATAATCCTATTCAAGATAACATTTATTTTAATGTTATCTTGAATAAATGGTGGACTAAGTGGATATAAGTAGATTTAATGTAAAATGTAAATATATAATTACGGTTAGAAATAAAAATCTTAGTACTATCAAAACCTTTAAAAGAGCTACTCATTTTTATTATAATAATTAAACTGACTGACTGACACAGAAATGTGTGCTATTCGCAACTGAACTCACAAAATCATAAAATTTCTAAAAGATGTAGGAACAAAAGACCTATATAATAACGGAAATGTTTATTATGGCTGTCATTGGCCAATACAATAAAAGGCGGAGTTAGCTTGCAATGCACATGTGCAAAGCAAAACCTTTTTGAACTGGATATCCGAAAATTTTGGTGATTGTACATAGATGAGGCGCTCGAATAGCACATAGTATACTTTCATAATCATCATTATCATCCATCAGGTATCATACCACGCGAGTAAATCCGCGAGGCATACCTAGAATGAAATGAATCTGATAAATACTTTAGTTCTGGAAATATTAAGTACCTATATAACATATTCTATCCACGTGAAATGTAGGTAACACTCCTGTGGAATAACTAAGTAGTAATTTTTTATGAGCTAGATAGCGCTGAACGCAACTATTACGAGTACAAATAAATTAAGAAGTGGTAGGTTTACAGTACTCGTTTTCTGTAGCTTCTATTATTATGATAAAACTAAGTAGATAATCGGAAGTTATAAAACACAATTTACTAAGATAACCAAGCACAGCGAGAAGCTAGGGGGTTTAGAAATATTTACCTAGCACCTAATGTCCGATCTAACAATACGCGCTTATCATTTGACTTATTTCTAACCAACACTTACCTCAGGATCTCCATAATTCTCAGCCAGACAAGAACTCATCACCGTACTTCATTTTCTCTCCATAGAGATTCTTATCGTCAGTGCTGAAATTCGTGAATTAAATGTCTAAGTCAGTTATCGTTTCTTTCCTATTTACTGACCTCCCTATTGGTTCTTGTTATCTAAATCTAAAACATAGTTTTGACTAGTCCCGCCGTTGCATTCGACATTATGTTTTTCCGATTGATAATAGCTAACGCTTGTCGGTTAGTGAGATTGTGAAGGTAGGTATGAAACATGGCTAGTGTTAACATTTCACTACTTATTTAAGTATTTACATACTATCATGTATGTAAAGAAAAACATTAGCAGTTTGATAAAAGGAGTGATGCTCATTCCATCAACACGCGAAATAAGCACAAGCTATCCATACATTTAACGCGTCTCCACAGAATAAGTCATTCTTTTATGGGACAATGTAGACGATTCTATAACAAAGTTCCCAATGTTATCCGAGATTTGCCTATTAAGAAGTTTAAAATTACTATTAAAACTAAACTCTGTCAAAAAGCTTATTACAAAATTTCGGATTACTTGGAGGATAAAACAGCTTGGGACTGATCACTCCAGGATCTATCTACTCGTGTACTAAGATGTCAAAGTGTAGCGTCTCTTGCCCTACTGATACCATTATTATGTTATCTTTTGTAAAGCAACATACTGGAGCTAATGTTTGTAGTACCTAAGTAAAAACATTGTAAAAACATCTATATAAAAAGAATGGCCCCGAGTTTCTTGCCGCTTCTTCTCGGTAGGCTCTATATATTTTGGAACGCGGCGGTAGGTAGTCTTTAAAGTACATTATAATATAAAATTGACGCTCATAAGTTCGTCTTTGATGCCTAAATTGAATAAATGATTTTAACTTTGACTTTGACTTTATCATCCCCCATTCGAGAAGAAACCTTTCGTTGTATCGTCCAAAAATATATCACTGTTTCAAGGTTCATAAAAATTTGTCTTGTAGTTTCAGAGTAACGTGCATACAAGAGACAGACAAACAGACAGTAGGTCGACACTCGATCTCGCCTACCCTATAAGGCTAGTGATTGGCGTACTCGCGGTCAATTTTAGTTCTACAATTGACCGCGACGTGGCACTGTTCATTTTTCATACATTTTTTCGCGGCAGTCGATACCGAACATCGATTGGTGTCAATGTTGTAAACTCATGGTAGACCTACAGGTATACCTAAGCGTGTTTGTATGAATTAAAGACTGATATTTTTTCTTTTTCATGCCAATACTACGAGTATCTACTGAACTGATTTAGATGAAATCAAATACGTCTACGATGACCTGAAAAATCACCACACATTTTTATCCAGTTTTCAGTAAGATGTCATGCCTAGAAGACACAAATATCGTTGTGCCTGAGGCTGAATCTGGAAGGTAACCTTGGATATTACATAAAATATGGTTACTTACTATTAAAATAGTACTAATAAGTTACTATTGGTACCATCATATCAGTACATACTACTAGTATCTTACTATTAAAACGGTCTACTACCGAACAGAAGAAACAAACTACGCTAGGTACTACGTTTGGGATTAAAACTTCAATACTTATCCTTATGATGACACATCTGTTCTGAAAAAAATATTTCTAACGTACGTAAATATTTTTTTTATTTTTATTTAATTAGTGAAGGAAAGTGCTTGGAACGGAAGTTGCCTATAATAGGCATAGACTGTATAATACAGTTGTAGGTACGAGTAACAAGCTGGCTACCATCACTACCTATAAGTACACTAGTGTGTAGGGTTACTAGTGTAGGCTCTTTGAGGCGTCGTCAGTCCTAATATTGTTGTTTCAAAACAGCTGTTAAGTACTCCATAGGCATTCAGGTGTTGTGAAAACTCCCGACGCTAGAGCTGGCAGCTAGGTTATTGTTGGGTTTATTTCTTAAAATGGCTTGGTTTTGAAAACGACCCGTTTCCCGCCAAACGAGCAATCGCCTTGACGGACCTACGGCTGAGAAAAGTTCCGTGCGCCGCCGTCATACCTGCAAGACGCCACGGCGCCACTGTCTAACATCGTGCGAGATACTGCCCGCGCGCTCCTCTAAAAGTCCATGAAATTAAACAAAATCACATATTTGGATTCCTTATAACAAGTGAAAATAAACTATACATAGTGCAAGTGGCCCATGAAACTGTGTTCTTGTCCCGGGACGCGCTCTGAGTGAGGCTGTGGAGTTTTGGTGAGTTTCCAACATTACCAATGCCATTTTATGATTACTTACATATTATTCATAATTAGCTATCGAACCACACAGTTATCCTCCAAACCCACACTGAGCCCGCGTGGTAACTATGGCCCATAGTCTTCTCTCTCTTTGAAATTAATAGTACCAGTAGTGGTGTGGCAACGAAATGTGCGGATTATTATATGTGTCAATTAGTCGAACATTCAGCCGTTACAAAGATACAACAGTAAGATACGTCCTGGTGGGTACTCCCGCAGAGCCAGATATTCTGCCTTCTGAGATGTTTTAACGAATAACATATTTTTAAGGAATATTTAGTGACCTGAGAATAACAAACGTATTACGGCAGCAGGGCGTCGTGATCGGAGACAAGGTCATCAGACAGCCATCGTTGATATTCTGCATGAAGTCCACTTGCCTCTCGGTAACCAAACTCGAGAGTGCTAAGCCGTATTGAGGCTTTTCTCCTGCCACCGACTGCTTTGCTATGAATTGAGAACTCAAAATACAAACTGAGCTTTATTATACGTACACCTATATTATACCTTTATTATACGTATTTCTATCTAAGCATAGTGTGTAGTCGCTCATACCTAGGTAGTACAAGTGTCATTTGAAAAATTTTATAACGACTTCCATTCTATTACTTTGGTAAATAGCAGTTATTGGAGTGTAACTAAAAAACTACTGACCCGAACTTGATAAAATTTACATAGGAACAAAAACACAAAAGAACAACAAACAAAAGAATTTTGGAAATCGGTTCACCCAGTCGAAAGTCATAAGGTAACAAACATAAAAAATACAATCGTTTTGAGTACCTCCTCCTTTTTGGAAGTCGGTAGAAAATATCCTTCAACGGATCCTTATACGTGGCCTTTCTACCTTGACCTTCTGGCTATGGTAACGTCCTAAGAACATACAGTATAGTGCGTACAGCATTGAATTAAATTTGTACCCAAGCCAAGTAATATTGTATTCCATCCGACAGCTGCCATAATTGAGAGTTACTTTTCTAGGACCCATTTTAAATAGTTGATACTAAGAAAACCGGTAGCAAAACAATTTTTTTTTGTTGCAACTGCGGCACTGTTTGTAAATTTAGCCACGTCCCTTAGTGACCATGTGGACACGGTAGCAACTGCAATGATGTGTGCAATAATTACCCGTGTGTCCACTGTAACCGTGTCAGCAACACCTGGCAACCCCTGTCGTGTCGAAGCGGTTGCAACCACAGTACAGGGTTCACACGTTTTTTTTCATTGTTCAGTACTAGGAGTGAGGCTGACCAAAGAATAATAATTATGGCCAATCTGATATTTCTGGCCTTAAACCCTGGGATATTTTTTCTTTGGTACAGTGCTGTGCAATTAACACTGGGCCGCTATCGGCGTAATTGTTTTTTAATTAAGTAAGTGCTAACATCCATAACCATTACTTCGTATCATGAAACGAAATTCAGCCTAAATAAATTCACAACAATCTTCCATCTCATCATGGAAAATAGAAAATGTTACTAAGTGCCATCTTGCGGCTATTTTTTAAACCACTAGCATCTCCTTTGACTTTACTAAGCGACTCGCGCGCCGTTCGAGTTGCGCAGAGGGCGCCGCAGCGCGACGTCCCCCGCCCACGTCAGTATGTTTGCGCCGAGTTGGTAACAAACGGCTATTGTACCATACCTATAGCGAGTTAAGGGATGAAATTTTTGTCAGAGATAGTTGAATAACCAAGGAATTCGTTACCTAAACATTTGTATTAACTGTAATAGTAAAATATTATGCCACACCAGGACGAACTTGACCTAGCCGAAATAATCGTAGTTGAAATGGAAAATATTAAATAATGTTTAATTTAACATTTAAAGCGTCAACTTATAGGTTTTTAGCTTTAATTAAATAGCAAAGACACGTATCTAACTAATTACATTCAAATACTTTAATCTATGGAAGAAAAAATATCCGAAAAATAATTTGCAAACAGACTACAAAAATTAGGATTTCACAAAATATGACGCTTACCAAGCCAGAACTACGAATTAATATTTATCAATATTTTGAATGCCTAGAACAAAAATATGATTTTTACCTTGAAGCCTGAACTTAGGTTATTGATATTTATAAGAAAATAAAGAGATTCTTTAAAAATTCAGGCTAGAATGATTTATTTTCAACATTGGGAGCCCATTTTCTAGGATTAGACATGGTGACTTTGTCGGGTCAACAGTATACTAATATTGATATAAAATATAGATGTTTTTACATAGATAAATCAGAGTAATGATCAACTTTAATAAAAGTTAAGTTTCAAAGTAATATTCAAAACCATCAGCCAGAAATAAATTGCTAAAGTTTCGAATTTTTGATAAAATTAGCCATAACTAGCGAATGTTTAGACAAGATGGCTGCCAAATTATGGTTAGTTTACACGAAAACGATTTAAATAAAAATAGAAGTTAAAAGAAGTTAAAATAGAATAAAAAAGAAAAGATTTTTCCCAAAATGTTTTGTTCCCTATAACTAATATTGGGGGTAAATAAAACAAATTATCTTATAAATTAAAATACGAAATGATATATTTTGCACCATTATCATCATCATCATCATCATCTATTTTGATACAGTCATCATCACTAGATTCTTAATGATTTATACATGCATACATGCTAGTAGGAAGCAGACAATAACATTATATCAGCGTCACAACAGTTATATGTACATTACATTAATCACCATCATCCATCACCGCTATCATCATCATTATCATCATAACCATCATGTTTGTATTCTTTAGATGGCTATTTGTTTACATGCAAGTAGCTGCCAGAAAGTA
Source organism: Selenia dentaria (assembly GCA_917880725.1). Classification (NCBI taxonomy): domain Eukaryota; kingdom Metazoa; phylum Arthropoda; class Insecta; order Lepidoptera; family Geometridae; genus Selenia; species Selenia dentaria. Next base: position 12,933,179 of record OU862897.1, on the reverse strand, counting down.
ACAGTGACTGAATTGATACATTTATCTAGAGCAACACCATCATCATCATCATCATCATCATCATTTTTACCACTGTCTTCACTAACAGTTAGACAGCAATTAATTTACATGCATGTAGTAACCAGAAATAACAGATATTAAATTTGTACATTAATCACCATCACCACCACCATCATCATCATCATCATACAAAAAAATAGTATTCAGATTACTATTTTCATCACAAACATGTAAAACATTGTTCAAGCCCATATTGATAAGCTTTTACAAAATAATCCTAAATACTTGCAATCCTAGTAGTAACCAGAAAGCAACATTATAATAAATTTGTACATTAATCACAATCACCATCACCGACATCATCATCATTTTATCATTGTCTTTGGTAACAGTTAGTCAGCAATTAATTTACATATTTAAATGCAAGTAGTAACCATAAATAACAGATATTAAATTTGTACATTCATCACCATCACCACCATCATCATCATCATCATCATCATACAAAAAAATAGTATTCAGATTACTATTTTCATCACAAACATGTAAAACATTGTTCAAGCCCATATTGATAAGCTTTTACAAAATAATCCTAAATACTTGCAATCCTAGTAGTAACCAGAAAGCAACATTATAATAAATTTGTACATTAATCACAATCACCATCACCGACATCATCATCATTTTATCATTGTCTTTGGTAACAGTTAGTCAGCAATTAATTTACATATTTAAATGCAAGTAGTAACCATAAATAACAGATATTAAATTTGTACATTCATCACCATCACCACCACCATCATCATCATCATCATCATCATACAAAAAAATAGTATTCAGATTACTATTTTCATCACAAACATGTAAAACATTGTTCAAGCCCATATTGATAAGCTTTTACAAAATAATCCTAAATACTTGCAATCCTAGTAGTAACCAGAAAGCAACATTATAATAAATTTGTACATTAATCACAATCACCATCACCGACATCATCATCATTTTATCACTGTCTTTAATAACAGTCATCTATTAATTTACATATTTACATGCAAGTAGTAACCATAAATAACGGATATTAAATTTGTATATTCATCACCATCACCACCACCATCATCATACAAAAAAATAGTATTCAGATTACTATTTTCATCACAAACATGTAAAACATTGTTCAAGCCCATATTGATAAGCTTTTACAAAATAATCCTAAATACTTGCAATCCTAGTAGTAACCAGAAAGCAACATTATAATAAATTTGTACATTAATCACAATCACCATCACCGACATCATCATCATTTTATCATAGTCTTTGGTAACAGTTAGTCAGCAATTAATTTACATATTTAAATGCAAGTAGTAACCATAAATAACAGATATTAAATTTGTACATTCATCACTATCACCACCACCATCATCATCCAAAAAAATAGTATTCGGCGTCGCTGAGCGTGCCCAACCACTTAGCGAGCCTCTGAGCCTCAACGTCAGCCTGTGCGATGTCGATGGCTGCTGTGGTGGTTGGTGGTGAGCAGGTGCGGGGGAGGTGCTGGCGAAGTCTGCCGGCCGCAGTTGTAAAATGATGCTTTCGTCAACTGCAAAAAAATATAAGAAGTGCACATTATTTTATAAATCTGTTAATTATGAAATGTTATGTGTTAATATAAAAAACAACAAGATAATGTAGCATTCTAATGGTGAAGTAATTTTTGCAATTGGCCCCATAGTTCCAAGTTTATTTGTTGTGGTTATGATGATGAAGGTGATGAATCAAAATATATACCCTATGTCACTTAAGAATAATGTAGTATTCTAATGGTGAAGGAATTTTTGAAATAGGCCCCGTAGTTTCCAAGTTTATTTGTTATAGTGATGATGATGATGGTGATGAATCAAAATATATACCATAATGTAACTCAGCAATAATGTAGCATTCTTATGGTGAAGGAATGTTTGAAATCGGCCCAGTAGTTTGATTTTATTTGTTATGGTGATGATGATGAATCAAAATATATACCCTATGTCACTTAAGGATAATGAAGCATTCTAATGGTGAAGGAATTTTTGAAATTGGCCCCGTAGTTTCCAAATTTATTTGTTATGGTGATGATGATGATGGTGATGAATCAAAATATATACCATATAACACTCAGGAATAATGTAGCATTCTTATGGTGAAGGAATGCTTGAAATCGGCCCAGTTTTAGATTTTATTTGTTATGGTGCCCACATATGTTCATATGTTTACGAGCCTATTCAATTCAAACAAACAAACAAATCTTGTCTCTTTATAACATTGGTATTGAAAAGTCCCTACCTACTGCTCTTCAATTAAAGTATATAGAATCACTTACCAAATGACATAATAAGTGAAGAAAATATGAATAGATGATAAATATGATATGATTCTAAGTATGTTCGTATAATAGTATGCCACTCATGGTAATATTATTATACCCAAATGGTTTCATATGTGATTCTTTCTTGTTTATGTCATCTTGTTTACTGATTAATGCAATAAATCGCTTTGTCTTTAAATCATACACAAAAAAAAAGAATATATTGTATATCATACCTTGGTGCGGTAGTGACGGGCACCTGGCCAGGGGTCTCTTGCCCCCTGGCTCCGCTACTGCCACGACCTCGACCATGTCCACGCCTGTAACTCCGTCCCCCCTGCCTCGAGCCATTTGATATTCTAAAAAAAGTTATAAAGACATTGTTAAAATAATATATTCCACAAGGCGAGGCATGGTGAAACAACTGTTGTATATGATGATCACATTTTTTACATGCTTTGATCACAAAAATCAGACAGAAACTAGCTGATGATGGTGCACGAGTTGTACTGATGGTGTAGTCAAGACACTCTGGTGGTACCTATTGAATCCATTGTACCAGGGCAGATTTTATATATTCAAAAATGATCATCGCCGTGTAAACGAACCATATTATTGTCCGTTTCCATGGAAACGCATACATTTCAAATCCAAAGTAAGTTAGTTCACCAGATCACCACAGGGCTTTCGTGATGAGAGAGCATCACTGAATTTGTTCAATACAACAACATCGGTTTTCATCAATCCTGGCACCGTACGGCGTATTTAGCATAATGTGACTGCTTATATTTACGTAACAATATTAGATCTATGATATTTCACAATGTAGAAGTCCATTCCGTTAAAAATAATATGTTATTCCTTCGAAATAACCTGTCAAAAATTCACGCACATGAGCAGATCGATAATTGTCACTTTTTTCTGTTTTATCTTTGATTTCAGACTGAAATAACAAATACAGAGTATTCCTTACACATTCACAATAATATTAATATATAATTTGTATCAAAAGTATTAATTTACACTTATATAAATCAATTACTTAGGAGTTCTTCTATCGCCGAACGCTGAGACTTGTACAAAAAAAATACACTTTGATTTTTTCGCTTGTCACAGCCCACAGACAAATTATGCTCTTTTTTGGTGTTGCAATATAAAGAAAATATATTCTAATGCAGGATTACACACTAACTTTCACTCTTGGGATGCGTTCCATAAATCCCTAACAAGAAAAACGCGCGTGTAAAAAACGTGCAACAATTGTTACATCCGCAATGTCGGACGAAATGTCAATGTAACAGTTGTTACATACGCAGTTAAATTGGAAACCTACACCCTGCTGAATGGTAAAATACCTGGCATATCAGACGCAACAACTTGAACATTGTATCCGTAAAGTACGTATGTCCCACTGATAGCTAGAGGTCTCTGTAAAACAATAAACATCAGTTATGTAAGCAAGTAGTAAGGTAGGCTGTAGGAGAATGTATATTTTTTTAGATTGTAGGTATTTGTAAAATAAATATATCTTTTAACTATGTATGCCATGTACCTACTATATTATTATACCCGGAGACTGAGGAAGTGAGGGCGAGCGAGTAAAAAGAGCGAGATATTTTCAGAAGCTGTAATAAATAAAAATACGTGTACATGTAATACATGCTTTATTGGCATCATGCTTTTTAAGGTTCTCGATTATAACTACTTCACAAGAGGTTTTTAATATAATAAAGCTAAATGAAAGTAGGTATAGGGATCCATTGCAAAGTACACCAATCGATACTTCTTTATAGCTCAATGTACTTATATGATCTATGTAGGTATTCTGTGCAATTATAAGTCATTGGGTGCGGATATTTATAGGGAAATATAGGTATAATTAGGTTAATGATTATGCATGATGAAATTATTTTGGTCTAAAGAACGATAACAGGTAGAAACTTTACATACTTATTATAGATATTGTTACGAAACCGTTCGTGCCCGAGTCCGACTCCCACTAGGCCGGTTTTTACACTGGTACATCAAGTGACTCCTCGCCTGATGGAAAGTGTAGATGGAATCAAGAAGAGATGACCTTTAATATATTTTTGCATGTGTCAAGATATCAGTGCCGGCTTCGCGATATAGTATGAACGATGATTGATGTTCATTCTGTTTTTGCTCTTGATTATTTGATGAGTTGTGATTTGGTATAGTCAAGTAAAGAACAGAAAACACAATCTAAAATTATTAAATCTGGTTGACCAATAATTTCGATCATATAGATACTTACCTAAGTTGCAACCTCACAACATATATGAGTAAATAAAATTTACTCGTGTGGTCGCACAGTCACAACTCAGTATATAGAAGTGCATGAAGATAAATGACTTGAAAATGCTAATTTTGTATGAGGGTGGCTTCTACTAGGCAAGGAGAACAAAAACCTGGTTACGCCAATGCAGGATATGGCAGAGCTCGCTATGACTTCATAGCGAACAATTTTATCATAGTCGGATTGTGCCGATAGATATGTGTTATCTAGAAGCAGTTTCTAGAAGCTAATTCTTGCACACTCTAGCTTCTCTATATCTAGCTGCGCACATCACCACGATGCGCGCAGAGTTGTAATTAAAAACTCTGTCGCTTTAAATACAATTAAACTTATGTACCTACCGTACACCGATCACTTACCTCTTGCAGTAAGTTACTGAACAAGGTTCTTGATCTTTGTAGCAAAAACTCCTTGCGATCGCGTTTGCGTAAAAACACCATGAATTCATACTGCAATTATTATAATACACACTATATAATTGTATTAGTATTATTAGATTTTTGCATTAGTATTATTTGCCGGGGGGTGCCGGCTTAGAAAGTACCCCCCTCCCAACTCTACCCGTGGGTGTCGTAGAAGGCGGCTAAGGGATAACATTCAGAAGGTAGCAGCACCTTTCCAGTATAAAATCCCAAAACTGCGCTCGCCAACCCGGTTGCCAAGCGTGGCGAGTATTTGCAAATCCCCCCAATGATTGACACAATTGGAACCAGTACCCCAGCCCCCAGCAGTCCCGCTATTATAGGCTACGATAGCGGTCACGGTGGGGCAGGGGGTGCTAAGAATCTCCGGCAGACGCCCGGCTACCGCCCCCAACGCCACGAATGGCCCTGGTAACACACAACATACGCACGATTAGGACAGACGATTAGGATTAGGACAGAAATGAGTAAGTTACACTAGGACGTCGTGGGGTTATCAGAAGTTCGAAAAGCGGGTCAGGACACGATAACCCTAAAATCAGGTAACCTACTCTAAGTACTACCGGGAGGGCGACCAACAGCCCCAAGGTGGTGTCGGGTTTCTCGTCAACAAGTCCCTTACTAACAACAGTGTTACGATCGATAGTGTTTCCAATAGGGTCGTATAACTAATACTCAGAGTATCCAAAAGATTTTCGCTGAAGGTCATTCTGGTATACGTACCAGTCGCACCCGGATGAGGAGGTGCAGGATATGTATGAGGACATTACTCGGGCCAAACATACCTCTGAAACGCACTTTCTAGTTGTTATGGGGGACTTCAATGCGAACTTGCGTAATGGAGAAGAAGAACGGAGAAGGAAGGATGAGTTGAAAATGGGGCAATTTAGTTATGGACATTGGAGCTGTAGGGAACAGAGGTTGGCCGACTTCCTGGAGAAAGAAGGACTCTTTATGATGAACTCCTTCTTTCAGAAGCCACTTCATAGGAAATGGACCTGGCTGAGTCCCGATGGTTCCACGAGAAATGAGATGATGACTTCAATATGACCACCAAGAGATAAATTTTCACTGATGTCCCCGTGATCCACAGGATGAAAACCGGTAGTGATCACCGAATGGTAAGAGGTACATTGAATATTAATGTCAAACTTGAGAAGTCTTATTATGGTTGAAGGTTTAAACCTCAGTTTACTAAGAGTCGATCTAAGGAAACTTTTGGTTTAGACTCGGTCTGAGAAACATCCGTATTATGGTCGCCGGACTATCGAAGGATCACATAGTCTCGAGTTTTCCACAGATAAGATATTTTGTTCATTCATTTTCATTACTATTCATTCAAAACGATCCTATTTACTCATCCATATTTTTTACATGTACTTAAAGTTAAAAAATAAATAAAGAGAAAGTATGAAACAATACATAATTCCTAAACGACAATCTGGATAAATAATTGCAAATAAATTCTAGCTTGGTACTTAGCAGGCTATAAATACCTTAAAATATCAAGGAAGTTTAAGCGATATACCTAAACTAGTATCTACGAAGCTACGAAGTAAATGTAACGGAACGTATACGTTTTCCTTAACAAATTTTTTGATTTATCTATGACTATGAAGTTATGTAAACTTTTCTATCGGCATATAAATATATCTCTTGGTTTGTTGATTTTTCAAATTCTGCAAAGAAAAGAAAAGGTGCTTGAATTGAGGAGAGGAAGAAAAAGTGAGTCAATAAACACATCGTTTAACATTGACGAAAGTAAAATGTCTGCTGTAATCCACTCGATTCAAATGCGACAACTTGTAATGCTAGCAGCGCAGTCTAATATCACTAATTAGAGGACGAAGGACAGACTTATCTTTTCTGTTGAGAGTTGAGTTCTATTGAGAATAAGATGAAAGCTCAACTCGGGCAGAAATAAAAAAACCAGAACTAGTGAAATGAGATGGCAGACTTTCTCTTATAACTTGGAAAATTACAACAGGCATGAAGCGTTTCCGAAGTTGAAATCAAAGAGCATATAATACTAGTTGAAATAGTAAAAGATGAATATGTTATCATATTGGAATAATATATCAACAGGGCACAACCATGCATGGATGTTCCAGATTCTCACTTACCTACAGTTGGTCGCTGCAGATCAAACCTGTGAAGGTATATGGGTGTCTAAGTTCCTAATCCCATTGAATGTGATTTCAGTGCTCCAACCTAATGCAGAACACTATAGTACAGGTACTATATAGGAAAGGTTGACCTCAATGAGGCCACCTAAAGTGTGATTGAAGTGGCCAAAGTACCTACTTTGACTCATGTAGAAGAAGATTATCTAATAGAACAGTGATACCTAATAGAATTACAATATTTACTTTATTTGTGTACATATTTTTCACTTAAATATTTATTATGGTTACTAATTTTAAGACTGTAGTGTTTATTATAATAAACAATTATTATAAAAAAGTGTATTTTGTTTCTGTTATTTACCATATAATTTGTTTTGGCTAAGCTCACAACTATAAATATTAAAATATGTCTTGTACAATTTATGCTACATGTTTATTATTAAATATAGAGATCTCATTAATTTCTTATGCTCTTCTATTAAGATGCAAACATGATTTATTACATGTGGGAGTGCAGATTCCCTTTCACCTGTTAAATGGTCAAGATTTAATCAATGCTTATTAAGCTATTATAGGCATCTAGCTTGGGCATTTGAGGCCTAACTTAAGGGTATCACTACAGTTTCCTGTTTTTATTTCATATTCAAACTGGTTAAAACTTGTAATTAGGTTTAAAGTATGTAGATAAATGAAGCAAATAATCATTGTGTGTAATTTTCTGTTGCTCCTAAGAAGATTAATAAGATCTTAAATGTTAAGTTAACTATACTTATTAATATTATTTATTAATTATGAACTAATTAAGATGAGAACTGGGTTTTCTAACCTTCACAAATGAGTAAACACAAGAAAACAGTCATGTCTTTATTTATTTATTTCAAACTGAACCAAAAGAACCTGAGTAAGTAATTAATTATTTCTCAACTTAGTCTACTTGTAGGCATAAACACATCTCCCAAGGTCACTGGAACTTTTAACACATTTACAAAATTGGAATTGGGCTCTCCTATAATCTGCCTCAATGATTATTGAGCCAGGTTAGATAAATGTTAATACATGCAGCAGCAGTAGGTTCATAACACATTAATTCATCCTGTATGACAGCAACAATTACTGTATGAATGTGTTCAATTGTTTTCTACCACTTTCTTCTTCACAAAATGGTATCTATCTCCAAATTTCTTGTCATAGCAAAGTAGCCCAAGTCTTAGTCAAGCTTTCTATTATTGTCCCATAGTCTTTTTGCAGTAATTATTTATAGATAGCTGCATAATACCATACAGATTCTAGTATCACATTGTATCTGAAATCAAAATAATGTTTTATAGGTACATGGTATGGAATTATTGTTAGTATGAGTAAGTCACTAATCTTGTAAGAAAAATGTTGTTATCATTGAGCCAGGTTCGATGAATATGAATACACAGTGAGTGCAGCAGCAATTCATTACACAAAAAATAATCAAGTAAGACAGCAGCAACTCTAGTAATGTGTTGCATTGCTGTCTAGCACTTTCTTCAATAAATAGAAATGGTGTTTCATCCAATTTCTTGTCAAAGCGAAGTAGCTATCCTAATATCTAGTCCTAGTCTTTTTGCAGTATTGGTTTATAGATAGCTGGAAATACCATATAGATTACTAGTATCACATTGTATCTTTATACATGGTATGGAGCTATGGATATAGGTAAGGATGTAAGAAACATTTTGTTGGTATACCTACATACATAATGCACTGTGTAGATATCCATTTCTATGTTTTTTACTCGGATGAAAACAATACCTAATAGATCTTGAGTGGATAAGTAAAATACAACAACTCTAAACATTGTTGAATGAAATGAAAACCACAGAATTCACCCTATTTACATACCTTACTTACCTCGGGGCTGCTCAGGTCGCCTTTTAAGAAATTTACAATCTTTTTGGCGTGTGGTTCTGTCTGTAAATTTTGTAAGGAAACTCCTCTTCGTCAAGTTATTTTCTCAACAAATGCATTAATGTTATGCTAATCCGGGCGGTAGATATATCACGTCACGTCGCAGTAAAATAATAATTGTAATGTCTTCGTTTATTTCATTATTTATAAATCATTTATAAATTATATATTATATATATCCATTTTCAAACCAGTAAAGAATTTCGATCAATACAATGCAACACGAAATGAAATACACAAACATAACCTCACTCAACTCTCGCTGTCAATTTTACGTCAAAGTCGAAATGGCGGTAATAAACCACAGTTTAAACTAGGCTGGGGCCTGGTTTGGCGATGTTGCTATAGAAAAGTCTGGTTTATGAAATAAACCTGTGACGCTAATAACGTTTTCGGGTTTATTGTCGAGTTTATCGCTAGAGTTGGTTTAAACCTGCAACCATAATAAGGCGGAGGAGGTCTCGTCTGTTGAAGTCTACGCTCCGACCTACTCGTGCTCATATTCAAGACTCCGAGAGCTTTCAACTTGAACTGTCCAATCACTTCGACTGCCTTGAGAACATCGATTCAATGGACGAGATCAATAACAGGTTAGTAGAAACTGTCCATACAGTGGGTTCCAAGTTCTTTAAGCCCCACCGTACAGAAGGGCCATAGAAACTCTCCAACGATACCCTCAACCTCATGGCTGAACGACGCTCATTAAAACTGGAGTCTTCGGATGATGCTGAAGCATATAGGCTGCTCAATAGACGAATATGGAAGTCCTTGCGACACGACATTCGGATCTTTAATACAAATCGTATTTAAGAGACGATAGAGCGGAAAAAAGGCCCGAAAATGTTTGCAAGTGACACGTTTAGTGATGACTAAGCTGAAGAGAGAAAACGGCAGTGTAGCGTCGACCCAAGCAGAAGTGCTAAGAGTTAGCGAGAGTTTCTACGTACTACGGTTATACTCCTCAGACGCTAAACCTGTTAGCAGCTTGGCCAAAGACCCAAGAGCCAAGGTGACTCTGACATAATATACCGAAAATATCCCGGACATCAGCCTGTATGAGATTAGGATGGCCTTGAAACAGCTTAAGAACGTCAAGGCGCCGGGTGATGACGGTATCACATCTGAGCTTCTGAAAGCGGACGCAACACCAGTACTTAAAGTCCTTTAGAAGCTCTTTAATACCGTATACTCGAAGGATTAACGTCAGAAGCATGGAACAAAAGCGTGGTGGTTCTATTCTTTAAGAAAGGTGACAGTACCTTACTTAAGAATTACAGACCCATCTCGCTTTTGCGCCATGTTTATAAGCTGTTTTCAAAGGTCATCACGTACCGTCTCAGTCGCAGGTTCGATGAACTCTAGCCTCCGGAACAAGCCGGTTTCCGAAAAGGCTATAGTACCATAGACCACATCCACACGCTACGGCAAGTTATACAGAAGACCGAAGAGTCCACACGCCACGAAGACGAAGAGTATAACATGCCTCTGTGTTTAGCGTTTGTGGACTATGAGAAGGCCTTTGATTCGATCGAGGCGTGGGCAGTGCTTGAGTCTCTCTAGCGATGCCGTATCGGTATATTGAAGTGCTGAAGTGTTTGTACAAAAACGCCAACATGTCAGTCCGAGTACAGGAGCAGAGTTCGAAGGCAATTCTATTGCAACGAGGCGTCAGACAGGGAGACGTTATATCTCCGAAACTGTTCACCACTGCTTTGGAAGACGCCTTCAAGCTCCTGGAATGGCAAGGACGTAACATCAACATCAACGGCGAATACATCACTCACCTTCGATTTGCCGACGATATTGTAGTCATGGCAGAATCCATGGAAGACCTCAGTACAATGCTCGAATGCCTCCATCGAGGTTCCCAACGGGTAGGCCTTAAGATGAACATGGACAAGACGAAAATTATGTCTAATGCCCATGTTGTGCCTACCCCAATATCAGATGGGAACTCAGTTCTCGAAGTTGTTGACGAATGCATCTACCTGGGACAGACACTCAAACTAGGCAGGTCCAACTTCGAGACAGAAGTTAATCGTCGAATCCAACTCGAATCAAACTTCGGAAAGCGTTCTCGTCTAAAATACCTCAGTGCCTCAAGACAAGTCTTCCATCAATGTTACTTATGGCACTGAAACGTGGTCACTTACTATGGGCCTCATAAGTATTTTACACACAATTATGCAATTTTGATATTAACTTGTTTGTTAACGATCTATACCTACATCCTCGTCACATAAATAGATCATGCGGTAGACCTATACTTAATAAATCAAAGTAAGAGCTCTAAAAAAGTCAAGGCTTTGGCTTTATAACCTAAATACCAGTAACTAGTAACCTTTGCAACTTAAAGCCAAACTATTTGATTTAGGGATTTAGTCCCTGTCTTCGGTCGTGTGGTATATAATATGTAGTGTACCTCATATTTATCACAAAATCCCAAAAAGAATTCTTTTTATTTATTTCCATAGTATTTGCCCGCGACTTTGTCCGGACTAAAAAAGATAAAGCGATCCCTCGAGAACTATGGATAACCCTTTGAATCGAGTTAAAAAGTAGCGTATGCTACACACAGGCTAGCGGATGTAGCGTATGTGTTATTCTTGTAGACATTACCTCTACCTCTATTCCAAATTTCATTCTAATCCGTTGAGCCGCTGCAGCTTGAAGAACGTTCATTCACTCACTCTCGGTAGAGAGTAAGATATTCCTTGATTGACTCGCTCACTTACTACTTTCTTCGTAATTTTTATATTAGATTGATGTGAAGTTTTATGAAACAGATACCTAGATTTGTTTTTATATAAAAAAATGCGTGCCTACGTAGAACTTTAAAATTACCTTTTAAAACTAGAGTAGTTAAACTTGATATTGGCTTGGCATGTCAAGTGAGTGTACATTTAGGTAGGCTATTTTAAAACTTTTACACCTACCTCATTTTTTAATCTCTCTTCACTCCAGTTACCAATTAAAACTGAATTGTTATAAGACATTTAACGAATTAATCATGAGATATAGTGTGAGTAAGGTATATTTATTGTTGTCTTATTTAAATACTATTCCAAGAGATACTCATTCATTTCCATATTATTTCATTTATTTCCGTATATACAATTTTCTCTATGGAGATACTATTTGATCACAAACTAGTATAGATGCACAACAAAGAGAATACATGATGCACAAACTACGTGTAGTATAGATGCTAACGTATTTGATAGAAACAAATTACCATCTCGGCCAGGTATTACATTCATAGATATGGAATCTTTATTCTTATTTTTTACAGAAATCCGACAGCCTGCGCATCCAGCGGCCTGTTTTGAAACTTTTGTTGTCATACGAAGTTGTAGCCAGAAATACCCTAATCTGTGATTGTAACTATACTTTCAAAGTTTCTATAAGGTTGTAACTCTAAAATAAATATCCATAACCTCCTTGGAGTATATATTGTTCTGTGTCCATAACTGCCAACCGAACGGGAATTGCCAACCGTAGGCCCCTCTTCTGAGGTGCATGAAAGATCGGTTCATGTCTAAGCTGTTTATAAAAACTAGTTTACAGCGCTCGTTCGCCTCTGGCTGAGTGCCATCTGCGCTTGCCACCCGTCCAGTGACGCTTTAAATGCAGGTAGAGGCAAACAGCATCATTCCGTTCAAAAAAAATCGTTCGCCATTTTACCTGCAAAGCTGTCGCATTAGAGTACCCGCAGACTACAAACTTTCTATCGGCCGATAGTTTGGTCGGCTTCTTAATCAGTATGAAGATGTACGCAGATGCGCACATTGCAGTGATTCAGTATCGGCCGATAAAACAGTTTGATGGGCTTCACGACTGCCTTCAAACTAAACCATCGGCGAACTATCGGCCGACTGCTTGATCAGTATGGCGCTCAAGCCCCGCCCGCACACTTGCCGATTGTTTGATCGGCCGACTCGACCGATGGCTTCAGTTCACTCCGCGACGGACGCGGGGAAGGTCGTGCGCAGTCTGTACGTTCATGATGGATTCCGCCTCGTCTCTGCTTGTTGAATCGTATATAGAAAACTTGATTCAAGAAATTGAAAAAAGGCCCGCACTCTATAAAAAAAACTTAAAAGAGTACTCTGATGTTAATCAAAAGAAAAAACTATGGGAGGACGTCTGTGAAGCAGTTGTTCCTAATTGGAATGAGCTTAGTGCCGAGGATAAAACAAAACAAGGTAGATCGATCATTTTTATTTTAATAACTACATTTTTTAAATCACTTTATTATACTGACAGGAAATTGCGCCCGCTGGAGAAATAAAATATGATGACATGTACTGCCGCACATTATCCATATTATTTCTTCCTCGGTTGTTTTCATTTCTTGTTACGTCATTCATGGGACAACTGTAGAGAGTATCTGTGAATTTTACTCCGTCTTTGATTCGTACATAATTATGAAGGACACAACAAGCTTTAACAATTCGAATACAAAAATTAATATTCACATCAATTGGACGGTGGAAAATACGCCACTTGTTAGCGAGAATGCCAAAAGTACATTCAACCATGCGTCGAGCTCTAGTATGTCTATAGTTGAAAATTCGCTTGGTGTAATTTAAATTTCTTTTTGCATCTCACTAAATCAAGGAGATCTCACTAAAGGTGCGTTCGTTTAGCTTTAGAGCATTGGTGGCGTTGTCATTGATAGATCTTTTGTTAAAGAGTTCTTAAAGCTCAAAAACGTTATTTTTGCCACTTTTGTCCACACAAAAAGAGACATGAACGACATTTTCACCCACAGTTGCTAATTCGAACGCCCCTTGTGAGCGTTTTTAGCATTATTATCGCTAAAAACTATCGAAAGGGGTCTATTCGGACGCACTTTAAATATCCTAATTAAGTAAAGACGGAGTTTCTTATAGCACATAGTACCTAATTGATGACGCGAATAAACTATTAGTTTCACTCTAAAGTATATTTTGTAAAAGTAAGAAAGTACGATAAATAGTTTAATGATACGCAGGGACTAGTGATGTGACAAAAAGGAAAGAATAAGAGAACGCATGATTTTAGTTTAATTAGGTCAGTGTTTTAATACGGAAGCGAATAGTCTGCGATGACGGCTGTTTCATAAAAATAATTACACCGATGATTTTACAATATTATCTCTAAACTTTTGTATTATACATATAGCATCCTTGATAGTTTTAAGTATTCGAAATTTATATTGTGAAAATTATTATTCTATTACGCTTATCTATTACTATTGTGGTTTTCCGACTGTAATTGGACTTCCTTTCGGTTTTTGTACTATGTATAATATATAAATATAAATGAATGGTGAATACATGGAGCAGCAAAGTAGTAAAATTATCCACCGCAGAATCTGGCACTAATACCGCAGCCAATTTTGGAAGCTAAATCAAGGCTGGAGGCTCGAGGCTAGATTCAAGGCTCAAGCTTAGATCAGGTGATCAGCTTGCTCACTGGACACTGCGATTGCCTTTGGAAGATTTGATAACTGTAGCTCTACCATGAGTTGACAATATTGACACCAATCGATGCTCGCTAGCGACTGTCGACGAAAATTTGTATGAAAAAAGAACAGTGCCACCTTGCGGTCACTTGTAGAACTAAAATCGGCACCACAAGTTTATTTTATTAACAGTCGCTTCGAAAACGAATCGTGAGTCGATAGCGACAATCGATGTCGATACGCGATTTGCTTGGATTTTCACTCAAACGGTACCATAAGTCATTATTTTGACAATCGCCTTCGAAAATTTCGATAGACGTTAGCGACTACGCCACTCACGAGAATTTTGAGGTGTGGAATCGCGTGAAAGGGAAAATAACCTATCGAGTTTCAATTCAAAATACTTACATAATCAAATAATTTTATTTGTATTACGATAAAAATGGCAGGAATAATTTATTTGGCTTTGAATATGGTGACAGCAGCTGAAAATGAAGATCAGCGACGAGAATTCCCAATTTCAAGCCGAAATGAGAAAACAAGTTGGATGTCCACTAAACCTTGAAGAAAGCTTTAAAGACTTTCTAAAAGCATCTTACCTGTGTATGTTTTTGAAGACATTTAATTGTGGATTCAACAGATTTAATACCATCAGAAAGAGTCTCACTAGGGTCTAAGGTAAGCTGTAAACATATCTATTTTTTACATATTTGAGGTTATGCTAACAACTTACAAATAAAACTACAGGCTATTTATTATTATTTTATTATAAACCCAGATAGGTATACTACTTTTTATCTTTGCATTATAGGTTTTATTTGCATTGCTGTTCTATGCACGGCACGGGGACCACCCAAAAAGTATTTGAAGCAGCAAATCATTTTTCCCAGGAGGCAGTGTCAGAATAATTAATACTCCGAGGAGATCAGTGTGCAGAATCTCCTGAGTAGCTACACAGTAAGAAAACACCAAAACTGTTGGGATGACAGGAAGGACTGTAAACATGCAAAATCCATGTTTCCTACCCTAAACAAAAATACTACGAACAAATTACTATAATTACAACGTCAGGACCTTCGCCTAATGGTGGGCATTATCACTGCTCACAGTTATCTAAATTACCAGTTGCACAAGATCGGAGCTACGGACAGCCCACTATATGGAGACTGTCTGAAGAAGGACAAGACTGTGCAGACTGTGTTGCTGCACTGCAGGGCTACGGAAGATATTAGAGCAAAAACAGGATTACTGGAGGTCTACTCCAGAACACATGATGCATCATCAGCATCATCGACGATTGTTCATACAACATCTCAAACTACATTGCAGCAGTTGTGCCAGCGCCCCAAGGCCTTACTCCTCTATGTGAAGAAGTTAGGCTGGCTTGAGTAAATGTTGGCAAGGTGGAATGCACAAAACACCCCAAGCGGGACGTCAGTGCAGGCCTCATCACCCCCAAAACGAATAATGAAAATGAAAATGAAAATGAAAAATGTTTTATTACTGTAGCCAAAGTTTAACTTAACTTAAGATAGGTTGGGACCTTCTAGTAGGTATAAAAACACCTGTGTCAGAAGACCCCGCTCCTCCATATCCATACTATTACATGTTATGGTTACAGGTAGGTACTTAATAATTGTATATTTATATTATGGTTCATATTATTTCTAAAATACAATATTTTTTATGCGTGTGTGTGGGTGTGTGTATATATATATATGTGTGGATGTGTTTGTGTGTGTGTGTGTGTGTGTGTGTGTTTATGTGTGGCGGGTGTAGGTTAAGTTTTCACATGTGAGAATGTTTGTGATGTCCAGTATGTTTAACTAAAAGTATACTTCTGTACATCTTACATAATTGTAGTTGTTCACTTGTCAGTACGAAGTAGCGATTCTGTTTCATCATAGTTTTTAGTACGTATCCAAATGACTACTAGCTTTTTACAATCAAACAATTTTCTTGGATAAATATCCAAACTTTTGTTTATGAAATAATCTAACCGTGCTGAATTATTTACAAATTGATTTCCGGCGTAAGAAGATTTACAGGCTTTCACTTTAATAACAATATCTTTTCTTCTTTTATTAAGGATGTTTGCATCATAAGGTGTATTTTTGTGGACTTTTAGTACTATCTGTACGATATAAAGTTTTCTTACAGTTAATAACTGACTTAATGAATACAAGTCATTAGTAGAATATGTATACGGCTTAAAATACATAACCTTTATTAAACTTCTTTGTGCCCTTTCAACCTCTATAAATTTAGTTTTAGCAGCTCCGCCCCAAATCGGCAAACAATATGTTATGATAGATTGGGCTAAAGATATGTTTGTATTTTATTAAGTAGCATTTGTGGTGCCACATGTCGTAAAGTTTAAAAAATCCATATTAATTTTCTTATCCTAGTGCTGATGGCACCAATTTGTGAAAACCAAGATAATCTTTGGTCTATCTGGATTCCTAGATATTTAGTTGAGCTTACTTTATTTAATATAGTACAATTACAGTCAGTATTATGAATGTTATCAGTGTTATGCAGTTTGATATTAAAATTGTTATCAGGCTGAGTTATGTTGTAAATAGTATAACACATATATGTCGTTTTAAGAGCATTTAGAGTGAGTAAATTTACTCTAAGCCAATCAGCTATTTTAACAAGACCTTTTTCAGTTTGTTCACGAACTCTATCCCAAGTAATATTTGAAAAAACCACTGCAGTATCGTCAGCATAGGAAAATATTTTTGCATTTTCAAGTTTGATGGTGCATAAATTGTTAATATATACTAAAAACAAAGTAGGTCCCAAAACGCTTCCCTGAGGAACACCGTAGTTAATACTTGCATCCTCACTGGTGTATTCTCCAATTCTAACCTTCTGCATCCTACCACTCAAATAATCTTTGAAAAGGGCTAAGGATGTACCTCGGATACCGACGTTACTTAGTTTTCGAAGCAGAATGGGGACACAAACAGTATCAAAAGCTTTTTTCAAGTCTATATATACAGCTACACATTTTCGTCCTTTATCTACCTGATTCACAATAAAAGAAGTCAAAGCTGTAACAGCGTCCTCTGTGGATTTACCACTTTGGAAACCATATTGTGAGTCAGATATGATTTTATATTTTTTAAGATATTTAGTTAGTCTAATATTTATTAACTTTTCTAGTATTTTAGACATGCTAGGTAGAACCGATATAGGTCTATAGTTATTTTCATCGTCTGGGTCACCACCTTTGTGCACTGGAGTTATGATAGATTTTTTTAACACCAAGAGGAAGGTGCCATGTTTGAAGCAAAGGTTACACAAGTGGCATATTATGGGAACTACTTGATCTTTAGCCAACTTAAGGAAGCTTGTGGGGATGTTATCCCAACCTGGAGCACTATCTGTTTTGAGGTTCATAAGCACATCGTTTACTTCTTTTGGGTCAGTTTCTAGAAGAACAAATGAGTTGAATTGCTTATTATAGTTGTCACATGAACCTTGGTCTGTTAAAGTACCATTTACTAAAATGTCTTTTGCTAGGTTTTTACCAATATTTGCGAAATAGTTATTAATGTAATTAATAGAATTAGTCGGGGAAGATTTTATGTTTAAAAGTTTTGAATTATCTGTTTTTCGTTTATTTATGTGTTATTGATTTAATGTTTTTCCAAAGAGTTTTCGAGTCTTTAGTAGATTTAGCCAATAGTAATCGTTCGTAATTTCTTTTTAGTTTTTTTATCAAATTGTTACAAAAATTTCGGTACCTTTTGTAAGTAATTTTAGTAATTTCATTATGAGGATCTAATCGAGCCTTTTTTTGTAGTTTGTTTCTGTTTTTAATGCATCGTAAAATACCCGTAGTTATCCATGGCTTTATAATGCGTTTGTTTTTAGGAATCTGTATAATATTTGTATTTTCTGTCAAAGATTCCGTGATTTTATTTACCAATTGCTCCACCAATGCGTTGGGATCATCACAATACAAAAGTTTGCCAAGATTATTTTTTGTTAAACTTAGAAGTGCTGCTTTGAAATCAACAACCGTCTTTATCTTGCTACATCTGTTATAAGCAGTTTGACCAGCTATATTAAAAAACATCATAGAGTGGTCGGTAACAGTGGTGCTTAAAACAGCAATTGTAACAGCTACTTTACCTTTGTCAATCTTCACCATTACATGGTCTATACAGTTACTTTCTCTCGTAGGAAGCATATGACCTGGCATTATGCTATGCAAAGCTAACATATTAAGGTAACCAATTCTATTATTTCGATCATACGTTTTCTCTGTTTCCCTGAAAATTAAGTTGATATTCATGTCTCCTGTTATTATTATGTTTTTGATAGATTTTAATGATTTTAAATGTAGCTCAAGCGAGTCTATAAAACGTTCAGCAATTGAGTTCGAGGGGGAACGATATATACCCAATATAGTAATACCGCTAATATCTATTTGCATACATGATGCGTGTTCTAATCGCACTTCTTTTATGTTTGCGGCTTTAATACCATTTTTTATATATACCACGACTCCATCATTCTGATTGAGAAGGTGACTTGTTACATAGGAGGTATAATTCGTAACACAGGGAATTGGTTTATCAGCTTGAATTCTACATTCAGTCATAATAAGAATATCTGGAATAACACTGGTTGCACTTAAAGTTGTTATTAAATCATCAATATTACTATAAACGCTTCTTATATTTTGACAAAAAACTTTAAGACCATTGTCTGTCAAAGATATTGCCCGGGTGAGATTTTCAATATCACATTGAGTACTTTGTGCAATTTCAATATCGTCTATTTCATTTAAAGTACAGAGAGGGTTATCCATTATCGAGTGCAAAAAGTATGCGGGTGTAACTTACATGGTCAGTACAATGATCTAAATATAAATTACTTCGGCTAGGTACTATATTAGATACGTCGCTGTTTTTATAGGATACAGAAATATAGTATACTGGAGGTATAAAGATTTTTTGAATAGTGTTTGAGTTGTGTGTGTATAAGATTGTGTAATTTGTTGAATCGGTAGCATAGGTAGCAAAATACAATATATTTAGATAACGTAAGTCAAGATATTTATCAAATTTAGAGTAAAGTAAAAGCAGCAATAACCAGATCATTAAGTGTCGAACAAATCTTATCAAATCTTGTAGCAGCTGTTGAACCTGAGTTTGGGATTTTATTGCAATAATGCGTGAGTTTTCGTCTTTTCTTACGTAAACCTTGCCATACGCTGTCCAGCAGAATTTATACTTTTTAGTTTTTGCCAGATCACGAGCCAAAAAATGCAGTCGGGAGCCCTTGGCTGTCAATTGCTCCGACACGTAAATGGGAGTATCTTCAGATACCCGCAGGCCTAAATGTAGTACATGGAGCTTTGTTTTGTGTTTGACATTAAAAGACTTACATAATTTTAATATGTCTGTCTTCAATAGTGTAGAGGAAGTTTCCACAACGATGGGGGTAGTTTTTACCTCTTCTTTCTTTCCTCGCACTCGGTAGATGTCCTTAATGTCATTTTTATTTAAGTTGCCGCCAATATTTTTTGATAAACATACCACCATATCCAAAAGATCGTCTTTTGTTTCGGACGGTTTCTTTGGTACATTTTTTATTTCAATATTTGATTTACGACTTGACATTTGCAGATCTTCAATTTTGTCTTCTAATAAAACTATATATTTTTTGTCTTCATGTATGACGGTTTCTAATTCACGTATCTTCTTTTTAAACTCTTCATTTTGTGACGTCAAAAGGGCTATAGATGACTGTATGTTGTGGTTCCCCTGCTGAATATCTTTCAGGATTTTGTTTTGTTTTTGTTCCTGACTGAGCATCATGGCCTTCATGTCTTCTTTAAATTTACTAAAATCAGAAGAATAATCATCATGCCTCTTCCTTTTGTAGCGAGCATTAACATAGCCCGTAGGTGTTTTTTCTAAGTAACCCATCTGACTTACGTCGGGGTCCGAGCACGATCTGTCCATTCCACCAATACCTTCCATTTTGTCACGGCGTTATGTGTGTACAAATATGTTCTAGCGTTACGAAGAAACTATTATTTAATCTGCGGTATTACCAATGCGTGACTGCACGCCGCAACAGCAAAGTACCAGGCGATCAGAAGTCGCGTAGAGCAGACGCAGCGCACTATGACGTACCTTGTATGCCCCGCCCACTGCCAGTGACGTAGTCGTGTTAGAGCAGGGTCGCGTCAGTCGTTACACTCACACAATGCATTAGTTATTCAACGTGCGGCGCGTCGACAGGTCTCAGATCAACCTCCTTGCTATTTATGCACCTCTATTTTCTAGATTTATTTTTCTTGATGCAGATTTTGTTTAAATTTTGTAGATAAATTAAACACGGAGTTTTTATTAAAACGTCTGAGCACCTCAGCGGTCCGAGGGGAAGAGAACAAGAATAAGAGATCAGTGTATCTAAATAGAAGAAATCACTGTTGCTCTAACTAAACCATGTACCTAAACATTTTAAATACATTCATCAAGTTTCCAAACACAAAAGAGGATAGGAATGTTATAAAACAATGGTAGCTTACTATATTTTTTTATATATAATGAAATTTCTATTGACTATTTTTATCAGACACTGTTTTCAGATTTAATAGTAAATTTATAATCCCAAGGGTAATTGGATGTGTTGATGGAAGACATTTTGAAATATTTACACTAAGCTTAAAAGATGAGCACTAATATTATGGCAGGAAGTTATCCAGGTCATTGGTAGTAATTCGCTTGTTAAGCACAACTAAATTAGCGAACTAAAATCTGTTTTTAGTAAATTATCATCCGTTCTGTTAATTATAATTTATAATCTGTTCATGTTATGTCCAAATTCATATAATGTTTGTAAGTGACAATTCTTAAATTTGCCATTTCTGTTTAATTGTGGATATGTTTAGTGCAAATTTAACCGTCATGTAAGTTCGTGCTCTCTAAACCAGTCTAACTGATGTAAAACTACCCATATTTGAATAGAATAATCTTATGTTTATAATATCATTGTAAGTGTAACACGAATGTGGATTTTAGTATTAACATAATAAGAACTACCATAGTTTAGTATATGCACAAGCGAATAGTCTTTTTTCCCAGAAGTTTTACTGCTAGGAATTATTGTTCAACATTTCACAATCATAATTTCCACAACACATTTTACAGCTAATCCTTTTAGTTCAAATGTCAGTTAAAGAAGATATTTAAAGCATGTTTTAAAAACCTCCACACAGCGAGGATTATATTTAAAAAGCTACAAACATGTATAGAAATGATTTATCTGCTTTTTATTTACAATAATATCAAATAATTTACTATGGTTGTTTTTAAAACTAGGATCATAACATTCACACTCATACCCCCATTAGAATTATTCCCCTGTGTCATGGAAACCATGGACACTTATGAAAAACATTAAGTTCCAGGCCAAATATGTCTGTCATTGCCAGGGATCAAACCTGGCAACCCTCTGTTCGAAGGTAGGGTCTAGCTTTTTTTTTTTTTTTTCATTTATTTGTCTTATTACAAAGTTTGCGTATACTTAAAAAATACCCTATAAACCATAAGTGGTTTGTCGAGGGTATCTCGTCCTTTCCAACAAATCTACCAGGTACTCGTTAGTACCTACTTAGAGTCTACTGCCAAATTTTAAGGTTTTTACAATCTACATAAACTTAATCAAAGTACATTTAAAACATGAATTTTATAATCTAGAACGGCATTGTCCTCCCATCTCATTGAGCAATGTATACATTATTACAGATCAAGCTGTGAAACAGGTTATGCGTCTATGCAAAGAAATAGGTGATAGCTTACTATTATGTAATCTGTGTTGTACAATGCCTACACATTGCACAAAGAATGTACGTCAGTACTGCGCTCGGAAACCGTGATGATATTAGGCATGATAAAATATTATAAGAGTTATAGCATATGATTATTTATATAATTTATGAAATCGTCGGTATTATTGTAGATATATATTTTTTAGTATCCGTTTAATATTTATTAAATTAATTTTGTCCCGGGTTTCTTTCGGAATGTCATTTATTAGTCTAGGTAACATATAGTTGGTCGTCCTGGAGCCGTAAAAATTTGACGCGCTAATTGTTTTTAGTTTTTTATTTGCTACTTGTCTAGTGTTAAAGGAGTGCAATATATATTCATCATATTTAAAGAAATTTTCAATTATTAAACATACTTTGACCCTATCGTGTATAGATATAACTTTACAAAACCTGAACAAGCCGTCTGTATCATTTTGATATTTTTCTTTTGTTTTTCTGGGTACGATGGTTTTTAAGAGTCGCATCTGTAGTTTATGTATCCTATCTAGGTAGGTATGAAACGTGCGTCCATAACTGCTCAGTCCGTACAATACAATACTTTCTGCGAGTGTTTTATACATATTAATAAGTACATGGTACGTTATTTTATATTTTAAAATATAGAACTTTGCAAGAATAGCACGTAGTTTGTCGCAGACTCCATCTATATGATAGCTCCAGTTAAAACGATCATCTATAATCAATCCTAGATATTTGATTTGCGTAGCCTGTTCTATAGGTTGGCAATTACATAGTGGTTTTCTGCCATGTAGACAGTCATGATCATGTGCATATAGTATAATATTTTGTTTTGACTGCGTTTGTTTTAAATAAGATGAGTGTACGTGCAATAACTTAGTTTTTTTATAATTGAGTGCTAAGCCAGCGTCATGAGACCATTTTGCAATAAGTGTAAAATCGGTTTGCAAATTATTAAGTGCTACCGACAATTCTCTATCTGATGCTATCAGACACGTGTCATCAGCGTATTGGTAGATGACAGTGTTTTTTATTATATTGTTTACATCGTTGACATACGCCAAGTAGTGCAACGGGCCAAGGACTGACCCTTGGGCCGTGCCTTCTGTGACCATTACTTGTTCACTCATGTCTTGGGCGACTCTAACCCGATAAGATCGATTTTTAAGATAGTTACCACACCACGCAAGCAAGGGCCCTCGGATACCGATGTTTTCTAGTTTGTGTAACAGTATATCGTGTCTTAAAGTATCAAATGCTTTGCTATAATCAATAAAAACTATCAAAATATGTTCTTTTTCATTGAGCCTACTATTAACATAATCCGTAAAATTAGACAGCAGTTGTGTTGTACTCCTCTTGGCCTGAAACCCGTACTGCTTGTTAGAAATTATTTGATGTTTTCTATAAAATGTATGTATTTCTCTACAAACAAATTTCTCAACAATTTTATCAATGATAGGTAAGATGGTAATTGGTCGATAATTACTATATTCATTCATATGCCCTTTCTTATAGATAGGTCTTACTATGCCCATTTTGAGTTCGTCGGGGTAAATGCCTGTTTTTATACTTGTTGCAATTAATTTAGTAATCGCAAGTGTACATTTATTTGCTATACATTTTATGTCTATAGGACGTAGTTTGTCTATTCCTGGAGATTTGTTTGTTTTAATATTTTGAATAATTTTGTTTATTTCATCAGGGTTAGGTTTTCTTATGTGTATGGATATAATAGATTGGTTAGTATACGAGTTAGGATCTAGTAAAGGTTCCTTGCATTTAGGAATGGTTTCCTTTACACACTGATTAAACTCTTTAGCAAAGTTGTTAACTATAGTCTTTTGGCTTATATTATGTTTGTGAAATGCTTTGAGTATAACTTCATCCAAAGATGATTTTATCCTGCCAGTCATAGTATTTAAAATTTGCCATAACTGCTTATGGTCACTTTTATGCCTATTCATTTCATTTTTATAAAAATTATTTCTTGTTTTTGTTACTATTTTATTGCATTTGTTACGTATTTTTGTATATTCAAGTCGTAATATTTTATTCGTAGAATCTTTTTTTAAGTCTAGTAACTTCGTATCTTTTTCCCTGCATAAAGTAATAACTTTTTTATCAATCCAAGTTTTCGTATTTCTAGTCGAATGTTTTAGTTTAACTTTGAACATAGATTTTTCATAGTATTTATTTATACTAGATTTAATTACGTCATAAATCTTAGTAGGACATGTCATGTCTTCTATGCTATTCCAATTTAAACTGTTTAATTCTTGGTTAAGTATATTTTTATTGTATCGCATAATATATTTAGGAGCAACTTGTATGTTCGCAGTGCTTAAAAATGTAGTAACCAAAACGCGGTGGTCCGCGAGCACGGTACCGAGCGCAGCGCAACGTACGTCTTGTGTGCGAGATCTTACAAATATATGATCTATACATGTCTTAGCTAGGAAGGTAGAGTAACATGGTGGCTTGTCATGTACCTATTTAATACAATATGCGTATGAGTTTACTCGTTTTATTGTTTACTAATCATAAATAAATTAATTATTACTAATTATCTAATTAAAACTAATATGTATAGGTAGTTGTGGAAACATTTGAGGAAGGCCAACTTCAACACAATTATCGTTTTCCAATAACATTAACAGTTAGTTTTTCTCCTAACTCCGTCCCTCAAATCAAGCTGTCTCTGCATCTTGCTGGAAAACCTGCCGTTCATTGTCAGCTTTCACAAATGCCTGCTTTGCTAGTTTCGATTGTGAGGCTGGGTCCTCCTGCGGCTTGAAAAGGATGTGGTACCAGTAGCTCTAGTGGTCCATTAGCAGGCTTGCTAAGATCTCCATTTCCTGTAAAGTATAAGTAAGTATTAAGTAACAAAATACATGTAAGTAACTCATGTAGGTGATGACTATTACTATAGGTTTACTTTATCTCTCAGATTAAGAAGCGAAGGCTAAGGCCTATGTTATTGTAGGAATTAACGTTATTATTATGTTTTTACACAAGTACGTATAGAGGTTACGTATGGTTAGTATGTCTGAGAGAGAATCACAATACAATAATCCCTGTTACTTCATTTTTCACATCGTTGTCGTGTATGACTAGAAAGCAACAGTACAGTAGAGATCATTGTAGAAATAATGTAAGAAAATTGATCAATAAACTAAATCGGACTAAGTTTCTAGTACCTACTTACTAGTTCCATGAACTCCACCAGCATAAAAACATTTGGATGGGCTCATTCTCGCCATTTCTTGATTTAAAAAGAAACACTTTTAACTGGTTTTAATATACTATTTATTGTATTTACTTGTTAAAAAACAAAATATATATCTTCTTCATACAATTTTCTCGTTGTCTTCTTCTCCGCAAATACCAGTCGAAAGAGGAGCTGTCAGCTACGTATAATGAATATAAATTCGAAAGTAATGGACTTCACAGTAAGTAATAAGTAAATTAAGCTTATTTTATTTTGTTGTTTTATATTGACGTCATACGCTCTCCTTCTTAAGTACGTTGATAGAAAAAGACAACATAATACGTGTGAAGCTAGTTTTTAGATAATGCCAACATAAAGAAATAACCAAATCGACACGAGACCCGCTAACGAGTATCGAATTGTCGAAAGCACCTTTTTAACGACTCATGGTGCCAATTAAATCAGCTCGCAATCGGCGATCGTGTAGACGCTAGCGAGTATCGGCTATCGATGACGTTTTACGTTGCCAACTCATGGTAGAGCTACTGAACGGACCCTTGTATGAGGCAAAGCCTCCTAGCACCAAATGTTGCCTAAATTGCGTGCGTTGGTGGTCGACTCATTGTTTTATCCACGTGTTCTTCTTTATATTCTTTGTCGTGTGTTTATTTTAGTATGATTATTTACCGGGCACACACAGTCATCTTGCTATGACAGGAAGCGCGACAAAATGGTGGAGATGCTGGGATCTGATTTTGAAATCAGTAATAATATATATTTTGTTGTGACGGAACGCCAGATTCGTTCAGGCTTTTCCGAGTAAAATAAAATAAATTAACAAAAAATGTATTGAATACCAGATTCAGTCTGGCCTTTCCAGTAAAGAAGGCAATAAACATAATTATTTCATGTACTTAACCATTATGGTTTATTAATAATGTCTATTACATTAGAAAACATTTTACCCATAAGATATTGTAAGGTTTACCTTTTAATCGGAACATTGCTTGTCAACATTTTAAGATATACATACATCGTACAAGTTTATTGTCTATTTACATATAGTGTGAACCACTGGCTTCGTGCAAACGATGTTCTCGTTAATTTAAGTACGTGAGCATAATACGGTACACTTCGGTTGTGTATTACGTACGAGTAACATAATGTACTGTACTCAATGTACCTATTTCAATTTTCCCGCTGTTTTCGAAAGTTACCGGGTTTATTTTGTAACACGTGTGTACATCATTTAATTTAAACAATGCATACATAGCATCTTATAAACATGTATACTAATAATACGGTAAATACTAGCTGTTATGTAATGCGGAGAGGAACGAAGAACAATAGACATAATGATAAAAAAAATTATTCAAATGTGCTGCTGATGTGCAAAGTCTAGGACGGCGCTGCGTGTGAGATGTGAAAATAAGAATACTCTGTTATGTTGTGTGCACCCCTTTCCTTTGTTGCCGGCTGGCGTTTCCCACTGTGTCTTTCGATTTGTTTCATGGTTAGTGTGAAGTAATATTTACTTATTAGCAGTCTATAACTGTGTATGTAGATGGAATACGTGCTTGGTAATAATGGTATAGAGTGTGTAATTAGCGTCTTTGCAAAAGTCAATTAATGAAAGGAACGCAAGAATATAATTGAAGATATTCTATTTCTGGCGCGTTTCAGACAGCGTCCCCAAATAGGCACGCCCCCAAATAGGCCAAAATCATTGTTTTCTTTTCAGCGGAAGTGTCACTAAATATTTTTTAATATTGTTTTTTTGATAATGGATTTCCGCAAAGTAACGCCTAAATCAATAAATTATCTGAAGTCGGCAAGTATAGCTGAACAGGCAAAACTTTACATCAAGTTGACTAAAATTCATCGTTTGGCTGCTCAAAATGTTTGGTTCAATCAACGTTGTAAACAGTTAAATGTCATACCTAATTATATTAACTTACGTTCCAACACGCATAGTCGGGCTAGCTGTATAGCGATTACTAAAGCTAAAAAAATTTGGTTAGAAGAAGAATGTAGACATTGGTTTTCAGTCAGAGATAATATGAAACTTCACCTGAAGGTGTTACACTCAGAGTTGAGTTTCAACATACATAACGTAGAGTTTGATCTTCTGGATAACAAGGCTAGGGAATTAGCATCTTTGGCTGCACATGAGAGATATTTGACACAATCTAGGAAACTGGACAGGTTATTTCAAAACAGCCATGTTAATAATGTTAATTCTGACACACAAACTGATACTCATTTGTTTCACCCTCGTGTTGAAAACTTAAGTGACACTCAGTTCCCTCCTTCAGAGCTCTCGTTGTTAGAGAAAGGTCTGAAATATAACTTAACGCCCAGGGTGTCTCAAAAATCTCTCGAAACATTAGCGGTAGACTCGGAAATTGCTTGTGTTAGGAGTAAACAGGATATCGCCGTTAAACATCAGGTGGCAGTTCATATTAAAAAACCTTCATCTTTTAATACTTCGGTTCTTTCAGAGCATCGGATTTATCGTTCATTGCAGGATAGACTCAATCAAGATAATCTAGTTGTTTCAAAAGCGGATAAAGGTAATAGTGTTGTCATTCTGAATAGAAATGTCTATAACCAAAAGGTTAACAACGTTATCCTAGGTGAGGAATTTGAACGTCTTAATTCGGATCCTACTAAAAAGTTCACATCAGAGGTGAAAGATGCAGTTAAGAGCGCGTTGTTCATTTCTCCAGGGGTGCTTAAAACTATTGTCCCAATGAATCCACGGTCCCCTCTTTTATACGGTTTACCCAAAACTCATAAAGAAAATATTCCCATTCGTCCGGTTGTTTCTTACATTGACGCTCCGGCGTACAAATTAGCTAAACATCTTAACATTCTCTTAAGTTCCAAGACATGTTTCAAACCTAAGTACAGTTTAAAAAACAGTCTAGATTTAATAAATAAAATTAAAAACGTTGACATCCCTTCCGGTGCTAAATTGTTGTCTCTTGATGTAGACAGCCTTTTCACTAATGTTCCCTACGAAGAAAGCCTACGTATCTTAGAAGGTCACCTCGAGAGACAACGGTTGCATCCTGGAGAAGTTAATGAACTCATTGATTTGACTGGGGTGTGTATGAGACAAAATTACTTTAGGTTTAATAATCAGTACTTTTCTCAAAAAGATGGTTTGGCCATGGGATCCCCGTTAAGTCCATTAATGGCTGAACTTTTTATGGATGATTTTGAAAAACATCATGTGGTGAACGAACCCCGTATCCTGTTTTATTATAGGTATGTTGATGACATAATTATTTGTTGGACAGGTACTTCTCGTCAGGTTAATATTTTTGTAAATAAACTCAACAATATCCACCCCAAAATAAAGTTCAAACTGGAACTAGAAAATAACAATTCGCTTAATTTTCTGGATTTGACCATAACTAGAATCGAAAACAAACTGGATTTCCAAATTTTTCGAAAACCGACTCACACAGACGTAGTTATACCTTTTTCTTCTTGTCATCCCATACAACATAAATTAGCAGCCTTTCGCTGCTATGTTCATAGATTATCTACAGTTCCTCTGTCAACAGATAACTACAAAAAAGAGCTAAATATAATTTACCAAATGGCAACATCTAACGGTTACAGTAAGCAAATAGTCGATCGCCTATAACACACGATTGTGGATTTTAGTATGAACAAAATAAGAACTGCGTCAGTTTAGTTATGTAGATAATTTTAGTTTAGTGTTCTGCACAATCGAATTACTACCATTTTAGTAACGACTAAATACTCTGTAATTGTCCACTTTTACAGCATTGTAACTGTATTTAAAATGCCATCTTGTCTTGCATGGTACCACCGCAGTGCCAGATATCCTATTACTGTGTTAGTGTGTGTAGGGAACTGTAGCGAGTGATATGAAGAAGGAAAGGAGAGTCTCAGTGTGACGAGCACAGTGCCAAACGTGCCTTTCTAAGCTCTGAATGGTACTGCAACTGTCCGACTTGCCACACTTGTCACATGCCTGTAAGTAGCAAGAATGACGTAAGTAGACTGAACACACAGCTAGATTTAGGTCTCATATTACTACGACGATAAAAATTTGAAAATAGGGTATTGTTCTGAAAAGTGTTCTTGTTCAATTTGCTGTAAGTCACTAGAAAAAACGGTTTAACACTCCTTTACTTACAGCAAAAGTGCGGTTTATTACTAAACATCTGATACTAGCTGCTCTCCGCGGTTTCACCCACGTGGTGATGGATGATTATGATGATGTTGAATCTTATATAACCTATGTTACTCAGGGTGAATGTAGCTTTTCAATGGTGAAAGAATTTTTGAAATCAGTCCATTACTTTTTGAGCCATTTCGTTACAAACATACATACAAATCTTTCCTCTTTATAATATTAGTATAGTAACTTACATCATTCTTATCCCTTCATAGGTCGTTGGTCATCATAGGGCCAGACACAATAGAAATTGCATTGTTATAATGTAACGACTCTTGAAGGGGTACGCCAATTAAGTGGTATCAGTATTTTTTTAGTAAGTAGGTACCACGCAAAACGCAAAACAAAATTCAGACTGCCAGGTTAAAATCGATTCTCGGGTCTCGGACGGATCACTTCGGCGGCCTAGCGGTCATGGCGGCTGATACGGAAGACGCGGCTTCGAATGCCGTCCAAGGATGTGTAATTTTTATCTTTAAAATTACAAAGATACAGCAATAAGTTCTTGAGTTTTTTTGGTGGAATATCTGTTTAATTCATATTCCGATCAAAGAAAACAAACTCTATTAACCGTTTTACCGTGTATGCTAAAAATACTGTTTTCCTAGATTTCTTAATCTATGTCATTTTTGGAAATCCAGAAGTGGCATGGATTAATGGTGATGATGAAAAAGTATCCTATATGTTATACCAGCGCCTCATCACCCTACATACCAAATTTCATTAAAATCCATCAAGTAGTTTTTGCGTTTATATACAAACATCCATACATCCAAACTTTATCTTTTATAATATTAGTAGGATATGGACAAAGTGAAAAACACCGTAGGTAGTACTAATAAATAATAATTATTAATCACCTTAATCCTCCGTGTGTTTATTTATTTATTTATTGGGATATGCCAACAGCACACATATTAAACATTTACACTAGGTACATATTACACTAGGTATAATCATAGCTCATATTCTGATATGTGCACCAATTACAGGCATATACAGCATTTACAATAACAGTGTTAAGACAGTATGAGTAAGTAATTATAATATTAAAACATAAAATAACATTTAATTTGTCAGGTTTAGGTCTGAGAATGCTCGACGTCTACTCAAAACAGTCTTTTCTAAATACATCATATGTGTTGTAGAATATATCTAAATCTTTGACGGAACCATTAGACTCATTGTATATACGACAGATGCGTGAGATTGGTGAATTCAAACCAATATTAGTTCTCGCTGTTTGTATAGCAAATATTCTAGAGATTCGTTGTCTTGGGCAATTGTACGGGACGCTCACGAATAGTTTATGCAATGCAGGTGAGCAGTCAGATATGCCATGGATTACTTTATGTAGGAATGACAAATCGCGAATTTTTCGCCTTTTACGGAGTGAAGACCTTTTGAAGAAGTGCCTCCTATGCTCATACGAATTTCTAAGTGATATTCCAGGTGACGTGAATGCTAGCGTGTGTTGAATTATTATTGCAAAAGGTTCTCAGAAATCTTTCCTCTCACCCTGCTGGGTTTTCCAGTCGCCCAACCGGTAACCTCCTCTATAGAGGTAAGACACGCAAAACGTCTAAATACAGGTTGCATTAAACGTCTACATTTTATACAGTACTAGCTGCGCTCCGCGGTTTCAACCGCGTGGTGATGGACGATGATAATGACAAATCAAATGTCACTCAGGAATAATGTAGCGTTCTAACTGTTAAAAGATTTATTAAATCATAATTTTTGGTGTTTTTCCATCACAAACTATGATTTTATCAAATCAATATAAATAAATAAATCGCCCATTTATTCACGTACATTATACATAATTAATTTGTATTCACAATTATAACCACAACATAATATTATTAAAATTTAGTTTTAAATATTCAAATTAATAATACATATAAAAATAATTTCACAATAGTTAAATTAAAAGCCTTTTTTAATGTCAAAAAATTGCTTTTTACTAAATTGCATGTTTATATATGGTTTAATATATCGGTTTTGGGGCTAAATTATAGGTGTGTTATTGCCGTTAGTTTTAATTACCCACTGTCTCGAATTTCTTATTTTGTACACCTGTATTTTGCCACAAATAAACATTTCTGTATTTCTATAAATGTATATATGAAATGTAAAAGAAACTTACGTTTGTTTTTCGCGAAAACGTTAATAATTTCATCGATATCCAGGTTTTGTATATTTTATAAAACGTCATATCATCGGCCTGTCGAATATGAAAGTGTGACTAATGATGCCACAAGTCTTTTAGGGTTGTGGGCATGCCCATCGTGCCCACAACGGTGGATCCGCGCTTTACTGTCCCAAGCTGTTTTATCCTCCAAGTAATCCGAATTTTGTAATAACCTTTGTGTTAGTTTAGTCTTTATAGTTTTAAACTTATTAATTATATGTATCGTAGATAAGACTAAGAAGTTTATCTATAAAAAAGGTCCAATAGCAAATATAAATAGTACTTATCCGACACGTATTAGCATTTGCCATGTATTAGTCATTGACTCAGTTTAAAAAATTAAAATGCCTTCTCACTGTACCAGGTATAAAACACGTTTTATAATAAAAATGTTACAACACAACGTGTTATTTAATAAAAACGACTAAGTGACGCCATAATTATATATATTGTTATCAATTCAGTTATTCTTTATTCATTTATAATAATTCATTATATATGACGCAAAAGATGATTTGACTGATGAAGACAATGGATTGAAGTAGGTACCTATCAATTTATCAAAATTGCGTGATTATATATTTGATCTTTAATATTCATTATAAGCTTAGTTACTCTTTTAGTAGGATATATAGGTAGATACCTACCTACTTTACGTAATCCACAGAACTAAATTTAAATAATGTGTTGTTTATATTCTTTTTTTAATTTTATGTAGATACCTAACTTAAAGCTATGTATCAATATAAGAAAGCGTTGCTTTACCAGCTACAATCGATGATAATTCATACAGTTCAAATGAGACCACCCAGATTTGGCTAATTTTTATTTGGTCGGCCAGTAAATATAAACGCATTATTTTAATAGAACTCAGTATTACATTTTTGATTAATACACCAAAGCATAAGGTATTTTTTTTTAATTATATTTAGCTTTGAATATCACCTCAGAACCTCGAAACACAAAGAAAATCGTCTAAATAACTAACCTAATGGTGTCCTAGAGTCGGAACAATACAGTGAGGAGACCATATCAAAGATAGAGTGACGATTAAAAGAAGACTGCAGGAGTACTGTTGAGCAGATTATATTAAAACGGCAACTATTGGAAAAAACTGAAGGAGATCTATGCGGAAGCAAAACAATCTGCGTAAAAACACTCCACGTTGTGAAGCAAAAAAAAAAGATATACTAGGAGCACAGTAAAAGGTATCCGTCCGATGTAACAGAAGTTGCGCGATGAAAGGTACTCAGTATCGCGGTGAGTGCGAGCGAGATAGCATGCGACGCAAGCGCAGGCTGCTACCTGCGATGATACCTACCTTTTGTACATTCCAACTTGCACATTATTCCGAGAAATATAATATGAATTAGGTTTTATTCCACATAAATAATAAATATTTTAAGTTTGAATACCTATTAGCTTTCAGACTTAATTTACAACTTAACTCTAATAATTAAAAAAAAATATTTCGTCATGTTCTATTCTATTAGAATA
This sequence comes from Selenia dentaria, assembly GCA_917880725.1. Taxonomy (NCBI): domain Eukaryota; kingdom Metazoa; phylum Arthropoda; class Insecta; order Lepidoptera; family Geometridae; genus Selenia; species Selenia dentaria. The sequence goes on along the minus strand of OU862897.1, from coordinate 12,899,643 downwards.
TTAAGGTTATTTTAGTTGGCTGGCACTTTAAAAATTAGCCCAAAAATATATGGCGGCTGGGTGATCCCGTTTCAACCTGTAGGATTGTGTTTCCCAGAACTTGATGTTTCTCGGGCCTTGCTGGGGTCTTACTATCAGCTCTTAAAGCAGGACTTCTTGAAAACTGGACGGTTTAATCGTACCATGACAACGTTATAGCAGGCCTGGTCACGTACCAAAAGCATTCTGACTAACTATGGCCGAGTAATTTGTATTAAATGAAGTTTTAATTTAATAACCACCAAAAATAATACTAAACGTAAAAAACTAAATGTTTCTTAAACCACGAACTCGAAGTTTACAAAGGTACTAGCTGTTTTATCTACTAGTGGCTCTGTAAGCTGTGTTATCTGTACTGTAGACCTCACGAATACCTATGTCTTTGAATAGCTTAATTAAACTGAACAAACATTCACCAACTTGCAATATTCGTAAAAGCAAATCCTCATTACTTCAAGACAGCGCGTGAGATTTTTCCTCGATGTACACGCAATCCAGACAGACTGGTCTTTGATGTTCACCCCAGGACTACTCTGTATCTCAAACAAAGTCAAGCAATGTCCGTTAAGGTTTATAATAGTATTCCTGCTCATATAAAAGCTCTTAATATAAAAATGTTCAAACTAGAGTTACTTAATTGGTTAAGGACAAAAACCTTTTATTCTGTACAAGAGTTTTTGACATCAAAATAGTTTATTTAAGTAGCCTGTAAACTACCTAATAATAATTCATGATTGTATGACATTTAATAATTTTATATACCATGTATGACATCATAAATATTTGCATGTTTTAATTAAGGCTGAATGTGAATTAGAACTTATATTATTATTATTTAAGATCCCAAACTGTACCCCATTTACAGCAAATAAACAAAAAAAAAATTTCAACAAAATTTCAAATTTCAAATTGCAGCAAATACAAATACACGTAATTTTCGGCACGCACAGCGCCATCTAGTTTCGGTTAAGGATATTTTGTAAAATTCTTTGATTATTAATTTTGTTTTGAATAAATTCCATTTATAAAATCTACGTAATAATCTAAATAATTATCCAATTAAAGTAGTCATGTTTCCACCTTACCATTAAATTTGGTACCACCACGTCAATATTGCTAGCTTAAAATAATAACGCATTACGAGAGACGTTTTGATGACGTAGTGTCAAATATTTCATTCAATTTGCGTACTTTGACGTGACTTTTGACACTAAGTTTCATTGAACCAGTGTCAAATTTTTGAATATCCGTACTCCCATCTCTTAAAGTAGTCATATTGCAACCTTACCATTAAATTTGTTTGACCGTTTTGTGTCGGTGGGAGTACGATAGTAAGTATGATTATGCTCAGCTTATTACAAAACACTCCTGATTTATGATAGTTTCGTAAAAGGTGGGAGTAGGCCCCTGCTCACAAAATTTCATGAGAATCTGTAGAGAAATGTCACCTGTAGAGGAGAACAGCCGCACATCCGGATATACAAAGCATTATTGCCGAAACTATTGCAGAGACGTTTCGCACTCGCTCGGTCAATAACTGCACTCCAAAATGTATTCGAAGACCATATTTAGGAAATTAGCACCAAATTTAGGAAATGAGCACGACATTTTTGTATTCGAAGATTATCTACTTATTTAGATTTTGCTTTGCAGGTTAGTTTTTGGTGAGTTAAATATAAAGCCGCTTGTCCAAATTTTTTTTTGTTTTAATTATATTATGCTTAAGATTTCCAAATGCTGTTTTGTGATTTATTATTCTAATTTATGTAAATTAAGCCACATTCAGACACAATAAGCTTGATAAACTTTCCTACTAATCATAATCTTACCAATTCATATTTCTACAAACATCCTGTACAAATGTTGACCAGGGTAAATACGTCAATAAGAGCCTGCTAAATTCAATACCCTACATTTATCATTTCAATACACCGTTACACATTGAAGATTAAATTTCCCCCTGTCACTTAAGGTGAATGGGTTCCGTTAAGCCGAGCTACTTTCGTTTCGATCGAACATGCCCGAAACCACCATCGAATTAGGCGACATGAGTAAAGTCAGTTTTGATATTAAATAAACACGTAATCAGAAATGAGGAGATCCGTAGAAGAACGAAAGTACCCGACATAGCCCAGAAAATTAGCCAGATAAAGGGCCATTGGGCAGGGCACATAGCGCTCAGAACAGATGGCCGATGGGGACGAAAAGTTCTGGAGTGGAGACCAAGCACCGGAGAGCGCAACGTAGGTCGTCCACCGACAAGGTGGACAAACTACCTGATAAAGGTTACAGAACGGCGTTAGATGCAGGCTGCTTTCAACCGGTCCTTTTGGAAAATTATGGGGAGGCATATGTTCAGAAGTGGACAACCTACGGCTGAGATGATGATGATGTATGTCCTATTTACGACTATTATAAGCATTTTATCCGCCAGCCTTTATCCAAGAGATCCAACTCCTTAAGAAACAAGAGATGGCTCTGGTACATACAACTGCTCCAGTGACGTTGATGTTATTGAGATACTGTTGAGAGTATAAAAAACAATTAATCAAGAACTAGTGCGATCAGGTGGTGAGAAACATCCCTGCAACTGTTGTACCGTGGTATGGAACCACATCGTTGTCTAAGCGACAATCAGTGCCATTATTCGCTATGACCACACAAACAAGTAACGCGGCGCGCTATGATATCTTCTAGGAATGAACGTGAAATCAATACAAATCTGCGATCATTCCTCGATCGTATCATAACGCGCCGCGTTACTTGTTTGAGTGGTCATAGCGAATAACGGCACAGTTGAAAAAATATCACAGTTTATATTCTATACTAGCGACTGCTCGCGATTCTGTTCGCGTAGTGGGCGAGGCCTGCGCCCTCGTCATAACGTCCCATCTTTTCTAAGTCTTTCTTTCACTAAAATCTTCTATCGACAATAATTAACACGACAAAAATAGAATTAGCAAGATTTTTCCATCCGTTCTCAAGTTATAGCGTGACCTACAGTGCGATTCTCTAAGAGCAAACATCGTCGCATCTTTGACAACATTCGTGAAACAAATGAGAGGACAAGAAACGTTGAAAAACAACCTAATGTACAAGGGCGATATCTCATAAAGTATTTGACATCGGTGAGCTCGTCGACGAGCGCAATGATGAATCATTAGTATATATATATATAGATTGTCTTTCTAATAACATAACCTATTTTAATCACATACAAAAGGCTTCTACTTCCTGGAAATCTTTACAAAGCTCAGTTAATTCAAAAGGTTTATCTCGAAACCAGTTCGCAAACAGTATTTTTGAATTTTAAATCCAAACAGGTTTTGCAAAGATACCTTGTTATTGAACGAGTTAGGTAGGTTTCAAACTTTTTATCGAGCTGGCATTGACCCTCTACCGTGGATTAAATACTAGTCCCTTCGTCTATACAAATTTAAGTAAGTACTTATAAAAATATTACCCGACCCGGCCTCGCACGGGTGTATTGGAAAAAGAGTTAAAAAATTAGAATGTATTTTTCTACTTACATAAAAATCTAGTTAGTTTTATTATGTAGGTGCATATATATATATATATATCGTGTAAGATTATCTAACTGATGGTGACTGTAACTGCAGCGAATGGCATCACCAGCTGATAAGCCTCATGCGGGCCGATGCGAATAATGAAGGAAATTTTCATTTGTACACTGGGTCGTAAAGAAAACGGATAGGTTTTAAAACAACGATAACTTTAACATTTTTGGGCAATCATTTTAAAATAAAAACGTTTTTGAAGTTTATTCCGTTAAAATATAGGACAAATAAACCACTTTCCGTCAATTTTTTACTACATTTCATAAAATTCCCTACGGTATATAAATACATAATATGCAACCTTTACACATTTTAGTATTTCATATTGCCACCGAACTGTTAATACAGCTGTTATAATGGTTTATTGGCATGTTTAGGTAGGTACTTCTGATTTCTTACGATGTCTACTTAAGCTGATCAGCTGAGAAACGAGCTATTTTCAGACTACACTTTGCAAGAAAAAAATCTTCTATTATCTACAGCTAGTAACTTAAATAATTATGCACTTAAAGAAACTTTTTACAAACTTTATCGAAACGAACTCATGTTTTAATAGAATATCTCCCAAAAAAGTCCTGATATTCTCGTAAATCATAGGTTTTAACTGACTAACTAATATCTTTTTTTTAATAATTTTTACCATATTGGACCATAACGTTTTTGTTTAAGAGAAGTATTTTTGCATAGTAGAAGAGAACTTTCCATACTAAAAGAGAAAACTCTTTTCTACCTCTTAACATTGTCCGATTTCAGTGATTTTCTTTTTCGTGGAATCAACACATTGTTTACTATGCCCGTACGTTTTGATTTTTTCAGTTTTAGTTCTAAAAAAGGAAATTTATAGTACTTTGAAATACTATAATACTACTATAATTTGAAATACGGAAAGTATTGTCTAGCTGTGCAATCCTCTTAAGTAGTAATTACATCTTTAATTAAACATTAGAGTATTTTATTGTTATATACACAATATATAGTTCTTAGTTTCTAATATATGAAATCTATCGTTCCCAATCATACTTTGATCATATTAAGAAAATCAAATAATAAACATATTACTTACTTTTTTAACCAATTAATCTTTTAAATTCCAGTACAAGACAAAACTACCTTCAAAGCTTTCCGGATCTCCATCAACGTGATGCTGTCTCAAGAGACTTGCGGCTACCTCGTGGTCCTCATGTACGCCGGCTCCATCTTCGAGCTGGCTTCGGAGTCCATCCATCTTAAGCTGAGCCCTAATAAACAGACAATCGTCGTAGGAGCCATACAAATGCTGGGGTCTATTGTGGCTAGTTGCATTGTGGAGAAGACTGGCAGAAAGGTATGTTTTTATTAAAAAATGTGACCGTAAACAAAACTAAATTTTACTTATTATATTAAACTACTTATGGTATAGGTACTTAACTAGTTTTCTAATTTATTGACTCAGGCGTTAAGTACTTCGCGGTAATCCATTTTCTAAACGATATTAAAAGATATACGAGTATTTAGTGACTCTTCCACTAGAAAAATGCTTATGGAAGAAACACGGTGTGCTTCACCCTCCCACATAAAATGAAATTAGGATGTTTATAGAATAAGCAGCACCCAAAACAACCCAATCAACAAAAAAAATTCTACACCTTTTTCGCCTTTACACGATGTTGACGCGTCAAGCGCTAGACCGATGTGACTAATTTTCTTTTAGAACCAGCAAGTCCACTATTTAGTTCAAAAAGTATAGCATATTATCATTAAGTATATGAATGAACTTTAAACTAACCCATGTGCATAGGTAACAGAAAAATCTTAACATGAGTATTTCCAACTTAGGTATTTAAGACACGCGGTAGGTACACTAGGTAGGTATAACGCAGCTTTCACCACAGAGCCTTATAAAAGAGACCATAATAATGGTATCAATAGGGCAAGACACGCTACACTTTGACAACATAATTCACGCGTAGGTAGATCCTGGAGTGATCAGTCAACAAGCTGTTTTATTTTATTTACTTAAATACCATTTGCAACATTATAGACCAATCTTTACTTTACTTGAGATGAACGTTATTAGATTGTTTGTTGTGAACACAACATTGTTTGGACAATGTCATCATGGTTTACGAAACGGTTGTCAGTCAAGATAACAAAGATTACGAGTTTGAAGCGTCAACTGTACAAGCAACCTTCAACAATGTTTGTAAAGGCAAAATGCCCAAATTACGCAGAATATAAAAATACCTTTATTTTATATGTTTATATACCTTTATTAAGGCATATTCAGACCTGAGCGTTATTCGCTACCGCTGTGGGTAGCGAAAAATACCATGCGGAACTCGATGGGTAAATAGTATGAAATTCCATAACTGCAGCGAAGCTTGTACCGCCTAGTGAGGCGGTATTTTTCCTCGTTTGGCGAAACTAGTTCCGCCGGGCGACGCGGGAGCAAGTAGCAGCGACATGCTTCCTGCCCTCACCCAGCTAGCCGTTGCCAACGGATATCTCTACCGCGCGCGGTAGCGATATCCGCTTTGGTGTGAACAGAGAAATTAACGCATACCCTTTCGGATTACTCTAACACTCGCGGTAGCGAATAACGCCCAGGTCTGAATAGGCCTTTATTATTGTCGCTATAAGTATGGTCAACAACAAAATTGGTGAAACAGTCTGTAAAGTATCAGATCACTGACTTTTCATCCAGGATTTTGTTTAATTCGTCCCAAATTGGTTGTGTTATCTCTTATCTTAATTTTAAGTTATTGATGCATCAAGTAATTTTATTGGAGTTATACTTGGGGCGTACTAAAAGTTTCCGCAATCAATAATAAAAAAATACTATTAATTGTGAAAACTGAATTTATTGTTTCTCAAAATATTCTCCCGTTGCGTCAATGCACTTTTTCATACGATTGAACCAAATTTTAAAACATTTGTGCCACTCCTCCGTGATACCATCTCCATACTCTTAGACAGCCTCTTCTGGTGATGAAACCGTTGACCTCATAATTGGTTCTTGATTAACTTGAGTAACTTTCTTTCACTTTCTACTTTTCTTTACTTTCTTTTTATACTTTCTATCAGAATCATCAGTTTCCAAAAAACGGTTCATAAATCATAAAGCCATAATTCCTACGTTTTTTTCTTTTTTCAGTGGTTGCTAGCTAGTACGTCTTTCGCCACGGGCTTGTCAATGCTGGCTCTTGGGGGATGGTTCTACCTAACTTCAGCTGGATTTTGGCTGCCGGGCTGGTTGCCAGTTATGGCCATGTGCCTGTGCATCTTCGCTGATGCTGCAGGATATCAACCTGTACCCTACGTCATTACATCTGAGCTGTTCTCGTTCCAAGTAAGTTAACTAGATTAATTTTAAATTTGTTTATAATAATATATAAACACTAAATGGCACATCTAAAGTATAGAACAAGTGTACATTAATAATTTATAATCATTTCTAAATTCCACACTAGGTTGGGTTGTACTATGGCAATCAAGCTCTTCTACTTTATAGACTTTTAGCGAATTATTTACCTTGCTTCAGCCGTGCGATTCTCTAATAATTCGTCGATGTGCTCTTTAACGAGATCGTCGATGTCAAATACTTTATGAGATATCTCCCTTGTACATAAGGTTGTCTTTCCAACGTTTCTTGTGATCTCGTCATTTGTTTTACGGATATTGTTAAAGATGTAACGATGTTTACTCTTAGAGAATCGCACGGCAGATGAACTCAGGCTCACAAAGCAATTGGATTGGATGGTAACAGCTAAACGTCATGCGTTTGTCCTTTCTATTTCTTTAGTAGGAATTTGCGTTTTGTCAATATTACTGTACGATATCAACAGAAATTCAATGTTTCTTTATAGGACTTTTAGACTACATTACTTACTCAGAACAGATTGTCGGTAGACATTTGACGCTACATATTTATTTCCAGATAAGAATTTGCGACCATACTGCTGCATGATGTTATATAAGTGTCACGCTTGCCTGTCCATAGCAGTCAAGGTATTAAATAGGAAATATATTCGGGGCGAACTACTCTGCTCACGTCACAAAGGGAGCTGTTTTTAAAATCAGTCATTTTGCTGTATTACCTTTCAAATACTTGGGGAACCTCCAGGGTTGGCTAAGGGTCTGACAGTTGTTATTATGAAATGTGAAGAAAGGCCCAATTCATCTTGATTTTATGAGCCCTTACACACGACCTTGACCAAAAACTAATCGCATCTTTTTCTTTTCAGCACCGAGGCATGGTGACTTCTTTCGTCAGCAGCGTTGATGCTCTCAGCGATTTCCTACAGACGAAAGCCTACGACCCCCTACTCAAGCTTCTAGGGATACATTGGGTCTTCATAATGTTCTCATGCGTTTGTTTCTTGGGAACCGTTTATACAGTTCTTTGGGTTCCGGAGACTAAAGACCGTTCCGTGGATGAGATATACGCATTACTGAGATATGGTAGAAAGAAGGAGAAAAGGAAAGATATCGAGAACGGGACAGAGATAAGCAGGTTGTGAGATGGATGAAAGTAGTCTTTAGAACAACCTTGATCGTATGAATTCTGTGTAAGAGTTACTGTCACTATTCAGAATGAAAATGAACACTTAACTTTTGAGTTCTGTGATTAGAGTACCTTTTGTAGATCAATGATTATGTTACAGTGTTAATTTTATTATCTAATTTCTCACACACGGGAGTCTTAATATCTTTTTCTTTATCTTTATGACCGTAAATAAGCTTTTCTGTTATACGATTTCCTTATACTTCAGAGCGTTCTACTATTGATAATATATACGCCCTATTGAAAAATAGTAATGAAAAGCATATTAGCATAAAGTAGAGAAGAACTTTGAAGTGGAAAAGCGATTGTAAATAATTATGAATGAAAGAAGTTAGAAACAAGAATGGAAAAACAGAGAAGCCGGTTGATAGAGAAAGTTCTAAATTTTCTAAAATTGAGGTATAAATTCTGTGTCAATAGATTTATTCGCGGCATTTTTGTTTGCCGGGCAAAGAAAGGTGGTTAGAGATACTTTACTACTCGTTTAGCAGTGTCAAATGTTTCGCCAGACCCATGATATTGTTAGGGATCAATTGTGTGTTAATATATCTCTTGAAACTGTTTATGTTTACAGTTATATAGCTTCCTTAGATTAATAATAAATAGAATGGACTGGATTGGACAAGGATTGCATAAAAGCCAGTTTATCAGAGATCAGATATTAAAGTAGAGGATAGGATAGGTTTCCTGTACGAGTCATAAACGTGGCTTTATAACTTTATATGTACATGAAATACAATTACTACAAACTGAAACTCTTTAAAATAATTTCTATAAAATTCTTTAAAATTCCAAATAAGTAAACAATGTTTTAAACTATCACGGTTGTTCTCTAAAGTTATATGATTATTAACGGGATATTTACCGTGGTAAGGTTGTGGAATGAGCTCCCGATATTTCGGCGCAGTTACATGCATCATGTTCACGGGAAGACTGAAGAATGCAGGTGGTAGGTCAAAAAGTTTAAAAGTTAGGTGCAGACATAACGATCTACCCTCTTTCTTAGTCTTTTGCTACGGTTATCACTGGAACTCGAACTCGATCCTAAGTCCCGACAAAACACACTCACTGTATCACTGCGTATAGTATTTTGAACACATTTTGAACTTTTTGACCAACCACCCGCATTCTTCAGTCTTCCCGTGAACATGGTGCATGTAACTGCGCCGAAATATCGGGAGCTCATTCCACAACCTTACCACGGTAAATATCCCGTTAATAATCATATAACTTTTAAGTAAACAATTTTATGCACTATGACATGAAAAGCAGACTCTTATGCATTATCGCAGCAAAATCAGTTTAAGCAATGTGCATAAACAAGAACTTATAGTATGAGATGTAAAATGGGCGTTTTATTTTCAGAATTCAGGTATGAGTTGTGTATTTAGATTAGAAATTACCCAACGTTGCAAATTTTGGTATTTGAGTTGCAAATTATTTTAAGATTGTTTAATGTTTCTCTTTTTTATATTTTATCTTACTAACACCTTTTCGTTATAAATTAAACCGCGTATTTTCCATGGGATATCGTATAAAATTGCTTGTTAAATCAATAATTATTTTACCAGAATTGATGCGACATGGTTGTTTGAGATGAACATAGTCTTATTGAGTTGTGATGTTTTGTTATCTGTAACTCGTCTGCTGTGCCTTATGTCAACCGATTGTGATATTAGTGATGAATTATAATGTATAAATCAGGTATTGTTATAGAATCTCAAAATAATTAAAAAATATAAATAAATTAATATTTTGTAATAATGCTCGTATTATTAATCCCTTTACAAACTCAAATGCGAGCAAGACTTTCCAACACAGCTAAGACACCGATTCGTTGCAGTTCAGAGAAGGACTATCCAGATTTTCTTTATTATAGGTGCGTTCGTTTAGCTTTTAGGGCATTGGTGGCGTTGTCATTGATGGCTCTTTTGTTAAAGCGTTCGTAAAGCTCTAAAACGTTATTTTTGCCACTTTTGCCTTCACCCTATTCGAACGCTCAACTGAGCATAAGACACTCGAAACAATAACACGGCATGAGGACATGAAGCCGGGCTAAAATCATTAATGAAATGCATATGCCTATCTTTTTTGACTTACCGATGTTAATAGTGCGTAGGAAAGAGACATATAATACCGTTTTGTTTCGTTATCGTTCAGGTTGTCACAAGTTAATTTTTGGATAGTGACGATCCATCCTCATTTTCTTTTCTCGAACTATGGGATTAACATAAAACTACTAAATTAAGTTAATAGCCGACTGAAAGTATTTTGACGTACCTATTCGATAGAACTTTTGTATATTAGCATTATAAGATAACCAAAGGTAACTATTTGATATTGCTTGTGACACGTTCAAAAATAATTAAAACGAACAGCCGTGTTTTGTTTCACTCACTCCTTAGGACATGCTATTCGACATAAATGTATAAACTATAGAGTACTCGGTTCTGTTTAAGCCCGGATTCCATGCCTTGTTATTGTTCCGAGATAAGACCTAAAATCGCATGATTATGCTGTCAAATACAGAGCTGTTAAAAAAACGATCACAAACAACCATGCTCCGGACGTGGGTCGAAAATTGCACTTTTTGGTAGCAAAAATTCCCCCTTTTTAGCTTTCCGAACGCTGAACAAAAAGAGACATGAACTACATTTTCACCCACAGGTTGCCTATTCGAACGCCCATTGTGATTCAAACGCTCACAAGGGTTCTATTTGAACGCACTATAATGTGGAAATGCTACAAGCACACCTGATTTTAAGTGGTGACCTTTGCCTAGAACAGATGCACTTCCCCACAAGTGACGGGCTGCACTGCGCTCATAACCCTAAGACATTAAGTTGTTAAGTCGCATGTGCCTGTAATTTCGTCGGCAACAATACCTTCAATCCAAAACACAGTATTGCGAACATTACTGCTTCACGGTAGAAAAAGTTATGGTGGCAGTACTAACCCGGACGAACTCTCAGTAAATTGCCTTGTAGTAGTAATAATACTATTTAATGAAAGTAAGTAAAAATTTTAATTTAATACTGCTGATACGCGTTGAGAGCAGTCTTCAGCAAACGTTAGGTATGCGTAGTAGTATCCGTGTTTCAGAGTACTGAGCAAATTTAATTGCAGAGAGGTGTGAGACAGGAAGACGTTATCTCTCCGAAACTGTTCACGAACGCATTGGAGGTTGTTTTCAAACTCTTGGACTGGAAAGGATCTGGCGGAGTCGCTCGAGAATATCGGCACCATGCTCAACGACCTCAGTAGAGTTTCCCAACAGGTTGGTTGGAGTCGCCAAAGCGGGAATGCTATGGGGCGAAGCTCTACGACAATTTATTGGACTGCATGAAGAGAAAATATGATTTCAAATTGGTGATGGGCACGCAGAATCACATTGGTGGCGAAGAACCATTAGAATGTTTTAGGGGGGGTTTCACAAAGATGATAGCGGTTTATTTTTTGGCGTTTAGCGAGCGAGACAGCGGATTTTAATTTTGGAACATTGGTCTTATGATGAAAATGGATAAGACGATAATCATGTCCAATGTCCATGTTCCACCTATACCGGTAATTGTTGGAAACAATACATTCAAAGTTGTAGACGAGTACGTCTACCTGGGACAGACTGTCCAATTAGGTAGGTCCAATTTCAACAAGGAGGTCGCACGAAGAATCCAGCTCTGATGGGTAGCGTGCGGGAAGCTTCGATCCATCTTTTCGTCTCCAATACCTCAGAACATGAAAACCAAGGTTTTTAACCAGTGTGTTCCAGTAATGACTTATGGCCTGAGACGTAGTCACCGGCATAGCTCTCAAAATTTATAAGTTGATGCGGCAATGAGCACGCCACATCGCTAAGGGATAGGCTTGAAGGATTTGCCAATCGTATAGATATGAGTTTGACAGTAAAATTGGACAGATCCAACTTCGAGAAAGAGGTCAATCGTCGAATCCAACTCGGCTGGGCAGCGTTCCGGAAACTTCGCGAAGTCTTCTCGTTAAAAATACATCAGTGCCTCAAGAGAAGAGTCTTCGACCAATGTGTGTTACCAGTGATGACTTATGGCACTGAAACGTGGTTCTTACTATGGACCTCATAGGTAAGCTCAAAGTCGCACAACGAGCTATGGAGAGGGCTATGCTCGGGTCGGGGTACTATATTATGATCGAATCAGAAATGAGGAGATCCATAGAAGAACGAAAGTCACCGACATAGCCCAGAAGATTAGCCACTTAAAGTGGCAGTGGGCAGGGCACAAAGCACGCAGAACAGAAGGCCAATGGGGCTGGAAGGTTCTGGAATGGAAACTATGAACCGGCAAGCGCAGCGTAGGTCGTCTATCGACACGGTGGACAGACGACCTGATAAAGGTCGCAGGACGACGTTGGATGCAGGCCGCTTCTAATCGGTCCTTTTGGAAAATTATGGGGGAGGCCTATGTTCAGCAGTGGACGTCCTACGGCTGAGACGATGATGATGATGATAGATACGAGTACTGTCGTAATTGAATGAGTAGTTTTTATATTGGCAGGCGTGACGTTTACCACGGGGCAGAAGACTTGCCAGTCTCGTCAGTTACTATTATATAAAACCTAGTTCTAACTTGAGCTAGCATTTTTAAGGCTGTAAATAAATAAAGTTATAAAATAGAAAGGCATAAAAAACATTATTATAACACATATGAAAACTACAACGGTTTTTTATTGCCAATACTCAAACTACCAATTTTCTACGCAAAGTATATTTTTATTCTTTTATTTACATCTTACATAAATAATGTTGTTGCAATACCTGTGGTTAGCGATAGTCCTAAGTCTATTTGTTGAATCGAAGTTATCAAAAGTCAAAAAAGACGATGGTTCTGTTGGTAAGTGATTAGTTTATGCTTATCGTGGTACTACTACTTAGATGTGCCTTGCAGCAATCATTTGTGTAAAATAATGCGTTTATTCTTATGGTCGTAACTAGGTAGTGTATAGTAAATATGCCTAGCAGCAATCATTTGTGTAAAATAATGCGTTTATTCTTATGGTCGTAACTAGGTAGTGTATAGTAAATTAGCCTAGCAGCAATCATTTGTGTAAAATAATGCGTTTATTCTTATGGTCGTAACTAGGTAGTGTATAGTAAATAAGCCTAGCAGCAATCATTTGTGTAAAATAATGCGTTTATTCTTATGGTCGTAACTAGGTAGTGTATAGTAAATAAGCCTAGCAGCAATCATTTGTGTAAAATAATGCGTTTATTCTTATATCTTATATCTTACTAGGTAGTGTATAGTAGATATCATAAATCATCATAATCAGCCCATTTTTTTCCCACTACTTGGACTCGAGCCTTCCTCTCAGAGAGAGGAGTTGGGCCATAATCCTCCACGCGGGCCCAGTTGCGATTGGTGATTAGGTTAGTGGCCAACCCATGTCGAAGTTTTCAGGCCGTCCGAAGGTCTCCAACATAGACTAACGACTGTTGTCCTACAAGACAAACAACCGGGACCGACGACTTAACATGCCCTCCGAAGCACGGAAGCGCTCAGTTGAATAATGCCACTAGCGGTCACCCATCCAAGTGTGTTGTTTAACTTGTTGATCGGTTAAGATCGCCAAGTCGAGCTCCACTAGGAGCGCTTCCTTTCAGAAGATATGCCTAGCAGCAATCATTTGTATAAAAGAATGCGAATCAACGTACCTAAATAACAATATAATTTAAACTGTTCTTTATCCGTGTCACAATTGCACAGTGGACTTAGCACGAAAATTTGCGTAAGTGTAACGTTATCGTATCGTTGATGTATAAAGTACAAAGTATCATGTACCTATTAGTACAACCGTGGCACAGATAATAACAGTTTACATTACACTTACGCACATTTTCGTGGTACCCCCACTGAATTCTTCTGCAAGTTCAAAGAAGAAGAGTTCTTTTTCGTTATAGTGTAGAGTGTATATTGCTGTTTTGATCATTATAACCTTACAGTTTCGTTGATTTAGTAGCGTGAGCTTCGCATAAGATACTCGTACTTCAGGCTCCGGGTTCAGTTCCTAGTAATATAAAATGTTACTTATTTGTTTCTTTTGATTAATCAATATGAGTCTGGAGTATGGCACTGTTCCTAGTCGATGCAATAGGATGGTCTCTCGATGGATGGCATCATAGGTACCATCCTATTGTATCATCAACTGACCCAATTTGGGTGATGTACCTATATACCTCTATCGACGGATTATCCAGTCTCTTACTTTTACATAACGCTTAACAAAAAAGTCTACATGATGAAATAGACAACCAAATTCAACAGTTAAATTCCGGGTAGACTTCGACAACCGGGCGTCTCCCAGGGACCAAGATGGGCGCAGACGTGGCCACCACGACCCAGCCTTACGGATCCGTAACGAATACCCAGTCCAGTTGCAAGTGAAGGACAATCTGAGGATACGAGGAGGGAATGTCACGGATACCCTGAATTATCCTTACATGGCGGCGATTATAATAAACGGGAGGCTTTGGTGTGCGGGGGCTATCGTGGATGAGAACTGGGTGGTTACTGCGGCACATTGTTTGAATTAGTAAGTACCAGTTTGTGGTAAGAAACTGCTGCATCTTATTAACTTCACACCAGGCCAAATGCTTTACCTAATAAGTTCTCCTTCTTGTTTCCTGATGTGTCCCTATGTGTCGTGCCTGAAACTTTTACACCCCGAATCTGTGCTTACTTTATTAGTACCTACAGTCTCGACAATAATCCCAAGAATCTAGCTTCAATTGTAAGTATTTGACTCAGCAACATCGTCGAGTCACAAGAGATTAATTTGTTTAGGCGATCAAGAGAATTTAGATACTTAGATACTTATTATCCTTCTAGTAAATAGTACCTTGTGTAATTTGGAAGAGAAAAAATGTTGCGTACTTCCATTCCACCACGGGGGTGATGAACGGAGGTTCGTGGGCTCATACCCACTATAAACCTCCCAGTGAGCAGTCCACCGTCAAAGTGAGCGAGATGGGATCGCGCCAGCGTTCAACATCTTCCCCTGGAACCATGTTTCTTCTATCAATCTAATCATTATTTTACTAATATTACTTACCAAGCTTTTTTACCAAATCTACGGTCAACCTTTCCAACAAAATGAGGGTATAATTAGGTAAGATAAACGCGTAAAACCGTGACAAAAAGTCATACATTTGCGACAAATAAAGGTCACATCTCGTTCTTACCTATTGCGCAATTTCTTAATCGCAAAACTCTGTTCCGCATCATGTTTAGGTGGAAACAGACCCTGAAATGCCTGAACATAACGCCATGATATCTCACACGGTTTTCAACCACCTATTTCAATTACAGTGTTCTCCACGTGTCTCCGCTTAAATCTCTCTCGAAGTACGTCAAAGTCCGCGTCGGGAGTTCCAAACCCCATGAGGGAGGCGCTCTGGTAGACGTGATAGGCGCAGTCCGCCATCCCAAGTTTGAAGAGGAACCAGTACCTCATGCGGACGTCGCGCTTTTGAAGCTAGCTGAGAATCTGGGTAACAAACTTTTTGCGAAGGCCCGCATAAGCATCACCTTTCTTTCAATTCATAGCCTTGGTTAGCTTTATAGTTACTGCCAAAAAACAATGATAGAACGTATTATGTCAGATGTATACACTACAGGTATTGTTCCTCTCCAACATACGTAAGATGCTTTTGGATATCGTAATTCTTAAACGTCTCGATTTCTTCTCGATGACCTGGGAACAATAGACCCCACAAACCGAATTCAACGAACTGCACACAATACGTGGATACGTAATTGGAGCGAAGCCACTAGGAGACCCAAGAAAATCTCTCAGTCACTTTATAGCATATCATAATATAGTAGGAATCTGTAGAGTACAGTTATGCCTCCCGTACCTATTGAAATATGTCCAAACTGACGTGGGCCGATTAGTTCATGTTACTTAATTACAACCTCATAATCTCATAAATATAATTCATCAATAGGATCCGCTCACATTTGGCGTTTTATAGAATGATTTATTTTCGCAGAGTTTCACAAGCATGTTAACCTGATCAAGATATACGATGCAACGAGAGAACCCTACGCTCAGAGCTTCATTGTGGTCACTGGTTGGGGAGCTACTAGGGTAAAATGAATTATATATCACAAGACTATAAAAACAACCCCTATAGGCTAACGACAAGTTCGCGAGCCATCAACAAATCCCTAATATAATATAATTAGTTGTCCTAATTGACTCGTTAATCAACGCAGAGTCTAAACTGATAGGGCTACGATCTAGAACTATTGTTAGTTGACTCATTTTATGTTGTATACCTTCAGGACAAATCGTTGAAAATTTTTCCACTAAGGGAATTTAATTTATTTGTGTAGGTTCGTATCCCTAGATCAAGTGAGCGAAGCCGTTGGCGGGTCAGCTACTTGTACATAAAGTAAAAGTAAAATATCAATCCATTGCGCTCACGCTGGTCCGAACTGAACTCGGACCTTCTTCACAGAGAAAGCAGTAGAGATGCCATAATTCGCCACCCGGGTCCTGTGTGGCTAGGTGTGTGGGCGAGTGACCAGCTCTCGTGTCGAAGTTTACAAGCCGTTGAAATATCTATAGATACTTTAGATTATGTCCCTAGGCAAACCACCGCGCCTGACACGTTTTAACGTAGGTACCCGAAGCTCTTCGGAATCGCGCATTGAAAATGCCAGTGGTCATCCATCCAAATGGAGACCGCAGCAAGATTATCATATTTGATCAGAGATGTTGCAAGCGATTCAAATTATGCATTTTAACGTCAAAATTGTACCCTTTCTATTTCCTATCGTACCTATTAGTAGGTTCCTAATAAACCACATGAGAACAATAGCAATTTTCACTGGAATACATTCAATATGTTAATATTTATTTACGTAACTAGGGTTCGGACACAGCGTTCCGGGATCACACGTCAGACCTGTTGACAGCGCGGCTGAAGGTGCGATCGCAACAATACTGCATCGACGCTTACCAACTCGTCAATGGGTTCCAATTCACCCAGGATTTCTTCTGTGCATCGCTGAGGAATGGAACTAGAGACGCCTGCTTGGTAAGCCAGTGGTTTGACACTTCTCAAGAGTTCAGATGCATTATTATGCAACCACACACTAGATCGCCAGCTGGCCAACCGATTCCAGTTATGTACGGGATATAACATGTTTATTTGGTATGAGTTTACGATATTTCAGCACTGTTAGAAGCGCCTTGATCATGGAGGAACTGAATCAATGTCACAAATTTGATTTGATTGATGAACAATTTTCCGTTATCTAGGACTTCTGCACAGAAAAGTTTGACAACTTTGAAAAGTTTCACTGACTAAGACAGCTTCAGGTGAAGAGGCCTTCGTTTAGACGTTTTGAGCCTTCTACAGTATCATAATCTATAGGACCTGGCTCGGTGGATTCCTATGTAATCTCTCTCTCTACTCGTAAGTCTCGTAAGAAAACCTTTGAACAGCTTCCTTTTGGACTCGTTGAATCCACATTATTGGGGCTCTGGAGTAGTATGTAAATATCTACTTTTATCTAAGTGGCGGCGACACGCAGCGGTGGGGTCGATATCGCCCTATAATATAATGTGCCGTTGTAGATTCCTGGCGGTATTTGGCCCCATGACTCGAAATTGCCGTTTTGTCACTTTGGTAACTCAGTAATAATTGCACCACAAGTAGTATTCTAGTCTATCTTTCAGTATATGTATATAAGTAATATAGCATCCCTTTTTACCGAACAATCTTTCTTTGTTTTATGGTCTATCGTACTACGTGACATTGGTAAAATTTTAGTGGCACCCCTACGAAAGCCATAAGGAAGAGTTGAAGTTGAGTTGAAGTGTTTCGTTCTGTTGTTTTAGTACACATGTACATAAGTACGAAAGTAGAAATTCGGTACGTGTACAGCCGCCTACAATTATTATTGTAGCAATTGTATTCATTATAATTTTGCTCATCAGTTCGACGCAGGCGCGCCGGCAGTTCAGCAGAACCGCCTGATGGGCATTATGAGCTTCGGACCTGAACGATGTGGCCATGAGTTCCAACCAGCTGTCTTCGTCAAGGCTTTCTATTTCCGGTAATATCGACACACCTGTTAATGTCAATTTTGACAATCTGTTAGTTTGTTCTTCTTTCAAACCAAAGCCATAGAATAAGCCAGCAAAGAAAATACAAGAATATATAAGAACGTACGCTACTGAGCTGATTTTAATAGAGAATCGCACAGAGATGTCATGCAATGTAGCCCGAACTAAAACAAATAGAATAAGTACTTTTTTATATTGAAAAAAATATTTTAGGCTAGTGATTATTGCCGGAGTCAAATTCGCGGGGCGCAACTATTGCTTAATAATACGTAATTACTCTTATGTTACTATTTTAGGTTTATTAAATTTTAGTTCCCTTAGTGTATAAAATAAGATTGTACCACAATTATTTGATTCACTATTTACTTGGTGGTAGGTACCTACAACTCTTATATGTTACTAGTTGCATCCCTCGGTTTCAACCGTGATGGATTATGATGGATGATGAAAAAAAAACTTAGCCTATGTTCATCAGGGACAATATAGGAGGGGACGGAGTTAAAAGGAATATGTCCTCCGCTGTCAGGATGCTAATCGTAACAGGCGAGGAAACCTGACTTACAGGCGGGGGCGGATGCCTCTTGCACAAGGTACAAGCGCACTGCTAAGCATTCTGCCGCGAAGCAATACTTGCGTAAGCATAACTGTGTTAGGGTGTGAAAGGCACTTTAACAAGTGAAACTATACTGGCCGAAAGAGACACATCACAAATCATTGTCTCGGGGTGACAAGCGCAGTCGTACAGTAAGTACCTGCCACCTGCAGCTCATATGGGCAGGTGTAGCGATTACCATCAGGCACACACACAACCTGGCTGTCTCGACACTTAAAAGTAAAAAAGCTTACAGATATTTTGTAGAAGCCCCAAATTCAAAGTCAAAGTCAAAATCATTTATTCAATTTAGGCATCAAAGACGCACTTATGATCGTCAATTTTTCATATAATGTATTTTAAAGACTACCGCCGCGTTCCAAATTATATAGAGCCTACCGAGAAGAAGGGGCAAGAAACTCGGGGCCATTCTTTTTATATACGAGGGTCATTTGAAAAGTTCTTAGCCTAACATACCAATTATTATTAAGTAGTAAGTATTCCAAGCATCTTTGTCTTCTATATAACGTCGGACAACGTTTTTACAGTCAACTTGAATTTTCCCTCTGTGAGCTCAATGTGTTTTGGGATTTGATTGTGAAAACGCACACAATTTCCCAGGAATTACTTATTAGTCTTCGCAAGTCTAAAACTAGATACAGCTATCCTATTTGTATTACAATGACTATCCATTCTTCTATCCATATGTATAACTTTGTCAAACTTTGTCGTTCTCATATGTATTCCCATTATGTTGTCTATCTATGGCACAGACCATGTGGTTATATGGTCTGTGATCTATGGCTGAACGGATCGTAATTAAATTTGGCAAGGGGATAGATCATTTTTATAGTATTACTTTTTTAAAGCACTAACGCCTGCTTTAGCGATCTCAAACATTGAAATTTATAGAGAGAAAAATTCACATCCTCGGACGGGATCGTCGTCGATCACGTCCGAGATCCGTGTCAGAAGCCATGACCATCTAGACCACCAAGGCTCGAGGTCCGAGCATCGAATTTTAACTCTCTATCTGATTTAACCGTCTTACAGGGATGGAACGACATCTATTGAACAGCTTTGACAGCACTATCCAACCGAAAGAATCATTATTGAGAAATACTTAAACTTTCGTATTGACGTCACCCTTTATAATTTTTATAGTACCACTTTTTTTAAAGCACTAACGCCTGCTTAGCGATCTCAAACATTGAAATTTATAGAGAGTAAAACTCACATCCTCGGACGGGATTCGAACCCGCGTCTTCTGACTATCCGTGTCAGACACCATGACCATCTAGGCTACCGAGGCTCGAGGTCCAAGCATCGAATTTTAACTCTCTATCTGATTTCATCGTCTTACGGGGACGGAGCGACATCTGTTGTCCCCGTAAGACGGTTAAATCAGATAGAGAGTGCAAAGCCCGCGAACGTTTATTACCTATGTTTTAACAGAGACTTCGTGAAGACCACCATCGCCGCGTACAAAACCACAGCGGACTTGATAGAAGCCATGCAAGACGTAGACCCGAATATAAAGCCTCCAGTTCACACGATCGACGAGGTGGACGATATTTTCGACGTGGAACTACATCCCGAAGTATCTCCGGATTTAAAACATGACTGAAGAAGCCAGGGTAGGCCTTAGTTCAAGTGGGTAAAGATAATAAAGCAGTATTAACATTTAAAACTGGTTTTATTTTTATACTTGAGCCATTATTACTTCAGATAATTTATTGATTGAGGCGTTACTTTGCGGAAATCCATTATCAAAAAACGATATTAAAAAATATTTAGTGACACTTCCGCTGAAAAGAAAACAATGATTTTGGCCTATTTGGGGGCGTTCACCACCCTCCCTCCCGCATAAAATGCTAATAGGAAGAATACAAAATTAAAAACACAAGAAACCCCAAATCAACCAAAACCTTTTTTTCAGCGGAAGTGTCACTAAATATTGTTTTTAATATCGTTTTTTCCATTATTACTTAAATGTTAATGATAAAAAAATACTAAAATGCTGGTCTATAATGCAAATATTTTTTTTTACTTTGACCGATTTTGATGAAACAAATATACCTAAATACGCGTATAATAAAAGCATTAGTTTATTAGTAGCATTAGCATTAGCATTAGTAATTTAGAAAACATCTTTGGCCTCACCATAAACATTTTAATCCTTTATGCTTTGTTTATACTACGTTATCATAATACCTAGTTGCATAAAATATGTTCAGTAGATGCAATGTAATGTATAGGTATTTAAAAAGACAGATTTAAAAAATAAAGTTTAATGGCATCTACTCGTATATCGATAATGAATATTAGCTTTATAATAATTTGCAAATATTCCAACAACATAACAATTATTGACAACTAGATGAAACAAATCTAGGATCAAATATCTGTACATGTATCATCATCTCAGCCGTAGGACGTCCAATGCTGAACATATGCCGCCTCCACAAATTCCCAAAAGGAACGGTTGGAAGCCTGCATCCAACGTCGTGCTGCTACCTTTTTCAGGTCGTCAGTCCACCTTGAGAATAGTCCTCTCCATAGCTCGTTGTGCGACTTTGAGCTTGCTTATGAGACCCATAGTAAGAGAACACGTTTCAGTGCCATAAGTCATCACATCACACATTGGTCAAAGACTTTTGTCTTGAGGCACTGAAGTATTTATTGTTGACGAGAAGACTTCGCGAAGTTTCCGGAACGCTGCCCAGCCGAGTTGGATTCGACGCTTGACCTCTCTCTCGAAGTTGGACCTGCCTAGTTTGACTATCTGTCCCAGGTACATGTATTCGTCAACAACTCGAGACTGAGTTCCCAATTAATATTGGGGTATGCACAACATGGGCATTAGACATAATTTTCGTCTTGTCCATGTTCGTCTTAAGGCCTACCCGTTGGGAAAGTCGATGAAGGCCTTCGAGCATTGTACCGAGGTTTTCCATGAATTCTGCCTTGACTACAATATCGTCGGCAAATCGATGTATTCGCCGATGATAATGATGCCGAGTCCTTGCCATTCCAGAAGCTTGGAGGCGTCTTCCAATGTAGCGGTGAACAGTTTGGGAGATATTACATCTCCTTGTCTCACGCCTCTTTGCAATGGAATTGCCTTCGAACTCTGCTCCTGTACTCTTAGGTACCTATATGTATAGGTACAGCTAAATACACTTGTAAGAAAGTTAATTCATAAAAAAACTGGCTTCTGACATTACCTATTTGTACAAACTTAAACCAAGGATTCATAGTATCATCCTTGCATAAACCAAGGATTCATATATAAATATATATATATATATATATATATATACTCGTATATACTACCTCGTTAACTAAAAAGTAAAAGAAACTTATCTCATCAAAACTTTCGCTTAAGGGAACCACACATTTGTATTCCTAAGAAGTATTAAAAGGGTAGTGGCGATCACTATTTAACTCATATTTATGTAAATTATAATTACATATTTAGTACGATTAAGTAATTTAAATAAGTATTAACTATGACATATTATTCAGCGGCTGTAAATATATCTAGTAACTATCGCCTAATGTAACCCACAAGGCCGTGCTAGCATTTATTCTGTGGCATTGGTAAGTTTTTATAGGGTTATGGCATTTAACTTCTTTCGGGTAAGACCGATTTTGATAAAACAAAAACATGTTCCGTAGAGTTCCCTGAGAAAGTATCCAAAAAAGGACACAGCGCGAAAAAGAAAGTAAGAAATGTCATTAGAACCCGTGCGTAACCTACCTAACCTACTTACATATTCAATAGAAATTAAAATTCCAGCATAAATCAGCAAATCCTAAGTAGGTATATCTAGCGTCTATGAGATAGATACAAGTCTAGACAACAGACTGGAATGAGGACACCGTAATATATTTCTATGAATTTATCAAACGGTACAAATCATACTCAATGGCAATTCGCTCGAACTCATATGGGAGAAGTCCATTATTTAGGTACCTATTCGTAATAATTCAAATAGTTTATACCTACTTAAATATCGATGATAATATAGCCGTATCGCACATATACTGCAACTTATTGCAATAGGAATTCGGTACCTAATATATTATTAATTATTAATGTTTTACACTTAAGCTGTGTGGGTTTACATTTGCGACATATACACAGAATAATTTACAGATACAACTTTGATTCAACCGCACACACCTATCAAACTTGTCCCTCATAGTTTGTTTTCTAAAGCAATAAGGTTGACAATTGTGTAACTTTTAACATTGACTTATGAAAACGACCTTCCCGTCGTACCAAAATAGTTTCCGAATTTGATAAACAGTTTTGTAAGTAATATTAAACTTTATCCGTTTGAAATAGGAGTTGTATTGTTAGATTAAAAAAGAATAGTACAAGTTTGTAAATACGTAACTGTTTACTAAAGAAGTTCGTGCGGAATGCACAGTGCACACGCAAAGTTAGGTTATGTACGGCACGATCACCGTATGTTATTATTAATGTCAGTCGTCTGAGTCAGTTAGTGTCGATACTTGCTGGCTGAATGTGTATTGTGGCATGCGTCATATTTTAGATCGATAAAAAAACTTCAAATAGAAAGTGAGATATCGGTACACGTTAAGGAGTAGTTTTTCTGCATCAATTTTATCTGTGCGGACTCAGTTGAATAAAATCTAACCTAACTTTGTTCGTTTAATATTTTTGTATATTCGTAACTTCAGTTGTTTATGAAATATGGAAACAAATCGACTGAATAACGGAGGTGGAGCCGGCAAGCAGATTTTAACAGCTCTCGTAGGTAAGTAACAATATTATTATAATTTGAGATTAAATAAATAATTCAACTGGCTTTACTGTTACAACAAATACTAGGTATTCTTATTTAATATACCTATTTAGTTTTGCCTAGGTCATACGCATAAGATAGGTACCTATACTTTTTAGAAAATAATAAATTAATGCAATCCTAGCAACATTTACTCTGACCACTCCATTATAAATAATGGAGTTGTAATAGAGACTATTATTAATTCCATGACTGAATGCACTTGCACACGGTGCATTGATAATAATATATATTATAAGTACGTATATTATTAAAATAGAATGAAATTAAATTACCCTCCTACTTAATTAAATTAAATACGTATGCTTCAAATTAAACAATTCGTTCTCACGAATATTTTAAATATCCTATCGTCTAACTATACCTTTAAAAACGGTTAATTGAAATGTTTTCACAAATAGGTAGGTAGGTACCTACCTACTAAATTCGGATATGTTCGCCGATAGACGATTAAATATGGCTCAATAGAAAAAAAATACGTAAACGTTCCCAAAAACATTTAAGGACGTTCTTCATAAGTAGGTAGGTTAGGTAGTACATATTATATTTTCGAACGTGGCGATAGTCTATAAAGTACCTACGTACATTAAGAGGATCGCTTAGCTAGTACCTACTTTCCATACTAAAAAAGAAAACTCTTTTCTACCTCTTAACATTGTCCGATTTCAGTGATTTTTTTTTCATGGAAACATCACATTGTTTACTATGCCCGTACGTTTTGATTTTCTCAGTTTTTCAAAGTAACTACCTCCTTTTTTAGAACTTAAAAAAACTGAAAAAATCAAAACGTACGGGTATAGTAAACAATGTGCTGATTCCATGAAAACAAAATCACTGAAATCGGACAATGTTAAGAGGTAGACAAGAATTTTCTCTTTTAGTATGGAAAGTACTAGCTATGCAATCCTCTTAAAATGAATAATTGACGTTCATAAGTGCGCCTTTGATGTCTAAATTGAATAAATGATTTTGACTTTGACTTTGACTTTCTCAGTAATAGAATGAATCGACCCCAAGATAGGTATTTTTTACAATAAAGTAAGTAACGTAAGTGAGTAAAAACACTTGGCTAACCTGCTCATAGTCGTAACACGGGCACGCTGAGTATTTAATACAACTATATAACGTCTATAATATAACTTGAACACTCTGTATATACCTATATAGTAAGTATGTAGGTGGGTATTGGACCTACTTTATCTACTTAATACGTATGAACTTTTAATCTATAAATTTAAGTAGGCACCCATATAGGTACCCATTTACAATAATTATTATAATACAGTACTTTGCCTAAAATAATACAAATTATTTGATGAAGTTGTTTCACACGGAATTTATTAATTCTAAAAAGTAGGTAGGTAAGTACATTTTACGCTCATGTGAATCACAATAAAATTATAATAATTAAAGTATATAAATAAATATTATAAGTATTAAAAAGTATTTTGAATAGGTAAGAAAGTTTCTGCAGTGACACCAACGACGGCAGTTTTTATTTAAGTTCTTGAATATATATCATTGAAAAGAAACATTCAATGACAAATGGAGCAATGCTCACCATTCTTAAAAGGATTGCCATGCACAATCAATTCTAAATGACTTCGCCTTGTCATCACTTAGTATCATAATTATATCCTTTTATAAGGCATAACACACCGGAGCTAAAATAAACGAACATTTGTTATATACATAAAGAAACTGGCGATAAAAAAATAAATAAAAAGACAAGCCCGCTGAGTTTCTTGCCGGATCTTCTCAGTCGTGGTCGCGTTCCGATCTGGTTGTAGATTGAAGAAAAAATTAATGTTAAATGACAATTTGTAAGTGCCGTAGGCCTATACAGAATAAATGATTTGATTTGATTAGACTAAGCTCGCCGGATTTGCCAGCTTCATATACCTACATGCTAATCCTAGAATGTTGCACCCAGGCTTACCGAGAAACGCAGCCGAACATCACAATAAACATAAGTATATATAGAATATTAAGAAATATGAATAATTTCACATACATACATAGAGAAATACATATTAATCTTTTGTAGTATTTTTTTAATTCAGGAAACATTTTCTAATAACACTATACCAATTTGGACCCGCGACAGCCCCTGAGCAACTATTTTATTACCCAAAAAACGTGGACTTATAAGAATATAGAAAACGCGAGTTATAAGTATATCTCATACATTTGACAATATTAATTGCACCACAGAATTAATAATGGTAATAAATCAATAAACAAACTGATACCAGCTGTCAAATAAACACTACTTTTCATGTCAAAAGCGACACATAACCACATAAAAATATGTAACAGCAGGAAACAATGATGGGCACTGAAAGACGAGATGGTAATTGGGCACTGAAAGACGAGATGGTAATGTAATATACCACAAAAGTAAGCCAAAGCAGTCGTTAACAAAGGGTGCCATAGGGAGTAGGGAGCCACCGTTGCTGTTCACAGAGAGCCAGCGCTGTCGTTAACACAGGGAGCTGCCGCTGTCGTTAACACAGGGAGCCGTTGCGCCGCTGTCGTTAACACAGAGAGCCGCTGCGCCGCTGTCGGTAACACAGAGAGCCGCCGCGCCGCTGTGGTTAACACAGGGAGCCGCCGCAGTTGTTAACACAGGGAGCCGCCGCTTTCGTTAACTGTTTCGGAGTTGTTTCACTTGTTTAATAGTAGAATAAATTATAGTACTACCTGCAGGTTCACCTAAATACTTGCATATTTGTAATAGGTAAATATGTTAAGTAAATATTTATTCCATATTATGTAGTCATTGGACAAGGAAGTAAACTGGCATGCTAACATATATCTACGTGTTCAGAATTTTTATTGCAAACCTATTTGTTAATATACACAACGCCTACCTTAAGGAGGTACGTCTGCGAGAAAAGGAAATTAAATAGATTCGATGCTCAAAGATCATGTTAAGAGTACCTACAATACTACGAATCCATATTTTATTTGTGAGTAATGTTGACACAGTTATCGTTTTAAAATCCCACGTGAACGAAGTCATAGACAGGAGCTAATAATAGACAGCTAGACTGGGTCAGCAATCATCGTAGAACATTCAATTACTTTGTATTTTTCTTGTAAAAGTCTATCTTGTTTTTTTCTGTGATTGATTCCGTCCGCAATCATACGAGTATACTGCCTAGAATAAATACTGTGTGGTTTGAAGGGAATCTAAGCTCCTCTAAGACCATTACCAGGGCCTAGCACGAATAACTGCGTAAGTGTAACGTAACGTGTCGTTCACGTGAAACAGTACAAATTGTCATGTAGGTAATAATGTCTAGGGTAACTGTGACACAGATAACTCATGTTTTGTACGCCGAAACGTGGCATGATGACGCTTACGATACGAATACTTTTTCGCTAATTGTTTGTGGTACGGCCTTAGCTATTCTGGTTATGTGATCATACCAAGGTCGGTATTCCAGAAAGACTTGAGGGACGATTTGACAGTAAATTCCATACAAAATTAACGCAGATATGCACTTATACCTAGATTCACCTTCTGACTTAATTCAGGCACAATTTTAATCTACAATAGGTCCCCACTCCCCACTTCCATACGTGAGTCTTAGAACGAAATAGGATACTACGTATGGATAGCACACGCAACTCAGAGACTTTTGTTACATTTGCTTTAAATGGCACCTACAAAATGCAAACCATAGGAAACGCTACTCCCGCCGTCTATCCACGTGGGTAAACTATCCTCTGACTTTGCCATGCTCGCAAGGGAGATAAAAAATAAAAATGACATGGTGGAATAGGTTTCATTCTTCTCCACGAAATAGTCCACTGCCCGTGCTAGCCGTGCAGGAGTAGGTTTAGAAGTAGGGTTTTTATTAAAAAGTAATAATAATATGGACGGACGTGTCCTACTAAAACTGATTCGGTTGATATAAAAAAATATTATCCACACAGGCTGTTTTATTCAGAATAACAGTTTTTGTAGGGCCGCGGGCGCAGCGATTAGTAGATGAAAAACCAAACTGACTGACGTTATGCCCATACTTTAAAAAGAGCCTGCCCAATATACCCTATTTGGGTACTTCCGAATCACTTATCTGGTAGATTATTCGTACAAAACCGTGCTTATTAAACTTATTTGGTATATAGAGCGCTGTAGACTCACCATTGGTCATAATTGGCCATTAGCATAATATATACAACATACTTCGATTCCAAAAATGCAACCACTACGTTGCATTTCTTGTTAAATACAGGTTTAGTAGGTTTAGTAGTATATTTTTATAACAACTGTTGAGGGTATATTAAACATATCTCCATACTTCAAGACAATGACGCCCGCCTCTTCAGTCCGCTAGTGACCACGATCAATGCAACTTGATCGAAACGTCGAGGTAAATAAATACTATTACTAATGCGATTAAACCCCGTTAATATAATATAAATTACTGTTCAAATCGCGAAAGTTTAAACATTACTAGGTTTAGTATCTACAACAATAGCAAAGAACTAAAAATAATGGGAGAGTTTATTGTTAGATAAACTCCGGAACACCTGATCCAAACGAATCAGATCTTTTAAAACATATAATTCCGAGTACCTATTCTCCTTTTATACTATACGCTTCTGACCAGCCGTGCGATTCTCTAGAGCAAACATCGTTGCATCTTTGACAACATTCGTGAAACAAATGACGAGATGACAAGAACCGTTGGAAAAAAAACCTTGTGTACAAGGGCGATATCTCATAAAGTATTTGACATCGGTGAGCTCGTCGACGAGCGGTAGACCTATCTCCACCAGTCCCTGGGCAGTAGACGGTGGAGGCCATCCGCCCGGTCCTCTAGAGGTGGGTGAGGCGGCGATTCGTCGCTGACCTTCCGATTGGTGCAGGTGCTTTGCGGGCACGGATGTTTTGGAAAGGACCATACATAGGACCGTGCACCAAATCGCGAGACGGGAGGCCACGAATGTGGAGCGCTAGAGGATACGGCGCTCCATACGCTGGAGGTGTGTGCCGCATGGGGCCAGCGGCACGCGCTTACAGCTATAATTGGCGGAGATCTCTCGCTGCCGAACGTGGTTAATTCTACGCTGGACAGCGAGAGATCGTGGCAGCGGTAGTGACGCAGAAGGAGGCCGCGGAGCGGGTCAGAGAGAATGATGTTCGAGCTGACCCGCTCCGGCGCAGACGGACGGGGGAACGGAGCAGGCAGTTCGCACGCCTCCTCTTTCCTCCTTAGTGGGGTCACTGGCGGAGAGTCGGGGGACTGTTCGCCGGCTTGCATGGCCCTACACGTCTAGGGGATGACCTTGGTGAGCAAGATCATCCCTTCACAGGTGCTGAGGCCCGGTTAAGACCAATCCGGGCCTACCGCTGGGGCGAGATGGTGAATGCTACCGCCCTATCTCGCCACATCTGGCGGAGGACTGCTCACAGGGGGGTTTTAGTGGATCTGAGCCCTTTCCGTCAACCCCCGTAGCGGAAGGGAAGTGGACAGCATCCCCCCCCCCCCCTCAAAAAAATAATCTAAACAAGCTTTCCAATGGTGAAATAATTGTTGAAATCGGTCCAGTATTTTTTGAGCCAATTCGTTACAAACATACATATACAAATCTTTCGTTTAATAATAATATTTATTTGATTTGATATTTAAATACGAACTAAGAATGATTTTCTGGACCTTGGTTACGAGGATCTCGATACTAATTCGTCAATTAAATTCAACTAAGAAGTTTATAACTCCTCTCTCTGAGAGGAAGGCTCGAGTCCCAGCAGTGGAAACAAAATGGGCTGATTATGATTATGAAGAAGTTTATATTTGCCATTGAACAGATGCATCTAGGTATGGCTTTTTGCGGAATTTAGCCCTGAACCTCTGACTTGAGAAATTGAGTCAGAACCCTGAAAGTCAATTTTTAAGTAGTTACTATTAGAATATTAGTGTCACTGTCAGAGTGAACGCAGTAGTAAACACACGAGCGGTGGGCCTAGCAAGAACAATTGGGTAAGTGTAACGTAACGTGTCGTTCATGTGAAACAGTACAAACTGCTATTTACTTAGGGTGACTGTGACACAGATAACTCATAGTTTGTACGCCGCATCATGACGCGTTGACGTTTACCATACGAATACTTTTTCACAAATTTTTTGTGCTACGGCCTTTGATGGTAGCGATTCACTTGTTCAAAAAGACTAAACTAAACTACCGAACTAAAAAAATATTATGGTGGTCCTTATTCTGTTAAAACTAAAATCCAAAATCATTTAACACTGGAAATGAAACTTCTAAAAATAATAATCTAGGAAATAGGATCATTCTATTCAATTTTGGATATTTTAGGTTAGTAGGTATAGCGAGCACCAAGTTACGTGACGACCTGACAACTAAACTGTCTACAAGTACAATTTGAAAAATTTAATACCGACTTCCATTCTATTCAGTTATTGGAGTGTAACTCAAAAACCACTGGACTGAATTTTATGAAATTTGAATAGACCACACGGGAAGCACCAGCTTTCAAACAAAAACAGAATTTTGAGAATCGGTTCACCCAGTCGAAAGTTACGAGGTAACAAACATTAAAAAAAACATACAGGCGAATTGAGTACCTATCTCCTCCTTTTTTTGGAAGTCGATAGAAAATATGCCCACAATTGAAGAGAAATATCTAATTTTAGTGCTGTCATTCGAAAGTTTTATACTTAATTGGATTTGATAAAGGTCTTTTTTTGGACGTTGGATGCAGGCCGCTTCCAACCGGTCCTTTTGGAAAATTATGGGGCCTATGTTCAGCAGTGGACGTCCTACGGCTGAGATGATGATGCTGAATTTGGATTTTAGCCTAAACAAAATAAGTAAAACTGCCAAAATTTTGAGATTTTTAGTTAAGAGAATGCTTACAGAATCGACACCATGGTGTATAATAATCTTAAATTTAATTTCCTTAATGTGTGAAGTATTCATCAAAATACAAATCGGAAGCTCGTTTAAGTCAAGTTAATGAGTTTTAATGTAGATAAAATTAACTTTAAATGTAATATTATTTAACTATATTATGAAGATTGAAAGATTTGGAAAGATCGTGACCGTGATTTTGCGTACGATTTCGAAAACATCGTCATGATCGTCATGGTCGATCGTACATCGTATCAACTCAAAAAGGTCGTATAATTACGTTTTAAATCGTACGGTACTGTACGGTAGCAACACTGGGTTAAGTTACAACGAATTTAACAGAATTATTTTTTTCACACACAATTATTACTTTTACACACGTTAAACACAAGTTTCATTTTAAGTCCATAGATTGTTGTAGGGTACCTAATTCTACATAATTATTCTATTTGATGACGTCAATACCACGTATACAAAATAAATTATAGTACGAAACCACAAATTGGAATGTTATGGGCAGATGCGGTGTAACTGCATATACTTATATTTGTGGTATGACCACAAATATATGTACCATAGATAACGCAAGTATCACGACTTGTATTGAAACCAAGCTGCCGACTTTTTAATGAAATTAAATTACGTTTTACGCATAATATAATTATAAAATAACTCACCTGCGATAGTATATAATATGTCCTTGCCTTTGGGCGCTCGAAGTTTTGGGCTATTGCAGTTATCACGTAATTTAGTTTTAAGAATAACATCTTCTATCTATACATATAATTAAACTGTAGAGGTCAAATTTCTGTACAATGGAAAAAATGCTAAAAACCGAGTCAGGGGATGTAAGGAGTGAAATGGAACTAATTTATTTTGTTTTCACATCCCCATGTGAGGAGTGAAATGGACCAAATTTTTTTTTTAAATTTTTTTGTTTCTGTTTTTCTGTTTGTCTGTCGGTTTGATCGGGCTGATCTCCGAAACGTCTGGACCGATTTAAATGAATTTTTTTATCTCTGGTCAGCATATAGGATACTTTTGTTCCCGGTAAATTAAAGAGTTTCCGTGGGATAGTTAAAAAACTGTAATTAACAATATCCCGTGAGGCCACGCGAGCAAAGCCGCTGGCGGGTCAGCTAGTTCAGAATATAATGCATAATTATTTATTCCATTCAGGTTTCGAAAATTTGATAGGTTAAGTATGAATATCAGTTATTAATTAATTTAATTTAATAATAGCTACAACAGAATCTATATAATAAAACAGTAGAGGTCGAATTTCTGTACAATGAAAAAAATGCTAAAAACCGAGTCAGGGGATGTAAGGAGTGAAATGGAACTAATTTATTTTGTTTTAAATTTTTTTTTGTTTCTCTGTTTGTCTGTCTGTTTGTACAGGTTAATCTCCGAATCCACTGGCGGGTCAGCTAGTAAATAATAACCCTGCGCCTTTTAAAAATAAATGATAGCCATTAATACCGAGAAGAAACTACAAGAAACTGAGACGACATTTTTCATTGTTTTTACAATACATTATTTTAGTTAAAATCTTAATTTAGTAACTAATTATATGAATGGCTGATGACGAGATTAATTGGCAGAGGTGGTATACTTCAAGCCTCTTTGTCTTCTAAACTTAGAACATCAAGAACATCTCTAAACTTCTAAATAATGGTAGTGATTCACTTGTCAAAAGCTAAACTAATCTAGCGAACTAAAATTGTATTATGGTAGTCTTTATTCTATTGATACTAAAATCCAAATTCATGTTACACATACAATTTATTTTAACAACTACAATTTGAAAATTAATACCGACTTCCATTCTATTCAGTTATTGGTGTCTAACTTAAAAACTACTGCACCGAATTTGATAAAAATCCACACGTCACGCTTCGCAGTACAAACTACGACTTATCTGTGTCACAGTTGCCCTAGATAACTGACAGTTTGTACTGTTTTGTGTGAATGACACGTTACGTTACGCAGTTAGTCGTGCTAGGCGCACAGAAGAGCAACTCGAAGAAAACTTTACGTAGCAAATCGACAGACCGATATATTTCTGTACAAATGGTGGTCATCTTTTATCTCGAATTCCCGGTTACTCATTACTACACTAGAATGACCAGTTATCGATTCCAAACCACCCCGTTCAATATTGTGCACTAATTAACAAATACCTTATATAATGTAGTAAGGAAAGGTAACGTGGTAAAGTGCTAAAGTGACGTGGACCACACGGGAAGCAGTAGCTTTCAAACAAAAAAAAGGATTTCGAGAATCGTTCATCCAGTTAAAAGTTATGAGGTAACAAACTTAAAAAAATACAGTCGAATTGAGTACCTCCTCCTTTTTGGACGTCGGTAGAAAATAGGATTATTCTACTAAATTGTGGGTATGTTCACGTTAGTTTAGCGAGCACCAAGTTACGTGACGACTAAACTGTCTAAAATATGCCCACAATTGAAGAGAAATGTCTAATTTTAGCTGTCATTCAAAAGCACAGAGTGGTTATATGGTCTGTGTTCGAAAGTGTTATAGTTATTTGGATTTTAGCCTAAACAGAATATGAACTAGATTAATTTAGAGATTTTAAGTTTAGAGAATATTTTATAATTGTAATATTTATATTTTGTTTAGGCTAAAATCCAAATTTTATATCTTTCGAATGACTACACTAAAATTAGATATATCTTTTCAATTGTGGGCATATTTTAGACAGTTGTCGTCACGTAACTTGGTGCTCGATAAACTAACCTAAAATAACCTAAAATTGAATAGAATAATCCTATTTTTCGAAGTTTCATGATGAGTGTTATGTGATTTTGGATTTTATTTATTTATTTCATACTAATGTCTAACTTCATAATACGGTTTACAACTAAAACATTTTTACTGCCAACTAGAATTTTAAAAATAGTAAAAACGAATAAATATCTTTATGTCTTAAGTTAGGTAAAACTATTGTATTGTAATGCTTCATGTTACAAATGCGAGGCTAATACTGTTTAATTTAAATATATGGATTTATACGAATATGCATTATATTTTGAAATTATATACAAAGGTGATATATTGGTTTCTTTCAATATATCTTCGAAGATTGACAGGAACCAATTTTGTATAATATTCCATTGAAATGTTACATGAGCTTTGCATTTTTTAGAGGATGCAATTTAATTTTTGGGACATGTGTGGGGGCAATAGAACCTTAACCTAAAGTTTGTGGGGTCGCTACTCTCGTCCCCCGAACAAGTTTTTTTTTTGAGAACATTTCAATGGACTATAAGTAAGTAAGTATATTATATTGAATGGTGCGTTAACATAATAATGTAAACTGAGCCTTAGAAACGCCTGTCAATTATTTTAAAGAACCGCATACACTGTCGAATTATGTGCCTTACATATAAACTCTGCTTAAATTTAAATACATTATCTAGCACTGCGCAGAACAACTTGGCTGTGTGTGGTGCTGACAGATATATTGAATATTGCAAATGAGTTTGGATTTTGGTTTAGAATATTTAGATGTTATGTTTTGAATATGTCTGCAATTTTGCAATGTTTATTCCTCGACAGTTAGTAAAGATACGAACTTTATTCATGACCATAATTTGTTATTTTATTTAGCTTTATTACAAAAAAAGCAAAACATGTAAATAATAATTTTAGCTTTTTAGCCACCTTATTGCAGGTAGATATAAGATTTCAAGTAGGAAAATCAAAAGTCAAAATCATTTATTCAATTTAGGCATCAAAGACGCACTTATGAACGTCAATTTTTCATTATAATGTACTTTAAAGCCTACCGCCGCGTTCCAAAATACATAGAGCCAACTGAGAAGAAGCGGCAAGAAACTCGGGGCCATTCTTTTTATATAGATGTTTTTACAATGTTTTTACTTAGGTACTACAAATATTAGCTCCAGTGTGTTGCCTTACAAAAGAGAACATAATAATGGTATCAGTAGGGCAAGACACGCTACACTTTGACATCTTAGTACACGAGTAGATAGATCCTGGAGTGATCAGTCCCAAGCTGTTTTATCCTCCAAGTAATCCGAAATTTTGTAATAACCTTTTTGACAGAGTTTAGTTTTAATAGTAATTTTAAACTTATTAATAGGCAAATCTCGGATAACATTGGGAACTTTATTATAAAATCGTATACATTGTCCCATAAAAGAATGACTTATTCTGTGGAGACGCGTTACATGTACGGATAGCTTGTGCTTATTTCGCGTGTTGATGGAATGAGCATCACTCCTTTTATCAAAACTGCTAATGTTTTTCTTTACATACATTAGATTTTCATAGATAAACTGAGAGACAACAGTTCGAATGTTTATGTCTTTAAATTTCTGTCTAAGGGAAACTCTGGAAGCCAAACTGTAGATTGCTCGTATAGCCCTTTTTTGCAGTATAAAAATAGAATTAATATCTGCAGAACATCCCCAAAGCAGTATGTCATAAGTCATAACGCTATGGAAATAACTAAAATAAACTATTCTAGCTGTGTCTACATCAGTTAATAGTCCAATTTTTTTAACAGCATAAGCTGCTGAACTGAGCCTACTAGACAATTTTTTAATGTGGGGACCCCATTGCAATTTAGCGTCTATAGTAATTCCTAAAAAGACTGTTGACTCCACAAGGTCCAACCCTGTTCCATTCTATTGTATATTGGATTCTACTTGTCTCACATTTGGTGTCGAGAACTTTATACAATTAGTTTTCTTCTCATTGAGGAGAAGATTATTTGTATTGAACCAATTCACAACTTTAGCTAATGCATTGTTAACATCGTCATAGTTTAATAACTGCCTTTTAATTTTAAATAACAGTGAAGTGTCATCTGCAAACAATACAATCTCGTGATTCTTCTCTACATAATAAGGTAAGTCATTAATATAGATTAAAAACAAGAACGGCCCTAGTATTGAACCTTGTGGAACGCCCATTGAGATTATAGAGCCGGGCGATTTTTTACCATTTATGTCAACCCTTTGAATTCTACCATTTAAATATGAAGTCAAAAGGTTGAGAGCCATGTTCCTAATACCGTAGTGTTGTAATTTCCTGACAAGTATATCATGTCGGACGCAGTCAAATGCCTTAGATAAGTCACAAAAAACACCTAAGGCATCTTGAGAGTTCTCCCAGGCATCAAACACATCTTTTATTAGTTCTATACCTGCGTCTATAGTAGAGCGATTCCTTGTAAACCCAAATTGATTTTTATGGAAAATTTTGTTTGCACTAAAATGAGTTTCTAATTGATGTAATATGATTTTTTCGAAAATCTTACTTAGCGTAGGTAGTACAGAAATAGGCCGAAAATTTGTTGGATCAGTAGTACTACCAGATTTGAATAAAGGAACCACTTTACTGTGCTTCATTAGGTCAGGAAATACACCACTTGCAACACAACTATTAAACACAGCTGCTAGATTGGGTGCAATGACATCTATAATTGAAGAAACGGTCTTCACAGAAAGACCCCATAGGTCTGCCGTTTTTTTTGCATCTAGACTTTTGAAACTGCTTACAATATCTTTGCAATTAACTACTGAAAATTTAAAAGTCGTGTCACATTACGTTACACTTTGTTTAAGTAAGATCTCAGCAGAAATGGAGGAAGATTTTAGAGTTTTGGTTGTTAAAGAAGGAATATTAGTGAAAAATTTCTCAAACTCGGCCGCTACCTCCAAATCTGCTCTTACATCTTTATTATTAATTTTTAAATTAAAGTCTCGATTACGCACTGTATTTCTACCAGTTTCACTGTTTATAATGTTCCACGTCATTTTTATTTTATTAACAGAATTTTTGATCTTATTTCTTAAATAAATAGATTTTGCTGAGGAACAGGCTCGTTTAAATAACTTAGAATAACGTTTGACATATTCCAAAAATACAGGATTATGATTATGCGATTTTTCATGGTACAATTCATATAACTTTTGCCTACTTTTATAAATTCCTGGAGTTGCCCATTCACTAAACTTAGCATGATTACCAACAGATATTGTTTTTGGTACAAACACTTTGCCAAATTCATCACTGATAAGATGGAACAGTGAGTTATATAATATATTTGGGTCATTGTGACTGGTCAACTCTGGCACTTTCTGGGATATATTACTTCTTAACAATTCTAGGCGGCTTGCATTTATTGGAACAAAGCTAACATATTTGCTTTGGGGTTTGTTTGTTTTTCTTGGAAACACTGCTAGTTGACCACAGTGGTCTGATTCTAGATTATTTATAATGAAATTTTTAATAGGTTTTTAATAAATTAGTAAATATATTGTCTATGCAGGTGGAACTTGTGGCTGTTATCCTAGTTGGTTCCAAGAAAATATTGTACATATTATAAGATTTAAACAGTAACAAAAATTTATCCACTACCTGATTATTTTTTAGCAAATTAATATTAAAGTCTCCACAGATAATCATTGATTTATTTGTATTAGAAAGCTTAATTAATGTTTCCTCCATGCACTTTTCAAAATCATCATATGGTGAGCATGGAGGTCTGTATACACATAGAACAAGGAACTGCTCAAACTCAATACAGGACATTTCTATTACTCGTTCAACAGATAGGCTCACAATGTCTTTTCGTTCTTTGAGTTTTATATTTTTATTTGTAATAATTAAAGAGCCACCACGTATAGATTTTTCTCTGTTGAAGGAGCTAGCAACTAGATGATTATTAAAATTAAATAAGAGTTGGTTCTTTTTAAGCCAGTGTTCAGTAATACAAAGAATATCTATTTTGCTATCATCTATAAACAATTCCAGTTCCAACTCTTTGCCCATCATACCTTGAATGTTCTGATGAACAATATTGATTGATTTAATGCAAGAGGTTGTCTCTATTGTCTTAGGCACTAATTTAAATTATGTACAATGTCATTAGTAGCCAAGCAATTGGCTGAATTAAAAATGTCAAATTGCTCAATAGAAGCATTGTCAATACTATTGGATTGCTCAATAGAAGCAACCTTGTTAGCCAAATTTTTGGCTGCAATATCAAATAAATATGATAGCGACACAGCTATCTGTCTTTTATAATAATTAGAAAGATAGTAATTATCTTTTGTCAAGAAGAATTTTTTTATATAATTATTAATGTCAATTAAATTAAATTTATCTCCATTAAAATTATTATTACATATAGTGTATAATGTCAAATTAAGCTTATATCTAATATCATTTTCCACCTGTGGCAAACTATTACTATAGGGAAATGTAAACATTATGACATTATCTACTGTAAGATTAGATAGACGGTTGTTGAAACCAATTATTTGTTTTTTGTTTACATTCCCCCTATTTCCTATTAAAATTAATAATGTTGTGTTGGGGCTAAAGCTATAAGTAAAAATTCTATTCATAATTTCCTGATATGATAGACCAGGTGTACAGTAATTTATTATGTCCCTTGGATGTATTTGACAATAAGTGACCCATGTCTTTGCCAATTTCATCACTAAATATTACAATTTTTGGTTTGTCTATAGTTGATGGTATACTATTTGTATTTTGGGAACTACTTGTTAAAGTTGTATCTTGACATACATTTTTACATGTTCGCACTATTTTAGAACTACATGATGGCAATGAATGATCCAGCGATAATTGGTTCTTTATGTTATCATTGTATACAGGATTGCCAGTAGAATGACATTTAATCATCTCATTCATTGCCAATATGTACTCTTTTAGCTGTTTTTCTGAGCGTTCATACTTATTTTTAATTGATTTTAACTTTTCCTCTAGAGAGTCAATCTCACATTTCAAGTTATGTGTGTCACTTTCATATTGCAATGTATTATTTTCTAATTTAGAAGCAAACATTTCCAACGTATCTAACAGACGAAGACGCTCTCCATTTAATTTAACATTTTTGATGAAAAATTTGTGTTTTTTTACAAGTTTTTGAGTTTTTTTTATATAATTGTTAATTTTTACATATTTTTTTAGTTTGTTTTTGCTGCAGTTAGACTTCGGGATAGTGCTAGGTGTTACTACACTGTCATTGGTTAGGTCAATTGTAACCATTGGTTTAGTATTAACTGCAGCAGAAACCATGCCCGGGGCACTGCATACCAACTCGTCAAATAAACTTTGGTTCAAAGAGGCAGTGATGTTAAGTTTAGCTGTCTCAATGTTATTGATAATAGTATATTATCAATCTCAAATCAAAAAAGGTTCGAAAAAAAGAGAATCGTCAAACCATTGACAAGGAATTATTTTTTGCTTGACATTTGTAACACACCACTGATACCATAGACAAATAATGTTGCAAGCAACTTTTCTCATATATTTCAATTTAGCTCTAAAAATCAGACTATATCCAGCTAAACGTTCATGCGACTCCATCAGGAGTTGTGCTTCTACAGAGTGACAAGTCCACGACTCCAGGAGTCCATTGTTATTTCCATATTTTTTTAAATAGAAATTACTAAAATTTTAACAAAATATGCAGGATGTTTGGTGCATGGACCGACAGGATTTTTGGGGGGTTGGGGGTAATGCGCTAGTTTTGATTTTTTCATTATACGACCTAAACAATACAGTATTACATAAATACGAGTGGACAAGAGGGGAAAAATTACCCTTGTTTGGGGGACAGTTAACGTGTTATAAGTGAGGCATTTTAATATGAAGAATTCATTGTAATCCTGGACTAACATAACCACCAGGGACTGTTGCCAATTGTCAATGTAAAAGTTAATTCCATCGGCGTTGGTATCTAAATATTGAATAGTAGGCAACTAAACATACAAGCAATTGATCTTGTTTAATTTAAAAGTAAATTAATTGCCGAGAACCACTAAGTGATACTAAATAAAGTGTTTTACTAAGTTTTTACCACATAAATAGCCCTATTTACATAATATCTATGTTTTTACGTAAACTAAGGCTAGGTACGTTCCGGAAAGCGCCGACATCACTCGCGGCGTTCGCACTCCCATTCCCTTATAAGCCCGTACGTCATCGATGACGACACCGAAAACGCTCACGTCGCGATCACAACGCTCGCGGATCGAAGGTGGGTTTTCGCGGTCGTTTCAAGCTGTCACTGTCAAAGCATCAAATAAGTATAGGATTCTTTCGATTTTTGACAGAAATATTTGGCGCGCATAACCGTTCCGTTTGGGTTGAGTATGAATATCAGGACCTGGGGGTGCCACGGGTCCTAATCCAAGTTCCCGTGACACCCCCGAAGGTATCTTGGGTACGGAATGGAACATTGAAGGCATTCATTCTTAGCGGAACGCTAAACCGGGGCGCGACGCAATTGTGAGTGTTGACGGCGCTTGCCAGAACGTACCCAAAGCACAGCCCAAAGTATGCAGTTCTCTATTTAAAAAATTAGAGACGGGTCATTCTCAAATATTACGACGTCACTAAATAATGCATAATATCACAAACGTAGATTAGGTATATGCTGAAAACAAAAAAGGCCCTAAATGGAACTACTCCAATAAAAGGTTTAGTTTGCAACCAAACCTATGTAAGGGCCAGCCACCAAACACAATCAGTGCTATATGCGAATTCAATTAATGAAAAAGGGAAAGACTTTACTGTTACTGTTTACTTGCAGCAGGTGTTAGTTACTATTTTAAGAACAACATATATATTTTACTATTGAACTTACAGCCACCATCCCGACCTTCACGTACGGCATTCAGATAGGCTGGCTCTCCCCTATGGGGCCGCTCCTCAAATCGGCAGAGACTCCAGCACCCAAGCCGTTCACAGATACAGACATCTCCTGGATGGCAGCAGCTTTGCCTCTTGCAGCTATCTGTGGGATCCCATTCTTCAGCTACACTTCTGATCGATTTGGGAGGAAGGTGTCAGGAGTAGCCGTCTCCGTACTATCATGTGTGAGTTTTTGAAATTTCGTAAATATA
This sequence comes from Selenia dentaria, assembly GCA_917880725.1. Lineage (NCBI taxonomy): Eukaryota > Metazoa > Arthropoda > Insecta > Lepidoptera > Geometridae > Selenia > Selenia dentaria. Next base: position 12,859,117 of record OU862897.1, on the reverse strand, counting down.
TTTTGAAATTTATCATAAAAATCTGACGTATTACAACATTCATTGAAATAGTAGTTTAATAAATTACAGTTATTCCACAGCTATCTACTGTAAACCTTGGGCCTATAGTACGGTTTAACTTTCCTGAACTCCCATAACATTATCTCGACAATTACATAGCGTTCAAACTAATCAGAGCAATTTATCAATATTTTATCAAGTGTCGATGTACGTATACATACCTACTCATACTTATGTACCTATCTTAACATTAGTAAGTACCTATAACAAATTTTGGTGTGAAAACGCTTCGGCAGTCTACGTAACCGTAGTGTCGTAACCAGTTACGAATGAGGAAAAAAATATCTTTGTACGAAACCAGTTTCGTTCGATTCGTTCCCGTATACGTAAATATTATATATTATCTATATTCCACGTAATCATTTATTGAATTGAACTCTCTCAATAATAAACTATAGTAAATAATAAACATATTTTAAGTAATTATACGAAATTATACTGTAGCAAAGGTAATTACAATACAATACCATAAAAAAAATATTTATTGATAAACAATCCAATCAAAAACAAAAAACAATACAGTAAAAAAGCGCTATAGTAGATTGGACAATTGGCGCCCTTGCTAAGTACATTTTAATTAAAGCCATTTCAGAGCTTTCCTTTTCTGAAGGAAGGATAATTACACCAAGCAAACCTTTAGAAAACATAATTCCAAAAACCACTATCAGATTTACGCTTTCTCAAATCCCCAAATAAATCTGCAAAGGATCAGTCCACTACCATTGACGCATACTCGACATGCTTGTTATTTCTTATCTTTTATAAAGTGCCTCCATTACTGAAGGTTGGCAGTCAGCTTCTTACATTTTTCCTTGTCAATTGCCAATCTGAACAATTGCTCCACATCAAGGTTAGGCTTAATCCCTGTCCACTCCCTGATATTACGGAGCCAAGACATCTTTCGTCTACCCGATTTACGCTTCCCGGGTACATTTCCCAACATGATGGTCTGCAGGAGAGAATACCGATCATGCCGTAGAACATCTCGTTGTGTTATTTCTTATAGATAACGATTTATCGGCCAGCTATGAAGATTTCATCCCGAACCAATCCGAGTTCCAATGACATTAACAATCTGAATCAAAATCAAAAATCATTCATTTCTTCTAGTCAAAACTACAAAATTATAATAATAGAACACCTGGTTCCCAAACTAGGCTCATATAAGGCCTGTATGACACGAGTAAGTTCCAAGCCTCTCTCGTCAGTGAACGCACTTAAAAAGCATCAGTAACGGTCAATATTTGCGTACATAATTACGTAAGTAAGTAGCAATACTAGGTATATTATTACTAATTCTATTACAAATAAATGCGAACATAGGCCCAAGAATAACATTTCAGAAGTAGTTAATTAGACTTAGCCAATAGGATTTAGTATACGCTATAATATTGCGAAAAAAACCTACGTAACATGATTTCACACGCAACACTACTTAGTCAGAGGAAGTCATATCTAAGGATCTAAAATGGACGTACAGGTCCCAGTAAAATACTTATAGGTAAGCGTTTATTAGCGTCATAAGACGTACATACGGCACCGGACACCGCTGCGGTGTGCGGTGATGCAGTTTTTAACTATGGCTGATCCCGCACTGAGACACGGTGCCGGTGCAAGAGTTTTTAGCTCCACGGTTTTTGCATACAAATCAAGATTTACAGGTGAAACCGCATCACCACAGCGGTGTCCGGTGCAGTATGTTACGCGCCTAAGCGGTTCTTTCAGAAGGTGCGTTCGTTTAGCTTATGAGGGCATTGGTGGCGTTGCCATTGTTGGCTCTTTTGTTATAGCGTTCGTAAAGCTCAAAAACGTTATGTTTGCCACTTTTTCCCACACCCTATTCGAACGGTCAACTGAGCATAAGACCTAAAATCGCATGATTATGTTGTCAAATACATAGCTGTCAAAAAACGATCACACACAACCATGCTCCGGACGTGGGTCAAAAATGCACTTTTATTGGTGGCAAAAATACCTTTTTTTTAGCTTTCTGAACGCTGAACAAAAAGAGACATGAACGACTTTTTCACCCACAGATTCCCAATTCGAACGCCCCTTGTGAGCGTTTTAGCGTTATTTTCGCCAAAAACGCTCACAAGGTATCATTCGAACGCACTAAAGTATTCCGTGATCCGTGAATCATCTCCTTAGAAACACTATAATACTGATATTATTAGAGCGGAATCAATATATTATGATTTCGATCACACCAATCTCACTAATATTATAAATAAGTGTGCGAGGTTGTGTTAATCTTGGGTAGAAGCTGTCTCCACTCCAAATTTCATCAAAATCCGTTTGAATTGTTTAGTGTGAAGCAGTCACAAACATCCTCTCTGTAGCTCTACCATGAGTTGCAAAAAAATTGTCATCGTCAGTCGATAGTGTCGATACTCGATCTCGGCTACCTATTAAGCTTGTGATTGGCGTAATCGCTGTCAATTTTAGTTCTACAATTGACCGCGAGGTGGCACTGTTCTTTTATCATAATTTTTTTGCGGCAGTCGATATCGAGCTTCGATTGGTGTTAATGTTGTACACTCGTGGTAGACCTACTGACTCACAATTTTCCGCGGTTGTTTATAGTATGAATATGCCGAGTAAAAACTTTATAATTAGACAATCACATTAGATATTTTCCAGAAACGTTTAAATTATCTTGGTCTTGGGTTCAGCCATCTGTTTCCAACGCTCTATTTTTATAATTGATATTTACCGTTTGACCACTTGATCATTAGTGAAGATGCGGTCGAAGCTGATAGATCGAATAAAAAACATACTAGAGAATATAAGCTGGCTCTCCATGATAGCTGTCAGCTGCCAGAACATACCGTTACTAACGGCCGTTTTCAATAATCTATCTATCGCCGGTTTACCTTACTAGAGATATATATTAGACACTATTTGTATGGACGTTATGTCAAATTTCTATCGGTAGTAAGGAAAACTATGGATAGATAGAATATTGAAAACGGCCGTTAGAGTGCGTTCCGGTAATCGCCGTCAACGCTTACAATCGCGTTCTGCCGCCTTATTGTCTAACTTGAATTAGAATCAAATGTCACTTCATTCTCATTCCCATTGATGGTTCCAGCCAATGGGCTTGCAGGATTTCGCCCAGAATGGGATACAAATGTCAAAATGAAGAATGAAGCCCATTCTCCGTAAAGATAGACAATAAAGCCGCGTTTAACGTTCCCTTTTTCCCTTTGGTTGGTTCCAATGCTTTTAATGCCCAACCCAAATGGAACACTCCGCGGTCGCGAAATACGCGCCAAATTTTCTGTCAAAAATCGAAAGAATCCTATACTTACTTGATATATCGCCAGTGAAAACCAAAGTGCTATCGGTGACGGTTCACTCACGAGTCACGATGGTATTGGGTTTGTAAGAGAACGGCTGTGAGAACGACGCGATTCATTTCGGCTCATAAAGGAACACAACCTTAGTAGGTGCTTAGCGAAACATTTTTGAAACCCTCGACACACAGAATCCTACTTTACAGTAAGTTTCTGACATACGTATAGGCGATTAACATTGGCAAGTTGTTTAAACGGTATTTGAATTCAAAAAGACACTGTTTAACATTTCTCGGCCATTGCATAACTTCTTTCTCTTCCAGATATCCTGGACAATCAAACTAACCTGCATCACGCCCATGGCTTTAATCGCCGCTCGCGTTATTGCCGGTTTAGCTTCTGGGGGCTGCTTCATTGTAGTCCCTGTATACATCAAGGAGATATCCGAGGACTCCTGGCGTGGAGCCCTAGGCTCACTAACAATGACAGTGTGTAAGCTAGGCGTAGTAACAGTGTATGCCGCTGGAATGACGCTGTCGTACCGTGCCAACCAGATTTCGTACCTCGCGGTAGCTGCGGCGCATGCTGTGCTCTTCAGCTGTATGCCAGAGTCGCCTAACTATCTGCTGAAGCACGGGAGAGAGAAGGTGACACATATTTATTTATATTTCTTATAAGGTATGGTAACAACAAATGAAGAACGATGGGGGAACAGGGGGCCGATTCCACTACCTAATAATGTTCCAACTGCAATCGAACTGTAACTAAATTAAACGTTGTCTTATTCAAAGTCAAAATCATTTATTCAATTTAGGCATCAAAGGCGCACTTATGAACGTCAACTTTTCATTATAGAGATTATTATCATCATATAGAGTCTAAAGAACATTCTTTAGACTACCGCCTCGTTCCAAAATATATAGAGCCCACCGAGAAGAAGCGGCAAGAAACTCGGGGCCATTCTTTTTATATATATATATATATATATATATATATATATATATATATATATAAAGTATATATAATATATATATAGTACCTAAGTAGAAACATTGTAAACATCTATAGTTTACAATGTTTCTACTTAGGTACTACAAATATTAAATTTTATGGGTGGCAGAGAGACAGCTTGCCAGAAGTGGAGTATTCCAAGCATCTCTATCTTCTATATAATGTCGAACTTTATAGTAAGCTTTTTTTATTAAAACGTTTTTACAGTCAACTTGAATTTGCCCTCTGTGAGCTCAGTTATGTGCTTTGGGATTTTATTGTAAAAACGCACACAATTTCCTAGGAATGACTTATTAGTCTTCGCAAGTCTAAAACTAGGTACAGCTATCCTATTTGTATTTCTGGTATTAAAAGTGTGGTGATCACTATTTAACTTATATTTATGTAAATTTTTACGAACATACATTATATTTTCAAATACATATAAGGAAGGCAGCGTTAATATATAATAATTTCTTTATATTTTTATTTATATTGATTTCTTTAAATAAATCTCTCAATGATTCACGGGGACCCATTTCGTATATAGCTCTAATAGCACGTTTCTGAAGGATAAATATGGTCTCTATATCAGCCGCTGAACCCCATAGCAATATCCCATATGACATTACGTACTATCCCATATTCTGCTATTGAAAAGCAATCCATCCGAAGTTACGTTTTATTGACGCTCGCGATCGATCAGGACATTATATCCTGGCTAACAGCATTAGTGAGCAAGCATGTGTTTCGTGGAAGGACAACATTTCAAGCGCAGATACAGATTTAAAAATCTGTTATCGGCAAGCGAGACGCTTAACATCAGGCGAGTCGCTTCCTCGTCTCGTCACCGTTTGACATAAAAACAAAAAAATTGTCCTTGTTTCTTTATAAATTCAGGTGTGACAACATATAATGTAGAACAATGGTAAACGATAATTATTGGCTTCCTGACAGTATAATTTACCATATTTGGTGCCCATATTGCTGTTTTACAGGTTTATGCCATTAACGCCTCTACTGCTCAAGCGTGAGAGGATAAACCCTTATTTTGTTGTAGCGCTTCCTTCTTATTTAATGAGTACCTATACATACTGCAGAACGACAAAGCATTGAGAACAATGGAAGCGTAGAATAATTATTTGCTTTTTTCAGTTTTAAACATTGTGGGTAAGTACGTGTTGAACGTTTCGCATATAGAACAGAGTCCATAGCACAAACAATTGCGAAGAAGTATTCGTAAAGTAAGCGTCAACACGTCACCTTCGGCGTACAAGCTATGAGTTATCTGTGTCACAGGTGCCCTAGATACATGACAGTTTGTTGTGTTTCACGTTACGTTGTTACGTTACACTTGCGCAGTTATTCGTGCTAAGCCCCGTGTAAGTATGCGTCATGGCTGTATTTATATTATGGGTAGTATTTTATGGACAAGGCCGGTAATATTATAATGAGGAAAGATTTGTATGTAAGTATGTTTATAACGAATTGGCTCACAAAGTACTGGGCCGATTTCAAAAAATACTCGTATATCACCATTGGAAAGCTACATTCACCCTGAGTAACATAGGCTATATAAGATTCATCATCATCGTCATCATCCATCACCAAAGGTGCGCGCGGGTGAAACCGCGGAGAGCCTAGCTAATCTATAGATAATGTTACCGTGGACAAGGTCTGTCTCTTTTCCTCTCTCTCTCTCTACTTATGGAACTGCATATGGAATGTACCTACTCTCTCCTGTGGTGATTCCGGGTAACTACAATATGGAGCTCTTTAAAAGACGATTCAACAGAGTGTTTATAGTTTGACAATGGTAGTACTTAATGTCGCTCATGCGCAGCTCGCTAAACTAAATTGCTATAAACTATGGTACCACGTATAAATTCTGTTTAAACTAAAATTCACATTCGTGTATCACTTAAAATGACTTAAACTATATGAATATTCTAATAATTTGTGGGTAATGTAAAATTAGTTTTTACTAGTTTAGAGGGCACGAACTTACATGACGACTAAATTTGCACTAAACATACCCACAATGGAACAGCAAAATTTGCAATTTCAAACACAATATTTGTTGCAATTTTGAACAGAAATGGCAAATTTCAAAGGCGAAGTCAAACATAGTTACCTGTTAATACCACAAAATAAAGTACCTTCGCGCTTTATGTCTCTTAATCCTCAGCAAATATTACCTACACAAAACCATATTTCAGATATAATGTTTATAAAGTTTCGCGAGTTTATCAGCTCAATTACGGGCTCAAGATGATGACGATTACAGTTTGCTTAGGTATTAGGTACGTTGTTATGTGTGATTATTTTCAGGCCAGCAGCGCCCGCCACTAGTATTCAAGTTTTGTTTTATGCAGTATGGCCGTACTCTTTATTCTGTGGTAAAAGTGATAGCTTATAGGACGCTTCTGCTACGAAATCTAAATAACCTATATACTCATATAAATATATAAATAACCTATATAAAAATGAGCCCCTATTTGTCCTGGTCACGGTATAACTTCAGAACGCATGGAACAATTTCGCTCATTCTTTTTTGTTGTGTTAATTATTGTCAGGAGAAGGTTAATTCTTATGAAAGAAAAACCAAGAAAAAATGGGAGGTTATGGCGAGGCCGAAATCCGAACCTACTACGCGATTGCAGTCGCGAGCAGTCGCTAATCTTCTATATATATAAAAGCGAAAGGTCACTCACTCATCACGAAATCTCAGATACTACAAGTGCTAGGAGTTTCAAATTTTGCATGCGGGTTCTCTTTAGGATGTAGGTGCTCACTAAGGCGGGATTTTATGAAATTCAACCACTAAGGGTTTTTTTTGGGGTTGGTAGTTTGTATGAAACTTCGTTAGTGCGAGTGCTATAAGTTTAAAATTATGCATGGGGATTCTTTTTTGGAACTATGTACTCACTAAGACGGGATTTTGTGAAATTCGACCCCTAATTAAAATCTGTAATTACCGTATCCCGCGAGGCCACGCGAGCGAAGCCGCTGGCGGGTCAGCTAGTGTTTAATAATCCTTATCGTGGTAGGTTAAGGTTTAGTGTGAATGGACTAGTTTAAGAATGAAATGCACTGTAGCTAATGGAATTACTGTGTGTAATAATAATAATAAGACTGCACAGCTGTTTTGGGATGATGAGCTAGAGTCTAAAGCCCATCACACACGGCTAAGATAATATTATATTATAGCGTCGAATATAAAAGTTATGTTAACTTAACCCACCACACACGGCGCAGATACTATAATATATAGCAAGCGTACATTCTATCGGAGTCCGTCTCGGGAGCCGCACGTCTCGATCGTTCACACAGAGTGTTATACAGAGTATATACAGAGTGTTCATATTTTTTATTTTGCGATTCTACGTATTTTATTGCTAGACCTGTTGGACAGTTCCTCAAATGATGATTTGGACTGTGAATATGATATAACCGTCATAAAAAGTTATAAACGAAAAATCTGGATAGGTCACATAAAACACAGGAAACACAGTAGTGAATTTAAACTTTACAATGATCTTTCAGAAAAAAAACAGCTTTTTCTTGCACTTTCATATAGTTATTTGCACGATACCTACCAGTTTTTTAATTGTTTGTCTGTCTGCCTCTATAATCCGGGTAATCTCTGAAAAGGCCAATTTTGATGGGGTTTATACTGAAAGCATTAATTAAAGGGCCACGCGAACGAAGTCGCGGCTGCAGCTAGTCTATAACATAGCCTTATTTCATCAAGAATACTAACATCGATTTAGTAGTTACCTAGTTTGATTGATGTATACGTAGTACCTACAACCTAGAAAAACTTATGGTGGTTAGGCCTATAGAAATTAAAAAAAAACTACAAAGATAAAATTGTCATACCGCTAGTTCGGTTAGTAGATAGTAAGTCTCACTTTTTCGATGATTTCCTTTGTTTGACACATTCGCGTTAGTCAGACGTTAGTTTCATTTTTATTTAAAAAATATTTCTACAGGTTTGAAAAAATATAGGTACATAAGATAATGTGAAGCTTTATTAGTTTTATTGTGAAAATATAAATTTGTTCGGTAACTGAAGACCAGACGTCCCTTTACTGCAAGGGTTTTGTCAACACCCTGTATTTGAACTTAAGATCAGTATCGGACGTGATCTTAAGATGTCTTCATGATCTGCAGTAGTCTTAGCGTATGTTAACATGCCGTTCGAATATCGGTGGCATCTTAAGCTAATCTAAGGTAAATTATTATAGTATATTCACCGTGTGTGGTCGCTCATTGAATTATATGGTGAGCGATATGCCCGAATCTGCTCTAAGATCATTTATATTTTATAGTATCTTCTTCGTGTGTGATGGGCTTATGAGGCTTGAAGAGCTGGATCGCACTGCAACTATCATGGGCTCGGATATAGGAAGGGAGGGGATATGGCTATATTTTACTGATTCGCATGTCACAGTTTTTCATTTACGCATCGCCACTGCACTTCACACCTACAAATGAAACAATAGACTCATAAAGTAATCAGACACTGAACGCACCGCTCCCATTAGCTACTTACATCAACTCATTACAATGCACACTGACAAATCAACCAATGAACGCTAATAACTCCCGGCGCCGATAGCCGATAGGCCGCATTACGCGACGATGCGCGCTGAGAATATCGTTATACGCAATACTACATTGCGGCATTTGTTTGTTGAGTTGTAAACAATTTCATAACACTACCAGCAATGGATGTCAAAATGAATATGCTACACACTGGCGCGCCGATGTTTACGATTTGAGCCAACAAGTTCTCCAGAACTTGTTGCTGCGACACGTGCCACGCCTGCTCAACACATCCCTCCCTTCCTAAATCCGATGTCATGGGCCTACTCATGACAGTCAGGCCGTGCCGTCATTTTTTATTATTAAAAATAACCTTCATCTCCATTCCGATACGACGGTTAAAATCAAATAGAGAGATGAATTAGATGTTTGAATGGGTGCCTCGGTGGCCTAGCGGTCATGGCGTCTGTCATGATTTGTCGGAAGACACAGTATCGAATTTCGACAGAGGATGTTTCATAATCACTGTTTTTGTATTACGTATTGTAAGTTTAAAAAAATACAACCAAAATTTCAGAGAGCAGCAAAAACCATAGCCTGGCTTCGCAACGTGGACCCTGAACACAAACTGGTGGCTGAGGAGATTGTTAAGTTGCGGGACGAGCACAGGGCATACCTGGAGCTGCCACCAGTCACTCTCACCAGTGTGGGTAAAGTAAGAATAACTTATACGTGACACTGACTAACCTTATTTTTCTTGTTTCGTCCCAAAACTAATCGCAAAAAAGATAGCTTCACAACTTTGGTTAATACGAGAGAGCTGCTGGCCCAAGAGATCATAAAAAACCGGCCAAGTACGCGCCAGACTCACGCACGAAGTTTTCCGTACCATTATCTATAAAAACATCAAAAATCATGTCTGTGGTATGGGAGCCCACTTAAATATATTTTTTTGTGTTTTTCAGTGTTTGTTGTTAAAGAGGCAACAGAAATAGGTACATCATATGTAAAAATTTCAACTGTCTAACCACCACGGTTCATGAGATACAGCCTGGTGACAGACAAGCAGACGGACGGATAGCGGAGTCTTAGTAATAGGGTCCCCTATTACCTTTTGGGTACGGAACCCTAGAAACCATAGAAACTAGAATAGAAGAAGACTAGAAAAGCACAAGAAGGAATTGCTTTGTGGCAAGAATTAACGTTAGAAACGGGATATTGACCATGTATTGTATTTATTGTGAGCTCTCGATATTTCGGCACAGTTGCATGCGCCATGTTCACGAGTAAACTGAAGTATCCGCGGGTAGGCATTGTTATGAGCAGACGAAACGGTCTACCCTCTTCCGCACACGTTTGTGGCACTTTGCTCGGTGTGGGTAAAGCAGATAAGAATAAACACATATCCAACCCACATCCATAGGATATTCGCTATATAATACTAAGATTATACATGCACGTAATGCGGCACGCTACGTTATCATCAAGGGATGATATTAAAATTATACGGACTTAACCTACCATTCCATGAAGATATCGCAACGCAGCACGTTACATGTTCAACTGCAGGTCATAGCGAATAAGACCCCCGATGGTCCACAAAAACCTGCAAAAAACGTGTTTTGAAATATTGACCGAATGAATCCGAGAACGCAGTCTATAGTTCCACACATAAGTTCAGCATTCCAACTTACTACCAGACAAACACCTTGGTCGTAAATTGAACGTAGATATTATGTTATTACTACCTACCTCAGTTAAGGCGATTAGTAAAGATTTTTATTTATTTTTTTAGTAATACATTATTTATAGACTTTTTTAAAATTTTCCACAGACCAGGTTCCATGCATTTTTTTTAATATTTATGAATTTATTACATCAAAAAATAATTACAAAGAAGGCAACAATACGTACTTAATTAAGGGACTATTTTTGTTAAACTACATAAAGGCTATATTATTTCTGAGTTTGCATTCCGAGCAGACCGGTCTAAGCAGACAGCACGTTCACGAGTTGACGCATGTAGCAGACATCGGCTTCTTCAACCTTATTTGAGGGAAGATGGCGACCCGCTACACGCAACCGCCGCCGAAACGTTGGCGTACTAACCGCTGTCTAATCCGCATTCATTTTTTTATAGTTAATGATCGACCAACATTCTCCGCCCTGCGCATGACGCTAACCCTCATGGCGATGCAGACTCTATCCGGGTGCTTCGCCCTCATGAACTACGCGGCGAACGTGTTCGAGCGAGCGGGCACTCTCTGGAGCCCTAACACGCTGGCGCTCTTAGTCGGCTCCCTGCAGCTAGCGGGCTCCTTCTTCACTACGGTTTTCATTGAGAAGTTTGGCCGAAAGGTTGGTCAATCTCTATTATTTTTAACAATACTACTTAGGTATATAAATGCGAAAGTTTCTGAGTATGATTGTTACTTTTCCACGCTCAGAAGGGTGACCAATTTTAAGAAAGTTTGGTGGATGTAGATGAGGCGCTGGATTAACCCATACAATACCTACTTTCATCATCATCCTTCGCCACGGGTGTATCCGCAGGGCATAGCTAGTAAACCAATAAAACACGCAATACACTCATATACCCGCACTGCGAGTAAGCCTCCCTGTGTCGCAGGAGGCATGGAAGCATACAAGCACAACATCCAAGACCCGACTACAATAAAATCCGTCAGTATATTTGACTTCTTAGTATAATCTAAACTTAAATGAGTACCTGCCACAGATCAAATAAACAAGGATAGATCTCTATGGGACCTGCCTTTTCACCTACATCTGTTAGCAAATATAGCTTATGTTACAGCCCGCGGCATGTAACTCTAGCGCTGACCGTTATTGCGCAGAAGTCAAAAATTGGGTATCACAGGGGGGCTAGAGGGACGAAAGACTCTTGTCTCACTCTGTCACATGGAAGACGAGGGACTCTTGTCTCTCTCTGTCACATGTGCGCGACTGTACCCATGCGCAGCTATCCCCTCCACATTTTGCTCAGCGCTAGTTACGTGCCGCGGGCTGTACACCAGGTTTTGTATCGCAGCTTTATCTTAATATGCTCTTTTGTAAGTCCCAATAAATAAATACTACCTAGTGTATCTACTTACTTATTTACCCCTACGGCGGCGTAAAATACTAGTATCTACGTAAGTACCTACCTTAAACAGTTGGTAATTTTTTTTTTTATTAGTTTTCGGAATCGTATGTGCAATTGAACATTGGCTATTCCTCAAGATAAGTACTTACGTGTTTATATTTATAGTTGCATCAAGTGACATATTTATTCAGGTCAGAGTCAAGTCAAAGTCTGATCAAAGAAAAATTCCAGTAATGCGGTGGATGCAGTACTAAAACTTTCTAGTTTTCTATCCACGAGAACATAATAACACCTTTTCATGATTTTGTACACTTTGCGTCCACCGTCACGAACACGTAACGAATAATAATTTAAAAAATAGGGCAACATTTACACAAAGTTCTCAATGCCAAACTAGGCCGAGCCTGTACTATGAACCTGATATCTGATATAACTACATATATATATATATATATATATATATATAGACACCCAGACACAGGTAAAACAGACATGTTCATGCTCACAAATGTTTGACCTGTTCGGGGAAGAACCCGGTATCAGCGGCTCAGAAGGAAGGGTTGCTATTACTGCGCCAACCGGCCAGTCTGTTACCATTATTACTTGACACGTCAAAACTCAAGCAAACAAACATCTAGGGAAAATAACAAAACAACTGACAGGCATTGTTGGCACTATTACCAATTGTAGAAGGAAAATCTTTATGTATGGTTGAACTGGAAATTTCTCACAATTTACGGTTACTTTGTATCCAAAAAAATACAATTTCTGTACAATAATTCGAATTCGATGCTCAATCCTTTGGTTTCATAGCTTTGGTAATTATTTTCTACCGACTTCCAAAAAAGAATGAGGTACTCAATTTGACTGTATTTTTTATGTTTGTTACCTCATAACTTTCGATTGGGTATACCGATTCTCAAAATTCTTGTTTTTCTTTGTTTGAAAGCTGGTGCTTCCCGTGTAGTCCCATTTAAATTTCATCAAATTCGGTCTAAAAGTTTTTGAGTTAAAGTCCAATAACTGATTTTTACCAAAGTAATGGAATGGAAGTCGGTATTAAATTTTACAAATTGCACTTGTCTTCTTCCTTATACCTTTTATTTTTATACCATTAAAAAAGGAACATAGTTAAAAATATGGTAATACTAGGAATTATACACAAGTTACGGTTACTTTGTATAAAACAACAGTTTCTATTTAAAAATTCGAGTTCAATGCTCAATCCCTTGGCTCACGGTTTTTGTAATTCTTTTAATCTTTTTAAACCTTATAGTCTTATACAATTAATGCTAATTATTTCAGCTCCCTTTGGCCTATAGTTCCGGCGTAGTTTCCGTGTGCATGGCAACCCTGGCTACATGTTTCCTGGTCGGCAGCGAGTCAGTGTCCTGGCTACCAGTAGCTGCGGTCTGTCTTTGCATCCTGGCGTATGGAGCTGGTTTGGCACCAGTTCCAATGGTGCTGATGGCGGAGTGCTTCACCTACCACGTAAGTAATATTAGAAAGAAAGAAAGAAAATATATTTATTCCGAACATCTCACCGGAAGGTTCTTGAGTGGAGACCACAGACTGGCAAGTGCAGCGTAAGTCGTCCACCGACACGGTGGACAGACGACCTGATAAAGGTCGCAGGAAGAAGTTGGATGCAGGCTGCTTCCAACCGGTCCTTTTGGACATTTGTGGGCGAGGCCTATATTCAGCAGAGGACGTCCTACGGCTGAGATGATGATGGTGATGATGTTAACATTTTGCTACTGAGAGTCTGATACATAAATAGCCCTACTAATTAGAAATAGGATCGATTGACAAAAAAACATTCGAGTCTATACTCGTTTTTCTGTACAAAATTTAACATTTCTACTCGTAGTATACTCAAACCTCAGTTGGCTATGATGTTCATACAGTGCGGGGTGCGTCCTGACCGCAGAACGCATCCAGGATGGCAAAGCCTTTACTGATAAACTTGAAAAAAACATGGGTTCAGATTTGTTACCTATATACATTCATAACTAACATAATGAGACCCTTTTTGTGTTTGTAAGAATTCTGCTTGGGTAGATATTGTTAAATTTACACACGTAAACGACGCTTCGGCAACATTTATTTAAAGGGTTTTTTTATAGTTGGGAGAAAAAAACATATGATCGATGATTTGTCGATAAAATTAATTGTATTTTATTTTAATCCCTTAAATTATCTGACATTGTATATCTGTGCCCTGTACCTACGAAGCCCTGTACCTATAACATTAGATCTCAATATTTGCGTCCTTTTCAAACATAAAATATTTTAGTGTAAAATTACTTACTGTAGATATATTTTTGTCCACAGCTCCGAGCCCGAATGGCCGGCGCATCCATGGCATTTTCCTTCTTCTGCAGCTCAATGACCGTGCTGTTCTTTACTCCAGTAGCCAACCAGTTCGGAGCATACGTAGTCTTCTACACTTTCTCCTTAGTCACTCTTCTGGGAGTAATATATACTGTGTTTTACGTGCCAGAGACTAAAGGCAAGAGTTTGAACGAAATCCAGCAATACTGGAAAGGGGAGCCGGAACCAACTTTTGTATGAGATTAATAGATGGATAATTTCAAACATTGTATCCACAGTTTAGCGCGTAAACTAAATTACCTGGAATTATTTTTTAATGTTATCAAAAATTATTGTGCTAACTTAAGCAACCTTACCCTTAGAGTATATACATGAGCAAACTATAGAGCCCGCCTTATTATATAATTGAACCATGAGCACAAGTAGGTATGACCTGCAGGCCTAGACAAAAGATGTTTCTGTTATCGTTAACGCCAAACGACAACTTCAAAATGTATGGCGTTGACATTACCTGTGGAAAAGTCACGTGACGTCGCGCTAAGTTCGTAGACACATTTTTGTCTAGGCCTGCAGCACAGTCGCTAAAGAATACTTGAATATTGAGTCAGCGAGTCGTTTTTGTGATTATTATGGTAAAATGTGAGATGCCAGGTTATTTTCATCGGTAAGTAGTAACATCATATAATACCTATACTTACGATATACCACAGATAAGTGTGTATAAAACATTTGCTTACCACCAGCACGGACCGGAGCGGTATGCGCGCTCTAATTGCTTACTTATTTAATTAAGTATATAATATCACAATATAAATATAGCGAAAGAGTACGGAAACTACCTACAAACGTTCGAAACGGCTCACTCACACAAACATGTGCATCGACGAGAGCCCTAAGCGGTTGTCGCGGTGCTGACAGTAGTGAGGCCGCGTCAAGACGAGTGGTCACGTATAAGTTTATTTCCGCTTAACTAGGTTTAGTTTCCGTATTGTTGCATCTTTATACTATGCATTTACTCTAAGATCCAACCCAATGCAGTAACTTTTGATTACTACCCCAATGCTTAGATATTCTTTTTCCGTATAGGATCGAGTTATTTAGAATATCCGTTATGCGATGCAACTACGTTATCGATTGAAATATGTAAAGTTTACGAATTATATTTATTTAAGTATACTAGTTACGTCCTACAGCTCGGAAAATGTTGATCACCTTGATAAAGTGCACATTTCCTCGCGGCAAAATGTGCCCGATACATTACAATACAGTTAAATCGCTTCAGTGGTTTAATAGTGAAAAAGAACAAAAGTCATACATGCACACAACACTAATTTAAAAAATGCGAAAGTATGTCTGCCAGGATTGACGGCTAGTGATTTATGTTACTTTTCCATGTAACAACAACGCAAAACGCACCACTAGACCAATTTAACTGTACATTAGAACAATATATGAAAAGAATTAACTTTAAAAACGGGATTTTACCATGTAAGTATTGTATTTATTGTGAGCTCTTGATATTTCGGCACAGTTGCATGCGCCATGTTCACGAGTAAACTGAAGTATCTGCGGGTAGGTGTTGTTATGAGCAGACGAAACGGTCTACCCTCTTTCATTCACGTTATTTTTTCACATATTCACAATATATTAAGAACCTACTCGCTAGTGATAGATTATGATGATGATGAATCACAATATATATATAACCTGTTACCCAGGGGAAATGTAGCATTTTAATGGTAAAAGATTTTTGGCATTCTGTCTAGTATTTTTTGAATGTATTTGTTTGAAACAAAAAAATACATAAATTTTTCCACTGTATAATTTTAGTATAGATTACAAATCTTTCCTCTTATAATAGTGTAGGTATTACTACAATAACGTAAAGTTAAAAAAAAATACAGTCGAATTGAGTACCTCCTCCATTTTTTCGATATCGGTAGAAAAATAAATGTATGCCGCGGGCGGAGTTCATAGATAAAATCTAGTTACTTCGAGTCGTAAAATACTCAGATATCTATTTAGATAAATTACGTCAGATATTTGGTAACCAGAAGACTTATCTTGTACAGAGCAAGATCATGATGATAAGCTGTATTACGGCGTATTTTAAGATAAATAAAGATAAATTTGGTTAAGATTACCTACATATGTTATAACTGCATATCAGTGATTTAGCACTAATCTTCTATAGCAAAATGAATACAAACCTTGAGGGCTTTAGAAGTCGCAAGGTTTTGTTTCAATGGTGCTAAAAACGTACTATAACACCTTTTTTTATAGTATACAATCGCCTACAATAAGATGTATACATTTCCCAATCCAAAAGTGCATCAGCATTAAATTTCAATAAAAATTGACATTAAATTTATTCTAAAATGAAGTTATTTATATTATTTTACTGTTTTAAAAAATAAATCCTTATCTACATCGTTATAAAATATAGTATTGAAAATTTAGGGGAATGTATACATCTTATTGCAGGTTTTGTCAGGCGACTGTACATATATTTAAAAAAAATTAAATATTTATAGTAGATCCAACCGTTTATCCTCTTTTTGACAGATCTAATTTGTCAGTTAAAGTGTTGTGACCAAGTGATTATAGTGGACACGATTTCGATTCATTTTTCTATCGAGTCTGTGCGGAAAGAGAATAGTCCTAGGAATGGCGCCATGACCATGGCTATTGGCCATCTAGAAATACGTCAGCCAATGGGGAATGTTGAAAGGGCGTGGACAGGCCGTCATGGCATGGCCATCTAGAAACGCATCAGCCAATGGGAAATGCTGACGCATTTCTAGATGGCCATGCCCAGATGGCGAGGCCACGCCGTCCGGTTACACCCGTGTAGTTTCCAAGGTAAGCTATCAAATTCTGAGTTATAAGTTTTCACTTCTATCGGCAATTCCTATGACTGCCAATTTTTTTGTCTATGGGTAAGCAGTAGTATTTTATCAAGGTAGTAAAACTCAATGGTCCACCGCCGTTTTGTATTTGTCACTGTCACTCGCAACAAGACGCCCGTGCTAGTAATTATTTGCTGAGTTTTATATTGGAACTATAAAATGCCGAAAGGATCAGTGCTGAAAGGACAGACGAGAGAAATGGTGATCAAGCTTCGTAATTACTTTGAAGCAGAGTATCAAAATGGCGGCCCGCTTTTACCATTGTCGCAAGTGAGAGAGCGCGTTGCGGCCGCGTTAGGTATTAGTGCATCTACGATTACAAAAATTACTACCGAAGCCTACGGAACAAGCGGCATGCAGGAGAATAAGCTTCGTACGCCGAAGAAAAAACGCCAACCACGTCGTGTGACTTCGGTTGACAACTTTGACGCAGACGCTATACGCCGTCATATATATAACTATTACTTACGTAAAGAAGTTCCAACACTTAAAAAACTTGTTGCTTCTTTGCGTGAATGTGATTTGTTCCGAGGTCAAAAATCGTCATTGGTAAAGGTCTTGAATGAAATTGGATTTACTTATAAAAAATCGGACAAACGCAAAATATTGATGGAGCGTCGCGACGTAGCTTTTGCTCGTTGCGAATTTTTGAGCGAAGCCAAAAAAATTACAGATTGGTCAAATGTTGTTTTCACTGACGAAACTTGGCTGAATGCGAACCACACAGTGTCTAAGAGCTGGACTGATGACACCGCTGCTTCCACTACCTCAGTACCGATGGGAAAAGGAGAACGTCTAATCATTTGCCATGCAGGGTCTGTGAAAGGATTCATGCCAGATGCTTTGTTGGCCTTTAAATCCAAAAAAACAGTTGAGTACCACGAAGAAATGAATTCTGAGGTTTACGAAAGTTGGTTTAAGGAAATGGTACAATCATTGGAAGAACCGTCAGTTATTATTATGGATAACGCATCCTATCACTCACGCCAAATTGATAAAATGCCGACCCAGGCCGACAAAAAACAAGTAATCATTGACTGGCTTCAACGACATGGTGAAAATGTTGATAACTCCTTACTAAAAGTACAATTACTAAATATATTACGAACAAAAAAACACTTCCCAAAACGATATGTGATCGACGAAATAGCTGCAGAACATGGTCATTGGGTTCTTAGACTTCCACCCTATCATTGTCAATACAATGCCATTGAATTAATATGGGCTCAAGTTAAAGGACACGCTGCTAGAAATAACACAAAACCCCCATTCACGGCAAACAAAATGGTAAATTTATTAAAAAATGCATGTGTGAAAGTAACTGCGGAAAGCTGGCAAAATGTAATTCAAAAAACACAAGAAACTATAATGGCAGATTGGGATAAACACGTGGCGATAGATTATATGAGTCAACAATTAATTATAAATGTCGGCAATAGCTCGAGTGACAGCAACGATGAATCTGATTTTGATTAATAAATAAATAAAAATAAAAGATTAGATTTCGTTTGCTTAAATTGGAATTGGGGTTGCTCAAACTTTACTATTTTCTGGTACCAAACGGCAGACTTTAATGTCTGCCATCCCCAGCGAGCAACACGGAAGGGAGTAGCCTTAGCTAAAAAATATTGTTCAAATCTTTCTGTCATTTCTTGCGGGAGGGGAAGTTGCACACTAGCGCAAAGCCGCACTATTACATACAAAACATACCTGTACCGATCCATTGCCGATCATACTCACACAACCAAATCACTAACACATAAAAAATAAAGCACCATTCACAAATCTAGCCCCGCCCTCACCCCACAGTATATTATCAAACTCCATGGTCCATGCGGACTTGTACTTTGACAGAGGGGAAACGCTGTGTATGCCTACTCCCTTCCGTGTTGCTCGCTGGCCATCCCAGATTTAACCGGTAACAGCTTCGTCAAGTATGACTTGTACTTGTAATCATCATAGTCATCATAACCTTGTTCTTTTTTGGATATACACCAGGAGATAAACACGTCTTCAAATAATGCTGTATGTTTTCCTGAGGCGCATCAATATAACGGTTTTACATAAAAATAAATCCGATATTATGTGCCGAGAACGGAAAACACCCGTGTAAAAATAGTTCATAAACAATATCGATATCTCAATCGTAACTTCGTAACATCACTATGTTGATAGCCATAGAACGTAATTTTTTAAAAACGTTTGTTATTTTATGGAATTTATAAAAAAACTACTGCACTTATGGACTCATTTTGTGAAAGATGATTATTATACGGGATCAAGGAGCAAATTTAAGCAGTTGTCATATTTTTAAAACCTCGCATTTATAAGTTAACTTTTGCGTAACATCGTCATGTTACGTTCTATTGGTGCTGTCAAAAAGAGGATAAACGGTTGGATCTACTATAATTCAAAATAAGCAGCGAGATAGGGTTCGTTCATTGCTTTGTGCATGCCCTCCGGAAAAAATAAACAAATATGTGGGTAGTTTGACCTACATGGGCCCCGTCTCACAAAAAATTGCCAACATACTCAGGAAAAATAACATCCACGTGGCCTTCCGAACAGACCAGAACTTACAACATATTTGTAATGGTAAAGATCGTCTTGAGGATGGGAAAAAGTCGGGTGTTTATAAACTGGTCTGTGACGATTGTAACGGTGTTTATGTGGGTCAGACAGGCCGTAATTTTGATATTAGATTTAAAGAACATGTTTCAGCTTACAGGAATGACCACCCTGACCAGTCTCATTTCGCTAAACATTTACTCGATACCGGTCATTCGTTGCGCAACAACAACACTTTTAAGATTTTACATGTTTGTGAAAAAAGCTTTCGGTTAAGTGTGTTGGAACAATTAGAGATTTTAAAACATAATAATAATAATCTTACACTATTGAATGACCAAACCAACATGGTTTCATCTCCATTATTGCGTATATTTTCCCAAAATCCGTCACCAACAACAATATAGCAGCGGCCGGCGCGCGTGCAGTGAGTCACAAGGTGGCGGAGTCTGCTTGCTATATAAGCGAGCGATTTTGCGTTGTTCTCTCTCCAATAGGGACTTTAAATAGAGACCCCGCTTCACGGACTCTCAAATTCCCTCCTCCGGCTCCCTCCCTCCGAGGGCGCCCTTCGGTTCTTCGGCGTTCAAGCCGTTAGATAGCCCTCTCTCCCCCGACCCTGCGCCCTATGCGCCCCGCGCTCCCCGCGCACCTCTACCACCCCGCGATCGTTCTCCAGTCCTTCGGACTGAGTACGAACGCGCCTACGACTCGGCATCCAACTCGGAGAATGAGATGGATGTAGAGTTCTCCCGCTCCCGCGCTAACTCTGTTGGCAACATCTCCAACGACGGGTTCACTACCGTCGGAAAGAGAAAGCGCGTCCCCAAAGCCGCCTCAGAGGCTCCCTCACCGCCACCCAAAGCGGCCTGCACCGCCCCGGGAGCGAAGCCATCAGGCTCTCTCGCTCCCACCTCCCGCGACCCTCTCGCTCACTCCGATGCTCCCGCAAGCATCGCCGCGTCTCAACGCGACGTCTCCTCTCAAGGAGCGTCAGTTAGACGCGAGAAACCGCCGCCGCCTCTGTTCCTTCAGGACAAGGCGAAGTGGGACATGGTCTCACGACTATTGACGGATCGTAAGATCCAATATACTAGCGCCCGCTCAACCCAACTGGGTATCAAAGTCCAGGTGCCGACCCCAAGCGACCATAGGGTGCTCACCAGAATTTAAAAAAACGAGAGTATAAGCTTTCATACTTATGCTCTCGAGGAAGAGAAGGTCCTACGCGTTGTCATACGCGGCGTACCAAAAGAGGTGCAAACCGACAGTGTCCTCGCCGACTTGAAGGCGCAAGGCTACCCCGTCCGCGAATGCCACCGGATGTACAGTGGCAAAGATCGCAAACCCTACGACCTACTATTGGTCATTCTCAATCGCACGCCAGAGGGCAAAGCGATTTTTAATGTCAAAACGGTAGTGAACCTCTCGGGGATCACCGTTCAACCCCCATTCCGAAACCGAGCACCTGGCCAGTGTCATAACTGCCAACTATACGGTCATGCCGCCCGTTTCTGTTTCGCCCGCCCGAGGTGCGTCAAGTGCCTAGGGGATCACGGGACAGCCCAGTGTTCTCGCACTAGGGACTCATCAGACCCGCCTAGTTGTGTCCTCTGCGGCACACAGGGACATACCGCCAACTACCGCGGTTGCCCTAAGGCACCCCGCGCACCCAGTGGGCCGGCTAGGAGGCCTATTCCCCCTCCTCGCCCGGTCACTACCCGCTCACAAGGCAACGGCCCTAAGCCTAACCTTACACCCGCACCGCAGGCAACACCTGTTGTTCCCGCGCCCGCGCCCGCGCGCAACGCTTGGTCCAAGCCCTTGAGCATGGTACAAGCAAGCGCCCCCTCACCCCCGCCCGCCCGCAGGCCTCTGCCAGCGCGCCGGCTCCTAAGCCCAAACCGCCGCTCTCTAGGCCTCCAATGGCTGGGCTCATGGACGCCCCAGGTCAATCTGACCTGGCGGCCGACATAGCCCTTGTCATGGACTACGCGATGGTCATAGACGTGGACGAAGTACGTGCATTCGCGCACAAACTTCGTACTGCCACAAACGACCAAGACCGCTTGCGAGCCACGCTCACACACGCGGGTTTAATCAGCGCAGTGAGGCGCTACGCCCTCCCCAGCGTTTCTTAGGTATCATCCAATATGGATAGTACATCGAAACGAATTAAGCCCCACTCAGTCACCGTAGCGACTTTCAACGCTGACGGCCTCTCTAGTCAAAAGGACGAAGTTCACGAATTTTGTAAGACCCATCAGGTCGATATCCTATGCGTGCAGGAGACCTTTCTGAAACCAGGTACAGCGAACCCTAGGTTTGCAAATTACCGTTTGGTTCGTAATGATAGAGTGGCCACCCCAAAAGGTGGCACTCTCATCTATTACAAAAGAGCTCTGCACTGTATCCCAATTGTTACTCCACCACTTAGAATACTAGAAGACTCTGTTTGCTTTCTAGCGATGTCAGGTCATCAACCTGTCATCATAGCCTCATGTTACCTCCCCTCTGGTAAAGAACTATTACAGACAGACTTGGAAGCCCTCTTCTCTCTAGGAAGCTCCGTCCTTCTGATCGGTGACTTCAACAGTAAACATGTCATATGGAACTGTACTAGTAACAATAGTAATGGTAAAATCCTTGAAGGCTTGGTCAGCCACTTAAACTTTGATATTCTCTCCCCTCTGGAGCCCACAAGATATCCCTATGTTGACAACCAACGACCAGACATACTTGACATAGCACTTCTCAAGAACGTCACCCTCCGGTTGCGCTCTATAGAAGTGTTACACGAACTGACTTCAGACCACCGCCCTGTATTGTTGAAATTAGGCCCCGACCCGACGGACATAACCCTTATCACTAGAACGGTAGTGAACTGGAAGCAACTGGGGGAATCCCTCCAAGCTATCAGTTCACCCGCTCTCGATAGAATCCCCGATGACATATAGACAGTAGAAGACGTGTCAATTGCGATCGAGGCTCTCAGTGACCACCTCCGCACCGCAGTAGGTGAATCCTCAAAGCAGGTCCAAGTGGCGGATGGTCGCCGCTTTGAACTGCCCGAGGGTGCGAGGAGGTTACTGACAGCTAAGAACGCCGCCACTAGGGCGTATGACTCGATGCCAACCCCAGAGAACAAAGCCACCATGCGCTATTTACAGCGTGCTGTAAGGAAACGCATGAGTGAGCTGCGTGATCAAAGGTGGGACGACAAACTGTCAGAGATTGAGCCAACTCACCAGGCATACTGGCAGTTGGCTCGAACTCTGAAATCTGACGGACAACAGACAATGCCTCCACTCATTAGGCCACCTCCCCTCTCCATAGCGTTCCTTGACGAAGACAAAGCCGAGTGTTTAGCTGATAGCCTTGAGGCTCAGTGTACTCTAAATGTAGATCACGTCGACCAGAAACACCTCGATTCGGTGGAATCTGATGTCGAACGTAAAAGCTCTATGTCCATATCTGACCTCCCACTCCTCCCACCGGTAAAATCATCCGAGGTTGTGTCTCTGATCAAGAGCCTCAAGACCCGTAAATCCCCTGGTGCTGATGGTATCAGCAACAAGGTGATTAAACACTTCTCAGTCCCACTAGTCCATCTCTTAGTTAGCATCTTCAATGCGGCTATGAGCAACTGCTCCTTCCCAGACACTTGGAAGCATGCCATTGTCATTGGTATTCACAAACCAGGCAAACCGGCAGCCGAGCCCTCCAGCTACCGTCCCATAAGTCTCCTCAGCTCTCTGGGGAAGATTTACGAGCGGCTCATTGTGAACCGACTCTGGTCCCACGTTAGGTCCAATAACCTCCTTCCCGATGAGCAATTTGGTTTTAGAGCCAAACACTCTTGCGTCCAACAAGTGCACCGCGTAACGGAGCACATCCTAGGCGGTTTCAATAAGAAACCAAAGCCCCAAGGGACCATAGCTGTCTTCCTCGACGTAGCGAAAGCGTTCGACAAAGTCTGGCACAACGGCTTGATATTCAAGCTGTACCAACTGGGTGTGCCAGACCGTCTTGTACTCATCTTACAAGACTTTCTCAGGGATCGAACGTTTAGCTATCGCACCGAGGGAACGCTCTCCTCCCCGCATCCCATTCACGCAGGTGTCCCTCAGGGCTCTGTACTCTCACCCATTCTCTTCTCGCTGTACACCAGCGACATCCCACGATCTGAACCTAATGTTCAGATCGCTCAGTTTGCGGATGATACTGCAATCTACTCTACTGGCTGGTTCAAGGTCAGGCAAAGATGCGCCATCCAACGAGCCATCACCGTAATCGGTGCATGGTTTCGTAAATGGCGGATTGCAGTAAATCCTAGCAAAAGTGCAGCAGTGTACTTCACTGAGACCCGGCGGAATCTCATGCCGTCACCCACAGTCCTATTCGGCGAACCCATCCCTTGGGCTAAATCTTCCAAATACCTGGGCGTCACCCTTGATCGCCAACTCACTTTCGCGAAACACATCCAGATTGTTCGCAATAGGGCGGCCTTCATTATGGGTCGTCTTAATCCCCTCATAGGCAAAAACAGTAAAATGTCTCTTAGAAATAAGACGACTCTTTACAAACTTTGCATCCGCCCAATCATGACTTAAGCATCTGTAGCGTTCGCCCATGCTCAGAAACACGACCTCCACAAACTGCAAGTGATTCAGAATCGCTTTATGCGCAGGGCAGTGGGCGCTCCGTGGTACTTGCGGAACGCCGAACTGCACTCCGATTTCACCCTCCCCTCTATTACGCAGTATATGAAAGACTGCTCCCGCCGCCACTTCAACAAAGCTCCCCACCACTCGAATCCCCTCGTGGTCGAAGCGGCGAACTACTCCACTGACATAACCGATCCCCACTTCCTTCCCCCCCGTCGCCGTCCAAGGCATATTTTGGGTGACCCGGACGACCCCATCGCAGCCGTTACTTCGGCAGCTTTAGCGTCGTCCCAAGGGAACCCCGGTAATGGTTGTAGACCCGACCAGGGCTGTGATCCCGATCGCATTGTAGGCTCCGGCCGAGATCTTCTTCGCAGCCCCAGTCGCAGTCGAGGTAATTCA
Source organism: Selenia dentaria (assembly GCA_917880725.1). Lineage (NCBI taxonomy): Eukaryota > Metazoa > Arthropoda > Insecta > Lepidoptera > Geometridae > Selenia > Selenia dentaria. The sequence continues at coordinate 12,834,234 of OU862897.1, read as the reverse complement.
CACACACACGATTGTAGTCCCAGCCACGGTGCGGGTGGGAGTATACACCGCGGCCCCGGTCGCGATGTATCCTCCGGCCCAGCAAATGGCTGCGGACGAGGTAACACTGGTTTTCTATGTAGTCCCAGCCACCATGGCTGTGGGCGAGGTATTACACATTCTTATTGTAGCCCCACCCAAAGTACAGTCATGAGTGTACAACGCGACGATCCTGGTCGCGGTGTGGACCCATGTCGCGGAAATGGGAGGAGGCGAGGTACACAAGGTTATGATTTAGTGGTAAACACAGTCAAACACCGAGCTCGCCGGCGAGCTCGAGGCAAAAGTTATGTCTTGGTTAGATTCTCTCCAAATAGTCGTAGAGTTAAAATTCATAGGGCCCACTTTCAACGGTACACTTATGTATCGGGGCGATTCTCTCCTACTCCCCTCTCTCCTGGCGACGGCCCAAGCCGAGGTCCGTACCCTAGTGGTGCCCTTGAGCAAGTCGCCTACTCCTCTCCTTGCGGCGAAGCGTCTTCAACGCTCGCCTTAGGCGGTGCGCCCACTGCGCCCGCATCTGGCTGAGTGCCATCTGCGCTCGCCAACCGTCCGGTGACGCTGTAAATGCCGGTAGAGGCAAACAGCATTAGTCCGTTCTAAAAAAAAAAAAAAAAAGTTGTTCTCTCACTGTCGGTCTAGCGCTCGACGAGTCAACATCTCCTGAGGATGCCTCGTGTAGAGGCGAAACACGTGTCGAATCGGTTTTGGTTTATTTGGGGTTTCTTGTGTTTTTTATTTTGTATTTTTCCTATTAGCATTTTATGCGGGAGGGAGGGTGGTGCACGCCCCCAAATAGGCCAAAATCATTGTTTTCTTTTCAGCGGAAGTGTCGCTAAATATTTTTTAATATCGTTTTTTTAATCGAAGACGACCTTATTTAGTTTAATTAGGTACTATTGTATTATCTGTTTACAACAACCAACTGAAAAACCAATCCGATGAAATAATAGACTAGTTTTACTTAATATTTCATGAATTTTTCAGCCAAAAACATCATGTAAACAGACTAACCCTTTGCGTACCATTGACGTAATTAGCGTGCGTGTCATTCATAAATCTTTTGTTTCAATTATCACGGTATAGGAAGGGTTAACGTGTACTAAAGTGAATGCCTCACATACAACCAGTTGCAGAAAGTACTTCATTAACAGTTCATTACTTAATCCAGCTTGAGTGATAATAAAATCATTATTTTAGTAACGTTGCACAAAAGTCGATTATTTTATAAGTTGACATCATAATGATCCTTTAGCTAAAGCCGGCATTTAAACAACGTTGCGTAAAATATTTTAAAAGAGAATGAACGATAAACAGATACAACCTTCTTGGGACTGAACATTTGGCGTTTTTTTTATTTTGCTATTTATTAAACAAATATTTTTTGAATTATAAAAAAAAAACGCAAACAGCGTTTAGCTTGTCATTATCAAATAGGTGTCAAAAAGGGAATGTTTTTTTTCTTTGTACTTGGACTCGTTGACATGACTATAGTTTTGTACGTGGAAAAAAAAATACAAAACAAAATAATTAAAATATTGTTAAATTAAACGAAAACGAGAAGCAAGTAAAACATATACGATACATTACTATAGATATAATGTAAATAGGGCGAATTCTGTGACACTACTAAACTTTCAATGAAATTTAAACATTTTACTGAACTTATGAAAATGCTATATTGACAAGGTCTGATCGCACAGAGTATTAGAAACATTATGCAGCACTATAACCTAAAAACGGTTGGTGTTTTGTATAAATAAAAAACTTGATATTTTTCGTAATTTTTTTACTGTTTTTTGACATAGGTTATATAGACATGGCTTCACTTTGCCAGTTCGTGACTTACTTTCTGTACAATTGTAGAAACTGTTGATGGAAAGATCGCGTCGCGAAGTATAAGGTATATGACGCTCAGACAGATCAATAACTGTGTGTTTATTAATCATCAATGACTTTATTTCTTTTGGTCGTTGGTTCCAAAACAATAATATATTTGATTTGCAGAACTACACCTTTGGAAATCTGCTACTATACACGAAACTCTTCACTGTTGTTTGTTAAATAAAATGTACTTTACTTTGTCCGAGATTTGGCGGTGGGAACGTAATCTTCTGCATGAGACAATGAAAAAAAAAAAACGTAAATTCTACTAAAGTCGGTATAATGGATTATTGTTGACTAATTAAGTTTTAATTCCTGATCTGTCAATTTAACGTCTCAATAAACACTAATTATGTTCTAAAGGCGCTTTGTGCAACGCAAAATACACGATTAATGACATATTGACGTTCCATTAGATACATTTAATGGAACTTTAAAATCTGATGAAATTTTCGTATGTGCAAACTTAAGTAGTGCGGTTGCATGCAATCTGGGCTCAGTCGCGATCGTGCCGCCGCCCGCGCGCCCGTGACTAGCCGTCGCTGTGAATTTTATTAAATGAAATATGTAAATGGATGCAAACATTTATACTACAGAAACTATAATATATATAAATATAATATATATAATATAATATATATAAACTATATTAATAAGAATTTCAGAAATCTATTAATGACTTGCCACATTTGTGGAATAATAAAATATGGCGTATTTTTACTTTTCTTTGCAGCTGATATTTTTTCTTTGTGAAAATAATTGACACGCCATTGTTCCTTCCTATCCAAATTTCTCTAGGCTAGTAATATAATGATTTTAATTATTAAATAACATAATAAAAGGTATTATATATTGTAGTATTGCTGTGCATCTATTAATGTTCAAAGTAAAAATTTATGTTTATTGTCTCTCAGTCTCAGTAGTAGTTCAGCGAACTCAATTTCAAGACCCGTTTTTTAATATTTGGACAGCATTTGAGCCATTTTCATACACGTGTGCACGCTGTGGCGATCCAACGCGGGATGTAATTGTAACCGCCGCGACTACAGCAGATTGCTACATGTTGCGTTCGGGGTTGCTTCGTATGTAGACACCTTTAGATCTGCCGGTCCCCAATCTATTCTAGCTTAGGTATCTTAAAGTAATTCCAGCCTCCTGACATTACAAAGACTTTTGATTTTTCGTGCTCTACATAAACAATTTCACCAATGTGTAAACATTTATTTTTTGCGACTACGTCTGCGCAGGATTAGTACTTCGAGTAGCTTAATATTTCTCCAAGGGCATATCTATCTTAAACTTTATACCAAAATGTCAAAAAATATGTAGGTACCTACATGGTCAAACGCAATTGCTATAAGTAATAGTAACAATAATATTAAAATAAAAATTAATCACCATGGAAAAAAACTGTCATTACATTTCATCACCCTTGACGGTCGCCGAACACGTCATCTAGTGTATCGAACTGTCAAATTGGCTTGGCTTTTGACTAAGCTATCAGAAACTGACGCACACCTTGACAGAATTGTCATTACGATCTTGACGTAGGCTGAGATCTTATTATTTTGTCTATGCTGTGCCCAAGCATATTACGCTTTTCACCCGCTTGGTGATGGATGATGATGATGATGAAAAGTATCCTGTGTTAAACCAGTGCCTCATCTACCTCCATACCAAATTTCATCAAAATTGTCCCAGCCGTTTGTGCGTTAATGAGTAACAAAGATCCAGACATCCACACTCACAAACTTTCGAGTTTATAATAGTATTAGTAGGATTAAAATAAAAAAATGACGAAAGTATATGCTTTTACATGTAAATACTTATCTACTCTGTCTTATTTTCTACTCAAATAATAAGTCTTCGGTAGTATAGTGGTAAGTATCCCCGCCTGTCACGCGGGAGACCGGGGTTCGATTCCCCGCCGGAGAGAAACTTTATGCACTTCTAAATTTTATTATTATTATTATGACGCCGTTCGCGAAGCTCGGCCTTCGCCTTTGCCATAAGCTCCTATCTTTTCTTGGTTTTTCATTCATAAGAACCTTCTAACAATAATTTTAATATCACAACAAAAAATAATTAGCGAGATTGTTCCATCCGTTCTCAAGTTATAGTGTTACCAGGGTTCATTTTTATATCAATAGATTCCAAACATTCGTTATTTTTTATTTCTTTTCCCCCGTGCACCAAAATATTGACTACCTACATTGAGCACCTAAGTACTGAGCATTCGTTTTCCTCAGTAGGATTTAGGTTTTTTTAATTGGAAAGATTGTTCACGTAACAGATTATTTTTATTTTTTCCTTGCAATTTGCGCTTAGAACGAATTATTTATGTAGGTACATTAGGTACTTATTCTAGGAAGTTAGGTACACATCTTAAGGGCCTTAGATACGCCAAAATACACCTGAAATCACAATCTAACATATTTGGCCAGAAAGATGCTCGAAAATAAAATGTTAGGCGAGTATTCATTTCAAAAAATTCTAACAAAGTATCTGATGATCAACACCTACGCGACTTGTACCCAAAGTTTTATTTTCCAAATGATCTGTCTACGTCCTACAATCAAGTAACGTTAATACAACGGCTGTTTTATTTGTAGAACTTCCGGTAAGGTAGTTATTTTATCAACTGACTTCCAAAAGGAGGTTCTCAAGTCACGCGTATTTTTGTTTATGTTTGACTTTTAACAGAGTATAGTAGATTGATAATAATTATCAATCGGACTATAGATATATAATATATATACAAGAATTATTCTTATTTGTTTAATAGAGTATACTTCCGAGGTGGTCCCATTTAAATTTCATGAAATTTGGTCAAGCTGTTTTTGATAAAGTGATTCTTCTATCTTGATGATATCATGGTTTGCGGTGCATGGCAATCGATCACGTAAGTAGCGAGGGACATTAAAGAAGGTAAAACAAAATATTTTACCGATTCAACACTAAAAAGTGTGAAATTAGTTGTTGATGTTGATGCCATGATAGTGCAAAAGTACCTATTATCACAATATTGTGCGCATGGTACCTTCGACTTCGACACATTATTTCACACTATTAGTGTTGAAGTCGGTTTCATTTTTAGGTTGAAAAAAATTATAAGCTGCTAATGTACTAAACTCTATAACTAATCATTACAATGAGTAGGTAACCATAAAAATTTCCTCCATGGTAAAATTCGCAAAAGATTACTTGGGGCGCACACATAACCGAATGTTTATGGTGCTAACATAATACAAAAGTTGCGAACCGCGCCGCGAGCAATGTGTTCTATTTTTGGGCAGATTGCTGCGACACCAGCACCACCCTCTCCATATCTCCCTTGTTTCTGTGATCTGTGGTTTGCGCCGAGAGCCGGACTTTTCTAGCGTCGCATATAAAACTAACTAATAAATATTCCAACTGTACATACTTCGCAAGACTTTTCTTTCTGTCATTCACACAGGTCCCTCTATTCATGACAATATTCCAACTTTGTTTTTAAGTACCTAATATTTAACATGGTTACATAGGTGTTAAAAACGGTGCAAATAGTGGATTTACTTCTAGCTGTTTTGTAACGATTCCAAAAGAATCTACAACTGTCAGACTTATGTCCATACTTTATCCTAATTTGACTGGACCACGCTTTTTTGTCAATCAATTAGCCAAGTAATTACTCGCCTAAGGCAGTGGTCCCACCACCGACGATGAACGAGAAGCGAGCAGAGCTAGGAAGTAGAAACGAGTTGGCGAGCAGCGGGAAGCTAGTTACTCGCTTACTCGCTGGCGGTGAGACCACTGCCTAATGATAAGCGTCACACTAGCCTATGACAGTTCAATGCCACACACAGAGTTTAACTACAACAGTTCAAAACCTTGCATGTATAAATCAAACTTTATATTCTTGTACCATTCAATCCACAGACATCAAAGTAGTAAAACGAAAACTGAAATAAAATCATTTGATAAATTAAAATCTATTTATTATTAGACCATCCTCCTCAACAGCTCATTGATCTTGTCCTCGCGGTTTCCGAAGTCTCCACCATCAACGTAATGGATGGTCTTCTTGCGCCACCCACCAGTTGGGTTGTTGAGCTTGAACGGCCATAGGAAGTTGCTGGCATACTGGAAGCAAGATATTAAAATTTTAATGGACTCGGCATATTTAAAATACCAGTTTTTTCTCCACTGCTGAGGTTAGATGCTAATTCATGGAATCTATTTAGTATATGTGTATCAAAACTAAAACCCCCTCAGCGATATTGACTGCTCCGAACCCCACAATCAAATATTGTAGGTACAAGATAAGCTTCATACATGAGTTTGATAAATCATAATTTTGTTTTTAACAGTGAACTAAGTTGATTGGATCTGAACAATACAGCAAGAAGTGTGTGTGTTATATGGGATAACATCAAAACAAGGTATTCAGGTCCCAAACTAGGCAGAGCACAGGCTCTGCCACACATACTATGGTAACCTGATGACTGATATACATACTTATATACATCACACCTAGGCGCAGATCAAACAGGCATGTTAAGCACACAAATGTTTGACCTGTCTGGGACCTAAAAACGGGATCAACAGCTCAAAATGCAGGGGTATTACCAACTGCTCCAGGCGGCCAGTCGGTGAGGTTTGAACAGCAAGCAGAAAACTAATGCGTGTGAATGCGTTGACGTGACTAGTTGAGATCTAATACTTAGTTGACAAAATAATAGCAATTGTTTTGTGGCATTGAAGGAAATAGTTGCCATATTTTTCTTACAACCAGAAAGTTTAAAGTTTAATAAACAATAGGTATTTGATACCAATGTTCGAGTGCTAGGAAAGTTGACTCCGCATGTTGCGGGTCACCATAGGGGCACTCGGTCACTTTGTGCTCATAATGTGCCCATTCCACTATGTAAGCAGGTAGGCTCGTGCAGAGCACATGTATGTGATTGAATTATTGTTTGTTAACCATGTTTAGATTATTCTTCTGATACAGATAGTGTTATTTATTCTATTTCACCTGGTGATTGGAGGAAAGCATATTAACCCTTCCTATACCGTTATAATTAAAACAAAAGATTTATGAATGAAACGCACATACATTTAAGTCTCTGGTATTCAATGGGTTAAGTAAGTTAATCTTAACTGTGTAATCTTAACCATATTCATCATCAATCATTTTATATTGCGACATTGGCGATATTGCACATAAAAGAGAAAAAAAATTGGATTGGTCCATTTTAATCATGCATTAGTTATTTGGCCTATCTCAATTGCAATTTTGTTTACATAAAGACTTCTTTCTATATTTGTCTCCTTCACCAATCTCACCTTGAACTTCTCTCCAACAGTGAAGATCTCATGGATGAGGTCCTCAACACAGATGATGTTGCTTTTGCCAAGTTTCTTCTCAATAATGGTATTAGAGCTGATGGGCACTCGCTGTCCATCAACCTTAGCAAAACCACGCTTGTAGATCAACTGAAACACAAATAAATTGCATGAACAGATGGAATTGAAGAATTACCTTCCATAGTTGAGTGGGACTGCCTAACATTAACTCAAACCTCGACTAGCACTCCAACTGCCATGGAAGGCTTATTAGAGCTTATCATTATGCGAAAACTTCCCTATCTTTAACTATTACTTGAATTAAACTCGTGTCAACCAATGCATAAGGCTTAATATAGAGTACTATCTTCGCCCCGCAGTTTCACCCATGTGGTGATGGATGATATAAAATATCCTATGTCCTTCCCTGGGATCTATCTCCTTGCCAAATTTCATCACTATCCATTCAACCGTGATACGGTAACAAACAGACACAGTGACAGAGTTACAAATATTTGTTATTATTAACACAAAAAATAATTAATACGGATATAAATTTATAAAGACATCACGCCATCCAAATGAACACAATGATGTTCAATTTTAAAAATATTGCTAAAAAACTATTAAAGCAATGTTTCGAACATTGCTATATTAGTCTTCTACTCAGAAAGTTTACTCTGCATGATGAAGGGCACCATAGGGGCACACTGTCTTTCTGTGCTCATATTCTACACTCTGCAAGCAGGTGGGATTGTGCAGAGCATGTTGAAAACAGTCAGATTTACAAAAAATTATATGGTATGGTTATATCTCTTTCAATACAGTCAATAATGTTACAGATGTAATAAATAAAACTGAAAATTTTATTGAAAAAAAAATCGTGATAATTTTGCTGTATTCTTGCAAAAAGCTATGTTGAAGGAATATAAAGATGTATAACACTTATTTATTGTTATCTTACCTCGCGCACACTCTTCAAGTTGGGGTATCCCCACGCGATGTAGGGTTCGGCGATACGCATCATGTTGACGGTGGCCTTGTTGAGACGTACGAAGACGCCATTGTTGATCTGCCTCAATCTGAACAGCTGGAGGACTTTGCGGACCTGTCAAGAAAATAGTATTATACTCCTGTTACTTTATAGTAGATTAGGAACCAAGGGAGTAAAGCAGTGTCTTACGTCATGGGCGGTATATTGAACCCTGAGTGTAACGTGGAAACTTGGGTTAATCCCTGAGCGCAGCGAGGGGATTAAAATTTAATTCCCGAGCGTAGCGAGGCATTTATGTACGAGTCCTGAGTGAAGCAAGGGGTTAAAGCCGCCCAAGACGAAGACAGGCTTTATCCTCGAGGTGTATACTCTACTTTTCATACCTAGACAATAAAAACTCAAGAGTTGTAAAAGAGCAGTTATATAGTTAAAAGTAAAATACATTAATAGTTAATATTCATATTGGACACATTTGTACCGTTATAGAGGGACAGAGTAATATTTTTGGAAGGAGCATTTCATGGAAAACACTGTTCTGGACTTTCGCGGTTGTTAACTAAGTTATAATTAGTACTCACGAAATGTAGACAACGATTTAGTTGCTTTTGGAGCACCCAATATTTCAGTACAGTTACATGCACCATGTTCAAAATAATAAAATTTTATGGATGTTGTTAAAATAATACCAAACTTAAGGGCACGTAACTTGAAGCTCAATGACTTGAAGTATGACCTTGAATGCGCAGAGCATCCGTGCGTAAATTACGCATGCCCGTTGCTATGGGTTACGCAGCGTAACGTAAACATAAGCCTCCCCCATGGGATGGCATGGGGTGTTTACATTTATTCTTTGTCTAAAATGGCCCTAGGTTAGGTAAATATATAATAGACATAATGTATTTAAAATTATTCAGCTTTATGGCTAAGCTTCAGCTGAGACATCAATTTTTCCATACAATAGAACTACATGAAATTTGAGCCTATTAATTTATACATATTTAGGAGAATATAAGTTTCAACAGAATTCCTTGATATAAAAAATAAATATATAGTAACTGTTGTACATGTCCTTACCTTTGGTGATACCTGGTTGATACCTCGGATACGGATGACAAAGGCGAGCTTGGCTTCACCAGGCACATAGTAGTTGCCACGGTTGCGTGCCTGCAAAAGTTACCACGATACAGTCAAGGTATCCCTCTCATATACACTTACTAGGAAAAAAACATTTAAACATATCAATAAGTCGTAATATTTTAGGGGTACACATTTGATAAATGAGGAATTTTTTGCACTAATCATCAAGTGACTTTTTCGAAGCGCCGAAAAAGTTAAGTAAAATATTACGTAAAACTAACTAGAAAAGTTCGTTGAAAAGTTTTATGGAACATGTAATCTCTAGGTACTCAAAAACTGTTACTGTTTTTAGTTCCAATAATATTTAGAGGTCGCCATCAGTTTCTTTCTTTTCTCGCCATGAGTTTTCTTACTCAGCATTGATGATTAAAATCACGATGATATTTTATCAAATTTTATTTATCAACAATTCAGCACTGGGCCTACTCTCTTTTCCAGAGAGGAGGCCTATCCTATAGCAGAAAAAATATTAAAAAGATTGATGATGATTATGATGAAGATGAACTTGTATTTATTAACATACAATTTTTTTTTGCATTAATGATTGTTTAATGGTACTTAATATGCATTTTATTTTTCATTTGTTGAGTTTATACCTTAGGTATGAGGTATAAAATAGTAAGTAAACAAAGTTTACTGATCAGTATTTCGACTTTATTGCATAATGTCATTCACCAAGCAATATCAGGTTAGGTGCAAAACCTACGAATAATAATAAGTCAGGAACAGTAACTGCGTTAAAAAAATGACCCAACAAAAGTCGTGTTCAAGTAGGCGGGGCTTAAAAGTCGTGTTCAGTACGTCATCAGTCGGACATTTTTCTTGCAAGCGAGCACACGTAAAATCTTCTCATACATTTTAATTTTTATCATTGTGAACTACAGCTATGAATCATCATGCCAGCATGTGTTGTGAAGTGGTGCAGGATCCATACAAGATTAAAATGTCCAGTAATCACTTTTATTAGTAAGTAGTATCAAAATTATAATTATATTCAAAGATGTACAAATACGTATACAAACCGAGATGGTCAATACTATGCAAAATAAAGTCAGCCTTTTTTTGTTTAATGTATATTTTTTTACAGAACTGAATATTGATATGTAACAGCAATGTATTTTGCTTATTTAGTTTTAGCTTAGTTTTATTTTCATTTCCTTGCCGATCCAGTGCAGTAAAATAAATGCCTCTCTGCACTTAAGCTAGAAAGACAAGAGCATGACTAGACGCCTGTGAAAACCAGCATTATATACTTACTCCGTTCATTTTGAAGAAAAAAATAAAAAAACAAATTGAAAGAAATTGTATATGTACCATGTTACACAAAACTGCAGTACCTCCCAGTCTGTACAGTTAGTACCTACTGTTTTTTTGGTTATGTTATATGTATATCAAATCTTATATTAAGTAAACTTATCATTTTTACGCTGATGATTCGTCCCAAAAAAAAATCAACATCTCTAAAAAATACTATAGAAAATGAACAATTAACAGTAATAACCGATTACCAACAGTTGCATAGTATAGCATTAAAAAAATAGTTCATTGCTTGGTTGAATTACGTAAGTACGTTTAATTTTTCAAGCTAATGAAAATTCACCCTTTGCAAATTTTGAAGTGGTTCACTTGAGTTGCTCATAAATCTGTCAGTAATATTAACACAATGCTTTTCTAAAATAATTGATAATGAAGGTATTATGCGACCACTGAAAAACGTCCACCAGGCAAATAACGAATATCCTATCCTACTTCCTACTTATATCCCACTAATATCATAAATGATGTGAAAGTTTGGATGGATGGATGGATGGATGATTTTAATGAATGTTTGTTACTCAATAACGGCAGAACGGCTGAACAGATCTGATTGAAATTTGTCACAGAGATAGATTATAGTCTGGAATAGCACATAAATTTTCATCATCATTATCATCTATCACCACGCGGGTGAAACGGCCTAATATTTTTGTGTACAGCATAGACAAAATAACAAGATCTTCGCCGACGCCAAGATCATAATGATGACTTTCTTTCTGTCAAAGTTGTGTCAGTTTCTGATAGATTATATAGTGCGTTCGAGTAGCCCCAAGTTGGCGAAAAATAACGCTAAAAACGCTCACAATGGCGTTCGAATTGGGAATTTGTGGGTGAAAATGTCGTTTACGGCTCTTTTTGTTCACCGTTCGCAAAGCTAAAAAAGAGTTATTTATGCCACCGAAAAGTACAATTATTAACCCACGTCCTGAGCTGCGGTTGTTTTTAATCGTTTTTGACAACTATCTATTTAACAATACAATCGTGCGATTTTAGGTCTTATGCACGGTTTAGCGTTCGAGTGTGGGAATAGCGGCAATAATAACGATTTTGAGCTTTACGAACGCTTTAACAAAAGAGAAATTGCAACAATTGCAACGTCACCAATGCCCTCATTGCTAAACGAACATACCTCAAGTCAAAGGCACGCAATGATTTTGCCAGCTCGATACACTAGTCGTGCTCGGCGATAGAGTTGGCATGTCATCCGTCTTTGTTGTTCAGCCGACTGTAGTCGAGCGATTCCGCCATCACGACGGAGGTGAAACATCAATCTAGCGGTCTTGAGTGAATCACCCGCAATACTTACATGTTATTTTTTAACACAACATAACAAATGGTTTCGCCTATATATCCTTGAAGGGGTAAGCAGCGGTGTTTTCAACGCCTACATTTAAGTTTGTTTTGTTTTGTTAAGTTTGTGTCGCTCGCTATTATTTTGACAGCTCGATACACTAGACTCAAGGGGGATGAAATGTAACACAAATACCGTCAAGGGTGATGAAATTAAATGACAGTTTTTTTAATGGTGATGTATTTGTATGTACTCGTAAGTCCTTTCTTTTATTATTAGTGTTTACTGATTGATACACTAAGTATTTACATTTTCTCTTGGATTTCTATTATAACAATTGCGTTTGACCATGGACATATTTTATGACATTTTGGTATAATGATAGGTGGAGGTCTGGTCAGGGTGAGGCCTTGGAGAAGATAATAAGCTACTCGAAGTACTAACCCTGCGCAGACGTAGTCGCGGGCACCAGCTAGTTAAATATATTTTTGGTAAAATGAATATGCGAATTTTTTTTAATCTCACTTCACTACATTGCGAAGAAAGAGTCTCTTCTAATTACTTCTAGACGAAAACTTAATAAATTAATCATATTTGGCGGGACATAAAGTTCCCTGAATTTTAAAAAGTAACCGATATAATAAAACAAAAAAAAAACATTGTTTATATTATTGACTTGGTCCAATTCACTTGTTGCATTACATCATCCACGACGCTACGACTCAGTTGTCATAGTAGACGTTGCAGCATGCATGTGAACCAATCCCTGCTTTCCTTCTGAATTTAAACCAATCACCGAACATGTCTATTTGTAACCTCGGAAGTAATTCGTATTTGGAATCATACATCGCTTTTGTTTGAAGAACCACTTTTTGTGTGGAATTTGTTCTGAATTATGCTTCCTGACTTATTATTATTCGTAGTGCAAAACCCTCTATGGTATCCTTGACTATCAAAAACCGATAAAATGACAAGTGGCTTTCAAATTCCTCTATAGTACATTTTAATCTTTAATTTTATTTAAAATGCACATTAATATTTTACATTTTCCACGTTTTTTAGGATTGCTAAGACATGACAAACAAATTAATATGAAATATTGCCATTTGAATTAAGATTATCACAACATATTCAAAATAATCTTAATGTAAAAAATTTCTTCAAGATTTAGAGGTTTTTGAAATTACACCCCTCATATATTGAATGTTCAGAATTAATGTACTCATAAAGTATTGAATTGATATCAAATATTCTATAAGCAAAGTACTGAAATGATATCAAATATTCTTTCACCTAATGATGAATGCTACATTATCCCTGAGTAACATAGGCTAGGTAGGGCTGTATTTTGATTCATCATCAGCATACATCATCACATGGGTGAAACAGCAGAGCAGTTTTTTTTGTAAAATAGAAGAAAGAGTGCCAAGAATTCAATACTCACTTGTCTGGCTAGCCTGATTTCATCACGCTCTCTAATACGATATTCCTTAACATATTGTTCGGCTCTCTTGAAGATATCCTTCTTCTTCTTGATGGCAGCAGAACGCCTCTTGAGGGTGACCTATGCACAGAAGAAACATAAAAGATAATTGGAGAGTGTGGTAAAATATGGAGAGGTTAAAGACTTTAAGTGGTCATCAGGTAGTGATTACAACAGCATTGTGATCAGATGAACTATGCCTTTGTGATTGGGTATCATCATCAACAATTTCTAAAACTTATTTTATCTGGTGAGTATTGTATATTATTATATGAATTTTGAATATAATTTTCAGATATTTTATTTTATCATAAGCGCATCGTAGGAGCATAAAATGTAATCTCATAAAAACAAATAAAACTAATGACGAAATCAATCCGAGATACGCACTCTCTCACACTCACAGCACAAGCCGTTTAATATATGAACCATTATAAAGAATTTCAACTCAACAAAACACTGACACAATCAAATTACCCCGACTAACATGTCCCAAACGAGTGTATGGCAGTTTGGGCTTGCTACCATCCCTCTCGCACCCCGCAAACCCAGCACAATGGCTCTGCCTAGACAGCTCCGTTGGCAGACTATAAGGTTTACATAGACTGTGCTACCACTGTGTTCACTATTCAATACCTAGTACCTTAAAAGTGACATATAACTTATTCTTATGAGTATCCTTGTAGACTATATTGAATAAATGGTTTAAGATTTTGATATAAAGTATTAAGCACTCATGGTGATTTTGATGATAATAATACAGTACCTGCACGCGGCGGGCACGTAAAGCCTCCCTCCTCTTCCTGTGCTTGAGCACGGACTCTGGAACTGCAGGCAGCTTTTTGCTGTCCTCTTTGCCCTTTACTGGCTTCTTCTCAGCCGCAGCCTTCTTGTCTGTGGTTGCAACCATCGTGCTAGAAGGCAATGTTGTAAGTTGTTAATAAGAAACTGCATCAGTTTTGATTTTTTCCAATACAGACTATTTGCAGCTTAGGTAATATACATAAAACATATACTTTTAGTACTGTACGAATTATGTGATCCTGGTGACAGAAGCTCAGTCACAGACTCTGAATAATGATAATAGTCATGGGCACAGTAATTATTACTGATTTAATCTTGACGAGTTGACTTCATGAAGTCAACCCATTTACAGATTAGGTAAATCATTGTCATCAAGTTTACTGGGAATGACTAGTCCTAATGAGGAGCAACCAACACTTACATATCAGGGTCATGTCATATGAGCTTAGCCACTATTTTGATGCTATGGGAGAATGTATACATTTTTACTGTGATACAAATAACATTTACTTGTCCAGAAGTGGTTTACATCTAAAGCTATTCAAGTTTTTGTTGACATAAAATAACCAACCACCATATTGTAGGATCTACCATCTGATGTATGTTGATAATACATTAATTTGTTTGGAATTTTTAAAAAGTAACTAATGTGGATGGGACAGATTGGGACAGTCAAACACGAACAACCTGCTTGATTCCAACTTCTGAAGAGATCATAATCTTTAGTTCCGCAATGACATGAAAACGAGGGTGTTATCAAAAATTGGGCTAAAGAAAAATCTGTTACTGAGTGATGTCGCGATCATGAAATTATTAAATTAGATTCAAATCAAACAGAAAATTGACGATAGGAATTCAAGCATGAATATATATACAGTAAAGAGGTTATGTGGACAAATTAAATTTATGAATTGAAATCAAGTAAATCAGAAAGTATAACGTTAATATAACAACATACAAAGTGTAACATAATACTGGTATATCCAGGATTAGATATTTCTAAAGCACAAAAAACATTGGATAAAATATGAAGCGGCATGTCACCATTCCCCTCATGTCATCAATGATTGAGAACACTTTTCACGAAAACCCACTGAACTTTATGGAATACTGACAACTTAAATAGTTTTCTTATTCTATTTGTAACAATATTATCACCAGATTTCAAATAATTTACAAAAATATCCACCTGTGGGGTAAAACTCCACGCAGCACGTGTGTCAAGTTTTCAAAAAGACAGAAAATGTACTTCCGTCAACTATCGCCATTTTGTTTTTTGTAGACTGGCAACATCATTGAAGGTGCGTTCGACTTTAAGAGCACTTTTTATATTAAATTCAATACGGTGTAAGAATAATACGACTTGTATGTAATTCAAATTCTTGCAGCTTTATTTGTATTACTTTTTTCTATTTGTACCTACAATGTTTGCTTGTTATGTACACGAGTACATCCGTAAGTATACTAAACAACAAGATTATTAAAAAAACCGTAATAGTATAAAAGAAATACGGAAATATTAAGGTTTTTTTTACATCGGGCTAAATGCTGTTTGTCTCTACCAGCATTTACAGCGTCACCGGATTGATATTCGCTATTAGCATGATATGCCCAATAAATTAGTAATTAATGCCAATTGTGTTAGCTAGGAGAGGTTCCGGAATGAGGTGTGCAGGACCAGAACCAATGATCTCCCTACTTTTCAGCAAAAACAAATCCGTGCATGGATTTGTAAAAAAAACGGAGGACTAGCATCAGGACTAATGGGCAACTTGGGCAAGTATCGAGGGTTGCGGGCAACCGAATGAGGCTTTTCCGATTCTAAATCTAAAATTCCAAGAAAACTCCTTAATCTCAAAAGAAATAATGTACAACATATCGTCGGAATGATGACCGGTCCCTGCTCCTTAAACAAACACCTGTTTAACCCTTTGCGTCCCAGAGACGTACATATACGTCAGTTTCATTCATAAATCTTTTGTTTAATTTTCACGGTATATGAAGGATTAATCTAGGTGTTACAGACAGCCCCCTATGACGTAGCTGTATGGAGACGGAAGAAACGGCTGCGCATCTGCTCATCGAATTCAGGAGCGTGGTGGTAGTGTGTGAAGCCTGCGCCAAGCTGAAGGAGCAGCTGGCATTCCTGGGCGACACCGCTTGGCTGGACTGATCAGCGTCACCTGGTTATCACGCAAAATGAGCCGCGCCACAGCGGCCTGGTTGTGGAAAACAGCCAGCCCCCAAGTACCAAGTACCTAGATCATTGATTGCGACAATGCGAGAACCAAGATCGATGGTGAATTGAATAGAACAAAAGAACAACTAGCCAAGTTCCAATAAGAGCGTTTCTATAGTAATTTATTTAATTTTACCATCGAAGTTACATTGTGGCATGCAAATAAAGAATATGAATAAGATCTGAATAATGACTTACATAAACTTTCGAACACATTCGTCGTATTTTATCCAATAGACAAGTGCCCAAATGTACGGCACATCCGGTGCCGCGATTATTCAAAATATTGAACAATCGTTGATCGTTGCTATAGTTACAGATTTTTAAATTGATTGATAATACATAATCAAGAACCTCATAGTTAAGGTTAAGGTTGTGAAAAGTTTTTAAAATGGTTGATAAAGATCCCCAGCTAAGCGCTCTAGATGTGGGCGAACTAGATGTGTTTGTCGATAGCATGGAACCTTCGACTATCGAAAGCATTGGAGATCAAAGGTTGGTTATAAAACTCTACGCCACACGGCTTATTGCATACTAGTTGCACCCCACGGTTTCACCCGCGTTGTAATGGATGATGATGATCTTCATGAAAAGTATCCTATGTGTTAATCCTGCGCCTCATTTTTTGCCCTACCAAATTACATCAAATTGGTCCAACCGTTTGAGCGTAAAAGAGTAACAAAACATCCCTACTTACAACCTTTCGCATTAATAATATTAGTAGGATATAATTTCTACTTACATTATTTAATTTGTCAAGCGTTGTTTTAGATGGGTTGACTGGCACTTACGACTACAGAAACTAAACCAACAAGCCGTGTTAGAAGCCTCGTCAGTGCAAGAAGAACTTACTAAAGAAACTCTAATTTCTAGTGGGAAGGTATTACTAAAACACAAAATAAAAAATAATTTATTCAATTTTAGGTAGGTAGAGTATGTATCAGATCAGATACGCGCTTAGAATTATGAAGGAATGTATTTCTTTTCCTCTACAACTACGTTCCAATAGTACAAAGTCCAACAGTAATGTCACAAGGGCCCAAAATAATAATATATGAATGGTGAGAGCGAGGTTGAGAAATAATCCATAACGAAGCGAAGGATTCTAGAGTAAAATCCTGAGCGTAGGATTGGATGGGATTTCAAGTACGTCGCTCGAGGTTAAATAGTTTGGGTATCGTGTGGCACAACGTGTGCTTTTCATCCTCTATGAGAAAAATAAAATAAGAGATACTTTTAGTAGTGACGATCATATATTTTACAATATTCTATTTCTCTAGATTTGTATGGCAGTGAATAATTGTTTGACAGTTCAGTCAGACGGGCAGACAAGCATTCAATTTTACACTTTCTGGTGTTTAACCCTTCAAGAGTCGTTATATTATAACAATTAAATTTCTATTGTGTCTGGCCGCATGATGACCAATGACCTTTGATGGATTAAGTTTCACTTGCACTGCTAGAACTAGTCATTTATTCAATTTGTGTGAATCTAATTAAAATAATGTTTGATACGAAGTTGAAAAAAAAACGAATGAAAGAAAATATTCCAAGAGTTTTTTTTTAAATTTGGTTAATGCAATGTCGGCAGGCATACTCTTTTATTACTATAACGGCAAGACTTTATCGAACCGAATAGCGTTCAAACTTTTTAATTTATTAATGTTGACTAAAATCAAAAGACATTCGTCTCTGTTATTATGTGCACCGGAATGAACACTTTGCTCGAGGATCATTCATCGAGGAACCCTTTGCCTCTTTTCGAATAGATGAAAAATAAATAAAGCCTAGTGCTTGAGTCTCTCCAGCGGTGCCGTATTGACCACTGAGTACCAAAACGCCTACATGTCAGTCCGAGTACAGGAGCAGAGTTCGAAGGCAATTCCATTGCAAAGAGGCGTGAGACAGGGAGACGTTATATCTCCGAAACTGTTCACCGCTACATTGGAAGACGCCTTCAAGCTTCTGGAATGGCAAGGACTTGGCATCAATATTAACAGCGAATACATCACTCACCTTCGATTTGCCGACGATATTGTAGTCATGGCAAAATCCATGAAAGACTTCAGTACAATGTTCGAAGGCCTCCATCGACTTTCCCAACGGGTAGGTCTTCAGATGAACATGGATAAGACGAAAATTATGTCTAATGCCCATGTTGTACCTACCCCAATATCCGTTGGGAACTCAGTTCTCGAAGTTGTTGACGAGTACATCTACCTGGGACAGACAGTCAAACTAGGCAGGTCCAACTTCGAGAAAGAGGTCAATCGTCGAATCCAACTCGGCTGGGCAGCGTTCGGAAACTTCTCGTCAAAAATAACCCAGTGCCTCAAGACAAGAGTCTTCGACCAATGTGTGTTACCAGTGATGACTTATGGCACTGGTCTCTTACTATGGGCCTCATAGATAAGCTCAAAGTCGCACAACGAGCTATGGAGAGGGCTATGCTCGGGGTTTCTCTACGTGATCGAATCAGAAATGAGGAGATCCGTAGAAGAACGAAAGTCACCGACATAGCTCAGAAGATTAGCCAGTTGAAGTGGCAGTGGGCAGGGCACATAGCACGCAGAACAGATGGCCGATGGGGCCGAAAGGTTCTGGGGTGGAGACCACGGACCGGCAAGCGCAGCGTAGGTCATCCACCGACACGGTGGACAGACGATCTGAGGAAGGTCGCAGGACGACGTTGGATGCAGGCTGCTTCCAACCGGTCCTTTTGGAAAATCATGGGGGAGGCATATGTTCAGCAGTGGACGTCCTACGGCTGAGATGATGATGATGATGATGAAATAAAGCCACATCTTACATATCAGGCCAAGGGCCTTACTATGAGCTTTTAAGGACTTCTAGACAACTGCCCGGTTTATTCGTACCATGACAACTTTAAAGCAGGCCTGCCCAGGCCTACTATTCAAGAACCGCAGAAAAACCGTTCACCTGTTTTTTTGTATGGACTCTCGTTTACATGTCGCTCTAAATCCACTCAGTTTATCAGCTTACAAACGTCTTGGCGTCTGCGATGTTGGTTATAGTAAATTGTTAGAATGCCAGAAATAATATTATCCGTCACATTTGAGAAAACAATATTCAAACAGTTCATTATTAGCGTCATGGTATGATTTCAATCAAAACTGTTTATGTCAGGTTTAAGAACTGCACGGAACTTGCACGGTTTTTACGGAGCTGATAGTAAGGCCCCAAGACATTAATTATTATTACATTACACAAAAATTACAATTAAATTAGTAAGTTATTAATTATATATTACTAATTAATTATTAATTATGTCTTAGATTTAAATTCAAATCCAAATTTTTTGTATTACTTTATTCTATTGAATTACAGTCATCAGTTCAATAGGATTTTAGTTTTAAATTTTACAATGGCATTGCATTGCCATAGAGCTGATAACCCTACTCGGGCTCGAAGCAGTTTTTTTTCACTATAGAGTACATAATATGTAGGAACTCGACATCAATAAAATGCAAACGGAAGTGAATCAACGTAAGATGCGTTCGTTTAGCTTATGAGGGCATTGGTGGCATTGTCATTGATGGCTCTTTTGCTAAAGTGTTCGTAAAGCTCAAAAACGTTATTTTTGCCAGTTTTGCCACATTTGCCATACCCTATTCGAACGCTCAACTGAGCATAAGACCTAAAATCTCATGATTATGCTGTTAAATACATAGCTGTCAAAAAACGATCACAACAACCATGCTCCGGACGTGGTTCAAAAATTGCACTTTTTGGTGGCAAAAATACCTCTTTTTTAGCTTTCCGAACGCTGAGCAAAATGAGGCATGAACGACATTTTCACCTATAGACTATCATATCGAACGCCCCTTTGAGCATTTTTAGCGTTATTTTCGCTAAAAACGATCAGAAGTGATCTATTCGAACGCACTAGTAATGTAGCGCCACGTAAAGCTACAGCAGCAGCTGTGGCATACGTAGTATCGGTATCATTACTTTAGTTTGTGGCTCTGGTTGGCGCTACTCTGCTACTGCCCATAATTATGCATGAACTAATAAATAATTTCTTCCATTTTGTTTTTTCAGCTGCCCGTGCTGGTCTATGAAGCAATATGTATTCAAGTATGGCGTTTGAAGATCTATCCTCAAATTTTGAAACTAGAGCCAGCGCCACACAATACTTTTGGCATTTATATGGTGGCAAGTGTTATGATTTGTACCGAGATATTATAAGATCTGTAGTCGCAGTATGCTTTGTACAATGCGCATGAAAATTTGTAGGTATTAAAATACAAGAATATATTATTATAGAAAAGTTGGTAGCAATGTAGGTAGGTCTCATCAAGTAGGTGAGTTAAAAATAGAGCATAATACATTTTCGGGGTCTTTGCAAAACGTTCACAAACCCGGGTACCAGGTCCAGTGTCTAGCCATTCATAAAAAACTGGCTGTATGCATGTGTAAATGACTGCCGCCGCCCGGGTAATGGTCGCAAAACTGTGGGTTGTAACTGTCGCTTATCTAATGTCATCACTAATATTAACTCGCGTTATATTCTTCACATTATTTTCTTGCGTATTCAAATCTTGTATATTCATAGAGATGGCTTAAGGCGCATCCCTGAGCGAATGACTTTCAGAATTTTATCTCTCGTTCGAGAGGCGGCTGCTGACGGCCGCGTGACCTCTGCACACCCTTCACCCGAATATTCTTATCGATTTTTGGTTTTGTTTTGGTATTGGTCTAACAGTTGGTTAAACATGTAGGAAGAGTTCTTTTGAAAATTTTTAACCGTGTTCAAAAAAAATTTTAACTCTTATTCCATTATTGTAAAGCAAATTTCAAAACATGTGTTCATGTGGTACTTATCCAAGGAATCGGTGTTTATTCAGTCGTTAACTTATCGTCGTTAAGTAGTCGTTATCCTGATTTCTTACAAAGTAATTACTATAAATAATATTTAAAACGTGCAATATGAAGGGAAACTGTTGGTGATTGTCATGATATTTTAGATTCTTTGAATTTCTTTGAAATAATGCGATCTTAGCTTGTTAGTCTTTTTTTACCCAGAGTAATCCTTAATGGACATCACCGGCCCCAGGGGGAGCACGGTGGTTATGTGGGAGTCTCTACCAGAAGGGCAGCACACCCACCAAACCGGTGCAGTGTTCCATATCTGCCGTTTTTGGCGGGAACGCAGGAAAATTTTCACACACGACCGCGAACCCGCCGCGGCTGTCCGTTGCCAGACCCCTCTCTTGCGGCATGCCAGAACACATGGCGAGCCGTAACCACCAACCAAACCAACTCAACCAACTCAACCAAACTCGCAAATTGACGGCAGACTCCAAATCTCAAAGACTCGACTCAATTATCAAAATTCTCCCCCGAGTCTGAGCACCCGAGGTCCTTCTACGATGGGTCAGGTGAGTAGCCCCACCACCTGCTACTTCGGCCGCAGAGGATAGGGACAGCGGCGCCTCTCAATACCGACAGTGTCCCCTTCCCCTGTGGCCCCACCGCGTCCGCAATCTAATGGTGGTGACCCCGTCAAGGCTGCAGAAGTCAGGGGGAGCGGCTACTACCGTAATACCGGCACTCCTCTCCCGCTGCGGCCTCCAACTCTCAGCCGCGGTGCCGCCCATACGACACCGCAACCCGCCTCACTTGCAGTGGCGCCCATACACAACAGCAACCTACAGTGACCGCTTCCATGTGGAACTGGAGGAAAAAGCCCATAGGAGCGGTCCCACCTCAGGCCCGCCAGCTATCTCCTATCACTCCTATCACTGGCAGGCCCATTGGTTCCTCTTAAAATTACCGTGGTGACCCACGCCACAGCAAGGCGGAAACCTTCGGAGGTTACCTTCTAAAAGTCTGGATTAAAATGGTTCAGCACAGCATTTGCTATGGGATGTGCCTTAAGTTTCCCTGTTTAAAAAAGGGATTAGCTAATTTAAATTTCGCGGTTATTTTTGTATTTGATAGATTGTTCCAAACAATTTCAAATAATAAAACAACTAACACTTTTAAACCCGGAAATTTAATCCATGTCGAACACATCAGATTAATAAACAGGTGTTAAAACTTATAACCTTATAACGTAAGTAAACGTTATAAGTTATAACTACATTACGTTATATAAAGGAGCAATCATTTCTAGACAATGGCCGACAACTAGGTATTTCTTTATTCTTCAATTATTCGACTGTTGCAATAATTTCATGTTTATCATAATATATCGGGTGAGCGTGTTATGTGCCCGAGATTTAACTATGGTTTCATCTAATTTAATTAAACATATCTAGAATTTTCACTATGGATGGATTTTTATTGGAAATAAAAAACCATCCATAGTCTAAACCTAAATATCCTTAAATACCAACCTGCTAAATGATTAGTATGCCGTATATATCTTCGTCTTGAAAACATAAAATTATGAAAAAGAAAACAACATGCATTAATGAATGGATATGAAGAAGCGAACAATATTACTTTTTCGTAGCTTGTAATGAATTAGGTATAATATAATATAATTTTCTTATATTGATAAATTTCTTATCAAAAATCTCGATTAAGTACCTATATATAGATTAATTTATGTATATATATATATATATATATATATATATATATACACACATAAATTAACCCCTATTTTTCTGGTCACGCTATAACTTGAGAACGGATGAAACAATTTCGCTAATTCCTTTTTTAAAGTTTTAATTGTTGTCAGGAGAAGGTTATTATGAAAGAAAAACCAAGAAAAGATGGGTGGTTATAGCGAGGCCGAAGGCCGAACCTACTACGCGAACGAAGTCGCGGGCCGTCGTTAATCCCGTTAAACCGTCTTTAAATCCCTATTTTTTTCTGGTCACGCTATAACTTGAGAACGGCTTTACTGATTTCATTCATCTTTTTTTTAATTGTTTTCTAATACTTCGTAGAAGGTGTTTACATAAAAAATGAAAAGATGCGAAGTTAATGCGAGGCCCAAGGCCAAGCGTACTATGTGAACGAAGTCGCGGGCAGTCACTAGTCTTAATATATAAAAATAAATCCTTATTTTTCCTGGTCACGCTATAACTTGACAACGACTTTACCGATATCGCTAATCCTTTTTTTTCTTGTGTTAATTATTGTCAGGATAAGGTTCTTATGAAAGAAAAATGCAGAAAAAATGGGAGGTCATGGTATTACCATATTGATATACATGACCTAATACGCGAACGGAGTCCATGGCATTCGCTAGTTGTATAATAAAATATATTTATTGTTAAACAAGGTAGAGCTTATATCCAATCCAAGACGGCGTTCAATCAATCCGCATGCAGCTGTCAGTCAGTGTTGAATGTCAGTAACACAAGATGCGCTCTATGGATGTGCAATAGGTTGGCCGTTTACCTTAGTCCTCGCCTGCGCGGTACAGGGACGCGGGGATATGCCGCCCTCTCTCAATCCTCTTTGTCGTCATATCATACCCCCGCCCCAGTACCGCGTAGGCGAGGACTAAGCTAATCGGCCAACCTATAACATCTTTAAGTCTGTGTACCTATACAAGTCACTCCCACGCACATGTTTGATGGTATAATATGTAAATGGCGGGAAAAACCAACAAAGACTATAAACATTCATTTTCTTTAGCGTTTATTCACAAGTTTGAGTAGCCATAGTGGTGGAACTTGTTCATAATGGTGTGGTGTACAAGTGTGTGCATAGTGTATAAATTCATGAAAATTGTTAGTATGTTTTCCTCGTCAATTGAGTTAAGATTTAGTAATGCATCCACTGCTTTACTAAACGTGACTTAGACAGAAAAGTAATTGAATGAATGATCGACAAATTTCTTAGAGTAGACTCTCTTGAAAAAAGTTTATATCCCTACAGTTACAAAAATAAACCTATATTTTAGCCGCATAATTGTTATTATTTTTAGGGTCAAAGAAACCCTTATCGGATCATTTTGTTGCCCGTCTGTTCGTCTGCCTGTCTTTCAAGACCCTTTTGCATTCATGGAAAGGAAACAATCTGAAATCCGTAAATGTGTAACAACAATAATAACAAGAAAAACGAATTTACTTTTGAGTGTTATAATAAACTTAGGTAGCTATATAATACATGTACAACAAACTTATTATTTGCGGTTGCGCTAATAACCGTGTTTATGGATCGACAGTTTGTCCTTTGACCTAGTATGTATTTAGTTTTAAGCAATAATGTAAGATGTTTTCTTAATGTTTCGTTATGTAACCTTGGGTGCGCGAGGGCAACTCGTACTTGACCGGTATTTTTTAAGGCTTAGTTGACTTACATATACGTTCATTTTGTAAATAGAACATGCGACAAAAACACGATAATTTTGCAGTAAATATAGGATATTTCTTAACCCACGGATCTGGCAACACTGCCTTAAGTAGCTAACATGGAGTCCCTATGATGTAAGTACAGCCAATAATTCCCGACCAAATAATGTCCGGGCAACAAAACGCAGCCTATATTCTGTGGAATGGCTTCGAATTATTGGCTGTACGATACTGGCTGTGCATTATTTGGCTGTGTTTTATTAACACGGGCTGATATTGCACGGGCAATAATACGCAGCCAATAAAAGGAAACCATTCCATGTACATGAAATATCAGGGGGTTCATTATTGGTCGTGAAATAAGGGTCGGGCACTTCTTGTACATGGCGATAATGTACAGCCAAAATCCGTGTACATCAGAGACTAAATAGACATGGCACTGACAAAGCCTCGATTGCACATTTCAGTGTCCAGTGTAGATATATTTTGCGATATTAACAATTTTCAGTCCACTGTTCAGTGTTATTTATCATAATAATTCTGGCTTTGTGTGGTGGACCATTGGACCTAACGCGCCACCTCGCTGCGCTCGTCATCGCACCTACTGTGACTTTCGTTATTTTTTGAGTTAGAGAGTGAATACAACTGGCCTACACAAGCGAGGCATGAAGATAAGATTATATATTTGTCTATGGTTGGCATCGAATTATTGGCCGTGCAATACTGGCTGTGCATTATCGTCACGGCCTGATTTTATACAGGCTATAAATCGCGGCCAGGAAACGCTGACCATGTATTTCAAATCCACGTACACGAATTATTGGCCGTGCAATATTGGCTGTACATTATAATGGTTGCGCATTATTGCCTCCCGCCTACATGTGACATAGTAAGAAAAGAAGACCCTGTATAAAAAAGAAAAATAATTTTTAATTTTACATAAATGGTAGTGCTAACCACTTTACTACCGACTTTCAAAAAAAGGAGGCGGTAATCAATTCGACTGTATTTTTTTTATGTTTGTTACCTCATAACTTTCGACTGGGTGAACCGATTCTCAAAATTATTTTTTGTTTGAAAACTTTTGCTTCCCGTGTGATCTCATTTAAATATCATCAAATTCGGTCAATTAGTTTTTTTTAAATACACTCCAATAACTGAATAGAATGGAAATCGGTATTAAAATTTTCTAATTGTACTTGTTTAATTTCAGTTATACCATGAAGCGGCAGCGGTAGGCCTTCTCGAGACAGTTCTTTTCCACGAAGATGGCGCTCAGTGCGTGAGCGAAGTCTCTGTCGATCTTATCAACTATGCAATTGAACAGCTTACATCTCTGCTTGCTCTTATCAAGTCAGTACGATTAATCTTTTTCACAGTTGTAATAATAATATTTTTATCGAAAAATAATTTACATTCGATGGACAATATTTCGCTGAAGGGCTATTATTTATTGTGTGCTGCAGGTGCGGCAATAAAGCGTATGAGAAGAGTGAAGTATAAGCCGCGCTCCCTTGCACTTATAGTTCTAATATAAATAAACACAAAAAAAATACTCGTATGACATGTCATAGTGATTACAGCACTCGTGTCGTTAATGTTATCGACAGGCATATAATAAGCTTAGCAAATAAAACAATATAATCCTTATATTTGTAGTGGGTAATTACCAATCTACATCTCGATTTCAAACCGCGTTCATTCTATGAAGTAGGTACCTACCGGGGGGTGCCTGCGATTTGGATCGGTGGCACAGAAGAGATAAAAAAACATGCCAAGGAAATTAGTATTTTTTTAAACATTTTGGCGAATTACCCTTGTATCCGCATTTTTTTTATGGGTTAGGTTGGCAAACGAACAAGCGGCTCACCTGGTGGTAAGTGATACCGTCGCCCACGGACATCCGCAATACCATAGGTCTCGAGGATGCATTGCCGACCTTTGAGGAAGGATGATAGGAAGGAAGAGATAGAAGGGATGAGGGTGGAGGGGGAGGGGGAAGAAGAGGGATAATGGAAAAGGAGGAATTGGGCATCCGGAACCTGTCACAAACCGACGAAACGCAATAGCAAACTATATTACTTCACGTCAGTGTTATGTGGGAGTGTGATACTTCCCAGATCGTGCCGGCACAATCGGCTGTGGGGTTACAGCGTGGTACTACCACCGAAAAAATGACCACTCTACATCTCGATTTCAAACCGCATTCATTCTATGAAGTAGAAGTTATTACAAGGATGCTTCCTTCGGTTTCCATAAAGCTGATCGGCGTTATTATGTACCTTAAGTGCTGTTCATCACTGTATCTGTCCATAGCAGTTGTAGAGCATTTAAGCTCTGTATGGCAGTTCATTACATGCTACCACAAGATTAAACATAATTCAGTTACTTTCACCTACAGTTTTTTTGAAAGCTGCGGTATTGCTTGCATACTTGGAGGTATAATATCTGCCGTACCCACCAAGAGTCAATATAAACATACATCCATATCTATTGATGTCACCGTTATATTAAGCGTGAGCGTTTTTGTGTGATTTTAACAGACATCAACCCTGCCGCAATTACACTTACAGTACATAGATTTTTCTTAATGTGCAGTAACGGATACTTGAAGCCCCTGTCTGTCAAGGATCTAGAGTGTGAGACAGCTGCAGAAGAACTGGAAAGACAGAAGCGAGATCTACAGTTTGACATCGGCATGAGATGTATCTCTATAGTGCGGTAAATACTTAGTTTATTAATAAATTTCAAAGTATCGAGTGCAGTGCCGCCCAGAATATTTAAAATTGAAGATCTGCGTTGTATTGACCGTCAGACGAATGACTTTTTTGTCTGGATACTTCCAAAGTATATAACTATGTTTGGTCCCGAACCCTAACACTAGATGGCGCTGCTCGTAATGTCACTTGGATTTTGTATTGACTTCTTATGCGCCCACCTGGGCAGAGAGATCACTCTGATTGGTGTGTCATGGCGATGACAAGCTAGTTTGGATTATAATGTAATTATTTGAAGTTAAACTAGGCAATCACTGTAGGTCACTGTTACGTGTTTAGTGTTAGAACGGTATATATATATTTGGTCACCGGTTTGGATTGGACCTACCTGTGATTTGGAACACTCGTGGACTGCAGCAGATCGACGCCTGGAATGCTCACGTGGCGAGACCTCGATGATGTGTTTGGTTGGTTTTTCCCATCCTTGTTTCCTGACCAGTTCTATCTTCTCCGTTCCCCTAACAGAACTGACTAATGGATGCTACGCTCGAATTCGCCGTGGAATTGTTGTAAGTAATTTTACATGAACTCATGACATCCGTAGGTTAGGTAGTTGCATATTGTAGGAACCAATTGTAGAAGATCTTGTTATTCATATTGTTTGTTAAGCTCCTTGTTAACGAGGACATGGTAGGACTCTCGATAGCCAGCCGTTTTGCAGACAAATTGTTATTATTGCTCTGACTGGCAGAATCTGCAGAACCACTTGACGCGGTATCCTAAAACTATTTATATTGTTTCAGTACCTAATTGGAAGAATTAGGTATTAGATGGGTTTACATTACACTAGAACGTTAAACACTAGTTCCCGGCAGTTTACATAAGCTTGAAAAGCTACACAATCATTACCATATGACAGTAGGTACTACAAAAGGTAGATATGTACTGATGAGGTTATAAGAATCGCACAGCCTAGTACCTAGAATGAAATTACACGATAATTCACAATAACGAGTGCACAGTATAGATTTAAGCTAGACATTTGTTTCAACTCACCCGAGATGGGGACTAAACTGAATTTAACTTTAAATTACAAGCACGATACAACGTCCCACAATTGCCAATGGGTCACAGCACTTGGTAATCACTGCTGAAGAGCTCTGTACTAGACGGTGGCTGGCATCGTAAAGAAAGTACAATAGCCATTGTACTAGTCCGTCTAGTACCGTAGTCACCCGCCTGCGTTCCTCGCATGACACTCGTGACTCATCGTAGGCTCCTCCCCTTTTTCGCTTTTGGATCGCGCGTAACCGTATTTGGTAATTTTAAAAGTTATACTAGGTAAAGGGGGCTGAATTTCGGGGGGAATTATATTAAAACAAGTTTTGGCCATAGAGTACAGTATCTCGCTCTGTTTGCCACAGGTGACTACATATCTGCTTTATTAGGAATAGCGCCCTCTGTGTCGTGTCGTAGGTGTCTTCGAGCTAGTAATACTTCCACCTAGATGGCGACACTTGTGATTTGGCTAGAGTTACTTTCTAATACTTTAATTTTTAATTACTGAACCAGACTAACAGGTTACACGTACAAGGAAACACTTTCCTTATCGGATATGGTAACCACATAGACCAAGTTTAAAAAATCATTTCCCTTTTGCATCCCACACCTGAATTGTCTCATAATGTGGACTTAACAATGGACTTCTCGTCTAGGTACCGTATGTCGTAAAGATACAAACAAGCATTCTTAGGTAATCGTCGAATAAACATACGAACGTCTATTTGTATCAGTAAACTCTGAGACCACTAAGTTGCTATTTTACTTCGAAAGGACTTATCCACTGTAGTTGTTACCGTGAGATAACGGATTATTCTCATCTGTAGCCTTGATGCCACATCTTGTATACACAATTGAGTTTTAAATGTATTCCTCAATAACTTACTGTTTCAACAACGGCATCAAGATAGAACGGCTCTTAATTCCCTTAATATATGATTAATACTCCCTATTTCCACGTGTAGACATGGACTCCAGCATATGTAGGTCTACCACGAGTTTACAACGTTAGCACCAATCGATATCGACTGCCGCAAAAATATGTATGAATAAAAGAACAGTGCCACCTCGCGGTCAATTGTAGAACTAAAATTGACAGCATAGCCAATTACAAACATAATAGGTAGGCGAGATCGAGTATCGACTATAGATGACATTTATGTTGCCAACTCATGGTAGAGCTACTGCATGCTTCGATTCATCACAACTATATTTTTGTCCTCGTGTTTTTTTTCTCATCCCTAAGTACTTATGCACAGTATGTGTCATAGCTACATATTAAAATACGATTATATAATAAGTTAAACTAAACACATCTTCGCTCACAAATTAGCTTACATATTCTTTCAGCTATTTAGCCGAACACATGGAGACAGCCGGAGTTGGTGCGTCCATAGCCACCAATTTGTACAAAACCCACGACGTCCCTTCCCTACTGAGTCACCTACTGCAACTGGAGCCATGGCGCAGACATAATGAGAAAGGAAACTTGGAGATGTTTAACCGTGAGCAGTTTTATTATAAGAAGTTAATTATCCAAGCCTCTTAGGTAAAATAGAAATATAAATTAAGTTAAAATTGAGCGTTTTCAAATAAGTGCACTCAAATTTGCTGACTGGATAATCTATAATTATATAAAGTCTAGCTGGGGCCCGCAACGTCGTCTGCGCAGGATTAGTACTTCGATTAGCTTATTATTTTCTCCAAAGCCATATCTACCTTTATACCAAAATGTCATAAAATATGAACATGGTTGTACAAGTAAATTTAAACACTTAATAAATCAATCAGTAAAAACTAAAAATAAAATACAGTACCTACGTACATACGATACAAATACAAAATTAATAACCATGGAAAACACTGTCATTAAATTTCATCATCCTTGACGGTCGCCGAGCACGTCTTGTGTATCAAGCTGTCAAAATGATAGCGTAACTAAGGTTTCAGATACTGACACAAACTTTGACAGAACTGTCATCATTACAATCTTAACGTAGTTCTTGTTATTTTGTCTAAGCTGTGCCCAAGAATATTACGCTTTTTCACCCGCGTGGTGATGGATGATGATGATGATGAAAAGTATACTTTGTGGTAATCCAGCGTTTCATCACACCACACGTGAACGGATAGATCATTTTAGCAAATTATTTTTTGTTGTGTTAATTAATGCCAGGAGAAGGTCCCTATCCTATAAAATAAAATTAAGTTAATTCGAGAAATTACTACGCGAAGAAGTCGCGGGCAGTCGCTAGTGCTGTATAGATTACCTATCACAAGATTAGTATACTATTCAATTATTGTTTTATGGGTTTGCGATTTTGTGTGTTTGGACTCTTTGCATTTCGCTAGCCGCTACCACGCCCACGGCGCGATGGGTACGATTATTATACTTGAAAAGTATTTTTGTAACATACTCATTAGGCTTAGCTTTGGGTGCTGGTAGTAATAAATAGATGTGTTACATCACTATCTTGTTTAAATTCAAACAAGCCTTTTTATTTACATTTCAAGATGTCAATAGTATAGGTAAAAATTGAACATGTCTATCGTTAATTGGGTCGCATCACTAACTAACGCATGCCCCAGGGATGTATTCAGTTTGTGCTACTAGTATACAAAGTGCCAAACGGCTTTTTTGTCTACGTAAAGGCGTTCTCAAAGACATAACGAGTTTTTATTTCCAGTGGGTCGCTGGTCCAAACCATCAGAAGAAGAGCTGATTCAAATGCACCGCAGCGAGGTGCAGCTATGGCTCTGTCTTCGCCAATTGCTGCTAGAGCCGAGACTAAATCATTATTACAACATCGAAGAAACTCGACGCACTTCTTTTTGCAGGGTAATTATATTCATTACATTTAGAAGAACATCCATCATTTCTAAACCTGAAGAAATAGTTCGAAAGTAAAATAAAGGTCGAAATCACCACTTGAATTGTTATGTAAAATATGTCATAATTGCATAAACATATTTACTAAATTCGATTTTTTATGTAATTCAATCCCATCCCTCTTTGTGAAATAAATATATTTTGTAATATAGGATTGGACTACGCACCTTTAAAACCGACTCCTTACTAGGTACTGCTAACTAGACTAGGTTGTGTTAAATGATAGGTTTTATAATTCAATTCTAGCTTCAAGCCAAAATGACTGAACCAATGCTAGACCAGATTCCTCCATTGGGTGACCTCAAGATGTTTCTGTGTCGGCTATCTGTAGGTGACTATTCGAGCCTTCATAACCGGACTAACGGGAAGAATCCTGGATGCACGCTCATCGAGTTGATTCCTCAGGTAATGAATATTGTAACATGCATAATCATCCTCCAATAATATTCAAAACCTTTATCTATGTAATTTTGTCGGATGTCCTTGGGCATCATACTGGAGCCCCAAGGGAAGAAACTAGGCTGCACGGCTATCCTGAGATCTACATCTACATTCAGTTCTCGTATAATACTAGGCTTTCGTCTCTTGTCTAGTTTGTAAGTTGGTAATTAAAATGTGTTCGTGAAATTTGAGTTTCTTAATATCTTAAGACTATGGTGTCATTGTACAATAATGAACTTGTGTGTTGTTGGAGACCTACAGGTGTTGGAAGATATATCGAGAAAACATTACCCGTGTCACATCAAAAAGTGCGAAGGACATTATTAAACCGTTCCTACCTTTTTTTGAGGTGGGAAATGTTGTCATCTTCCCTTCCGCCACGAGAGTGACGGGTATGTCAGACTCAGACTTACTAAAACCCCTGCGTGAGCAGTCCTCCGCCAAGGTGGGACAAGATGGGGTCGCGCTAGCATTCACCATGAGGCGATGTGCAATCGCTCGCTGACAAAAGTAGCGGGTATATTCGTTGTTCGAAGCTCTTCACAATCCATCCAACAGTATTGAGAATGGGCAGATATACACATAGTACGGCCGCTGGTTCACAGTTTTAAAAGACATACAGTACCAACCAATCCAAGAAATCCCTAGAGCTCTATTCCATTCCTTCCAACATCCGTAGGATGTTCTAAGGGTAAGCGTTAGTTTTACCTTATTAGTCTTATCCTTCTCTGTTAATAAACTAATAATGTTCACAGATAAAAGACAAATATCTAAAACAAGTCCACAAGCGAACCAAAACTATTGCGAAGTCCCAACTTGATCAGTTCAACATGGACGGCTCAAACGAGTCGAGAGAAATGGCGAGGAAACTTTTAGAGTCATACGCCAGCGACGCGGCCTTGGCTATGGACGGGGGAGGGGCCAAGTGTGGCCGATGCGGAGAGAAGGCTAGCAAGAAATGTTCGAGGTGCAAGACTGAATGGTATTGTGGAAGGCATGTATTGAATGATTTATTACTGCTACAAAATTCGTAAAGCTTCTACGGAGCTCTTTACTACATATCAAAATATTTTTTCACTATGTGATAATATGAATTAACCACTAAGGAGAACATATTTTACCCTGATGTCATGGCTTGAACGCTGCTCTGCTGTGGCTTCTATTTAATTGTATTTATTCTATTCAATGTATTGGCAATGTAAATTGAGTTTAATGCAAGCTTGTTTTTCTTTCAGGGAGTGTCAAGTCCAACAATGGCCAAAGCACAAGGAGATTTGCGACCAATTTGTTAATATCTGTATCTAAGCAATATAGTGAGGCACACGGAAGTTGGTATGAAGTATGTATGGTATTTACGTATCGTCGGTCACAATAAAACATATACAATTTGCGGGCTATTGTAAACTTTTAATAGGTAGTTATATTATATTAGTAATAGGTAGTAGTGCAAAAAGAGAACTGTCGGTCAATTCACATTTAGATTTTTATATGGTAGCCTAATATAGCTACTGTTTAATCTGTAACACAACTGCCAAGTAGCACAAAACTAATATACCTATACAGAAGTAAAACTACATACAATGCGAGCCAAAGCAACGCACACATAGACATGTCTCAAGGACACGATATCTCGGAACAGTTGAGAACAGTATGAGAGCAAGTGCATTCCGCTTCAGTAGCTCTACCATGAGTTGGCAACATAAATGTCATCTATAGTCAATACCTGAACTCGTCTACCTATTTAGCTTGTGATTGGCGTACTCGCTGTCAATTTTAGTTCTACAATTGACCGCATGGTGGCACTGTTCATTTTTTCATACATTTTTTCGCGGCAGTCGATACCGCGCATCGATTGGTGTCAATGTTGTAAACTCATAGTAGACCTACAGACACGCGTTATATGATGTTTTTTATGCAATGAAGCAATAAAAATAGTCATTATATCTGTTCCGTTTTATGGATGTTTAAATTATACTATAAATGGTGAATTCTCGTTTTAAGCTATTGCATAGCTTCTATCGCGGGCATTGAGCGTGGAGATCGAATCCAGAAATTCCGTAACGAAAATAACCTAACACCCCCCAGTCCGACTCCATCTATCGATGAATAGCAGAACTTTTAATGACGTTTTGAAATATCACGCTTGTCTCTTTAGTTCAGCAACTCGCCTCTAGATGGCATTGGTTAAATAGTTATAATTGCATGAGTTGATTTGGCATCTATCGATGAATAGCAGATTTTTTAATGATTTTTGGAAATATCACACTTGTCTCTTTAGTTCAGCAACTTGCCTCTAGATGGCATTGGTTAAATAATTATAATTGCATAAGTTGATAAAAACGGCTATGCAATAGCTTTACCGCGGCAGTTTCCGAGTGCCACACGTCTTTTTTTCGGTTCCCAGTTATATCAGAGGTAAGTAGGTAGGTATTTCCTTGTATTTTAACGTAGCACAGAACAGAGGGTAGGTAAACGGCAGCCAACGCCAGCCGCGCGTCTATAAACGAACATGAGTTAGTAGCCTGTAATATATTTACAATTTATATTATTTTCTGTACCTAGTTTAAGCTGCTTAAACCTTGTGTTCAATAACCCCTAGAGCGGCCATCACTGCCACGCGACGATCTTAAAAACACCCTTGAGCGTTCATCGACACCTGGCAACTATTGGACTATTCGTCGTAGAGACTAGCAACTTGGACCATTGGAAAGCTTAGTTCAAGCATTGATACGATTTTAGATATGCTATGATACATTTCTATGAAATATTGCAAAAAAAGGTGTGTTGAAAAGTTTCATGCACTCGAACGGCTTTTAATTTCTTTGCTGTTAAATGGAAAAAACCATGAACTTGATGGCATGTAACTACTTACCACAACTTTTTAGCCTGGTTTATGTGATTTCAGCATCAAACAGTACCTTGGTTCTATACCAAGAAAATAAAGATAAGTGAATCAGCTTTTCCTTTCCTAGCAACCTAAACCGGTATAGATACACTAGGACCTATTTAAATTTAAATGTCATTGTTATACCTAGTGACTAGGTATAACAATGACATTAAATTGTATAACAGCAAAAAATATTTATCTACCTACACAGCTACGTACATAAAACTAGGATTTCAATCCTGGAAATTGGAATTGAAACAAATTTGGAATATATTAATATTTAATAATACCTACTTGCTCCTAAATATACATATCACAAGAACCTGGATCTAAATCTTTACACAGTACTTAGAAATCATTAATATTGTTTCGTATGTAGCATCCCTAACATATATTTTTCTAATCACCTCTTACTCGTTTCTATTGCATTCTTTTACGTGTATATTGAACTCATACTACGTATCTATTTGACTCTTCCTCGTGTATATTACCTCAATCGCAAATAAAAATTGATTTGGTTTACGATTTTATAAATATTTCAAATTAACGTCATAAAAGCACTTCCCTTATTATTAATCTGGGTCACAAGCAACCAACGAATGCATTTACAAGTTGTGGTGGCACAAAACACTTCCTTTCACCATGTTTTACGTACATTTAAGGGACTCATTTCAACATCTTTTTTACTATGTTGGCATAACCTCGGTGTCAGCGAAAAATTCCGAATTCTGAGTTTCACACATTATATATTTTTCGATTTCTTGGTAAATCGTAATCTTACATTTCCAGATTATTCATTTTAAAATTAAGTGATTTTCCAAAATTTTCTTCTATGTATTTAAAAGCGAAAGGTCACTCACTCACTCACTCATCACGGAATCTCAGAAACTACAAGTGCTAGGAGTTTCGAATTTCGCATGCGGGTTCTTTTTAGGATGTAGGTGCTCACTAAGACGGGATTTTATGAAATTCAACCCCTAAGGGGGTCATAAGGGGTGACAACGTTTGTATGAAACTCCTTTGTTTTTGAACTTATAAATTGTGTTTATACAAACTTAAAAGTTGTGCAAATATGTATTTGGATAGGTCATTCAAAATAAAAAATGTTGGCCTAATTTTTTTTGGATAGTGGTGGTTTAAGAGGGCGAAATGGAGGGGTGAAAGTTTGTATGGAAAGTTTTGTGTTTTCGAACATACAGTGGTGAAAATTTGCATTTGGACAGTTTAAAATGATGATTTCAATATTTATTGACACGGATGACTTAAGGGGGTGAAACGGGGTATAATTCTTTTTTCAAAAGTTCTTTGTTTTTGGAGTTACAGTGATGAACATTGATAACTGGATTAGGTAATTTAAAATAAGTAGTGATGCTTTCAATATATTTGTCAGGATGACTTAAGGGGGTAAAACGAGAACGTAAAACTACTACATATTATAAACTGTAGAGGTCAAATTTCTGTACAATGAAAACTATGCTAAAAACCGAGTCAGGGGATGTAAGGAGTGAAAAATAAGTTCAAATTGTTTGTTTCTCTGTATGTTTGTCTGTCTGTTTGTACGGGCTAATCTCTGAAACGACTGGACCGATTTAAATGAAATTTCGTATGGTGGTAGTTTATATCCCTGATCAACATATAGAATATTTTTGATCCCGGTAAATTAAAGAGTTCCCGTGGGATAATTAAAAATCTGTAATTACCGTATCCCGCGAGTGCACGCGAGCGTAGCCGCTGGCGGTTCAGCTAGTTCTTTATATTACGAATTACAAATTGTACAAACTATAATACATAAATCATGAGCTATACATAAATCAAAAATAAATAAATCCGAATGCTATTTGAACTGATGGATTTATGCTTGTAGTAATATACGATATTTTAGAAAACTATTTAAATTTTATATTCTGTTAAACATAAAATAATGTACCTACACAAACATTCTACTTCTACCAACATAACTTTCCCTTTAATAGATCATCAATTATTTTTTTCATCGGATTTTCACGAAATTTTATTCATAATAAAATTTACTCTACTATAGTATTCTAGAAGACACATTTTCATCATCATTCACCAGTTTATAACATTTTAATTGATATAACTTCAACTTGACAATAATTTGTCTCATCAGTAGGTAACTTCATAGTTCTATACAATATAATAATGTTGACAATATTCGAACTTGGAAAATTTATAATTTGGAGTAAAAATATGACATCCAAACCTTACGTCAATTCAGTGTTGTTATTTTAAGAAAAATAACACTGTAGTTTTAAAAATGAAAATATCGGAACTTTATTCTTTCAAAATATTTGGCTACGGTCTGTAAAAAAACTTCTTTAGTTTTGTACCTATTCACACCTGCGATTTTATTCACCCCGTTTTACGGTACGTAACCCTACCGCAACCGCAGAGTTCAGGTACGAAAAGTGAATTACATACACGAGCTATGATATATTTGAGCACGTGAATATAAGTATTTGTTTTGTGCAAACAAGTAACTTCGGTAAACGGGTAATTCCTATGTGCCTCCACTGGAGGCAGACGAGAATAAAACTTTCTCATCTGCCCTATTTAAACATAATGCTAGCTTTAGGCCGTCTTGCATTACGGTTAAAGTATTTAGTTTGATAATATTTCATATTTATGGAAATAAACAAATAACACTGGTAAATAAAACACATTTGTTTTGTAATCAACATGGTGTATTGCTAGTTATACCGGGCGGCAATAATGTACAGCCACAATAATGTACAGCCATAATAATATACGGCCAATAGTTCGTGTAGGTACATGGAATTTAAATACATGGTCGGCTTTTCCTGGCCGCGTTTTATTGCCTGTACAAAATTGGTCCGTGACGATAATGCACAGCCAGTATTGCACGGCTAATAATTCGATAACAACCATAGATAAATATAGAATCTCATATTCATGCCTCGCTTGTATAGGCGAGTTGGAGATTAACTCATTAACTAATAAAAACTAAAGTCACTGTGACTAGTTTTTTTACTTATGTGTGACGACAAGCGAAGCGGAGCGTTAGGTTTAATGTTGACCACATAACGCCAGAATCATG
The DNA here is from genome assembly GCA_917880725.1 of Selenia dentaria. Taxonomy (NCBI): domain Eukaryota; kingdom Metazoa; phylum Arthropoda; class Insecta; order Lepidoptera; family Geometridae; genus Selenia; species Selenia dentaria. Next base: position 12,796,369 of record OU862897.1, on the reverse strand, counting down.
ATGAATAACTCTGAACAGCGTACTGAAAGTTGTTAATATCGCAAAAAATATCTACACTGGACACTGGAACGTGCAAACGAGGCTTTGTCTGTGCTATTTCTATTTATTCTGTGATATACGCGGATTAGATTATTGGCTGTACATTGTCGCCATGTTCAGAAAGTGACCGACTCGTATTTCACGGCGAATAATGCACATGCACAGTGCACAGCCTGATATTTCATGTACATTGAATGCATTCCTGGCTGCGTATTATTGCCCAAGCAATATCAGCCCGTATTAATAAAACGCAGCCAAATAATGCATAGTCTGTGTTGTACAGCCAATAATTCGAAGCCATTCCGGGGAATATTAGCTGCTTATTATTGCCTGTACATTATAGGGATCCTCAATATCTGGTTCGGTGGACTGTCCATTACACGCCACGGTCTCATTTTTCTCACTATCCCGTAAAAAAATACCAAAGTGAATCCAGATTTTAATGAATAGCAACATTATTTTGTCTATGGAAGTCGTAAACTTGCGAAAGAAGTGTTAGTTTATAATATATATTCCTCTGAAAAAGGAAACCAATGGAAATGTTGCTAAAACATATAGATACTTAGTTATGAAAAAGTTTGAAAGACGATATATTAAACATATTGGTATCTCTATGCCTTGTCCGCCATATTTTGACGCTGAAAACTGCAATAAGATTAACTATAGAGACGTTTTACTCCTAGCATATGAAGTTTAACATGGCAAATTTTATGCTATCTACTACCTATTCTATGCTACCTACCTACTAGCTAGTACACAATTCGCACAACGACATTAATTAGTGCGAGTTGTGTACTAGCTAGTACACATAAACTCGCACAACGACATTAACTACACTGACAAGATTAAAAGAACACGAAGATATATTAATCCCAGTTGTCAGAAAGAGATCAACATATTATTAACATCGACGTTTGCCTGTGGCCGACCATTCGACCGCCAATAACAGCCTAGTCCTCTCTTTCGCTCGCTACAGGTCTCGTTCGCGTAGGTGGCGAAGCGGCAACGTAGCAGAAGTTAATTTAGATTAAAATATAATTTTTGATTTTCCATTTTTGGTAGATAAAATAGAAAAACAATACTACTAACATTTTTTCCTATTTCGGGGATTTTTTTTGGTCAACTTGTATTCTCCAAGTGTTCCCCCGAACACGCTCATTTGGTTTGTCAGTCCCTCTACCAAACACCCTATATACGAGGCCAGGATGGCTTTCTTGCTGGTTGAGGCTTGTACAATGCTTTTCTCAAAAATGAAAGAAAGTTTTTGCTAATTCGGCCTCAACTTTTAGATCAGGAGGAGTGCCATCTATTTTTCTGAATCAGATTCACTTTATTTATTATACCTACGCTTTATTGCGCGATGATCTATGTTCACGCGGTAAATTAAAACACTATTGTCGCAATTGAATGTGAAATCCCGTAAGTTGTTGTTTATTTTTACTAAAACGTTTGCGTTTAGTTTTGAACATTGTTCTATTTTTGCATTACATGAATGTTTTAGTAAATAAAATGAAAATTATTGTTTTTGAATCTCCATATTAATTTTAGAATGGAAAGCTTTAATACAACATAATTTACAAACTGAAATTATTAAATACAAACATAAAATTCCACACTATACCTTTACAACATTTTAAGTACACAACGCATCGTGCATACTTTTTCTGTATCGCGTAAATGTCACAGACTATAAAAAGATATATATATGCAGCCTCTTTCCTATGACCATTTTATAATGGTTAAACTCTAATCTGCGTCTGGTATTATGTTTTTTTCTAAGCAGATCTAAAAAGGATGACTTACTGTCCAGTAAGTTAATTACATACTTACTTACTGGATAGTAGGAGTTTTTAAATTTAATAACTCTCTTCTTACTGGACAGTTGTGAAAAAGTCCGGTAGAGTTCACTTTCTGTATACTTTTTAGAGATGTTATGGCAATATTACATACCATTTTTGAGAAAAAGGATTTTTCGGTAAATAAATAATTTGTAATATCCTGATATACTGGTAACTAAGTAATCAATTTGAAATTCAATAAGCTGGTCTCAGAGGTAATAAACATTTATATTTTGCAAAAAAAAGTTTTAGTTTAATAGTTGTAGTACAGTTACTTCATGTTCTTCTAGTCGTTATTGACATGCCTTTACACGACCATTACATCACATTCCATGTCCTAATACGGAACTGTCCCATTAGTTTAGGAGATATTTAAATATCGACAGGCCGGTTGGTGCAGTTGGTAGTACCCCTGCCTTCTGAGCCGCTGGTCCCGGGTCCGATCCCCGGACAGGCCAACATTTGTGTGCATGAACATGTCTGTTTGAGCTGTGTCTGGGTGTGTATATGTATTTAAGTATGTATAACAGTCATCAGGTCACCATAGTACAGGCTCTGTCTAGTTTGGGACCTGAAAGACCTTTGTCTGGAGGTTGTACCACTTTAAAAAAAAACCCATTAAAATTGAAATAGATAATAACATGTGAAATCTAAAGCAAAGCTTTAATGCTACTATTTAATTGAAATTAATAATTTGGAGAAAAAAATTATAACTTATATTGATTCTAGGAAATATTAAGAAGGCAAAAGGCACGAAAGTGACGCAATACAAAATATATAAAGTTTAACAGCCATAGTTATAGATTTACATCTCTTTAATTTTAGTTACATCACGGACCATTTTCGGTATAGTATTTTCTGTTTCACTAAATCTATTTTCTCAAAAACCTCTTAGATTGGCGAAAAACCTTCACATTATATAATTTATCAATTGAATGTTCAATTCAAATCAAAATATGTACCTATGTATATATATTATTTTTTGATGTCCATTACGTAACTTAGCAAAAAAACTAACTATGCTAATATGCTCTTATCTTATCATCGCCTTAAACAACGCGCTAATTATTTCAATAATTATCGCGATGAATTGAGTGGCCGATAAAATTGGCAATAATACAAGATGGACGTCGATGTTGTTACTCTGAATTTAACGAGTGTCAATTTGTAGTATATGAATGTATTGTATCATATATTGAGTAGGTATATGTAATTTTTTTCCACGACTTCAAAGATTTATAATATTTATTTAAACGGGCTCTGTAATAAAATAACCCATTAGGGATTCATTTTTCTTTTTTAATTCTTCTAAAGTTCACACACCCTTAGCTATCACGGTGCACACTGACAAACGTTGGTGTGGCGGTGTGGCCGCTTCAACGCAATAATTCTCGCGTTAAATCTCTTTCATGTGCCTAAAAATACGGCTAGCCGATTTATCTCCCAACTTCAACGGCAATGTTAATGCCATTGTCGAATTATCGCGATTAGGGATGGCTACATCTACGGTTAACGTTCAACAACGCGATAATCAACGGCGTTTCTCCTCGGTGTGGCCAAGGCATTAACCTGGTATTTCCAATTTCCACTAGGATTCGTATTGATTAGTACGTATTTATTATGCCTGTTAAGTGTAATGCTTTGACATGTATAGTGCATATGAATAACTACTAAGTTTGGTGCATACTGACTGTGCATGCATTTTCCATTTGAGCTTAAAGTCGATATTAAGTCCTAATAAGTAAATTTTGTCAATGATACATTCTCAATGTCTTTATTCATAGTATTAATTTTTAATGTCAAATTTGAATTCCTACTAATGGTAAATGTCATTATATTGGTCTTATCTAAATTTAATATTAGGTTATTCGATTTTAACCAGACAGCAATATTATTCAAAGCTGATGTAATGACTTCTTCGAATCTTATCTGTGTCTTACCGACGAACATAATAGTGCTATCATCAGCGAAAAGAACCATTGGGTGGTCAACAAAACTAGGCAGGTCATTTATATACAAGATAAAGAGAAGTGGGCCAAGAACACATCCTTGTGGAACACCGAAGTTTACAATATTAGGATCTGATGAGTAAATCTCTTCTGTTTAAGATTTTGTATTCAGCCTAACAACTTGGGTTATCTGGTAGGTACCTATTTTCCAGATTATTTTATTAGTTTTAATATATTTCCTCGAACTCCATACCTCTCCAATTTATGATCAACATAATCAAATGGTTTCTTAAGGTCCATGTACATAGCACTAACCGGAACTTTTTTATCACAGTTTGTCATTATTAGCGTTGTTTAAGGCTATGTTGGGCATTGACGTTGAACCTCGGTGTGGCCAAGGCATCATAAACTGATCGTTTTTGGCGAAAATAACGCTAAAAACGCTCACAAGGGGCGTTCGAATTGGAGGTCTGTGGGTGAAAATGTCATGCATGCCTCTTTTTGTTCAGCGTTCGGAAAGCTAGAGGAATTTTTGCCACGAAAAAGTACAATTTTTGACCCACGTCGGGAGTATAGTTGTTTGTGATCGTTATATCATGCGATTTTAGGTCTTATGCTCATTTGAGCGTTCGAATAGGGTATGGGGAAAAGTGGCAAAAATAACGTTTTTAAGCTTTCCGAACGCTTTAACAAAAGACATCAATGAAAACGCCACCAATGCTAAACGAACGCACCTAAGGTTATACAAAATGTAAAAGTACCTTTATATTTACTTCCGCACGCGGAACTGATCAACGGATTCGAGTGTAATTTTTTTAGACCTCAGTTCAAAATTAGCACCACTACCTACTTTTTATCTAAGATCTAGTCTTAAGACAGTTTGCAATTTCGTCCATACTTGCGAGAATTAACCTTTAGAATTTCACTTTTGAAACTATCATAGATCATCAACTTTATGGAAAACTGTAATACTTGAAGAAAAATTTACCATCACCCATCTTTCCTTACTACCAAAACAAGGAAAATCGGTATAGACCATTCTGGAAGAGCTGCATGCTTGACGAAATCGATGGGGACCAATTGTGTATTAGACAGCAAGTCTTTGTTCTGGATAAACAAACAAAAGATCATGTGGGTATAAGGCCTCATGTTATTTTAGAAATGTGTTTCGAAATATTATCAATAAAACATATTATAATTTTTTTGCAGTTTTTATTTGTAACTTACGATAAGACCTAAGGATTAACTCGAAGACTTCAGGTAGTCTTTGAGCACGTCTAACGCAGGCGTTTCCTCACCGAAGTCCTGAAAATAAATAAAATAAGGTCAATGATGCAATAGCTGATTCACGAAAGTTAAGCATGTGGTAGATAAAGCAATGAGGGCAAGCGAGAACAGTGCCACAAGAGATGACATGAAAGAATGAGTATTATTAACTTAAATGAGTCAAGCTTTAAAAACATTGTAACATTGTCTATGATTATTTTACAATCATATGTTTGAATGATAGGAAAGTGTTTGCGCATATATAGCGCTACACCATAGGGCACTCATGATTTATTTAGCGCTTTAATGCACTGCCAACCCATTGAGGGTAACCAGTGTTCGTGTTGCGCATACTTCTCTAGTTAACAAGATTTGTTCAAACTTTAACTATATGAAACCAGCAGGGCTGTTATGTATCTCAGTTGCTAACATGTTGATTGAAATCTTGAAAAATGGCGGCTCTATGTCAGTATATATAGTATGCAACAATGTTAGCAAGTTGATGACTGACCTGACAAAAGTGACATAGAGCCATCATTTTCGATTTCAATCAACATTATTTTGTTAGCTACATATAGTGCGTTCTAATAGGCACCTTGTGAGCGGTTTTACCGAAAATAACGCTAAAAACGCTCACAAGGGGCATTCGAATTGGGTATCTGTGGGTGAAAATGTTGTTCATGTCTCTTTTTGTTCAGCGTTCGGAAAGCTAAAAAAGAGGAATTTTTGCCACCAAAAAGCGTGCAATTTTTGACCGACATCCGGAGCATGGTTGTTTGTGATTGTTTTTTGTTGAAAGCATAATCATGTTATGTTAGGTCTTATGCTTAGTTGAGCGTTCGAATAGGGTGTGGGCAAAAGAAGAAAAAATAACGTTTTTGAGCTATACAAATGCTATAACAAAAGAGCCATCAATGACAATGCCACCAATGCCCTCATAAGCTAAACGAACGCACCTATAATAGCCCTGTATATCTATCAGCCGATTCGCATTTGTGACAATTGAAAGAGCCGCACTGCTTAAGATTTAACTGTGATGCCTTATAGGCTCAATTATGGGCAACTATAGGTATTCTTTGTTTATATCTCAATCCGGGACGTACATTTTGCGTCTGCCACGGAATCAACCCGCCGACGCTAAGTAGTGCAAGCACTACATAAGCTTTGTTACTTTGGTGAAAAGTGATTTTATTTTATAGAAAAAGCGATAGACCTACAGGAAAATGCAGATGCAGACATGTCTGAAACTAACATTTATCACACATGGGGCAAACTGAAACTACATATTAGAGAATCTACAAGTTCAAGTTAGATGTTACTATTAACTTGCTAATAAAAAATAGCCCAACTTTTTCACACTACCATCACATGTTTGTTATATTGACAATAATGTTTCACTTATATACTATAGGAGTGCTTATACTCACTTTGATAACCACACATGAGCAGCCGACGATTTTCCTGGCTTTGCCATCCTTGTCAATTTTGCAGAGACCCGCCCATTCACCGAGTTTCTTGTTGTTGTCCACCTGTCGATGATGTCAAATCTTAAATTTTATTGGAACATGTGGCCAGTATGATATTTTTATACCATATGAGACGGCACGTTGTGCGCTGGATAGAAAACTATCTTCCGTGTTCTTCAAATCAAAAGTAATCACTTCACACTACCGCTTCAAGGATTATCTGGCACATGAAGATGACCTGTACGATTTTGGTTTCATCACCTCTTATGATTGATCCAATGGCAGGCTGGAAAGTTTTGGGACTCCATCCCCAGAGGATGATAAAATCTATTCAATTACCTAATTCCAATGAAACGTCGGCAAAGTAAAATCGGCAATAACCAGAGTTACTTTGTAACACAGGATACTTACTTAGTAACTTTACCCCCAAGCAAGTACTTTCTACATAGCTTACACATACAGAGTTTATCATATTACATATTTTTCAATCTACTTAAACAGTAAAGATCTGGGCCGTTCTTCACTATGACCACTCAAATAAGTAATGCAGCACTTTATATCTTCAAAGAATGACCGCCAAATCAATACAAATATGTGATACTACTGGGTTACTTGTTAGATGGTCATAGCAAATAAGGCCCCTCTGAGCTGAGCCTATTGTGTAACCTATGGTTGCTTAGGTTTTCATGATTGCCATACTATTAATATTAAGTAGTCAGACCATAACAAATGTTAAGTATTTGAAACGGTGGGATGACAAAAATTTTAAGTATTCAGTGATAAATCCGTTTGAACTTTAAAATGATATGACCTTTAATAATACTTTGCATCACATTTAGAGTAATCAATTATTCTCTACACCCATGGAGTGTTGCGCGCCGAGAAAGGTTAAAGCTATATGGGGCTCCTTTAGGTTTTACATGGGCTATAGTTCTGTTAATTGATGATATCTAATGTTAGAGTGCTAGGAAAGTTGACTCCACATGATGTGGGTCACCATAGGGGCACTCTGATGATTTGTGCTCGTAATGTGCCTACTCTACTATGTAAGCAGGTAGGCTCGTGCAGAGCACAATCTAACAATAAAGCATAGATATCTATCAAGATATGAAAATACTTTCTTGTGCAACTCTGTATTCCAGTAAAATACACAAATTCTTTGTTGTATTGCTGAGATTTTTGCTGAGTCTGTCTAGGAAAGTACCACACCTTTCCTACTTATTCAACCATGGAGCAGTAGTGTGCAAACATTACAGGGCATGAGATTTCACATCTTATATCGCAGGGTGCCGAGCAAGCGCAGTGCATCGCCATGGAGTTTTGATCGCTTGTAGTTTTAAGTTCTGAATAGCACTTAACTGTTATGGGCAAGCATGACGCTTAACATCAGACGAGCGACTTGCTAGTCTCAATGAAAGATGTTAAAAAAACTTTTCCTTCTTTTGCCAGATATTGCTACATGACAATTTTTCTCTTACCTTTCCTTTGTATGCTAGTAAAAAGCGATAATTGTACAGTAAATTTATTAGGAGTAATTGAAGTGAGCGTGTTTTCCCTTGACAAGCAACTTTAACATGTAAACTTTTCAACTAATTGTTTTATATAAGTACTTTAGCTATGAAATAAAGTTAATTAGAGGTTATTACTATTATTACATATTAACATATAAACTCTGCTTAAATTTAAACAATGTGCACACTACTAAATAACATAATTTAAAGTCAAGCAGCATTTATAAGTAAGGTCCTTATTGTTTTACCAACCCAGCAGTGTGAGCATGGAACTATCCATGATATAAACTTGTCACATCAATAAACTAATTTAATTTATTGTAGCTTGACTCAAGCATGGTTCTAGCTTCTAGCCACAATAGCAATATTGCAGGCTGTCTTTTATGACTAATTAATGTCAAATTTTATCCTATTGACAACCAGTGCTCACAGTGCAGGTAAGTGGATGCCACTCATATATGGAATATTTGGGACAAAGGTTTACCTTCACAAGTGGAATCTGATGTTCATTGCACAGAGCCTGTACCAGTTTTTTGTAAGCAGCCTCATCACAGTTCTCGGCCAATACACACAGAACAGCTTGCCTCCTGTTGGTAAAGAGATATTTGTTTAGTTAAACCTAAACATTGTTACTATCAATAAAGGATATACCTATGAAGAGTAAATGAAACAAGAGATGTTACTATAGGAAGCCTGCAACCTACTTACAACTGTTTAGAATTATGAGTGAACATATCAGTTGTTTTAAATTGATACTGTCAGTAATTATCCTTTTCTTATCCTCGATCAGAAAACAGTGTATACCCCTCTACTTATGCACCTATAGCTTAACCGCCAGACAGGTAAGGTCAACAATACTGTCCAATTTTACATTGTAATGGAATATCAGCGTCCGTCATGTAATAGTGATTTATTAATCACCCTATGAACCTATTATATCATCAGCTAACAGTAGTGATCAACTTCAAAGCATAGTGACATTTATGTAAAAAATTAAATAAACAAGAGCATTTTAAGTACCTACTTTTTCATACTTTATGAAATTGTAAAGCTCTTTATGTAACAGTTATGCAGTCAGTCATCTTGTATAATTTTATTCTTTCTATACATAAATAATTACTTGTGCTGAGTGATGTGAATTTATTTATTAGTAACTTTGCATCCCATAGAATAGACCAAGAGTAGCTTCTGGTGGTGGGTGTCTGCTAGTTTTTGGTATTATTAAACATAAATAATCATGAACGTTTGAACTACAGATCAATTAATGTTTTTAAATATTATCAACATGTATTTTTCAAAACAGACTGTGGTATGTTTGCTACACTCCTTTCTAAGTGCAAACCTAAAAACAATATCTGTACAAAGTATAATTTAAAAACTAGCAAGACAGATTAAATAAATAGCATGTGCAGAATAAGTGGTGACAGCATGAAAACATTCCTATAGACGCATGTCATTTGAACTACTTACTAATTACAACATTTTCATATGGCGTAAAAAAACAATACCTACTTCAAGTAGGTACAAAGTTCCTTTTAGTAATCTTATATATATAAAATTAACCCCTATTTCTCCTAGTCACTTTATAACTTCAGAACGGATGGAACAATCTCGCTAATTCTTTATTGTTGTGTTAATTATAGTCAGGAGAAGGTTCTTATGAAAGAAATACTAAAAAAGATGGGAGGTATTATTATGCTTATTATTTTATTCATTTGTTATTTTTATAAATTTGGTACAAAAATATTTAATAAATTAAAGAAACTTACATAAACTTCGATTTTAAACTAACATGTTAAATTTGTTAAACTAAATATTGTACACATCTTTGCAGGTAATTAAACATAGTAATAGGTATACAATGTCAATAAGGTAGAAAATTTAGTAGTTACAAGTATGAAGTGACTTTTTAAAGTTAAATAAGGTTAGATGAAAAATTTAGAGTTCGCTGCATACATCGATGCAGACCTCATTATAAGATCGACACATTCGATAAAGTGGGCTATTATGTCCTACATTATTGTTCGACAACGGAATACTAAAATGAGCTAATTTACGAGTCATAATCTTACGGGTGTTAAAGTTAACATTCATTAGTAATTCATCACTAAACAGTCCTTTGACGATCCTGTATAATACACATGTCAGTGATTTTACGTCTATGTATAAGACTCCGAAATTTGAAATGCACCAGACGATTTTCATACCCAGGAATAAGTTTCCTTAACCCCAGTTTGATTTATCAAAAAATTAATTCATTCATTAAATGCCTTAAGAATCGCTTTTGTATTGACTCAACACTATCCTCATAAACTTTGTAAACAGGTTTGTAGGTAGGAGCACTATTCAAGTTGTGATCTAACTAATGTTGTATAGAGCATAAGCAAATCGATATAAATCTTGCACTGTGTTGACTTTGTCCAGCCTAAAACCATCGATAGAATAAATGTAGTTTATTATGTTCTTTTTTTTGTGAAAGTGATATATTTGCATTTTTTTATATTAAGTGACATACTGTTACTTTTACACCAGTTGTTCTATACATTGATATTATGCTGAAGAAGAATACAATCGTCAATGGTTGATATCTCAGAGTATAACTTTAAAATGTCAGCATAAGCCAGACATTGACAAGTTATCTTTTCCAAAAGATCATTAATAAAAGCTAAAAAAAGTTAGTAACCTAAATTAGAACCTTGAGAAACTCCCGACGAAGGTTTGAAGGGAACTGATTCAAAACCATACAAGGTAACCAGCTGAGTGCGTTTCATGAGGTAGGTATGAAGCCAGCGATGAAGATTAACATGAATACCCATGTGTTGTAACTAAATTAAAAGTATGTCATGATTAACGTGTTTAGTTACTATGCGAACGAAGATGCAGGCAGTCACTAGTATAATAATATGTAGCACACATGAGAGGCCACAGCGCTCAGGTGATAAGCAGTGTGGTACTATGTGTGTGCTGTGCTGTAGGCAACAGAGTAGACCCAGTACAGCTTAATGCTGCACTCGATATTTCCAAACACTACATGACTAAAACAGCCACATAATGAGTGAATGTATATGGGAAATCTATTGCCATTAGATAATCTTTTGTAGGTACTTTACTGTACTGCATGCAAAATTTATCCTGTTTGTTTGTCTTTTTAGTCACATAAAATTTGGTAAATGGATCTATATTATCTACCTTCATGAACCTGCAGTATGTAAAGTTGGTGATAACCAATGAAAAAATCCAGAACATTCGGAAACCAACAGTACTGTGTGCAAATAAATGTATGTCTTCAACATACGAACTTACTTATCAAGGGCCTTGGCGGCCTCATGAAGCCCATGGACCAGACCACCGTGAATAAGCGCAGTCTTCAGCACCTCTTGTAGAGCCTGGTTCACGTCCATCGCTCCGCCGCTAAGGACGGGATTCGCGGGTACCTCACTAAAAATACCATGTTGAGGTTAGAATACATATTGTTAGTTTTTAGGCTTGGTTTTACTTTTAAAGCTAGCAGGGAAAGAATGATATGTGCTAGTTTGCGTATTAATAAATACTTCACACTCAGAGAGGGTGGAAAAGGAAACGTATCGAAATGTATGTATACACAAAAAAAGGTTATGTTGACACCGTGTATGTATTCCTAAAACTAAAATATTGGCATGAATACTTCAAAACTATAGCAGACTGAGATACTCTACCATTTCTACACACATACAAAGGGTGAATTAGGTAAATAAGTACAAAACATCAATACTTACACTTCGACTTCAGCCATGATTTTTCACAAATTGCCGACCTGAAATATGGAACACAATAAATTGAATGTAGCGATAGCATTATAAAACACTAATTTCAACCACTTTTTGGGGTATGATCACTGCAATATTACGAGATTTGCAAAATTCCACCACAAAACGTTTGACAGTTTACCTTGCTCACGGGAAAAAGACTAGAGTTGGGACTTTGAGTACTGTACTGAGTTGTCAAAATTTTAATCGATGTCCGTTTATTCTCAAACTACCTTGATTAATCGATTATAAAGACTACTAGGAACCCAAAAATAAATAAATAAAACACAACATATTTTACAGTAACGATATTACGTTTCCCTTAACAATTTCAATAATATAGAACAACCGGCTGCCCGCGACTTCGTTCGCGTAGTAGACTCGGCCTTCTTAGGATAGATTATTTCTTTGGCCTTCGGTCTCCCATCTCTTCTTAATCTCTTTCATGTTCTTTTTCACCTTCTACGAAGTATTATACAACGGTTATATACAAACATTAATTTGAACTACCTAATTCATTTTTGTCATTTTACAAGACATAATATCAAATCACCAATGTATTTAAGTACATGTACATATATGTCACTCTTCCATATTAATGTAATAAAAGGGGGTAGATAGTTCATATACGTACATTAATTTGAACTATAACCCGCGGCATATAACTCTAGCTCTGACCGTTATTGCGCAGAAGTCAAAAATTGGGACGAAGGACTCTTGTCTCTCTCTGTCACATCGAAGACGAGGGACTGTTGTCTCTCTATCTGCGCAGCTATCCCTTCCACATTTCGCTCAGAGCTAGAGTTATATGCCGCGGGTTATACGTACCTAACTCATTTATGTCATTTTGCAAGACATAATATCAAATCACCAATGTAATTACATGTACATATATGTCACTCTTCCACATTAATGTAATAAAAGGGGGTAGATAGGGTACTAGTTTCAGAGACACGAACAGTATAAAGTAGGTACAACGCACTTACTTGGTTTGGTCTTAGTCACAATCGAAGTGGCGTGGGGAAGGGTGGCCAACGCTCATGTGAAGCTGCTCAAGTGCTTACCATAGAAACATGTGCACAGCAAGGATGCCGTCGCGTTCATAAGTTGTAAAAATTCTCTCACGGCATCTCTATTCATCCGTAAATACGCAAAATCTTAATTTTACTAATATTCAACGGACTTAATTATAAGCATAGAATTATTACATTGTATATAAGGAAGGTTTCCTTAAAACCTCTTCTCAAAATGCACGCTACAAATTCGCTGTGTCGTCACTCACCCTGACGCAAACATAATATGCCCAGATATAACTGTTTTACCCTAAAACTTGGGTAATTGACGGACTGGTAAAATATTTCTGTAAAACAAGTTTAAAAGTTAAGATATTCACATACTTTATATTAAAAGCGCATATTTTAATTTATCTATGTATGTACCTACTTACAAGAAACTAACTGTAGCTATTTATAAAATCTTATTAAAAACCGGCCAAGTGCGAGTTGGACTCACGCACGAAGGGTTTCGTACCATTATCTAAAACTGGCCAAGTGTGAGTCGGAATTGCGCACGAAGGGTCCCATTATCTATAAATCTCCTATACAACAGACATGATATTTTTGCCATTTTTATGAATAATGGTAGGGAACCCTTCGTCCCTGAGTCTGACTCGCATTTGACCGGTTTTTAGTATTTGTTGTTATAGCAGCAACAGAAATACATCATCTGTGCCAAGGGCTTTGATCCTATCTGGCATATCTAACCACCGCCATAGTTATTTATTTTTAAATCGCGGCGCATGATAATAATAATAATAATAATAAAACCGCAGGGGCGGCTTTGTGGCGAGCCGTCGGTGAGTGGCGACACCGTGGACTCTGATTCTCCCTGGGGCTAAATGAGACCCCTGACCCCCGGCTTGCCTTAATTGGCCGTCTGGGGGTGGAGACGCAAGAGCAAGTAACAAAAAGCTCCAAGGGTGGAAGTGTTAAAGGGCATAACGCCGGTAGTAGCGCTTCAGTGAAACCGCAGCACACCTCTCGACACCCTTTAGCCAGCCACACCAACGTTGCCCTTTCTGTCACCATTCATGGTGGCCTTTATGGGGGGCCCGTTTAGTGGGTGGCAAGTCACCACCTGCCCAAAATATTTAAAATGAGACTGAATTTGGCAGGTGCCGTAGTCTCTTCCATAGCCCACTATCTTTTTATCACTAATAAAATCATTTCAATAGCCTTGTCATTTTACCCATTTTTATAATAGATATACCATTTCACCATCCATCCATAAGTTTCTGTTTTTTTTATACTACTTTGTATTTTTATACCAAACAGGCCTCTAAGTGTTGGCTACAGCCCCACTTATGCCTTTGTAAAGGACCGGATGAAATCCGTGATTTATTTTGAATAATAATAATAATAATAAACCCGCAGGGGCGGCCTTGTGGCGAGCCGTCGGTGAGTGGCGACACCGTGGACCCTGATTCTCCCTGGGGCTAAATGAGACCCCTGACCCCCGGCTTGCCTTAATTGGCCGTCCGGGGGTGGAGACGCAAGAGCAAGTAACAAAAAGCTCCAAGGGTGGAAGTGTTAAAGGGCATAACGCCGGTAGTAGCGCTCTAGTGAAACCGCAGCACACCTCTCAACACTCTATAGCCATCCACACCAACGTTGCTCCTTTTGTCACCACTCATGGTGGCCTTTATGGGGGGCCCGTTTAGTGGATGGCAAGTCACCACCTGCCTAAATATTTTAACATGAGACTAAAATTGGCAGGTGCCGTAGTCTCTTCCATAGCCCACTATCTTCCTTATCGCTAATAAGTTCATCTCAATAGTCTGGCCATTTTACCCATATTTGTAATAGTTATAAGTACCATGTTACCCTTCATCCAACATTTTTTCTGTTTTTTATACTCCTTTGTATTTTTATACCAAACAGGCCTCTAAGTGTTGGCTACAGCCCCACTTATGCCTCTGTAAAGGACCGGATCAAATCCGTGATTTTTTTAAATAAAAATAATAATAATAATTCATTTGAGCCAAATTAACACTTTACAGTCTCATAATAACTTAAATTAACATCGTAATAACATTCTCTTTATACTAGTATACATAATATTGTTATTTGCCCTGGTCTCCACACTAGGATTCCCTGTGTCGTGGAAACCAGTTTCACATACACTACGTGAATCATTTTTATTACGTTACAGTGTTCTGTATCTTACTCAGTCATAAATGTACTACAAATATAATCTACCTACTTAATATTAGAAACTACTTCACAGTACTGAATTTAGTTAGGTTTAGGATATTTATTTTATGAAGAGATCTTAATAATATTGTTGTAATTGCGAATACATTTTATGTGTTGTCAATTGTGTTTGTTTTAGTTAGGTTGGGCTGTAATGAGTGAGTAGTAGTAGCTAGACGTTATTTTACTTATCTATCTGTAATAATTTCTCATTTTATTCATAGGTCAGAGCTAGTAACCATTGCCGTATGGCTGTTTTACATTTTTTCCTTGTAAGTTTCAAGATATTCAGTTGTCTATTTATTTTTGTATATAGATAAGGTGCTACCCAAGAATAGGACCGTCGATAAAATTCTGTATGACGGGTAGGTACATACTTTCCATCGGATATGTCTACGGCAGATAATGGGAGACAGGTGTGAGATTTTATAATACCTTAAAATTACAGCTACGATATAAAGTTGTCTAACCCTTAAGTGCCCACATTCATGGTATAAGTCATTTGTAGGATATTGAAATGACTTCTTGTGAGCCACCTTAAGAACGGCACGTTGAGCACGTTCTAGTTGTATAAGGTATGTTTTAAAAGCACCGCCCCAAGCAGCAATGCAGTATTCCAAGACAGACTGACATATCGAGAGGTAGATTGGTCTTACAACATCCGTATCGGCTGATGACCGGAGCCTTTTAAAAACAAACATAAGTTTCCTGACCCTATCTGAAACGGTCTTAGTATGGGGTCCCCAGGAGAGGCGCTCATCTATAATGACTCCTAGGTACTTAAGAGAATGTACAAGTTCTATCGATGTACATTCGCAAGTATTGCTGAAAGTATTCTGACAGTTGTGTACTTTTAGGACCAAAGGGTGAGGTGGTGCTGTACGCTGAGTGAATGATTAATGTTGTATGCATGAGTAGAAGACACATAAACGAACAAAAAATATCAGGTAACATTGTACCCTAAAGTGTCACGTTACCGAGATATTCGGAGGTAAAGATCGACATATGAGTACAACGATAATAATTAAAAATAGAGTTATTATTTGATTCTAAGCGTCTGGTTGTATCCAAATAATTGTTTTCAGTTTGATTATTATTATTACTGTTTATTGGTTGAGAGTAGGTAGGCACATTACATACTACTAGAAATTAATTACTACTATAAATAATTATATATCATTGAAGTGTGTAAAGATTTAGAAAATGATTATAATCTTACCCAATCGGCATTATACCTATCAATCATTGGCTCGCGACAGCTAAAATATAATCGTGACATCAAATCACCGACATTATTTATTATATCGCGGAGTATTTCATATACATCTTGCTGGATAATAGTTTACAAGGCAGAAATAACTCATTGGACGCTACTGGAACTGTCCTGTTGGAATGCTAACCCTTAGTTGGCTTGGGCTCACCGTGAAAAAAACACTATCCGACCTCCAGCTGAATTTTTGGATTATGTAATTAGGCTGGAATCCGACGCTGATCATTATTCTTGCATTGGATGTGATTAAATCGCTTGATTTATATCTATATGTGCTTACATATAGGTATTCTTATCGTTCGTTAAATGTAGGTATTTGTTTTATTATGATTTCAGCAAACAACCTGATAGCCAACTCGAAGCGAATATGTAGGGATGATACGTGTTAGAAATATTTAATAAACTCGATAAGATATAGAAATATATTTAGGTGTCACATCTAATTAGGTATTACCTACCTACTATTCGCGTTAGTTTGAAACTGTACGAAAGTGTAAGTAATAAATAAAGTTAACATGAATCACATGCATTTTATTTTATTTTTAACCAGTAGTTAGGCAGTGCAATTTTTCAGGAGATATAAATAATGAATTATAGTATAGATAGTAGTTTTCTCGTGATCCTAGTATTATGTTATGTACCTACCTACTCTCTTTCAATAAATGGTAACGTGACACTTTAGGGTATTATTTTACTTAACATTTTTTGTTCGTCTATGTGTCCTCTACTCATAAACACTAATTGCATCGTGCGCCACGATTTAAAAAAATGGCGGTGGGTCTATATGCCAGCTTCCATACAAACCCCTTTCAACTGTTGTGTTTGTTATAACCTCCTTAACCCTAGAAAGATAACCTACGCTTCAGAGGCGCCCGCACGAATTAAATAGTACTATATGTTTTAATACGAAACCCATGTATATCTGTGCTTCTCAGCCAACTCAGTCGTCGGTCAACCGCGTCGAGGGCCAGCTGTTTTTGTGCGGTAAGTATTATTGTTTTGGAGTTATGACGAGTTGAACGAGTTGATGCGCTCCTGAGGCGTATGGTTATCTTCAAGATCGACGTATGTATGACTGTCTAAAAAAAATTTATAAGGCACTGATTAGCTTTCCTAGACTTTATACTTATATTTGACTTATACTATACATATTAATAGTAAAATACAATATTTTATGATAGTTAAGCGACATTCGTGATTTTTGATAGTTTTTTAGAGGTCTATTCATTTGGTTTTAATTATTAATAATAAACAAATATAAAGTATAATATTTTTCGTTTATAAAAATGTGTCACCTATAATACCATTTAAATTGTAAAATCAAATCACACAAATCTTGCTAAATAATTTAAATATAAGCATTTGAATACCGTGGCGCCTCCGAAGCGCATGGTTATCTTTTATGTAAGATAGAATATGGTTATCTTTCTAGGGTTAAGTTTTTTCTCTCCGGGTAATCGCTTATTATTAATGATTGTGGTTGTTAACGTTTTCATGAATTATATCCTATTATATGTTTGCCGAGATAATGTCAGGATTCTAACGATACCTTATACATCGAAATCGGTCAAAGCGATTTCGATGTATAAGAAGAATATTGAAATGAAATGAAATGAAATAATTTTATATGTTAGAATTTTGGGTAATAAATTATTGCTTAGATGTAACAGCATTGTTAAGCTCCAACAAAATTCTGCCCGATTAGGCGTACAAATACTTTTTATAATTTAGGTTATTAAATTTCTATTTTATTTTAGAAACAATGTGCTTGCAACATTGCCATTGTATAAATTGGACACTTAAACACTAATTATAATTGTCTATAGTAAAATCATTAATAAAATGTCAAAAAAAAAAACACTTAGGTAGTCCTGTACAGAATAATAAGCTTTGTCCAAAAGGTAGTTAAATACTTTCTTTTTAAATTCATTATCATTAAATTGTTTATAAATGTCAGGTAACTTATTGAATAGGAGCACGGAGCACTTTTTCTGCATCCACCAAAAATCCCCACAGAATGACTCCATACCTAAGACAGGATGAAACATATCCGTGATAAGCCGATAGAGCGGCTTCTTTCGTAGGTACTTGGGTGAGTCGATAGAAAACGTAAACAAATCTGTCCAGTTTCATGCTTAAATTATGTACATGAGCTTTCCAGTTGCAGTATTTATCTATTGTTACACCAAGAAATACGTATCACTTACTTGCTCTAAAACATTACCATCGTGTAAAACATTAATATTCATAGGTGTGCTATTGTACGTTTGAAATTCTATTAGTTTTGTTTTGCTAATATTCACTGATAAGTCATTATAATCAATCAAATTCAATACGTTAGTTAAAGCTTCATTAGCTTCTGCCTCAAATGTAGACTTATTGGTACATTTAACTATGATTGTGGTATCATATGCAAAGAGTAAGCAGGGCTGTTTTATGCAGTTTGGCAAATCGTTTATGTAAAGAATAAACAGCAAAGGGCCTAGAACGCTGCCTTGCGGTACTCCACGCTGATTTAGAAGATACTGCGAGCGGAACATAGTTTTAGTTTTTTTTACTATTTTGTTTATTTCGACACTTTGATATCTATCGCTAAGAAAACTTTTAATCCAATCGTTAGCTTTTCCACGGATACCATAATTATCTAACTTTTGCAATAAAGTCTTGTGGTTAACAAAATCAAAGGCTTTGCTCATATCTAGAAATACTATACTTACTATAAGCATTTTTTATCAAGACTTACCATTATCATTTTTATAAGGCTAAAGCAAGCGTCAATTGTAGAGCTCATTTTCCTGAAGCCATATTGCTCTGGTTTCAGTATTTTATGAAGATCGATGAAGCTAATTAGTTTTGAGGTCATATTTTTTTCAAATAATTTCGAAATAATAGGAATGAGGGTTATAGGCCTATAATTATTCATTTCACACTCTTTGCCTTTTTTAAATATGGGTTTTACTATAGAGTATTTCAAGCGCTTTGGAAATACTCCCTCTGAGAACGATAAATTAAGTAAGTAACATAGTGGTATGGATAACTGAATTGAGCAGAACTTCAAAATGTGAGTATTTATATCGTCATAGCCAGTTGCATTAGACTTTTTCAAAGATTTTATTGTTTTAAGCACGGTTGACAGGTCGGTTGGAGTTAAAAATATTGTTTTACTTAACTTTGTCTCAAGAGAATAATTGTTTGTAGCTGTGTTTGGAATTACATTATTGTTAGATCCAACGAATTAGTTATTAAATAGACAATAGCAATTGTTTGGCGGTCATTGTACACGGTATCATTTTGATATTGGATGGTTTAGATCTGTTATTAACATTATCATTTATAAGTTTCCACGCTGCACTGCAACGGTTAGTGGATTGATGTATAAAGTTGGTATTGTTGATTTTTTGGGCACATAAAATACTTTTTTTTCAATATTTTTGAGTAGGTTAGGTATCTTTTATAATTAAGCTTTTTATTTGCCGATGATAGACTGTATTTAAGATAGTATGTTCGTTTACGCAAACAGCATTTATTTAATCCTTTTGTGATCCATTTCATCTTCACAGGTTTTGTAATTATTTTAATTTTTACTATTGGAAAGCATAGATTATAAAATAATATAAGAGTATCGTGTAAAGTATTAAACGCCATATTTAAATCAGTTTGTGAAAGCACGTCGACAAATGACAAACTTGACATACACTCTTTAAATTTATTTATATTCTCAGTACTATAATCCCGCCTTTTTTCAAACCACAATTTAGGCTTAGTTTGTTTATAGGAGGTTTGGAATGATAGCGTTTGGGCAGTTTCGTGGTCCGACAGAGCCAAGTAATGAATGTCACTTTCTGCTAGAGCATAATTGCTAACAATCAAGTCCAAACATGATGTTTTCCTAGTCTGCTGAATAATATGAGTCTTTAAATTATAATTTGATAGTAAAGAATTGAGACGTTTCGACATATTATTGTTTTTCAAAATATCTATATTCCAGTCTCCGTATGACCTTTTTATTATTATTTATATTAATTTTACGTAGTAATTTCTCAAAAGACTCAAAAAATAGATCTAGGTCATGAGACAGCAGACTAGGGACTCTATAGATACATACTACAATAATGTTTAGAGGTAGTATTTTTGTAGCACATACCTCAAAATGTCTAGGTATAGGTTCAATCAGCGTTTGCAACGGCTGACACTCTAGATTATTTTTTACAAGAATACATGATCCACCTCTTCTTTTTTTATCTCTAGAGAACTGTGCAACTAGATTATAACTATCGAGTTTGAGATTTGATTCAGAGCCTCGTTTTATGAAGGTCTCCGTTAAGCAAACGATGTTTATTTCACCGATCTTCTTAGACAGATCCAGTAAACTGAGCAAAAGTAGTTCCTGCTTGCCCAATACACTTGATATGTTTTGATGTAGTATTGTAGTTCTGTGTGTTTGATTGGTCACGAAAATGATTTTTTGAGCTGTTATTGGAGTGTGTCGATTCTCTATCAGATAAAGTAGATTGTGGGAGAGCAGCATAAATATCTTGTTTTAAATATATCGCATTACTGTAATTTTGAGAGTAGTTGACTGACTTGCCTTCTTTCATAGCACTCAGGAATATATTACGGTGGTGCAGATATGCAAACTCTACATTTATTTTTAACACAATATTTTTCAAGTAATTTCTATGGGCATTTCCCAAATTATTGTTTATTAATGCATGTTTATTAGTATGAATTTCAATAAAATGACAGTTATCATAATTCATCTTCAAAGATCTTAGGTGTTTAGCATTTTAGCATTAAAATTGGCATTTTTACTTACGTTTACTATAAATATTTTATTTTTCTTAATTTTCAATAATGTATACCAAAGGTGTGTTAATATTTAAAAAAAATTATTATTTTTATTGTATAATATATATGAGCCCTGAAAACACAACTTCCTTTTTATGCAGTCGGATATGTATATTAAAACAAACAATATCATACCCAAAGAGAATATAACGCTATGTCATACCTAAACAATGTTTTAACACTGGAATAAATTAACACATAGCTGGCAACATTCCGTCCGAACAAAGAGTGGGTTTGGTGTTCACATTTTTTTGTATTTTAGGATATTTCTACATTAAAATCAATGCCATAGCTGTGAAATGTCATACCAGAACTCTTATGCAGCTTTTCTGAAGTGTTGTGGCACAATTTCAACGCATAAAATATCGTCTATTTGTTTTTTTACAGAGCTGTATTCTCTGTCATCGGGATTAGAGCTCTGACAGCGTGGGTGTAACTTGTTAAAGTGTTAAGTGTGACTTGATAAATGTGCTTTTATATTTTCTAATTTTGTACAATTGATTATTTATTATTTTCCTATATAGGTTTTCCACTGATACAAACAGTATATTTCATTCAGCACTACTTACCACATTATGCGTTCTTTTCAACTGCAGTACTGAAACATGTACCACTATATAACAAAATCTGTGCTGCAGACTGTATCTTTCAGAAATCTTTTCAGTAGGGCTATTATGTATCTCAGTTAAAAAAGGAACCAGTTTTTTTTCTACGTTTACCTGCTCGCGGCTTGAAACGTAGATGGCTGAAGAGATGGTCAATCAGTAGTAAATATAAAGGCTCTAATTTTTCAAAATATCAACCAGATATTGAAGCTAAACCCTGGTTTTCTAAATTTAAGTGCAATAGGAAAATTTGTTCTATTATATCTAGGTTGAGATTTGGTCATTGTTGTTCTGCTGTTCATCTTAAGAAGCTAAGAATTAAGAATTCATCCATCTGTGAGTGTGGTTTAGATGATGAAAGCCTTAACCATATTTTCTTTTCTTGTCCTCGGTTTAATCATGATGTTATGTATACTACACTTATTCATTATAAATTTCCATTACCTGTTCATATAGACAATATCCTGTGTAATATAAATCCTGTCACTATCAATGTATTATCATCCTTCATCTCTCAAAATGATATTAAACTTTAGTTGGTATTTTCTGTTGTCGCTAGGATTTTCTTTTACTAGTTTCATTCATTTTGTCATTAGTCCATTGTTCCTAGATCTCATTTTAGATATGTAGTTATTAAGATACTTTCTTTTGTTCCAGATTATTAATTCTAAATTTTGCCGTTTATTTTTATACTTATATCTCATCTGACGTGTCGTTGGCAAAAGTGTTCTCAAACAGTTTGCCATTAAATAAATAAATAAATAAATGTATCTCAGTTGCTAACAAATGTTGATTGAAATCGAAAAAAATGGCGGCCCTATAACTCGGAATTGCAATAATACTTTAGTCCATAGCTTTAGTCTATATAATCTATGATTGAAATGGTACGGAATCGATTTTTATTTGTAACTGTATTGGCACTTTTTGTTGACTGACGCGGCAAATTTAAAACTCTATGTTTAAAACCAAAATAGCCAAGCAGAAATGTCTTTCTGATTTTCCAAATCGTTTATTTATTTGTGAATATTTTGATAATAATTTTAGAAATGTAAATGTTTATGCCATAAATAAATCTACAAAGGATATTTATGTATATAATTTATATACATAATTTAATATACACTAGTATGTGCAATCAAGTTTTTCATTACGATTCATTTCCATTACAAATATGAATCGCATTCCTGATATTATGTTCATGGCTGAGTACATAAAAGGTGTGCTATTTTTTGCAACAATAAGAGAAGGAAAGAATCTGAAAAGTTCTTCAGATACCCATTTTTTCAGTATTGATGACGAACTAGTGTATGAAAATTATTATTCGGACTTTGGGCCACTAAATCTTGGTTGCGTTTATAAATATTGCAAACTTATGAATGATAAATTAAAACAATATTTACATAAGCAAACGATAGTTCATTACACGTCCATCGACCCGAAGAAGAAAGCTAATTCAGCTTATCTCCTAGGATGTTATGGTGTTTTATATTTGAACTTACATCCAAGAGATGCTTTGAAACCTTTGATGGTACACGGTCAAAGTTACAGGTAATTATGGATATCGTTTTTATACTAAAGTTTCTTCCATTTTTTGTATCCCAAGTAATGAGATGGGCTAGACATTGCCTGATGGTACGAGTCACGTCTGCCCCTGACTATATTAGTACTGCATTATCGTCTAGAGCTTTAAGTCTTTGACGCTCGACCACGCTTTAGCCTTGACAATTGGTTTAATTAGAGTAACGTTCACCTACTCATTTCATCTTCCAACAATTATTTTTCAAACCTGACACGACAGTCTTAGTATACTACTGCTTCGAGGCAGATTCTGCATCTAGTTCTTCTCTAGTTTTTGGAGTAGTAGTAGCAGTAGGTGGGTGGTAGCAATGGTAGGATACATATACAAGGTACGCACAAGGATATATCCATCCAGCAGTATCATATACGGCAGTATGGACCCACCTAGACGAATCCTTGGTTTAGCAAAGCTTCGTTCACACATAGCATAGCTTTATAAGGTTGGTCCTACAGCAGTAATAAAAAGCTGTGTGTGAAAACCTACTCGCTGTTTGCAGACACTAAATTAGTGGTGATTGTGCATTTTCAACTCTGCCAGGGTTAGAGCAAAGCTGCTTGCAATCAAATTTATTTCTCCCAATTGTTTGCAAGTTAGTTTGCTCAATTGTATTAAGTGAATGCCGTGCAAGATGGCCCTACACTCAAGTTAAGAACTTACATACCTACTACCTATAGTTACTTAAACTTAAGATAACGTCTTTAATTTTTGATGACCCCAGTAGTTTAATCTCTGTAGATTGTTTATTATCCTATTAGGACTTGTTCCTTATATAAAACGGTTTTATTTTTAGACCATTCAAAGATGCTACACAGGGTGAATCAGATTTTACGATATCGCTGATAGATTGTTTGCAAGCTATATCAAAGGCAAAAAACTTGGGTTTTTTCAACTTTCAAGACTTCAACTACGATGAATATGAAAGGTTGGACAAGATACAAGGAGGAGACCTTAATTGGATAGTACCTGGTAAAAACGATAAAAAATGAAAAAATATATGTACTTTCATATGATTTAAGCCGTCTTTTTAGATTACGTTAGTTTTAGATTCAAGAAATACAATGTGCGTTTGAATGTCCTTCACTAAATACATTTAGTATTAAGCATATTTTAAACATTATTCTGTCTCTATCAGCTTCCAAACAAAAGACAGAAACAGAGCAATAGGGAAATTTTGTTTAGTGATAAACATATTTAGTGAGACGCCATGGAAGTGGCTATATACTATACAGCCGGTCAATATTCTGTTTATCCCGCAAGTGACCTAGCCACCGTTTCCGCTGCTACATATACATAGA
This sequence comes from Selenia dentaria, assembly GCA_917880725.1. NCBI lineage: Eukaryota > Metazoa > Arthropoda > Insecta > Lepidoptera > Geometridae > Selenia > Selenia dentaria. Next base: position 12,771,667 of record OU862897.1, on the reverse strand, counting down.
AATTTATCCATAAATACAAATCGTGTAAAATATCTATCTCAAATAGGGAAAACCATCGTTGGATAGAATATAGAAACTGACCGTTAATTATCAACAAAAACAAAATTATAATAGAAAGATATTTTAAGTTTGTTTAGCCCTAAACGTATTAAGTGACACGTCGTGCACATGGCCAAAAACTTTGTTCACTGTCTAATTATTACGATATTCATTTTCAGGAAAATTTTTAGCTTTTATTGGACCTGTAGATTATAGTGTATCAGTATATCATCCACCCAAGATGTATATTACCTATTTTCTTGAAAATAACGTCAAAATTGTTATAAGGTTGAATAAGAGACTTTATGATGGCAACGTGTAAGTCATGGATTATATGTTGAATTATTTTGTAATGTGTAGTAATATCTCATTATAATTTCTTACTATGATTCCAGATTTAATAACGCTGGCATCAATCATTACGATCTTTTCTTTCCTGATGGGTCTTGTCCTCCTCGGCATATTTTAATGAAATTTCTTCAAATTGCTGAGGAGTCTAAGGATGCTATAGCAGTCCACTGCAAGGTTATGATTCAGATTTCAGATGGATCCCCATTAAATTGACTCCGCACTATTCTAAATACTGATGAATTTATTGTTCAGGCAGGTCTAGGGCGCACTGGATCTTTGATTGGTTGTTACCTCATCAAGCACTACAGGATGACATCTCATGAAGCCATTGGCTGGATGAGGATCTGTCGACCAGGATCTGTGATTGGTCATCAACAGGTGAGACAAGGCAAACTGAGTTTCACTTGTCTGAATATAATAATTAACACATACAAAAATAATTCCTAGGGTAGTGTTATCTAATTAAAACTGCTTAAACGTTTATCTTGACAGGCATGGTTGGAACAACTTCAAGCATGGCTGCTGAAACAAGGAGATCTTTATAGGTAAACATAATATTCCATACTTTAAAATTTTAAAATTGGCTTTACTTATTATGACATGCTGAAACACTGATGATATTTTCAACAAATATGTTTAAATTATTTAATGGCAAATTTGTAGTTTTGCCGGTATAACATTAACTCATATTATTGTGTTTATTCTATGTATATAGAAGTGTCTCAAAAGAAAGTTTGTATTTATTTAACTTACTGCGTGAATGAACCTTGTATAACAAATGTTCTTTACATTTTCTAACAATATGTTTGTTTCTTCTTAGGAAACGCGTGTATAACGACACTGATAAGCTTCCATACCATGAATTTGGAGTATATTCTATCGCAGAGAAGACTTTGCATCAAAGACCGGTGATGTTCCACAAGTTACCATCACCGCTACAACCGATTAGCAGACAGGCCCAATCTGATATAGTATCTCCAATTCGGCCGCAAGCTTCAAAAGTCAGAGGTTAGTGTTTATATTCATCACTTGAAGGTTTTATCGTTATAATGGCACAGACAGCGTTATTTTTAAATAGGTAGAGACGGTTCTTAGCTTTCTTTGCAGCAACTTTTGCACATCGCACCGTTCTGACATACTTACAGCGTTATTTAAAGTTGAAATATTACTTAACAGAAAATTTAAATCAGTAACTCAGTACCCCATTCGTCATATTTATATGCAGATAAAAGGGACGATGAAGATGAAGAAGTATTCATAACATCTTGCGATTTGACAGTCAGCCCTGGTATCCCAATGACGCAAATGAAAGGTTGTATAATCAGGAATAACGTGGTTCCCGAAGCTTATGAAGAGAGCGAAAGATATTATCAAGAAAGAGACAATATTCCGCTTTGGAAAAGAATGCTGAGGTGTAAAAAGTGTATAGAAATATTGAAAGATGAAATTTGGGCAATGTCGGTGCGTTGTGCAAGGGTTGTTCCTAAATCTAAGAAAACAATTAAGATGTGCAGTTGGATGGATAAGGTCAGTAAATTTTGATGTTATAAATATATGTCTTAGTAAATCTCGTTAAATACTACGATGGATTAGGTAATTATTCATTAATGTTTTGTTCTGAAGCAGCTCCTTACAAAGCAAAGAAGGAACCATTGGAACAGTGGCGCTTGAGACCAGATAAAATCAACCCTCTGAAAATTCATCAACAGAATAGGTAAGTGAACTAAAAATTTGCATTGTTTTATACTACAACTATTTATTTTCCTTTTTCCAGTTTTAATCACTTACTCGTTTCAGGAGGGATGTAAGTGAACCTAGGACTCTTGGATCAAGAGGGAGAGGCGCGGGAGAACCAAGAGCACCTAGTACTTCTTCAAGACGCTCCTACAATGAACCACAGATACAAAGAAAAAGCGCTACCTCGAATGTAAATAATTATTATATGACCACTTCGGCTGTTTATAGAACTAGAGTTTCGAAACTGGTTCCGTACGCGGCTTTTAATTCACTTGCTCGGAACTGGTTCCGTTTGAGGCTTTTAATTTTCTTGAAAGTTTTGGAACTGGTTCGGATCGAAGCTTTTTATTTACAAGACATGCTTATTTACATTTAACACTTTCATCTATTTACTGGCAAAACAATCTTACTTTAACGTGAGTGTTTTGCCGGTAGATATAAGTATATTAATAGTAAACTGATAGCATACAGTCACTGATAATATTTTACATTGGTTTGAAACGCTATTTGATGTCAAAACATACCTTAGTAATTTCAATATGCGAAATCAACCAGAAACACTTACAAAACAACTGGTTTTATTCCAATTTTTTTAGGATTCAAGGAAAATTAAACCAAGTGGTCCATCTCCAAATCCAGCTATAACAACATTCCGTACAACTACTGGTCCTGTAATAAAAAACGTGAATGATGCACGAGTAAGTATTGTATATAATACGTATAAATACATATAAGTCATTTTTAATCATATACCTAATGATATAATATCTAAGTATTATTGATTCGCATTTATTTAACTGCTCTATTAAATTAGAATCCAACTATTGATGAAAATATTTTGACCATCAAAACATTTAAAAAATAATTGCTTGTTATATATTTTTCTAATTTCAGAATTTTCTGCTAAGGAGTAGCTTATATAACAAAGAACGAGAGAGACAGTTGATATCATCTGTGATTGTGACTCCTCACACCACCTCCTGCTCACCGAAACGTACTACAAACTTCATGGGTGTTCCTGGACATACGAAGCCGCCTCCGCAAATGACATCCTCTTCCTTTAGTACAGGTATTAACGATAACAGAGCCAAGGGTCCAGAAGTTAGTGAAGAGTACCTATGCAGTCACAAAAATAGCATACAAATAATAAACACAGGAATCTCTAAAATATACAATTTTCGTTTTATATACCATTAAGTACGGCTTAACAATTTTTTTTTTTGCACATTTAATTATAGATAGCACAATGTTTCATTAATTAAAATTTACTGTATATTACTCTACTATTACTTGATATTCCCAACAAACAGTTGGTGATCCATAGCATGACAGAAATTTTGTGAAATGATCCCTCCTCACCAAAAGGTTAAGAACCACTTCTTGCACATCCACAAACTATATAAAAATCGCTAAATATGCGGATGCATACGACGGGTTCTTGTGATCAGTGCAACTCCAGCCCCCCGCACCAGTGCTATAGTGGAGGCCCATAAGCTTTGTCACAATATTTAGGTAACTAGAGGCAGAAATGATTTCTCACTGAGGTTGCGTGTTTGTACCTACAGTATATAATTGAACTATTACGATACGAATAAAATACGCTTAAAGTAGTAGCTTAAGCTTCGAGATATAAGAAAGTATTTATTATTGTTTCATCATCATAGCAACATCAAGAGGTTCATCACAACCGCCTCAACAACGTCACCGTCTGGGCCGCAGTCCGAGTCCTATACAGGCACGCATGTCACAAGAAAAGACTCGTGCGACAAACACACCACCACCACCGCCATTGCCTAAAGAGAAGTTCACGCTAAAAAAAGCTTATTCAAAAACTACATTGTCAGACGCGTTGTCCAGATTGAAATGTGAGTTACGCGTTTGATTCTTTGGAATATTGTCTATTGCAGCTGTTTTAGTAGATATTTTTGTACGGCGTACCTACTTCACAACGTCAATTTGTTTTTAGTAAGTACCTAGATAGTTTTATACGGCGTCCCTGCCTCACAATGTCAATTTGTTTTTAAGTAGATAGTTTTATACGGCGTACCTACCTACTTACCTCATAACGTCAATTTGTTTTAAACTTTTTAAGTAGATATTTTTATACGGCGTACCTACCTACCTCACAACGTCAATTTGTTTTTCAATAGATAGTTTTACACGGCGGATCTACCTCACAATGTCAATATACTTTTGCTGACAATAGGTATACTTTTCCTGACTGTTATTACTGATTAAGGCCTGATTCACCGTTGAAATTAAACACGATTAATTGAAGCTAAACTCGTTCACGTATGCAAATGAGTACTGGTCGTACATTTTGCATTCCCTTTTCAAACAACAAAATATCCCCTTTAGTTTCTTAATTTTTAGAGTTTAATCTGTCCGAATCAGCAAGACTCATTCGAGTTAAGTTTCATTCATAAATCTATTGTTATTTTTTGCGCTGATGCGGACGGGTTAATCTCTTTAATCTTAAGAATGCGTAATTCACGTAAATGGATTACATAAAATCATAGACAATAACCACAGAGTGCAAAATGTATAAAAAATGCGCTCAAAACTACGAATCGGAACGGAAAATCCTTAGATTATTAAAGACTAGATAGACAGATAGAGCTAATAAACGCCAAAAAAATTACCATCAACTAATAGCTGATAATTTCATTCTGCGGCAAAATATAAGTATGTAAATAATGTTTTAAAATTCGTCGTTTGAAACTCGTGATCTCTGATCATTTATATAATAATAATATGTTGTTGCTTTAGTTCAAATGTCTGATTATGATTCGCTGAACAGACGAACGCTTTATGTGAAGTATGAAAATCTCATGCCCGAGTTTTTTGAAGAAATTGAATCGGTGACTGTCTGATGGGTAGCCTACCATTTAGCTGGTGACATACCTCCATTCAGTTTTTCAAGGTCTACCTTGTGTAGTTAGGAAGTAGTTCTGACGTCTAAGCAGTCGTCCTTCTATTCATTTTAGTTAATTCTAGTAAATTTAGAACTAACATAAAAAAAATCCTTCAATATCAGTCTTTAGTTTTATTCATCCTACTTATATTATTATAAACGCGAAAGTTTGTGATTATGGATGTAAGGATATGTGGGTGTTTGTTACTCTTTCACATTCAAACGGCGGGGCCAATTTTGATGAAATTTGGTATGGAGGTAGATGAGGCGTCGAATTAACATATAGGGTGTTTGGTAGAGGGACCCTCCCCCTCACCCCTTTTATCTCTTCTTTCCAATCATCCTTCCTCAAAGGTCTGCATCGCATCCTCGAGACCTCTGGTATTGCAGATGATGGTGGGCGATGGTATCACTTACCATCAGGTGAGCCACTTGCTCATTTGCCAACCTATCCCAAAAAAAAACATAAATAATAATATTTCAATAACTAACAAGTAGTTGCCTAGGAACAGCCGTTTAATAAGTAATACAAACTATTTTAACAATAAATTGCGCTAAAATCGATGTTGACTTCAATTGGAAAGTACTAGGGCCAGGGTCCTGTTTTCCGAATGTGTGAACCTGCACTGCGCACTGGCAACTACTTTGAAATTGTTGTCAACTTTACTTCTTTCACTGTGTGCCTTCCGAGTGGCATCAAAATCACTTTTAGCACTGTGATCACCATTCCAAATCAACGAAAGCGCGACAACGTAGACCCATCCGGCAAGTTGACAGTTTGTTGATGTGTGCGTGATGCGATAGCTAGCATTTGTCTGTGTATTCCATGCCGTGAGCCGGTCTACGCCCATGGTCCACCTACATAGTTCACTTGGGTGTACCAAGGGAAATAATTTCTTACCGTAGTTCACCTGAAGATAACTGGCTGTACCAGGGCTCTTCTGTTTTCCCGTGGTTCACCTATTTAAATATTGGTATTTAGTTTACAGAATGCACTGGCCGTAGTCCACCTACAAAAGTGTGAAAGTGAAAAACAGATATTATTATATAATATATTATATTAGATAATTAAGTCACTTATAAAAAACATTACACATTATATGTATAACAAAAAATTAAAGCACACCAAAGCAAACTGAAAAGACCGCATCGCGATTTCAAGCTCAACTTGCTTATGATAAGCTTGCACTTATCTAAACGGGGTTTTTTAAAGAATTGCTAAGAAGTCGGAGAAGCACACAATATTGTGATAATAGGAACTTTTGAACTATCATGGTACCGACTTCATTATGTTATTTTACACGTTTTAGTGTAGAAGTCGGTTCCATTTTTCGGTAAACTTTTTTTTAAATCTTGAACAACACAACATATTGACATCTTTTAGTAGAGGGCGGTACGCCCTTTTCTTTGGATAATAATAATATAATCTCTGGAGTTCATGATTTACTTCAAATAATTAAATTTCTTATTCAGAGTAATAGATGCCACATACAATGATAATACTAAGTTTACCATGATAGACGCATGGTATTAACAGTAAGAAAAAATATAAATTGAATTATACTATTTCCATTTCTTTATCTTCTCGATGACAGATCTAATTTGATAGTTATAGTGTTGTGACCAAATAAGTAATGATATTGATCGCATATAATTATTATATATTGAACAAAGACAAATACAACAAAAACATTCAAATATATTTTTTCAAGGCGGGAACACTCAATGGCCCACCGCCATTTTGTGTTTGTTTTAATCTGTCACTAGCAACAAGACGGTCGTGCTAGTCACCACATTTCTATTCGCTGAGTTTTTTCACATTATTCTAACTGTCAAATATCAAAATGCTGAAAGGATCTGTTCTGAAAAGGCAGGCGAGAGAACTGGTGATCAAGGTTCGTTATTACTTTAAAGCAGAGTATCAAAATGGTGGCCTGCTATTACCACTGTCGCAAGTGCGAGAGCGTGTTGCGGCAGCATTAGGAATTAGTGGACCTACTGTTTCAAAAATTACTACTCACGGTTCAAGCGGCATGCAGGAAAATAAGCTTCGTACGCTGAAGAAAAAACGCCAACCACGTCGTGTGAATCGGTTGACAACTTCGACGCTGATGCTATTCGCCGTCATATATATGACTATTACTTGCGCAAAGAAATTCCAACACTTAAAAAACTTGTTGTTTCTTTACGTGAATGTGGTTTGTTCCATGGCCAAAAATCGTCATTAAGCTTGGTTTTAAAACAAATTGGATTTTCTTATAAAAATCGGACAAACGTAAAATATTGATGGAGCGTCACGACGTTGCTATGGCTCGCTGCGAATTTTTGAGCGAAGCCAAAAAAGATATCAGATTGGTCAAATGTTATTTTCATTAACGAGACTTGGTTAAATGCAAACAGTATCGTGCATGCAGTATCTAAGAACTAGGACTGACGACAACGCTGCTTCCACTAGTTCAGTGCCAATGGAAAAAAGTTAACGCCTTAACATATGCCATGCAGGGTCTACGAAAGGGTTCGTGTTGATGACATATGCTTTACTGGCCTTTAAATCTAAGAAAACAGTGCACTACCGCGAAGAAATGAATGGAACTAAGAGATTTACGAAGGATGGTTTAAAGAAATGGTGCGATCTCTGGAAGAACCGTCCATAATTATTATGGAAAACGCTGACGCAGGTCAATAAAAAACAAGAGATAATTGACTGGCTCCAACGTCCAACAAAATCCTAAATGGTGAAATTGTGGATAGTTCTTTATTAAAAGTACAATTAGTGAATATTTAAAAATCGAAAAAAGCCTCCCTAAAAGATATGTTATCGACGAAATAGCTGCCGAATGTGGTCATGTGGATTCTTCGACTTCCGCCGTATCATTGCCAGTACAATACTATAGAACTAATATGGGCACAAATCAAAGGACACGCCGCTCGAAACAATACCCATCCCCCTTTTACGGCAAACAAGATGTTAGATTTATTAAAAAATGCATGTGCGGAAGTAACTGCCGAAAACTGAAAAAAAAGGTGAGAAGAGCTTAAAATATTATAGCGTCGGATTGGGAAATTAATGTGGCATTCGATAATATACAAGTACAGGAACTTATAATAAATGTTGGGGAGAGCTCATTGAGTGACAGTGACGATTCATCAGATTTTGATTAATATAAATAAATAAAGATTACCTGTCGTTATAGTTATTTCGTTTCATTGTCGAGTACCTACCTATACCTACTTATTTACAGCTTCGAAAATTTTAAAGAAGTTGGCATTATCAATCAGTGTAACATCTTGTAATCAAATATAATAATAGATTAAATGTACAAATGTATTAATATATATATATAGCTCCATCCCTATCATTTTTTTCGACTCTGTTATAACCTTGTACGTGTGTAAACGTCATATTTTTATAAAATCATGCATACATAATGTAAAAAAGACGGTCGTTCAAGTTTTCACAGGAGCTGTCATTGAGAAAATACAGAAAAGGAAATAGTATAATAGTTTGTATATATTCATTACACAGGTAGAAAACTGAAAGAAATAATTACCCCTTATACAGCCAGGTGAACTAGGGTGAACCATGGGTAAAAATAAAAGCCCCTGGTACACCCAGTTTTCTTGAGGTGAACTACGGAAATAAATAATTGCCCTTGGTGTGTACCAAGGGCAATTATTTCTTCCAGGTGAACTATGTAATAGTTCTGTCTGCTCTCTGTGTAGTCTGAGCTCCTCCTTGGAGTATTCAAATTTATTATCTATGCTGAGATCTCTGCTGTCAGTGTCAGTTGAGTAAACTTGACTGTCAAAAAAATAACCTTACCGGGATGACGAAAGTTTTAAAGTTTAATTTATTTTGAAAAGATGTTCCGTAAAGTGTATTATATATAACTGAAAATATTGTACTATCGCCACCTAAGATGGGTGCTATAGTAACAAGAGCTTTACGACCAATAAAATCATTCAACATAGAAAATCGCGCGCATCGCGTGATCTCTAAAGAAAAACCAATCCCGGCGCCAATGTATCCGTCTAATATAGAAGACTTGAAGAGGACTCTTGAAGCCGACCCTAATATAGCCGATAAGTTAGATATAAAAGACCCAGCTCTCGACGTTCGGCTAAAAGATGTTTATGTAACATCCTACGGGAGGCCCGAGGCTGACATCACAAAAGAGAAAAGAGAGAAGCAAAGTAAAGACCGACCGTTACCTCAAGATCGGAAGATGGTAAAAGACTTTGAAATGGGTTTCAAAGAACCCGAGAAAGTGACATACGGGCGTACATCACTGAGACATGCCATAAACTTTATATCTGCTCATCAGATAAATCCTGAAGAGGTTACGGCAAATAAAATTGCTTTAGAATACAAAATGAATGAGGAAGATGTAAATACCATACTTAAATATTTTAAAACTTATGAGATTTATGTTCCGGCGACAAAAAAATCCACTGCTGTGTTTGCTGGACCTGCACAGCTGAGGAACCAACTTTACAAAGAAAAAGTTAAAGAAATAGAGGAAAAAAAAAGTGAAGTTGATACTCAAACAAGTAACAGGGAACTCAAAGGGTCTGCTAAGTTACCAAGTTAGAAAGTTGAATTTGTTGTAATGGTTATTTGTTGCTTGTTAATCCTTCAGTTTTGATTTTGATTTGTAGAATTTTATTGTCAAACATAGTTTCTATGAGAGCACGTGGTATGCTTATACAAATATGAGTTTTTATGTTGTATAGCAGCTTTTGATGGTGTAATGTTGATAGAAATGAAATTGGTATAATACTTTCCCATTATCAAGTGTGTGTGACATAGCTTAAAATGGCAATAGAATAAACTATGTAAATACTTCTGCAACATCAAAAAAACTGGTATTAGTGTAACCATGAAAAATGGTTCAAAAACTACCGATCATCTCGCTGTTTACCGATCATTCTCCATCGTTTATTGTCCATCCTATCCGCGCGAACTGTTATTGGCAAAATTGTGGTTACGCCGCACAAGCCATACCTAACAAGAAGAAGAAGATATTTTATTTTTGTAAATTATGCTAAAAGATGAACAGTGGTACCTACTTCATAGGATTTTATTTATTTATATTGTTATAATGAACAATAATTTGTGATTTAGTTGTAGAAGATGAAAAATAAAACAATTTGTTAAATTCACGAATTATTTCTGCTAACTCTCCAAATAATTCACTTAACCCTTTGCGTACCAGAGACATATATTTACGTGAGTTTCATTCATAAATATTTTGTTTTAATTATCACGGTATAGTAAGGGTTAATCATCCACATCATAGACCCACATTCTTTTCTTATTGTGATTGGGAGCAATATAGATATATATAATATAGTCTTGTTTGGGATCTATTGTGTATTTCTCCTGCCAACTTTTATCCTAGCCATAATGGGGTAAGGATCCCGGTTGCTGGCACAACTGCTCCAGTGACATTGGTAGTATGTAAGACAATGATGGGCTAGAACTATAGAGATGTTCAAGTATTACAGTTGTGTTCCATATACAGGGTGTGGCGTAATGAGTGGATAATAGGGTACCTGCGGGTAGGGGCCATTGTGGCGGTTCAGAAAAATATATGTTATGCTCTGTAAAAGTGCCTCGGTTTTCGAGATATTCGACATTTTCGAAATTTAAGAAATATTTCACCCTTCGTCACTATTTTTAGCGCCAAGACTGCAAATGAAATTTTTTTTTCTATCTGTTTTTTGGATAGTATTCTTGGATAGATGTGCTATCGAATGGAAACTATTATTTTTATAACAAAAGCACAGTTATGTTTTTAAAATAAGATTTCAATAAATTTTACTTGCTTTCGTTTGTTTTCCTGACCTTTACCCTTCTGTGGTGTCATCATCATCATCATCTCAGCCGTAGGACGTCCACTGCTGAACATAGGCCTCCCCCATGATTTTCCAAAAGGACCGGTTGGAAGCGGCCTGCATCCAACGTCGTCCTGCGACCTTTCTCAGGTCGTCTGTCCACCGTGTCGGTGGACGACCTACGCTGCGCTTGCCGGTACGTGGTCTCCACTCCAGAACCTTTCGGCCCCATCGGCCATCTGTTCTGCGTGCTATGTGCCCTGCCCACTGCCACTTCAACTGGCTAATCTTCTGAGCTATGTCGGTGACTTTCGTTCTTCTACGGATCTCCTCATTTCTGATTCGATCACGTAGAGAAACCCCGAGCATAGCCCTCTCCATAGCTCGTTGTGCGACTTTGAGCTTATCTATGAGGCCCATAGTAAGAGACCACGTTTCAGTTCTGTGGTGTAAAAAAAATGTATGGTCACTTGAATGCCAAATTAAAAAAAAATTAGCCTATTTCATTGAGATTTTAAAATGGTATATCACATATCATTGTCACAACTTGATTCAAAATTAATTCCTACCAAACTTATCAAGGCGTAATTTAAAGAAATATTTTAACTACTATTAACAATAATTGTCTACTGTTCGCAGAACTACTAGTAATTCTTGGAACAGATTGGTTCCCGGCCCAGCGGCAATCGACACTATGTCTATCTTGCTCTTTCATGCTATGAGTGAAAGAGAACTATCGTGTCGCGTAACGCATTTTTATGATTTTCGAGTCAGTGTGCTATCATACTACTCCCGTACAACAACGTGTTATCTTGTTTTGGATTGATACTCGTCGATTTTGTGCAGTGATTTCGGACTTTGTTTTGCCTAGCGATTTGGACGTCTTAATTTTGTGAACCTAACGATTTTGTGCTGTGATCTCGGACTTGATTTGCTTTGTAACTTGGATTTTTTGGTATTGCATATTGATTGCAATGCCTCAGCTATACACTGCGTCTGAATATGCGCAAATGCATTTAATCTACGGCGAGTGTGGTGGTAACGCCAATCGAGCAGCAGCACTGTATCGGGAAAGATTTCCCAATGCACGCCATCCCGATTATCGTGTGTTTATTCGCGTACACAATGCTTACATGGAAGGTCGAATTCCTGGAAGTGGCATAGGTGGCACGAGTTCTGGGAGACCACAAGTACATAATGAAGAGGACGTACTTGATGAAATTGCTGCTGATCCGACCACATCTGTGCGCGTAATAGCCTCTAATACTGGCATGTCAGCAAGAACAGTGCACCGAATTTTAAAAAGAGAATAATTACATCCTTTTTACTACCAGCGCGTGCAATGTTTGCAGCCAAGAGATTACCCTGCACAAGTTGCATTTTGCCAAACAATGCTGAGAAAAATGAACGCTGATCCCGATTTCTTCGATAAAATTTTGTGGAGCAAAAAAGATGGGTATTTTAATATGCACAATTTGCACAGTTGGCAGCGTACAAACCCTCATTTGGCCAGAGAAGACAGGTCCCAGTACAAGTTCAAAATTAATTTATGGACTGGAATTCTAAATGGCAAAATCATCGGACCATTCGAATTGTCTGGAACATTGACTGCAGAAACGTATTTACATTTTTTACGGCACGAACTTCTACTTTTATTAGAAGATGTTTCTATGAAATGTTCGACAATACCTCGATGAAACATATCGTCGACGATGGATCGGTCGTTTGGGGACAATTTTGTGGCCACCTCGTTCACCAGACCTCAAACCATTGGACTTTTTTTACTGGGGATGCCTTAAAGAAAAGGTTTATAAAGACCCAATCAATACAATGGACCAGCTATGGGAGCGTGTGCGATTAGCTGCTCAGAAAATCACAGAGCAAAGAATTGCGAACAGGATTAAAAGATCTTTTATCAAAAGATGCAGAGCATGCATCAAAGCACGTGGTGGCCTTTTCGAACACCTTTTGTAATAGTAAATTTAATAAATGAAATGCATTTAAAATTTATTGTTTCGTTTTATTTCATTACCGAATTTTAAACTAACGTTTTTAGGTGATTTTAAGTAATGAAGTAAATTTTAGTACTATTTGTAATTTTATAATAATTAGCTCTACCCATTTTAATAGGAATTACTTTTGATTCAACTTGTGGAAATACCATGTAATATACCATTTCGGAATCTCGATGAAATAGGCTAATTTTTTTAAAATTTGGCATTTAAGTGACCATACATTTTTTTTACACCACAGAAGGGTAAAGGTCAGGAAAACAAACGAAAGCAAGTAAAATTTTAGTGAAATCTTATTTTAAAAACATAACTGTGCTTGTGTTATAAAAATAATAGTTTCCATTCGATAGCACATCTATCCAAGAAAACTATCCAAAAAACAGATAGAAAAAAAAAATTCATTTGCAGTCTTGGCGCCAAAAATAGTGACGAAGGGTGAAATATTTCTTAAATTTCGAAAATGTCGAATATCTCGAAAACCGAGGCACTTTTACTGAGCATAACAAATATTTTTCTGAACCGCCACAATGGCTCCTACCCGCAGGTACCCTATTATCCACTCATTACGCCACACCCTGTATTTTCTGTAAGATGAGACCATGAGTTGTTGCAGTGCACTGCGCACTGCAACAACTCATGGTCTCATCTTCCTGCAAACCTAATATCCGCCTATTGTGGACCTATGTGGGTCTAGAAACATGAAGCAGTGTGGCACATTTGTAACTGTTGGTACCAACCTACATGCCACTATATATGGTGATCACCACTCCATAACTTAGTTATTCAGAGTTACATTATGTGTCTGGTGTATGTTTATTTTTAAGAAGTTTACAATTGCCAATACAATACACATACACTTTATTGACATCAAAAATAAAAATTACAGAAAAATATATATCTAAAAGTCAGTCTTATTAATTGCTAAGAGCAATCTTCCTTTTCGACATTTACAGTAACAGCTAAACGAGAAGGCAAGTTTTCGACATGGGTAAGTGTGTGAGGTGCGTCGTGTACACTTTCTTGCAGGATAACAATAAATCGGCTATTGTGCATCATCAGTTTTTTGACAAATCTCGTAGCGATCACTGTACCACTGGTTGATTTAGAACTTTTGTTGCACTAGTACGATCTCACCTCAGGATGCTGTCACGGTAATTTGAGGTCATAAAGCGGATTAAAGCGCGTTCGTATCCTGATAATAGTAGAAAGCAGAATCATTAAACATCTAGTGTAACGAAACAGATCTATAATATTGTATGAAAAAAATACTTAGGTTAAAAAAGGAACAGGCAAAGAGTAATAACCAAACAGAATTCATAAATATTACTCTCTCTCTACAGAAAAAAATCCTATATAGATCCATAAAAATCTCAGAATTTTCAGCGATAACACTATATTTTTTTAGGTAATACATAGCCAACATATAATACTAAATTAGTAACCAGCAGTTTTTTCAATTGTGTTAATATATATCGAAAAATATAAAGAAAATGTACAAAATTAATGCATTTTCGCATTACATCGTCCAATTTAATAAGCGATTTTTATCCTTACATAGAGCATCGTAAAATATATTAAAATTGGGGTTGGACCGCGTACTTAGGGTCTTAGATTAATAGAATCACTGGCAGTTCATCCTTGTCCCTAACCTAGCAACACTTCAAGTTTTATTAGTACCACCATCATGCGTTCCATCTACGGAGATAAAGCGCTGTACACCAAAGAATAGAATAATATACAGGGTGGGCCATTTAGATAGTGCAGTATGAGCAAGTCTGAAACTAAAAGACATACAAAGATCTCTAAGAACCATGTCATCGATTTTAGTGTCAAGAAAAACTGCATGCATAGATTTAATAAAAGCTTTTACTCAGTTAGGAAATCATACTCTTTTAAATAAATAATAATAAATATTCCACAACTATCACAACGCCATCTAGTCCCAAGCTAAGCAGAGCTTGTGTTATGGGTACTAGACAACTGATAAACATACTTATATATTTCTAAATACATAAATATTATAGATAAATTACACCCAGACACAGAACAAATGATCGTGCTCATCATACACAAACATTTGTCCTGGGTGGGAATCGAACCCGCAACCTCCGGCATAGCAGTCAGGGTCACTAACCACTAGACCAACAGGCCTGTCATAAATATCACCCCTTCAACTGTCTCTCAGATTTGAGCTTACATTTCCTTTTTAATATCTCGTTATCATTTTAAATATCATGTTTCATAGCAACATTTCATACTTCATCATCATCATCTCAGCCGTAGGACGTCCACTGCTGAACATAGGCCTCCCCCATGATTTTCCAAAAGGACCGGTTGGAAGCGGCCTGCATCCAACGTCGTCCTGCGACCTTCATCAGGTCGTCTGTCCACCGTGTCGGTGGACGACCTACGCTGCGCTTGCCGGTCCGTGGTCTCCACTCCAGAACCTTTCGGCCCCATCGGCCATCTGTTCTGCGTGCTATGTGCCCTGCCCACTGCCACTTCAACTGGCTAATCTTCTGGGCTATGTCGGTGACTTTCGTTCTTCTACGGATCTCCTCATTTCTGATTCGATCACGTAGAGAAACCCCGAGCATAGCCCTCTCCATAGCTCGTTGTGCGACTTTGAGCTTTTCTATGAGGCCCATAGTAAGAGACCACGTTTCAGTGCCATAAGTCATCACTGGTAACACACATTGGTCGAAGACTCTTGTCTTGAGGCACTGAGGTATTTTTGACGAGAAGACTTCGCGAAGTTTCCGGAACGCTGCCCAGCCGAGTTGGATTCGACGATTGACCTCTTTCTCGAAGTTGGACCTGCCTAGTTTGACTGTCTGTCCCAGGTAGATGTACTCGTCAACAACTTCGAGAACTGAGTTCCCAACTGATTTTGGGGTAGGTACAACATGGGCATTAGACATAATTTTCGTCTTATCCATGTTCATCTTAAGACCTACCCGTTGGGTAACTCGATGGAGGCCTTCGAGCATTGTACTGAGGTCTTCCATGGATTCTGCCATGACTACAATATCGTCGGCAAATCGAAGGTGAGTGATGTATTCGCCGTTAATATTAATGCCAAGTCCTTGCCATTCCAGAAGCTTGAAGGCGTCTTCCAATGTAGCGGTGAACAGTTTCGGAGATATAACGTCTCCCTGTCTCACGCCTCTTTGCAATGGAATTGCCTTCGAACTCTGCTCCTGTACTCGGACTGACATGTAGGCGTTTTTGTACAAACACTTCAGCACTTCAATATACCGATAGTCAATATGGCACCGCTGGAGAGACTCAAGCACTGCCCACGTCTCGATCGAATCAAAGGCTTTCTCATAGTCCACAAACGCTAAACAAAGAGGCAAGTTATACTCTTCGGTCTTCTGTATAACTTGCCGTAGCGTGTGGATGTGGTCTATGGTACTATAGCCTTTTCGGAAACCGGCTTGTTCCGGAGGCTGGAATTCATCAAACCTGCGACCGAGACGGTTCGTTATGACCTTCGAAAACAGCTTATAAACATGGCTCAAAAGCGAGATGGGTCTGTAATTTTTAAGTAAAGTGTTGTCACATTTCTTGAAGAACAGCACCACCACGCTTTTGTTCCATGTTTCTGGCGTTGAACCTTCGAGTAAGACGGTATTAAAGAGCTTCTGAAGGACTTTAAGTACCGGTGTTCCACCCGCTTTCAGAAGCTCAGATGTGATACCGTCGTCACCAGGCGCCTTGTTGTTCTTAAGCTGTTTCAAGGCCATTCTAATCTCGTACAGGCTGATGTCCGGGATATCTTCGGTATAATGTCGGGTCAGCTTGGCTCTTGGGTCTTTGGCCGAGCTGCTAACAGGTTTAGCGACCGAGGTGTATAGCTGTCCGTAGAAACTCTCTACCTCTCCTAATACTTCTGCTTTGGTCGACGCTACACTGCCGTCTTCTCTCTTCAGCTTCGTCAACTGGCTTTGCCCAATAGACATGTCTCTTGCAAACACATTGGAGCCTTTTTTCCGCTCTATCGTCTCTTTAATACGGTTTGCATTAAAGATCCGGATGTCGTGTCGCAAGGACTTCCATATACGTCTATTGAGCAGCCTATATGCTTCAGCATCATGCAAAGACTGCATTTTCAGTGAGCGTCGTTCAGCCATGAGGTTGAGGGTATCGTTGGAGAGTTTCTGTGGCATATATATAGCCTATACATTTACTACTAGCCGTAGGACGTCCACTGCTGGACATATACCCCCCCCCCCCCCCCATTATTTTCCAAAAGGACCGGTTGGAAGCAGCATCCAACGTCGTCCTGCGACCTTTATCAGGTCGTCTGTCCGTCGTGTCGGTGGACGAGCTGCGATGCGTTTGGCGGTCAGTGGTCTCCATTTCAGAACCTTCCGGCCCCATCGGCCATCTGTTCTGCATGCTATGTGCCCTGCCCACTGCCACTTTAACTGGCTAATCTTCTGGGCTATGTCGGTGACTTTCGTTCTTCTACGGATCTCCCCATTTCTGATTTGATCATGTAGAGAAACCCCGAGCATTATTTATGATATATAGCGAAATAGAAATAATGTAAGTTTTTTTTTTCTTCAATACGATGTTGATTGTAAGTGTTAGTAAAACAAGGTGGGGTACTATTCAAAGTCAGTGTGGTGCCTAATGGACCTGGTAATGGACAAGTATAAACTGACCTGTCAATTAATACCCTAGATTCCGCTTTATGACCATATCTTAATCATCGGTGCTAGTCAGTGGTATTAATAATAATGGAAAAGTTAAATTATCAGTAGTTATCTCTTTTTTCTATACGATCTACATCCAGACCTGAAATTAATCTTTGCAATGTAGAATAACACATCGTATTGCAGTGACTGGGCCCCGTAACGGGTCAATAGGCGCAGCGTCTGTGGGCGCAGCGTCGCTAGGTGCCCGTCGAGATGCGCCTAGCCCCAACCGGGCGCCTAGTGTTCGCTCCGACGAGCGCCCCTTAGCTACACAAGGGGACTTACTCAACAGCATCAAGGTAAATCTGTTCGTACTTCGTTCTCTTTCTACTCTCTTAAGTACTTTGCTTTTAATTTCAAGATCTTACTATAGATATTTATAGTTATTTTTTAATTTCAAAAATAAACATGCGTCGACCACTATCTCAGCGATATTTTCGGAGAGTTTATGCTAAATATTTCATAGAATTTAGGTAGGTACTGTAGTGTTAAATATATTATTGTCTAAGGGCTAAGATGGCAATAGAATTAAACCTATATCACCTCGCCAGAAGAGATGTGATGATACGTCATGTGAAATGGGGATGAAGTTGTTTAACTCTCTGCAACCATTTATTATATAAGGGTATATTATAAGCTTTGAATCGGCATAATGACAATGACGCATTCTATTCATTACTTTTATAACGTTAATAACGAAGAGTGTGCAAAAGAACTGCAACTTAATCCCACCAGTGCAAGTACCGAACTTACAGATCGATAAATTTGAGTCTTGATAATTGATCTTTTGGCGATCGGTAGACAAATTCGATAAGCTCTTACGATTATAACGATAACCCTAGCATGGAACTGTTTAAATACTGATCGTCTATTTAATTGACGATTTTAAAGATTGTTTTGTCAGCTTTGAAAATCACCTCGATATAGCGACGGGAATCGGGAATATTGTTTAGTTGTGTTTGATCTTACTAATATATATACTATAAACGCGAAAGTTTGTATTTATGGATGAAAGGGTGTTTGTTATTCTCTTACGCTCAAACGGCTGTCCCACTTTGGGACCTTCTTTTGATCGTAGAAGAGCGAAATGCTCGTTGAACTAATCTAATGATAGAATGACGCAATGTGGAATGCAAACAATTCGTAATAATCGACATACTGTCAACAATTTGACTATTCGTGTGTAAGTCGTCGATATGACTTCCATACTTGCTAGGGGCGATACGATTCATTAAATTTATCGATCTTAGCGACTTGACAAATTTAACGACTATTACGGTACATGCACTGCATCATCCGTTCATGGTCGAGATACGACATACCACAACTAGCTTTCCAAGATTTTTGCTTGTACATAACAGAATAGGTAATTAAGGAATGAAACGGCCTCGCTTCGACTGTGTTTCCGGTTAATTATAGCCGGGGTGTGTTCAAATCTAAGAGTGAACCTACTAAGCAAACATTATGCTAAACCTTCGACCGTATCGTCACCTCTCATCAGGTTAGATGGTGGTCAAGTTAGCCAAGTCAGTAGTAAAAAAGGATAGGATTCTACCATAGAGATCTAGAGAGATGCCAATCCGTGCGCAGAGTACAAAACCTGGTGTCGCAAGCAGCGACCGTTTTCCGCGCTTCAACGTATTCTGTTAGCTTCAATAAATACATTATTCACTGCGGTATTAAAACTGAACGTTCGAATATTCGTAAGTACAGAGCATGCATTGTAAACTGTTTAGGTACATGCAATATCGCGACCGGCGTTCAGTCACATAATGCAAAAATCTGCGAACCCCCTCGAGCAATGTGTTTTGTTTTTGGGCATATTGCTGTGACACCGGTCCCGCCCCCTTTTCATATCCCCCTTGTTTCTGTGATCTGTGGATTCTACGTATTGCGTATCCGCCAATAACAGTAGGAACCGAGTGGTGCGTAATTCACTCGCGTGGTGGATTATGGACCAAATCTACTATAGGTACTCCTCTATGTGAGAGGGATACCCGTGTCCCATCAGTGACCCGATTAATGTAGGTACACACTACCTTTGAAACAGCATATACCTAGTAAGTAGGGTTGAGTAGGTATATAAATATATAAGATATAAATAAGGTTGATTAAAGCTTCTGTCTCTTCAAAACTTCCGCATACATTCAAATTGTAATGATATTTGACAAAACCTAAAATTTTTTTCTTTAATTAAATTGCAGTTTCAAAGACGATTGCGTGAGACCCTACACACGACGCGCAGGTAGTATGACGTTCATATTTTAAAGATATTTACATTTTTATTTTTTATCGTAACGTCTGACGTACTTATAGTAAAGTATCAACTTGCTACGAAGAAACAAAATCTTTAGGTAGGTTCGAATTGATGTGATGACAAATGGTTTGCAAAACGTGCGTTCGTGAAAAGCGTTCAAAGAGCACAATGTCGTTAATATTGTAACTTCTGCTAACTTAATCACACCTCAGTCTAAAATAGTATCTCATGCCAGGGACGTGGATTTTAAATTAATTGCCATTCTTATGCTATTCCCAAATGGAACGCACTTGTCTATTTTTTAAGCATAATTATAAATATATATATATATATATATAGCACCAAAACTTATTATATATATATATATAATAATAAGTTTTGGTGCGTTAATAATCATTACTTACCTCTTCTCGTTAATCGCCGTAAAAAGTTTTAGTAATGGATTTACCCACATCCGCTTTTTTAGAACGTGCCTAGAAAGGACAGCGACTTAATGGTAGCTGTTACTTGACTTCAATACACATCAAACATGATGCAATTCGCTGCTTCGCCTGATGTACCTAATGCATCACGCTTGCCCATAACAGACCACCATTCAGTAGCTCTACCATGAGTTGGCAACATAAATGTCAGCTAAGTATAGTCGATACTCGATCTCGCCTACCTATTAAGCTTGTGATTGGCGTACTCGCTGTCAATTTTAGTTCTACAATTGACTGTCAGGTGGCACTGTTCTTTTTTCATACATTTTTATGCTTTTTAATTTTTAAACTACAACAGCTATAAACTCTGCATGGCAATGCACTGCGCTCAGCACCGTGAAATAAAAATGTTAAATCTCTTGCCCTTGTAATTTTGCTCATCATCATGCCAGCATTCGTTGTGAAGTGGTGCAGAAACAATACACGATTTAAATGTCCAGGGATCACTTTTACTAGTAAATAATAGCAAAATTATAATTATTCAAAGATGTTCAAATACGTTAACAAATCGAGATGGTCAATACTATGCAAAATAAAGTCAGTCAATTTTTTATTTAATTTAGGACTAAATATTGAAATGTATGTAATGTGCAATGGTTTTGCCTGTTATGTTTTACTCTCGCTTGCTTGCCGATTCAATGCGGCAAAATAAGTGCCTAGCTGCACTTAAGCTAGAAAAACAAGAGTATGACTGCCTGTGAAAACCAGCATAGTTATACTACGTTAATTTTGACTGAAAACAATAAAATTATAGATAATAAAAAGTTATGGACCATGTTACACAAAACTGCAGTACCTACCTACCAGTTGGTACAGTAAGTACCTACTGTTGTTTTAAATTATGTTATATAAAATATCATATTTATCTTTTTATGCTGATAATTTCTCCAGAAGAAACATCAACATCTTTAAGAGCCTTTATTCTGCGCAGCGCTGCGTAAGTTTAGGAATTTTACATTAGCGAGTTACTAGCGCGCCCTGCGGCAGTGTCCTTATCGCTTGACCAAAATAGCGCGCATTAATATTTGGATCTTTTTTTTATCTACTTTGGTTTTTATGTCACAAATAGACGTAGGTCAAAAAGGTGAAATAAAATATCACGCAGGACACATTTTATTTTTAATATCGACATTAATTAACATAAAATGTTAATTATTAATCAAGTACATGTTATCTACAAGAGCATAGACTAGAAAAAAGTAAGATTTAACTCATGTACCTACCAAAAAGAGATGAGAATAGCAAATAAAACAAGCATGAAATGGTTCCTGCTACCAGTTTCTGGATCCAGCATCAGGTCCTGGTCACCAGCTAGAAAAAAGGTATCGCGAAGACGATTCATACGATCCCAAACACGGTGTGTCTACTATTAACCATCACATAGTTCCTGCTACCAGTTTCCGGCTCCAGCATGGATTCCTGGATACCAAGTATAAGCATAAGAAATTTGGTTAATAGCAAAATACTAGCCCCTCAAGGGTCGATGTCATTATAACAATGAAATTTCTATTGTTGATGCACTAGATTTCATATAAAATTATTTGTTAGAATCCCACTTATTAATGTTACCTTAATAAGTATCAGGAAGTTTTGAGCGCACTAATATTTAGTTGTGTAATAGCGGGCGTCAGAGCGATACGTCCTCTGACCTCTCTCTAAGAGGCCTCAGCCGCGTCTGACGATTCGTGACTGGCGCGACCGGTTTTATGATTGATTTTAAAAACGTGTGTATGTAGAAACCGCTCGGCAATAAAAAACTAATAAACAATTTCTAAATGTAGTCTATGGAACTTGAACTTGTTAATAAAATAATGTTCTATTACATCAGGTAAGAATAATTGACATAATATACTATATCAATCATTATTATGTGACCCTTCAAATACTCAGTAAAAACGCGAATTGGCGCTTCCAAAGCGTTTACGCTCTAAAGAGATACTACTACAGACAATGAACAATAAACGATTGCCTACAGTTGGTATGTAATATAGGTAACTATATAGCATTAAAAAACAGTTCATTGTTTGGTCAAATTAAAGCACGACTATTTTTTCAAGCTAATGAATATTCACCCTCTGCAAATTTTGAAGTGGTTTAGCTGAGTTGCTAATTAATTTGTCAGTAATATAAACACAGTGCTTTTCTAAAGTAATTCTATAAATTGATTGAATTTTCTAAATTGATAATGAAGGTATTCTGTGACCACTGAAAAACATACAGCTGGCAAATAACGACTTATTTTTTTGGTTAAATGTATAAGCCTAAAATGTTTCATAATCTTTCTTTACTACATTGCGAAGAATCTCTTCTAATGTCTTCTAGACAAAAAATTAATAAATTAATCATATTTTGCGAGACATACGAGATTTACGATTGATTTATTATTGTGTTGGTCCAGTCCACTTGTTGCATAACATCGTCCACGCCGCTATGACTCTGCTGTCATTGTAAACGTTGCAGCACGCGCGTAAACCAATCCCTGCTTTCCTTCTGAATTTAAACCAATCACCGAACATGTCTATTTGTAACTTCGGAAGTAATTTGTATTTGGAATCATACGTTGTTTTGATTTGAAGGGCCACTTTTTGTGTGGAATTTGTTCTGAATTAGGCTTCCTGACTATTATTTCTTCGTAGATTGACACCAGTCACCAATCGATGCTCGATATCGACTGCCGCATAACAATGTATGAAAAAAGAACAGTGCCACCTCGCGGTCAATTGTAGAACTAAAATCGGTACGCCAATCACAAGCTTAATAGGAAGGCCGGTCGAGTATCGACTATAGACGACATTTATGTTGCCAACTCATGATAGAGCTACTGTTTCACGTATGAATGGCTGGAAAAGGTGTGGTACTTGCCCAGGCGGACTCTGCAAAACTTTTACCACTACAGATTGATACTTTCATCAGGCAAACATGACAGTCTCATCTTAAAAAACCTCTTTTCAGCAGTTCAAAAGAGAAATCAAGCATCAAGACCCCAAATACCCGCACCAGCACAGGGCCGCGGGAAGCTGTCAACCAAGATTTTAATAAGTATGAAAAAAGTTAATGTATGAATACCGTCATTACTCGTACTCAAAATAATAAAGACGCACCCACTTATCTTTTACCAAAAAAATCTCAAGTTCCTTACAATAAGTTTACTAAGGCATATAACCACGGTAATGTTGTAGATAATAAGGCAGAAAGTGTTAATTTTGATAGTACATATTGCATTTTTAAGGAAGTAGTCAAGTCATATGAGTTTTTAAATTATCATGGTCATCAAAAAGTTATCTATGAAAAAAATGTTTATATAATGGCCATTACTGTTTACAACAAATTGCCTTTAAAGCTTTAAAACCAGACTGCATATGTGGTTATTGAACAATTGTTTTTACAGCGTGAAAGAATATTTGCATGAATATTTATTGAGACATAATTAAGTTGAGTTAGGTATACAATGTAGAATTAACATATATATTTGTACGCCTGCTTGCAGGTTGAATACTTTGACGTCAATTATTCATAAGATCAGAAACTGTATTATGTGTAATCTGATAAATAAATAATTGATTGATTGACAAACATTACAAATATTCAAATTATGAACGGGATAATTACCATGTAGGTAAATTTTCTTTGAGTTTCCACATTCACCCACCCGCAATTCCTCAGTACATCCGTGATCAAGGCGCTTGCAACAGTGCGAATATAGCAGAAACTCAAAATGAAAATATACCTTTACCATAATGTATCCCGTTAATAATTTAATGACTTCTAAAACAAAGTCAAGTCATCTTAAGACTTTTCTTTCAGATCAAGAGAAAAGCCAAACCCAACACCTAAAAACTCGTTTGGATCTAACAGACCTTCCTCGCCTAAAGCAAGAAGAACCCCTCATCATAACTCATAAACTAACCAATTATTATAAACATAGTATGTACTTAATGACTTAAAAATTTAAAGTATATTGTATGATGGCGAAATATAAAGACCATATTATTAATAAAAAATGTTTTAATTTTATTTTAGTGCAGTTTTATTTACATTTAATTTGTATACAATTAAAACAAGGTATTTATCTAATAATAAAATGTCTTCAATAGTATTTGCGGGTTTCTTTAACTCTACGGGGTAACTTTGGCTCAAATCAGAAAAAAGTTTAAACTTAACTTAAACCTCTTCTTAACAATGACAGTTAATGTTGTAGTTCGACTTGTGTGAAACATACTTTTTCTAATATCTCAACTATTGATATATAGAAGATAATTGTTGATTATTATAAATAATTTCATAATTGAGTTATAATTTTTACACATTTTCGTGTATGTCGAAAAAGATGGTTTAGGTTAACATCGAATTTTTTTTCATTGTTTTGTTTTTTCTGAAAATTGAACTTCTTTTACTCCTTTTCATTATCTAATCATTGGTATTATTAGTATCTATTGTTCAACAAGTCTTAGATTGGCTCAGTACAGTTGTTTACTATAGTTTTTGGATGGAAACTATACACTGGTCAAAGTAACCCGATTACTACTACAACATTGGCTGAAAACCAAAAAATTATAAAAATATTCAGATGTATTTTTTAGGAAAAATATTACTTCTATTTATTAGCTTATATCTTTCTCTACCAAATAAAATCATTAAAACAGTAAGACATGCATCATCATCGTTAGTACCGTTACAGACAAATCACTAAAATATATCAAAAAGTAGCTAAAGTAAGCCGCATTTACTGTATTGAAGATTCATTAAAAAATACTGTCCATATAGGACGAAAAGAAATACTGTTCACCAGGAGTTGAAGTCTCTACATTGAAAGCGATCACTTTACCACCAACATCGGACACAGACTGGAAATTTACTTTTGTTGCGGCTACACGTGTAACGGGCCGCGCTAATGTAAAACCGTAGGCTGTGGCGATTTAAAGACGGTCGTTACGGTAGCTATCTCGAGCTAACATGTCGAGACTTCTGCCCCCGGGCCGGCCACAAGCAAAACCGCCGACCCGCACTATATCGCGTATGGGATTATGTCAATAATCAGATCAATAATTTAAGTCTCGATTACACCTTTTCTGTCCTGTTTACAATGTATTTTAAATGTTTTATTTAAAATATATATATCTTAATGTTTTCTCTGCTCGATGTAAAACTCAAATAATTTCAAAGAATCGCGAAAACCTAAGAAATTATGGTATTTATAGTACCTTTTTCTTGAAACTCGAGGCTTGGTGATTTTCTGGTTCATGGCCGCCATATTGAATTTATATTAATTCAATATGGCGGCCATGAGCTGCCATAAAAATTTTTGACAGTTCATATCCTAACCCGTGTAATGAAAACTATTACAATTACACCTCAGTTATCAAAATCTATGTAGCTGTTGACGCGCTAAGGATCATAGAAGTACATCATCATCTCAGCTGTAGGACGTCCGCTGCTGAACATACACCTCCCCCATAATTTTTCAATAGGACCGTTCTGCGACCTTTATCTAGTCGCCTGACCTGCGCTGCGCTTGCCGGTCCGTGGTCTCCACTCCAGAACCTTCAGGCCCCATCGGTCATCTGGAGGTTGAGCACGAATAACTGCGTATGTGTAATGTAACGTGTCGTTCACGTGAAACTGTACAAAATGACATTTATCTGGGGCAACTTTGACACAACTCATAGTTTGTACGCCGAAGCGTGACGTGTTGACGCTTACAGTGCGAATACTTTAACGGAAATTGTTTGTGCTTAGCCTCTGTTCTGCGTGATATGTGCCCTGCCCACTGCCACTTCAATTGTCTGGCTTATCTTCTGGGCTATGTCGGTGACTTTCGTTCTTCTACGGATCTCCTCATTTCAGATTCGATCACGTAGATAATCATCCAGAGAACGTTGCCCGAAGAAGTACATATCTTTATGCCTATACTCTAAAATCTTAACTCTCATCATCATCTGATGATGATGATGAGAGTTAAGATTTTAGAGTTTTATCAGATTGCATCTGTATACTGGAGTATGGAGGTCAGTAGGCAAAATTTCGTACGATTCCGTGCAGCAATTTTTTCCTCAGTTCAGTCGATCTTAAGTATTAACAACCCAGGGTTCATTCATAAGTCTTTTATAGTTCGTTTTGGATCGTCTAATAATTTACGTCATAGCCGATCAAACTGGACTTTTCTTTCCCAGTATTTTACCCTCAAGTATCACCTTGGAAATTTATATTGGGATCTTCCGTTCAGGCAAGAAACCTGACTATTCTTCTGGATAGGGTAAAAGTCAATAGTAATCAGAAGTCGCTAGGCAAGCCCTGTCTCGGGTGGTGGAGGCGCCATACAGTTTCCGTCAGGGTAGCGTTTTTTAAACGCAGCGATTAAATCCGCGTCTACAAGCCGAACGCCGTCCACTTGATTCCCGAGCGTTATCCTGAAATAATAGTTTAAATAAACCAACTTCAGAAAATGAGGTTTTCAATGCAACTGTTTTTTTAAATGTGTGTTACATCAGAACTAATGAACCGATTTTGATGATTCTTTTTCATTTGAAAGCTGGCGCTTCTCATGTGGTCCCATTTACATTTTTATCAAGATCTGACCAGCGGCTATTATTGGATAATCTGGTTTTAAAATGTTGAGTAGGTATTTTCAATAATATAATAGATTTTAGCAATATTTGGTATCATCAACATATCATTAATATATTCACGAGTGGCATATTAAGCTAAGAGTCATTCTGAGTAAGCTAAAAGTAATTCAAAGTGGCATCGTTAAGTTTCAGAGTCATTCAGAGTAAGCTAACAGTAATTCAGAGTGGCATCTTAAGTTTAAAGTCATTCATAGTAAGATAAAAGTAATTCAAAGTGGCATCGTTAAGTTTCAGAGTCATTCAGAGTAAGCTAACAGTAATTCGTGGCATCTTAAGTTAAAAGTCATTCAGAGTAAGATAAAAGTAATTCAAAGTGGCATCTTAAGTTAAGAGTCATTCAGAGTAAACTAACAGTTATTCAGAGTGGCGTCTTAAGTTAAGAGCCATTCAGAGTGGCATCTTAAGTTAAGAGTAATTCAGAGTGGCATCTTAAGTTAAGAGTCATTCAGAGTAAGCTAACAGTAATTTAGAGTGGCATCTAAGTTAAGAATCATTCAGAGTAAGCTAACAGTAATAAAGAGTTGCATCTTAAGTTAAGAGTCATTCAGAGTAAGCTAACAGTAATTCAGAGTGGCATCTTAAGTTAAGAGCCATTCAGAGTAAGCTAAAAGTAATTCAGAGTGGCATCTTAAGTTAAGAGCCATTCAGAGTAAGCTAACAGTAATTTAGAGTGGCATCTTAAGTTAAGAGTCATTCAGAGTAAGCTAACAGTAATTCAGAGTGGCATCTTAAGTTAAGAGCCATTCAGAGTAAGCTAACAGTAATTTAGAGTGGCATCTTAAGTTACGAGTCATTCAGAGTAAGCTTACAGTAATTTAGAGTGGCATCTAAGTTAAGAATCATTCAGAGTAAGCTAACTGTAATAAAGAGTTGCATCTTAAGTTAAGAGTCATTCAGAGTAAGCTAACAGTAATTCAGAGTGGCATCTTAAGTTAAGAGCCATTCAGAGTAAGCTAACAGTAATAAAGAGTTGCATCTTAAGTTAAGAGTCATTCAGAGTAAGCTAACAGTAATTCAGAGTGGCATCTTAAGTTAAGAGCCATTCAGAGTAAGCTAAAAGTAATTCAGAGTGGCATCTTAAGTTTAAGAGCCATTCAGAGTAAGCTAACAGTAATTCAGAGTGGCATCTTAATTTAAGAGCCATTCAGAGTAAGCTAACAGTAATTCAGAGTGGCATCTTAAGTTAAGAGCCATTCAGAGTAAGCTAAAAGTAATTCAGAGTGGCATCTTAAAAACATTTCAGAGTGGTATATTAAGTTAAGTGTAATTAAGAGTAGCATCTTAAGATTGTTTCAGAATGTGATCTTAATAAGCAGTCCAGCAGGGCTATTATGTATCTCAGTTGCTAACAATTGTTGATTGAAATCTTGAAAAATGGTGCCTCTATGTCAGTTTTGACAACCCAGTAAGCAAAAATGTTAGGACGTTGAAGGAGCTGACAAAAGGACAAAAGTGGCATAGAGACACCATTTTTTTTTAAATTCCATCAACATTTCTTGGCAACTGAGATACATAATAGCCCTACTGGTATTTAGTTCGATATAGTTCAGAACGCTCCACTACCCTCAGAAGATAATTTCATAAATCTTTAGAACCTCTCAGAACTTACCAATTAGGTTGAACATTGTGCGGACGTCCAAAGAGTTCAATTTTCCTTGTGCTGGGACTTAACCTCTCTGTAAAAAAATTGATAATAATAGTACCTGCTCTGAAATTTATAAAATTTTTAACTGAATGTAGTTTACAAATGTGGTTAAAATAATATACATGGTTCAAGATTAATAATAATAATAATAATCCAACCGCAGGGGCGGCTTTGTGAGGAGCCGTCGGTGAGTGGCAACACCGTGGACCCTGATTCTCTATCGGGCTAAATGAGACCCCTGACTCCCGGCTTGTCTTAATTGGCCGTCTGGGGTGGAGACGCAAAAGCAAATAATAAAAAGCTCCAAGGGTGGAAGTGTTAAAGGGCATAACGCCGGTAGTAGCGCGCTAGTGAAACCGCAGTACACCTCTCAACACCCTTCAGCCATCCAAACCAACGTTGCCCCTTGTGTCACCATTGATGGTGGCTCTTATGGGGGCCCGTTTAGTGGGTTGCAAGTCACCTATACTACACATTTCCTACAGGTGTAGAAAACGTGTACAAATCAAAGAAAAATATTATTGACGATTTACTTTGTTTTTTAATTTAATTTATATGTGTGCAAGGGTTTTTTTTGGCTTGAGGTCTGGATAGGCGTCCGTCTGCTGGAACCCAATTCTGCGGAAGGGCTGGCCATGTTTGTGGTGGGTCCTTCAGCCAGGACGGTGACCACCACAGGTCATGCTTCAAGAGATCTTGAGCTGACATTCCCCTGCTGGCGCAGTCTGCAGGATTAAGAGCTGAAGGTACATGTCTCCACGTGAGATTGCATGTATTTGCCTTGATTGAGGAGACTCTGTTGGCTTCAAATGTCTGAAGCGAGTGTACAGGCGTGTTCATTATATGTTTACTTATAGCATGCAGTGTTAGCCTGTAATTTATTATACATAACCCAGAAGTGTAGTATTTGAAATTACTAGTTAGGTTTTACCCGCGTGGTGATTGATGATGATGATGATGATGATAATGATGAAACGTGTCCTA
Source organism: Selenia dentaria (assembly GCA_917880725.1). Lineage (NCBI taxonomy): Eukaryota > Metazoa > Arthropoda > Insecta > Lepidoptera > Geometridae > Selenia > Selenia dentaria. The sequence goes on along the minus strand of OU862897.1, from coordinate 12,742,076 downwards.
TGTGCTTCCCGAGATATGACAAATATAGAAAAATGCAAATCACAAAAATTGGCTAGGTGCGCCCCGAAATTTCACCCGCGTGGTGATGAATGATGATGATGATGATGAAAAGTATCCTATGTGCTTCCCGAGATATGACAAATATCGAAAACTACAAATCATAAAATTGGCTAGCTGCGCCTCGCGGTTTCACTCGCGTGGTGATAAATGATGACGATGATGATGAAAAGTATCTTATGTCCTTCCCCGAGATACGACAAATCGAAAAACACGAATTCATAAAAATAGCTCTACCCGTTATTGAGTTATATATGGTGTAATTAACACGACTTTGTTTTATATTTAAAGAAAATAGACAAAAATAACGAAAATGATAGTACACTTACTAGATATCTCCAACTAGCTGCTCTCCGCGGTTTCACCTGCGCGGTGATGGATGATGATGAATCTTATATAGCCTATGTCACTCAGGGTGAATGTAGCTTTTCAATGGTGAAAGAATTTTTGAAATCGGTCCAGTACTTTTTGAGTCAATTCGTTACAAACACATACAAATTTTTCCTCTTTATAATATTAGTATAGACTCCAATTACCGACTAAATGACTATTATCTATAAACCATTTAAATATGTTCTACCTATAATGCCGTAAATCTCGTCCGGTTTGTGCGAGGTGGCGCGTACCTCCGCCACGATGACATCACAGTCCAGGCCACGGTTTAAGTTGTCAGGGTTGCCTTTCATCCCAACCTAGAGCGACAAAATACAGTTACTACAAGAAACTACAACTTACAGTTGTGCAAAGTTGCAAAAGTTGTTTTTTGGCGCGAGTAATTGTTTTGAAACCTGAGCAAGCAGGTTGATTATTTTAATATTTAAATTCCAATCCGCGGCAGTACGGGCAGGTACTTACTAGCAGGCCTAGACAAAATTCAAACGTGTGTTTGAATTTTGAATTTTCTGCACACGCTACAGACAAAAATATACAAACTTAGCGCGACGTCACGTGACTTTTCCACAGGTAATGTCAACGCCATATATTTTGGAGTTGTCGTTTGGCGTCAACGATAACAGAAACATCTTTTGTCTAGGCCTGCAGGTAGGCAGGTAGAGCAGATAGTTTTTCCTAAAATCTGTGAATGCAGTTCAGAATATCTTAAAAGTTATGGATGGGGTCTTAGGAACGTTTACCTTGTAATAGGTTTCCCTACTACGTACACTGTGTTATAACCTACTCTATGATTATCAAGAATTGTTGCTACCCCTAAAGGCCTATACTTTAAAAAAGGCACTTTAGAATTAATATACAGTTTGTAATGCGATACGTGACCTAACGGAGTTTCACTTTTCAGAGTCTCAATATCGGTCGGATTACATCGAGCCAGTAGTGCTGCAAGTATGGATCACACGATAAACTTGTCGAATTGATAAACTGATATTTATCAGCTATCTTACCTTGTCTCTAGTATGGATCTGGCTGCGATAGATAATTTTATCCTATCGAAAGTCCATGCTCACGCCGCAGTCCGTTTTATTAAGGACACTTCCTGGCTCCAAATCAATTCTTTTCTTTCTCTAACATATAAAAATCAGGAAAGCTCGACATATATTTTATTTGTCTTATGTTTCAATGACTTCTTGGGTCCTTAATCCATCTCAAAAATGCCGTTTTTCCTAAATATTTTATCAAAAACCCCAACCAAATCTAATCCGAGTCTTGTCTCCCTTTTTCTCCTGACTTCTGGTCATTCCATATTTTTGAATTGTTTAAATTTCTTGTATTACGTATATACGTCAATTAATATAAAACATACACAGGTTTTTATTGAATAAATAATTAATAATAAACATTACCTGTTATAGTTATAGGAAAACAGGAACACGTTCCTAGAAGACCATACATAACTTTTTAAGATATTCTCAACTGCATTCGCAGATTTGGAACAAATACAGTCAGCAAAAAAAAAGCTAAACTTACTTCATAGATAGATAATAACTTACGACTTGCAGCCTCAACTTGGGAACCCCATGTTAGAGATTGGTCTAGAATGAGACCTAGATTTTTTTACACTATTGCTAAAGGCTACTCCATCAAACATGACCATAGGTAATGTGGACCAATTAACTTTGGAAATCATGCGAGGGCTGCTAAGAACCATTACTTGTGTTTTAACAGGATTCACGTAAGATTTACTCCATTCCGCAATTTGGCTCAAATTGTGGTTTCACTAAACACACCACACTAAAGTTCGGCCGTTCAGAGAATGCGTTCCTGACACAACATAACACTGAGTTCGTTACCGTTCCTCCAAAATGAACCGCCGCGTTATTTTTAAGATTATTTTCGTTTTAAATTGGCGGAATCATTTAAAATTTATATTTTAGTTATTTAAGTGGAAACCAAAAAAGGGTAATATTAATATAATAAAATTGTTTTATTTATTATTTGTTACAAAGTTACAATCTGTATTTCTATGCAATAAAGTACATTGAATTGAATGTGCGTACAGAATATTAATCAGACTCCGATTCGCTTGAGGAGGTGGTTTCTTCATCATCATCTTCGCCTACATGTATAATTATATTATTATCAATAACAGAATCAATCCTGATATCTCGGTCAAAATGTTCCACAATCAGATTTTTAGTCTTCTCAACAACCTTTGCCCAGTCATCTCTTGTGACTTTCCCGCAGGCTTCTTTTAATAGGGTCATCATCTTTTTCGTGCTGAATGGCGGGGAAGTATTGTGGCGGGCGGCGTAACCTTTTATTTGAGCCCAGATTAGCTCAATCGCGTTATATTGGCAATGATACGGTGGAATTCTTAGAACGCGATGACCGTACTCCAGAGCCAGTTCATCGATTTCGTATCGCACATTTGGAGCTTTTTTTTCCTTAACTAATTTAATTAGCTCTGGTTTTAGCATCTGCATATTTGCGTCAATGCCTTTTGCTTGTAACCAAGCCACCATTTCTTCTTTTTTATTAGCTTGGGTAGGTGGTTTCTGTATTTGAACCGAGTGATAGGAGGCAATATCCATGAATATTACAGAAGGCTCTGGTAAGCTGGGAAAAAGCACGTTCTGGAACCACTCTTTAAATGTAGTGGCATTCATTTCCTCGTGGTAGTCATTTGTGGTTTTTGATTGAAATGCCAGTAACGCGTTCTCCACAAAGCCGTATTTTGCAGAACCTGCGTGGCATATTATCAGACGGGCTCCCTTACCTATTGGTACATTCAACGTCGACGCTTGTGTATCATCCGTCCAAGAACGGGAAACCGTGTGATTGGCGTTTAGCCATGTCTCGTCAATGAACACGACATTATCCCAGTTATCAATTATTTTTGCTTCTCTCAAAAAACTTAACCGTTTTAAAATTATGTCGTATCGTTCTAATAAAATTTTTCTTTTGTCTTTTTTTTTATACGAAAAACCAATATCTTTTAAGATTTTGGTTAAAGCAGTTTTACCCCCGCTAAACAGTCCAGCTTCTCTTAACGATGCCAAAAGCTTCTTCCTGTTGAGATATTCATTTCTGGAATAGTAACCATATATATGATTTCTGATTGCATCGGCGTCAAAGGTGTCAATATCTGTCACGGGTTTAGTTCTACGTTTCTTCTTCGGAATACGTAAAATATTATCTTCCATGCCAGTAGAGCCGAACTTTTCTTTATTAATATTTGTTATCGTTCGTTTGCTAACTCCAAGCGCCTGAGAGACGCGTTCGTGTACTTGTTCGACAGGTACCAGGGGTCCGCCATTTTGCCGCTCCCGCTCAAAGTAATCTTGCAGCTTGATGATTAACTCACGGGCACACGCTTTTCAATGTTTTGGAAGTTCATTGGAAGGCGCCTTCAAGCTCCTAGAATGGCAAGGACTTGACATTAATATTAACGGCGAGTACATCACTCACCTTCGATTTGCCGACGATATTGTAGTCATGGCAGAATCCATGGAAGACCTCAGTAGAATGCTCGAAGGCCTCCATCGAGTTCCCCAACGGGTAGGCCTTAAGATGAACATCTCGTCTAAAATACCTCAGTGCCTCAAGACAAGAGTCTTCGAGCAATGTGTGTTACCAGTGATGACTTATGGCACTGAAACGTGGTCTCTTACTATGGGCCTCATAAATAAGCCCAAAGTCGCACAACGAGCTATGGAGAGGGCTATGCTCGGGGTTTCTCTACGTGATCGAATCAGAAATGAGGAGATTCGTAGAAGAACGAAAGTCACCGACATAGCCCAGAAGATTAGCCAGTTAAAGTGGTAGTACATAGCACGCCGAACAGATGGCTGATCTACGTTTTAAATGGCGCATAAAGTGTGAATAGCTCACCAAACAGTGTTCCTTTCCGTGATTGAGCCAATGTCCGGTCCGTCCCGTCCGTATTATCCTCTGCAACTGGTTTGTTTTCACCCAAATCAGTTCATCCACTCTTTCATAGCCCCACAGTTTAAGGCATTCTCGACCTAGCTCCATTGCCCTGGGGAAATACGAACATGTTAGCTTCTCAAGTCTTTCTTTTACATATATCCTCGGATATTGGTGTGGCGTTTGGGATCGAGGGTTCAGTGTGATATTTCCGATTAGCTATTTAAAATAGCTAAAGATTATGTGACCTCTTGATGGGTTGATTTATCAGATTCTACCCGGCTTCTTATCAAACGTGTACCAAATATAGCCCAGAGTTTAAACCACCTGTACACAGTGAGTCAGACTTACTGATTCTACCCGTGAACATTAAGCCATTGGGCTGATTGGGCTTAATGTAGAGAAAATGAGGATAAACGCAAAAAAGCAGAGCACTTGCTCTCGGGTCTTACATGTTGTGCTGTGTTATTGTCCGTGCCTCCCTCGAAACAGATACTTCTAGTGCGGAAATATGAGTGATGTTATCGTTATTTATAATTTAGTAGTATAGTATATATTATGGGATGAGTTACCTGCCAGTAACCCACAGAAATATAAGTCCGCTGTCTTGTAGTTGCGGGACTCCGAGGCATCGCATCTCGTCGTCAGACATTGTGCCGTACGGTAGCTCCATGTGGATGTCCCACGGCGGATCTGCCATTATTACGGCGAATTTACCTGCGTGCGGTCAAACAAAGTCATTTAAATAACTTTTTTGTAGCGGAGCTTGATTTGGCGCTGCCCAAAGCCAAAGATCCGTAAAACGCTAGATTATCGTCGCACCGTTTAGACATACACACGTTTAGGCAGTTTTAAAAAAAGGCTTATATAATAATATTTCACAATATCTTTCTGGCATCTTTAAGGAAGAAAAACAAATAAAACGACAAAAAAAATACTTTTTTCGCATTTCTCAATATATTGAACGTCAACTACTATATTTTTTGTAATCAGAAAAAAGGTAATTTATTAAATTAAAGAACTATCTATGTTTTTTTTACCGTAGTGGCTTCTTATTTTTGAACAAATTAAAACTGCGAAAAAGTTATCGTGTTTACAGACGCACGCTTGTTCCTATCCAGTGCTTCATCCCCTCAAATACCAAAAAGTATGCTCTTGCAGCGCCTTAACCGATCAACAAAATAAGCAACGCTTGGACGGGTGTGTGCTAGTGGCATTGTTCAACTGAGCGCTTCCGTGCTTCGGAGGGCACGTTAAGCCGTCGGTCCCGGTTGTTCATTTCAGGACAACTGTTAGGCTATGTCGAAGGCCTTCGGGCGGCGAGAAAACTAGCGTATCCACCAGCCTGCACTGAGCCCGCGTGGTAGATTGTTGCCCACGTCCTCTCTCTGAGAGGAAGGCACGAGTCCCAGTTGTGGGAACATAAAGGGCTGATTATGTTATGTATGTTATTACGGTAAATGAGATATATAATCTGGGAGTCTTCAGGTACAGAGTGATAGGTATTTTCTAGGCATGCGTGTTCCATCACGTCATCACTTTCCATCAGGCGAGGCTGCAGTCAAACGCTTGCTTATATTATTAATTATATGTTTTTTGGATAATAATTTCTTATAAACATCGGGTTTTAAAATGTTGAGTAGGTCTTCATACAAGTACAATTTGAAAAATTTATTACCGACTTCCATTCAATTCAGTTATTGGAGTGTAACTCAAAAACTTCTGAACCGAATTTGATGACATTTAAAAAGGACCACACGGGAAGCACGAGCTTTCAAACAAAAAAATATTGAGAATCGGGTCACCCTATCGAAAGTTATGAGGTAACAAACATACAAACATAATAGAGTGGTTGATCACTGTGACATCACTCCATGCTCACCAAGTGAAGCTAAGATAAAACTTCGCACTTGGCTACACTCACTCTCATATGAAGAAACTAAGAATTTATTAAGTCCAGCATTATAATGTACTAGCGACTGCCCGCGACTTAACGCGAATAGCAAAAGTATTGTATAAGTTAAAATAAACATATTGATATGATCCAACGTTTATCTATAACTGAATCTTTTGGAAGCCTAAATAACATCAATCGGGAAATTAAACGAGTTGAGTGGTATCACTAATTCTGTTTTGCATACGTACATACTATTAGAAAAATCTCTTGTAAAACACTTCAAAAGAAATGTTGGTGGCTATGTATGCGTGAAGGGAGACCGAGGACCGTGGCCTCCTTTATAATACATATCCTCTAACTTTTACACAATCTAATCGCACAAAACGGTATTTTTGTTATTTGATCATACTCAGTATCCACAGCGAGTAACACTTGCTGACAGATTTTGAATTTGACAACTGAAATCCAAGTATTCCTGCTAGGGGTACGTTTTTTGCTTCAATAATTTTGGCGTATTAGGCATCTAGAGACATCTATGCGAAAAACAATCTAAGAAACGAGTTAGCTTCGAAGTTTAACGAACGACGCACGAAAACTCATGAACACTCGAGTTTCGAAGGGACCGACAGTTTCGGCTATATTGTGGCCGTAACTAAAACGGCAACTAGATTTTTTGCCGAAACAGAAAACGAAATTTCGGTCGGTCACTGTATGTAATAACTAGTGTGTTTAGTACTTTTAAACAAAAAAACAATATATTTACCCAAGAACGTCATATCGAGATATCTGAGATCACACTGTATCCACTGCGGAGGCGTCAACGTCAGTACGCCGTCCGCTGTCGGCTTCACAATCAAACTAGAACCTGCAATACAAACTACAAACAATTATTGTGGTGTTAATTGTAAACATTCATCGTTCTTCCACCTTCCTTCTCTGGGTGCGGTGAGCTGTGGGCTCGGGGACTTCCCCTTTACCACAGCTTGAACGCCGAGGGCTACCCTGGGGTTCAGCTCAGTAGTTATTGACGCAGTTGGCCACGTCTTTCATCATCCTCATCATCTCAGCCGTAGGACGTCCACTGCTGAACATAGGCCTCCCCCATAATTTTCCAAAAGGACCGGTCGGAATCGGCATGCATCCAACGTCGTCCTGCGACCTTTATCAGGTCGTCTGTCCACCGTGTCGGTAGACGACCTACGCTGCGCTTGCCGATCCGTGGTCTCCACTCTAGAACCTTTCGGCCCCCTCGGCCCGCTGTTCTGCGTGCTATGTGGCCTGCCACTTTAACTGGCTAATCATCTGGGCTATGTCGGTGACTTTCGTTCTTCTACGGATGTCCTCATTTCTGATTCGATCACGTAGAGAAACCCCGAGCATAGCCCTCTCCATAGCTCGTTGTGCGACTTTGAGCTTTGAGCGTCGAAGGCCACGTATTTGCTTGCGGTTATTATTATTATTTTATTCTTGCTTGTGTGACGTTGTCGCGTCCCTCGCTATCATCGCCCTGCGGTAGGACGAGCTGGCTAGGGTACATCTTGTTTGTAATATTATAAAACAATACCAAAAGATGGAACCTAGACTTCAACACTAAAAAGTGTGAATAAACTGGTAGAAGTCGGTACCATGATAGTTCAAAAGTACCAATTAATGCAATATTATACGCATGGTACCGACTTCGACAAGTTATTTCACAGTTTCGGCGTTGAAGTCAGACCCATTTTCTTAATTTTTTTGCCTTTTAGTGACTTTTGCTACTTACGGTATCGATTATCATTTACCGTCAATGATGATATTATCAAAATAGACGAAACACTTTTCAGTTAATGGAGTGTAACTCAAAAACTACTTGACCGAATTTTGATGATACTTAAATGGGACCACCTAGGAAGTACACTCTACCAAACAAAATAGAATCATCAAAATTGTTTTATAAACGACGAAGTTATCCGCGAACACACATAAAATGAACGGTCGAATTGAGAAATCGCCATTTTTGAAGTCGTCTAAAAAGGAAATATTAGATTTATTGTAAAATTGTTTAATTTTACAATAAATCCTACTTCCTACTAATATTATAAAAGCGAAAGTTTGTATGTATGGATTAATGGATGTTGTTACTCTCACGTAAAAACTACTAAACGAATTATAATGAAATTTGGTACGTAGATAAATGAGGCGCTATAAACATATATTGGATACTTTTTACCATCATCATCTTCCATCACCACGCGAGTGTAACCGCGGGGCGCAGCTAAGAATATACACCCTATTTGTATAATTACCAAAAAAAAATGGGCGGTACAAAAGTGTTAATACATTGTAGATATGTAGTCAAATTTTTTTATTACTTCACAGTGAAATAATTATTAATTGTTAAAGTTTTCGAAAATTCCATCTAAAAGTATGGACACCATCTTAACAAAAATACTACATGCCTATGTACAACTTATTAATGAAAACACATGATTCGCGTCAGTGAAAAATATCTCTCTTACTCTTTCTTACACCCCCCACCCGAGCGTTCGGTGTGAAAGAGATTGTCGACTTTCGGCTTTCGTTCGTTCGTTTTCGGAAGAAACAAAGGCCGCGCGGTGGCAGGGCGGAGGGTGCGGGGTTGGTCCGGTGGCCAGGTCTAACGAGCTAGGACGCGAGTTTGCCGAATGTTATGAATGAATGATACATTTCTATGTAGGGGTGTTAAGTTTCATGCATAAACCGTGCGCAGTATATCTTAATGAATAGTGGAAATGCCTAGAATAAAATTTGTAGGTGTGAATCAATCTAGACGTTTGACCAAATATTGATGATTATGTAGGTTTTTTTTTTAAAGTAGTTTTAAATTTTCTTCCCATGTATGTATTAAGTACCAGCAGCATATAGTGCTGTTTTTTTGGTAATTATACAAATTAGGTGTATAGGTGAAAGTTTTGCGAGTGTGTTCGTATGTTTATTACTTTTGCACGTTCAAACGGCTGGACCAATTTTGATGGAATTTAGTATGGGGGCAGATTATGCGCTGAACTAACACATATGATACATTTCATCAACATAACCATCATCCACTGCCATCCGGATTATTACCCCAAAGCACAGCTAGTAAAGTTAACAACTAAAAATACATAACTGATTAAAAAGTATTTCACTTATGGAAAATTACATTAGTCTTAAGTAACATGAGCTATATTTTATTATTATTGAATTTTTATCCCGGATAGACACGGGCAAAGACAATTTAAGGTGCAAGTTGGAAGCTGGCATCATGAAGCCGCGGCAAGCGACGTGTCGCAGCGACACTACTGGTTTCTATGTATTTGTATGAAATACTGTATATCTGTAGGCTATAGTACCATAGACCACATCCACACGCTACGGCAAGTTATACAGAAGACCGAAGAGTATAACTTGCCTCTTTGTTTAGCGTTTGTGGACTATGAGAAAGCCTTTGATTCGATCGAGACTTGGGCAGTGCTTGAGTCTCTCCAGCGGTGCCGTATTGACTATCGGTATATTGAAGTGCTGAAGTGTTTGTACAAAAACGCCTACATGTCAGTCCGAGTACAGGAGCAGAGTTCGAAGGCAATTCCATTGCAAAGAGGCGTGAGACAGGGAGACGTTATATCTCCGAAACTGTTCACCGCTACATTGGAAGACGCCTTCAAGCTTCTGGAATGGCAAGGACTTGGCATTAATATTAACGGCGAATACATCACTCACCTTCGATTTGCCGACGATATTGTAGTCATGGCAGAATCCATGGAAGACCTCAGTACAATGCTCGAAGGCCTCCATCGAGTTTCCCAACGGGTAGGTCTTAAGATGAACATGGATAAGACGAAAATTATGTCTAATGCCCATGTTGTACCTACCCCAATATCAGTTAGGAACTCAGTTCTCGAAGTTGTTGACGAGTACATCTACCTGGGACAGACAGTCAAACTAGGCAGGTCCAACTTCGAGAAAGAGGTCAATCGTCGAATCCAACTCGGCTGGGCAGCGTTCCGGAAACTTCGCGAAGTCTTCTCGTCAAAAATACCTCAGTGCCTCAAGACAAGAGTCTTCGACCCATGTGTGTTACCAGTGATGACTTATGGCACTGAAACGTGGTCTCTTACTATGGGCCTCATAGACAAGCTCAAAGTCGCACAACGAGCTATGGAGAGGGCTATGCTCGGGGTTTCTCTACGTGATCGAATCAGAAATGAGGAGATCCGTAGAAGAACGAAAGTCACCGACATAGCCCAGAAGATCAGCCCGTTGAAGTGGCAGTGGGCAGGGCACATAGCACGCAGAACAGATGGCCGATGGGGCCGAAAGGTTCTGGAGTGGAGACCACGGACCGGCAAGCGCAGCGTAGGTCGTCCACCGACACGGTGGACAGACGACCTGAGGAAAGTCGCAGGACGACGTTGGATGCAGGCCGCTTCCAACCGGTCCTTTTGGAAAATCATGGGGGAGGCCTATGTTCAGCAGTGGACGTCCTACGGCTGAGATGATGATGATGTATGAAATACCATTCGTAGTTAACGACACGAAGCTAGAGACGCGTCGTCAAGCAGCAGATCAGACTGTCGCCCGACCGCAGATCAGTAGTGCCGCTCGCGAGTACCAATCTACCTAGTAAAACAACTGAAAAGCTTTACAAAACCTTTCGTATCGCTTTTCAAATGGTTGATGCCATGTGCAGTCGGATTTGAAATCATGAGTGCAGCGTCGCGGCGACATGAAGTGACGACACGTCGTCTGCTGCTGCGATGTGTAGCCGGCTACCAACTTGCACCTTTAAGGTGAAACGGAGATCGCGTGGACAGCTAGTGCAATATACATCATATGATACGACATGATATGAATAACATAAGTCTAATATCAAGGTGGACTAAGTCTCTTAGCTATTGAACCGCGTTATCGCAACTCAATCGTATGAAAATTCTCGTTTTTTGACAGCTTTTGTAATCTGCTCGCTATTCAGGTTCAATCGCTTTGTATGTAAGTATGTTTGTAACGAATTGGCTCAAACAGTACTGGACCGATTTCAAAAATTCTTTCACCATTGGAAAGCTACATTCACCCTGATTAACATAAGATTCATCATCATCATCCATCACCGCGCGGGTGAAACCGCGGAGAGCAGCTAGTAATGGATATGCTGTAAACTATTAAGTAGCGATTACAATGCTACAGTGGCGTACATCGGTAGTTCGTGAAGCTTGTTTTTTGAGGCAAAGACAACATAGATTATTTCGTTCATAATCAGTTATTTTCATTAAAGTATGAAAAACTCATTTTTTTAGATATTTTTAAGGTATTTAGATAGCAAAATGATTTAAAATGTATTTATTTATTATATTTGTGCTAGAAAATTACTGTATTGATGTTTGGACTGATGCTTGATGGGTAGAATTTATCAATTTTAATTTAATGGCAATAATCGCAAGCCGTGGCACAGCCATATGACAGCGATTGAGATCTAGATCTAACAGACCTGGGTGGCTATTCTCTTAGCTACTGAGCAATTGCCACACTACTGCAACGCTTCTGCGATTGTACTGCTTCTAATGTCAAATTCGGTATTCTGTTATATGTTGCTCTCAATTGCAATTGCGTCGCTATTGTATGCCATAGATTAATCAGACTATATCTATGGCCGTGCTACGGCTTGCGATGTTGCCACTTAAATAAGATTGTAAACTTGTAACAATTAAACATCATTCTAAACATCAATACAGTGGTTTTAAAGCAAAAATACATTAAATAATTATTTTGCTATCAAAACACTGTCAAAGTATCACTGAAACTGAGTTTTTAATACTTCTTTGTTTACTTTATAATTGAACTCACGTGTTTGTACATTTGCCATTCGTCAAGTTAAATAGTTATGTAATACATAATGTTGCATCAAGTGACATAATTATTCAAGTCATCATCATCATCATCTCAGCCATAGGACGTCCACAGCTGAACATATGCCTCCCCCAGAAATTTCCAAAAGGACCGGTTGGAAGCGGCTGCATCCAACGTCGTCCTGCTACCTTTGTCAGGTCATTAGTCCACCTTGTCAGTGGACGACCTACGCCGCGCTTGCCTGTCCGTCGTCTCCACTTCAGAACCTTCCGGCCCTATCGGCCATCTGTTCTGCGTGCTATGTGGCCTGCCCGCTGCCACTTTAACTGGCTAATCTTCTGGGCTATGTCGGTGACTTTAGTTCGTCTACGGATCTCCTCATTTCTGATTCGATCACGTAGAGAAACCCCGAGCATAGCCCACTCCATAGTTCGTTGTTCAAGTCAGAGTCAAGTCACAGTTACACAAATAATTCCTTCGTCAAGTCACTGTCCTCAAGTTACGTTCTAGTAACGAAGTGGTTCCATTACCAAGACCAATTACCATAGTCTCATGATTCTAGTCACTTTGTCTACATTCGTGGACCATTACGAACATTTAACGGTTAATAATCCATCACTACTACAAGCCAACACCACAAAAGTAGAAAAAATAAACAAAATAAACGATAACCATAATTATTGGGCTTTGTCCCGCCATCTTTTTAATACTTTTATGAAGCATCGAATACAGACGAGATAATCTACATCGTCTTTGGCTCAAAAAAAAAGTCAACAACTACCGATATCTCAGAGTAAGTATATACATATATTGTCACGGTAGTAATAATACACTTAGCAAGTGTGCCAAACATTTGTAAGAGATTTTTGTAATTCTAGTAAAATCTGAGTTTACAATACAACGGTCGGTAAAAAAACGGTTATCGAATACAAGATTTGTTAAAAACTAAAATATAACCTTTTATTTGTAAGTCCACAATTTTGAACTTATTTTTACCTTGTTAATAAATATAGATTATATCAAAACTTGCATGACTGCAACAATGTAAAGAAAATACAAAATAATACGTAAATCAGCCCAAGAAAATAATAGAATTTTGTAGCATTAACCACTCAAATTATGTAGGTAAGTAAAATAAATCCAGGCAACGTTTTTCCTAGGCATCATGAATACTTCAGAAATAAGGTTGTTGACCTTTCTTTTTATTGTACGTTAAATTAATCAGGACTAGACCGAAATACACACTTGGCATATTTTTATTTTTTTTTAAAGAATTTTAAACTAAAAAATTATGTTTATATTTCAACTTTTAAAATTGGTTCTTAAACATTATTCAATGGCGGCTAATACGTCGTATGACGTCACTAAGGCAAAAACAAACAGTGTTGTGATTATAATTCGTTTTGCTCGTTTGAACATGCCAACAATTACTATTATAATGTATGTTCTTTTGTGTTGATTTTTAAGTTTTGACGTGTAATAGTGGTGGATTATTATAAGTTGATGTTCACAATGGTGCAGTTGAGTGTCAGGTGGTAAGTGAAGTGTATAAATTCATAAAACATTATTTTTGCTTTTTTTCGTCAATCGTGTTAGCAAGTTTTAATAATGCATCCACGTGACTCATACAAAACTACAGTTAAATAACTGACTCCTTTCTTAGAGCAGACTCTAACTACCTACTTGAAAAAAGGTTATATTTCTGAAGCTACATAAATAAAACTACATTTTAGCCGCATAATTTGTTCTTTGTAGGGTTGTCCACCTCAAAAGGACAAATCAACCCTTATCGGATCACTTTGTTGCCCGTCTGTTCGTCTGTATGTCTGCCAAGATCCTTTTTCATTCATAAAAAGAAAACATCTTTATTCCATAAATGTGTAACAGTTATAACAAGATTAACGAATTGACTATTATAAACGTTGGTATATTTAATCATCTACTATATAAAAATAAGTCGGGTTTTCCTTCCTGACGCTATAACTCCAGAACGCACGAACCGATTTCCACGGTTTTGCATTCGTTGGAAAGGTATCGGGCTCCGTGAGGTTTATAGTAAAGAAATTCAGGAAAAATTTAAAAAGAAAAGCGGGAAAATCTTTTTTCACATACAGCGCTATCTCTGATACATAGCATGTACTACAAACCAATATTTTAAGTAGATAGCGCCAAACGAAATGTTACATAAAACGAAGCCATCTGGTGGCGAAACGGAGTTCGCAGGGTTTGCTAGTTATAAATAAAATATAATAAACTTGATCGACAGTTTGTCCTTTGACCTAGTATGTATTTAGTTTTAAAGCAATAATATTAGATGCTTGCTTCACTTGCTTGATTCTCAATCTGTTAATAAGGTATGACACTATCATATTACACGTTTGTTTTTGCCCTTATGACATCATTTCCGCAGCTACTTCCGTTTTTGGTCACCTGACTTTTAGAAACTTTTGTACACATTTTATTTATTCAAAATAAAGTTAATCCAATGCATATCATTTTTTTTAATTAATTGAGTTGTTTGCTCTAACTACTATTAAGTTAACATTACATTGCAATTTATTTGTTGTTGTTGTTGATTGTTGGAGGCACGTAATAGACGTTTGTATAAAATCTTTTCAAACAATTTCCCAAGACATGGCAAAAGGCTAATGGGGTGATATGAAGGATCCTTGGCAGTTTTAGGAATTGCAATAACCTTAGCAGTTTTCCACGAGCATGGGAAATAGCTTTAACATGATGCAAGAATTAAATATTTTCGTTAGGAATACTATACATTTGTGAGGCATATTTTTAATTAGTATGTTAGAGATTTGATCTGATCCAGGTGCTTTGCGGGGTTTTAAGCGACTTATGCACTTTTTGACTTCGACTGGTCGAACTAACATCAAAGGGTCGATAGGTACCTGCTCTACTAACGTTGCTAAAGATTCGTTTATGGGTAAATGGTTGATCTGTAGGCCATTCGCTGGTAAACAGCATATTACTAAGAAAACTTTTAGCCAGCGATGTGCTGGCTATTGGCACTATTCTTGTTGGGATGAGCTTAAGGAACCGTTTTCTAATTTTTGCGCTCGTATGGTAATTGCAGAGGTAGAACGCATTCCTTTGACTAGACGCCAAATGTCACTGCTAGGGTTGGCAACCCTTTTTAATTTCAAATTCCATTCTTTGTCATTGTGTTTTTTTATCGCACTGTGAATTTCCTGCTTTAATTCATTGACACGATGAGTTAAGATTTGGCACACTAAGACGTCCGTTTCCAATACTACGAGTACGTATCTACGCAAGCGATTTTTTTGCCGAATAAGTCGCCCTTATGCGTCGTGGCAGCGTGGAAAAGCTCCATGGTCTCAATGTTGAGACGGGGACGCCCGCATCGCTACTTTTTAGGAGAATGTGTTGAAAATCAACAATTGATTTGTCGATTTCATCAGTAGTCTGGTATGTTTTAGTAGATAGCGAAATGTTGGTATTGAGATGTTTTCGGATAGTATCCCAATCTGCTTTAGCATAATTGAGTTTAGTAATAGGGTTTCGTTGAATTTTCGTATTAAATTTAACAAAAACAAGGAAGTGATTGGAAGATAAAGTGTGGCGATATATATATATATATACATATATGTGTTACAAAAACAGGGAAGTGATTGGAAGATAAAGTGTGGCGATATATATATATACACATATATGTGTGTGTATGTATGTTTTTATGCCATTGGGTGACGAAACGAGAAGGTCGCTCGCATGGGCCCAACCCTCTTTGCTATATATATATAGGCTTCTTTCAGAAGCTACCTCATAGGAAATGGACCTGGCTGAGTCCCCATGGTTCCACGAGAAATGAGATTGACTTAATTATGACCACCAAAAGACAAATATTCACTGTTGTCTCCGTGATCCACAGGGTGAAAACCGGTAGTGATCACCGAAAGGTAAGAGGCACGTTGAATATTAATGTCAAACTTGAGAGGTCTCGTCTGTTGAAGTCTACGCTCCGACCTACTCGTGCCCGTATTCAAGACCCCGAGAGCTTTCAACTTGAGCTATCCAATCGCTTCGATTGCCTTGAGAACATCGCTTCAGTGGACGAGATCAATAACAGGTTAGTAGAAATTGTCCATACAGTGGGTTCCAAGTTCTTTAAACCCCACCGTACAGATAGGCCACAGAAACTCTCCAACGATACCCTCAAACTCATGGCTGAACGATGCTCATTAAAACTGCAGTCTTCGGATGATGCTGGAGCATATAGGCTGCTCAATAAACGAATACATATATATATATATATATATGTATTACCATTATTTGGACTTTTCGCTGTCAGCTCTGGTGCCTTTATGGCGTTGATGTTGGGGTCTGTGTTGTCGACTTCGTAATGGACGTATCTGAAAACAATGAAATCAAATAACTACAGCTGTGTCACAGATAACTTATAGACAGAGAGCCTAGGGCGTTATTTTTGTTTTAAACAATTTGGGACAACATCCACGCAAGTTGTCTATGTGTCTAGGTTGCAAACAAATGTTGATTGAAATAAATAAAAAATGCCGGTTTATGTCAGTTTAGTCAGTCTTGACTTGACTTTTTGGGTATGGCTTCTGCGACCGAACAATATCGCAATTCTGCCAGTGTCACGTGCTTTTTTTATGTTTGTTACCTCACAACTTTCGATAGGGTGAACCGATTATCAAATTTTTTTTTAAGCTGGTGCTTCCCGTGTGGTCCCATTTAATTTCATCAATTTCGGTCCAGTAGTTTTTGAGTTACACTCCAATAACTGAATAGAATGGAGGTCGGTATGAAATTTCTCGAATTGTATTTTCAATCGTCAAGTTACTAACATTTTTGCTTACTGGAGTTGTTAAAACTGACATAGAGCCGCTATTTTTCTAGATTTCAACCGACATTTGACTGCACCTGAGATACATAATAGCCCTGCTGGTTCCAAACTAGGCAGTCTGTACGATGGTAACCTGCTAACCGATATACATACTTATATACATATACACACCCAGACACAGATCAAACGGACAAGTTCATGCACACAAACGTTTAATATGTCCAAGGATAGAACCCAAGAGAAAGGACTCAGAAGGCAGATTTGCTATCAACTGCGCCAATCGTCCAGTCAAAGATATTCGATTTTTTATACTGAATAAGCGGCAGAAATGTTATGCATTTGATTAACATTTTCAAATATACAATATTAATCTAAATACTGATATCTTTGCTACTCGTATCATCTCTTTAAACAACCTTTGGATCAGCGTATCATCCCTTTAAACAACATTTGGATCAGCGTATCATCCCTTTAAACAACCTTTGGATCAGCGTATCATCTCTTTAAACAACCTTTGGATTAGCTATAACTGATAATAATTACTCTCAGATAGTGTCACTAACATAATCTTACTAATATTATAAACGCGACTGCCCGCGAATTCGTTCACGTAGTAACCTCATCTTTACTCGTTTTTTTTTATATGAACCTTCTCTTGGCAATAATTACACAACATAAAAAGAAATATCCGGATTGTTCCATTCGCTCTCAAGGTATGGCGTGAACAGGAGATATAGGGGTTACTTTTTATATAATATAGATGTGAATGTTTGGATGGATGGAGGTTTGTTACTCAATCACGCCAGAATGGCTGAACGGATTTGGATTAGATTTGGTTTGTATATAGATGAGGGACTGGAATAAAACATAGGATACTTTTCATCAACATCCTCCATCACCATGCGGGTGAAACCGCGGGGCGCAGCTAGTTGATAATAATTGACCGTGCGAGCGAAGACATCTGCTTTAACTGGTCAAATTGACTTTCATCTGTCTGGACGTTTGTTAGGTTGTATATTGATCCTTCTGTACATGTCACATTTTACAACCAATCTTATCCAAACTTAGTATGTATGTTCTACTATTAATATTTTTCCTTGGCAATTTATAGAGTGGGGGATACTTTTCCTAAAAATTGGGGAAGTTTGCTACGGCGCTATTTACCGACCAATTTTGATAAAATTTGGTACATACAGTAGGCGACCTGACTTTAAAAAAGAATTTCGAATATGATTATAATTTTTTAGATCGAAGTTTATTAGATACTAGTAATAGGTTGTGAAGTGAACTCTTTGCGACCCAGAGACGTATATATATACGTCAGTTTCATTCATAAATGTTTTGTTTTTAATATCACGGTATAGGAAGGATTAAAAACCTGAACGATTTTGGTAATATCCGGCAATAACATTTTGTACAATCTGCAGATAGTTCAGACTGCGAAAAATTGTCGCTGATAAGACTGTGCTCGCGAGGTCTACTGTTCGCAGAACTACTAGTATAGATTATTACAGAGTACTACACTTCTGGCAAGTTGCCATCTGCCATGAAATGTAATAATAGTAGTAGCACCTAAGTAGAAACATTGTAAAAATCTATATAAAAACAATGGCTCCGAGTATGAGCTCCATACATCGAGCACAGGCAATAATAAGGCTGACATTTTGGCAAAAAAAGGAACCAGAGGACAGATCTGTGATGACATAGTAGCACTCTGCAAACCCACTGCGATGGAGGCTAGGAATCTTCTACGTGTACAGATGGAAAAATAACAACAAATTCTGATAACGTTTGATAACGGGACACTGCAATTTAAATTACCACCTGCACAAGATTGGAGCTTTGGACAGCCCCTGTGCAGAGGTTGTATGCTAGAAGACGAGACTGTAGAGCATGTGCTACTGTAATGCAAGGCTACAGAAGAAATTAGGAGAAATATGATTTTGCATGAGGACCAAATGCAACCAAATAGTGACTCGGTACAACATCTCTTACAACTGGACAATTTATGCCAGCGACCTAGAGCAGTACTCCGTTACATTAAGGAGTTGGGATGGCTCGGGTAGAGGCTGGCGGGGGAAATGCACAATACACCCCAAGCGGGACGTCAGTGCAGGACCTAGCGCCCCACACACAATAAGAATGGCTCCTAGTTTCTTGCCGCTTTGTCTCGGTAGGCTCTATATATTATAAGAAATAATTGACGTTCAAAGTGCGTCTTTGATACCTTATTTGAATAAATGATTTTGACTTTATTATTGACTTACTTGCAGCTGTCCATATGAAAGCATGTGTTTAAAAAGGAACAGTCCCCGAGGGATTCGTCGGTGTGAGCTTGTATGATCTTCTTAAAGTGTAGCTTCTTGCACGTGTAATGTTCGACG
The DNA here is from genome assembly GCA_917880725.1 of Selenia dentaria. NCBI lineage: Eukaryota > Metazoa > Arthropoda > Insecta > Lepidoptera > Geometridae > Selenia > Selenia dentaria. The sequence continues at coordinate 12,722,740 of OU862897.1, read as the reverse complement.
AGCGGCTTGTTTGGTGCGAATGCTCGCATGCATTCGGCTCGCGTACCGTGCGGACAGAATTCCATTACTTGAGCACCTGTAAGAAATTTTCGAAAGTGTTTATTATGATATTATGTTTTCTTTTTGTTAAGTAAATAATACTTTAAATAAGATATCTATTAATTAAAAGTCATGTGTCTTAGACCAGGCCTAATTCCGTCATCAGAATAAAAATATCAGACAGATAAAAATTTGACTGATCAAAAGCCAATGACCAAAATAGGCGCAAGATTTTTTACCGCGGCCGTCAATCAAACTTAAGTTATTGAATGTAAAATAATACAATAAGCATAAGTTATTACATTATTGTATAACCTAGCATCAGTCTGAACTGAGTTATACAGATTTGAAAAAATAAAAATTCAGTTTTTATTAACATGCAACTAGCATTTATAACTAAATTTTTAGTATTATTATAATGTCTATCCCTGTCAAATCGCCGCCGTGGCTTTGAATCCAATACAGATATATCCGAGGATAAACCCTCTCAGCGAGTCCGGCCAATCACAGGCCTAGGATTGCTTACAACTGCGCCTGAGCAGGTTACGAGGCCTTTTTTTCTATTATTATTATATGGTATGTACATATTATAAACAAACGCGACTGCGCCATAAAATATGTAATAATGTCTATATATTTGAAATGCATTTCATTTCATTTAACTAGACGACATGATGGCTATTATTAAGTTTTTACTCATAACTCGAGGTGTTATATCTCATCTCAGACTGCATATATTAAAAAAATACTCATACAATAATTTTCAATTTTAAGATACTCTGCCAAGGGTTTATGTTATTCCAACGCCGAATCTATTTACATACCGAATTTCGTCAAAACCCGTTCAGCCGTAGCATGCTTGACTAACAAACCTCTATCCATCCAAACATTCGCATTTATAACATTAGTAAGTACTAATAACTACAATGCTAATAAAAGAAAGAATTAAGATTATAAGATAGTAATTAATTTCATTTCATTACACTACATGACATATTTACTTACCTCCCTGGCTCTTGAACTTGTCAGCCAATGACTTTTCTTTCGCTGTCGGTTTACTAAGCAGATCCATAATTTCTTCACCCACTCTCTTCACAGCCTTTTCTCTACTGGACGGCATCGCTAACAAAGACTGTAAAAAAAGTTATTAATACTTATACTCATACACAATTATTTATTGCAATCATATGTACATTGTATTAGATATTACAGTTATGATATGACGGAAACACATGACCCTATTTGGGTGTAGCAATATGATTTATGAGCGGATTGATTCATTCAAATTAGTCAAAATAATTATTAGTAATAAAAAAATAACATTAAATGCATGAATCATTCATGAATTCTTTCAAGTTATAGTAGTAGATCTTTTAAACGCTTTGTAAAAATATAATCCCATTCTTCAGCCTTTAAGTCGTTTGGCATTTTATTGAACATTTTTATTGACGTAACATTTGGGCCAGAACTGTGCATTTTTAATTTAGATAGAGGTAGTACTAACTTATAATTAGATCTAATAAACCATGAAATGTCTACAATAATTACTGATTATCTTCGACATGAGAACGGTGTCCTTCTGAATTTCGACAAGTTCAATACTTTGACAGTCGCTTACTTCGACGAAACATAGTTCGACAAGTCATTGCTTCGACAGAACATATATTCGACAAAGATTACTTCCACAGAACGTAGCAGAGTAGTCTAGTCAGAGGAGTCACGATAGGTGCGACGACGAGCGTAAAGGTGCAAGTTGGTAGCCGACTACACGTAGCAGCAGCAGACGACGTGTCGTCGCTTCATGTCGCTACAGTGATGATTTCGAACCCGACTGCAGACGGCAACTGCAGATGGCATCAACCATTTGAAAAGCGATACGAAAGGTTAACTCCTCTTCCTCGAGTCGTAATCCTCAGGTCTGAGGGTCGTGACCTCCTCCAACCATTGTCCTTTCTTTTAAGATATTACGCCTACTATTGAAATATTTTTTTAATCTTAGTATTACATTAAAAACACCGAGGAAAATATTAAAATATCTTCGGGATTGGTCCCCTTCGCCTCCCGGAGACGATAATTTACGTCAGTTTCATTGATCTTTTGTATATTATCACGGTAGAGAAAGTATTAAGCTAGTTGTAACCAAATTGCCATGGTTTTTAAACAGTTTTAAATTTCGTTGTAGTACGCTTATATGTAACCCTAAAACTACTATAGCTATAAGGGAATAGTCACGTTCAGAATGCGGCAGCCGAGTAATTTGCTTTATAGGAAGTTAATTCTTAAGTTGTTGTTCAATAATTATCCAAAAAACCATTGTACTATTTCACAAACAAATTCAATCATAACATCGTTTTATACTGATATATATTATACTTAAATTAAAAATTTAAATACTGATATATATTATTTACTAACTGCGCCCCGCGGTTTCACCCTCGTGGTGATGAATGATGATGATGATGATTATGATGATGATCAAAACTTTCCTATGTCCTTCCCTGAGAAATGACAAATCGAAAAAAATAAAAATCATAAAAATTGGTCCAGCCGGTCTTGAGTTATAAATGGTGTAACAACAAGACTTCGTTTAATAGATATATGAAACGCTACATATTAAGTTTAAGTTTTGTTTTCAATAGTTCGCTGGCGCCAACAAAAACCTAACGGCAGCTGGACAGTTTTCTACCGACTTCCAAAAAAGGAGGAGGTACTCAATTCGACTGTTTTTTTGTATGTTTGTTACCTCATAAATTTCGACTAGGTGAACCGAGCCTCAAAATTATTTTTTTGTTTGCAAGCTGGTGCTTCCAGTGTAGTCCCTTTTAATTTCATCGAATTCAGTCCAGTAGTTTTTGATATACACTGCGATAACTGAATAGAATGGAAGTCGATATTTTTTTTTTCAAATTGTACTTGTTCAATAGCAGAATAAGACAACATATAAAAGTCACGTTTCAATTGCATTAAATGTAGTTAGTAGAATCTGCTCCCTGTACCCTTCCTATATTGGCATTGGCAAGTGGACTTTCAGAATCAGAATCAGAATATATTTATTGCAAGAACTGCGTACAAAAGATGTACATAATAACTAGAGTATCAACAGTTTACCCATTTCGGGCGTGCAATTTTTTGTATGAAATTATATAAAACGAAAAACTGTATAAAACTAACTAATAACAATTACACATAAAGCATTTACATTACACCCAAAACGAAATAATAATTATACAAAAGAGTAAGTATTTACATTTGCTTGGCTTAACTTGTTATAATTCAATAAGACTAAATATTTAGTTATCATCTAAGTATTCTTTAAGACTATAATAAGTTTTTATTATAAGCCAGGCTTTTAATTTAATTTTAAACTGTGGTAATTCTAATGACTTCAATTCTGTAGGCAAATGATTATAAATTTTAATGGCAGTATAGAAAGAACTATTGTAGAACATGGAATTATTTACTTGACGAATGCATATGTTGTACTTTTGTTTACATCGCAATATGTCAGCACGGCTTGAGTGAATGTTATAGAAGTAAGTTCCATTATTCTTTATAAATAAGCATAGTTCTAATATATAAATTCCTGTAACGGTGAGAAAGTTATTTTCTTTAAATACATTTCGTAATGTATCAGTACTTTCTAAATTATAAATAATACGTAGGCATTTCTTCTGTAAAATAAAAGTTGATTCTACTTCAACCGAGTTCCCTCAAAATATAATGCCGTAACTCAAGTGAGGATATACATTGCCATAGTAGGCGTTTGTAGCAATGGCTTTTGAAGTAGAATCTTTAATTATTGATAGAGCATAGCAGTATTGAGCTAGTTTGATATTAATTTTATGTATATGTTGTTTCCAGTTCAAGTTAGTGTCTAAAATCACTCCCAAAAAATTTGTTTCTTTGACTAAATCGACTTTACTGCCGTTATTTTCAATATTTAGCTGTAGAGATTTTTGTTTATAGTTTTTAAACTGAATTAATTTTGTCTTATCAATATTTACCTTTAAATTTATATTATTTAGCCAATTTACGATATTTTTTAAGGTATTATTTATTTCTAATTCAAATTATTTTTCGGATTGAGCATTTTTTGGAATGTATACTGTCGCATCGTCAGCAAACGTAGTAAAGTTTTATACTTAGATGCTTTGTAACTAAGAATAATTCATTAATATATATTAGGAATAGGAGTGGCCCTAGTATGCTACCTTGGGGCACTCCTAATAATATATTCATAAATTTTGATAAAACTGGGTGAACTGTTTTTTTGTCGTTATCGTAAGTCTTTAGATATATGGCTTGGGTTCGGTTTTTTAGATATGATTCAATCAGTTTAAGAGCTTGGCCTCTAATACCAACGTGTTCTAATTTGTTAAATAACGTTTGATGTACCACACAATCGAAAGCTTTAGACAAATCTATAAATAATGCCACCCCTGGTTTTTTTATATTTAAGTCATCCCAGACCTGCTTGAGCATTTTGAATATTGCCAGGGATGTGTTTTTGCCTTTTTGAAAACCAAACTGGTTTTTATTGAGGATGTTATCTGCGTTAAGAAACGAATGCAATCTATTGTATATAGCTCTTTCAAATATTTAAGAAAAACATGGTAAGAGTGCTATAGGTCTATAATTATTTACATCGTTTTTGTGTCCTTTTTTGTGTACAGGTATTATTAAAGCCCGTTTAAGTTCATCGGGAAAACATCCAGTAGAGAGAGAAAGGTTGATAATGTGCACGAGAGGATCAACAATACAGTCAATGCAGCTTTTTATTAATTGCATTGAAATATTATCATGTCCAGCAGACTTCTTATTTTTAAGTTTTTTAACAATATTTATAATTTCTATTCTGTCCACTGGAGTCAAAAAGATTGTTTTGGGGATTTGGTTGAGTTAGGTTTTTGTTGTCAAAATTATTAGTGGGAACGTTAGAATGTGAAATTTTATTTATATTAATAAAGTGATGGTTTATTTTTTCAGATATTAGCAATTGATCGGTAATATCTTCATTATTTATTTTTAAACAATCTATACTAGTATATATGTTGTTGACAGGACATGTTTATTGTTTTATAATTCCCCAAGTGGCTTTTGTTTGATTCGTACTTCTCTTTATATACTTTATGTTGGTTGCCTTTTTCGAGAACCTTATTATTCGTTTTAATGTTCTCGAGTACCTTTTATATTTATTTACGTTGAATTCCGTATTGTGTGTACATGTTTTTAAATATAACTCTTTTTTTCTTTTACAAGATATCGCAATACCTGCAGTTTTCCAATTTGGCTTCCTTCTATGATATATTTTTATCCTTTGTAAAGGTATGCATAAATTAAATACAAGGGTTAATATTCCTATAAATTCAGCATAAGCTTTATTGACATCAGTTTGATCATAAGCATTAGAAAAACTAAGTTTAGATATATAATTTATAAATATATGTAGATTTGTGTCTATGTTCCTTTTTTCTTCAAACAATACTTAAGCTGAGATTTGTTTGTATTTGATTTTTTTGTGTTGTGTGATCAGTCAGCTCTTTTTGTAAGTGAATAATTTCAGTTTGATATTGTTTAGTGTACGTCAGAATATTATCAATGCACGTTTGAGAATGAGGTGTAATCCTAGTAGGTTCTGTAATTGCAGGATGCATTTTGAATGAAGTCAAAATGTTTCTAAATGTTTCGCTGATTTTGTTTTTTTCTAGTAAGTTTATATTAAAGTCCCCCAATATGAAAACTTTTTTCTTGTTGTGTCTAGCCCTGACAGTTAGTTTGTGTAGCAGCGTTTCAAGAGTTTGAATATAAAGGTTGAAGTTGCTATTTGGAGCCCTGTAATTGCATATTATAATTGCATTTAATTCCGGCAGCAGTATTCCACAACATTCAAAATGACTTTCAATTGACATTTCAGTTACCCAATCAAGTTTTTTGTAATTTATAGAATTTTTTACATACACACAAACTCCACCTTGTGCTTTTTTCTTTTTTGAAAAGTGAGCTGCTTTTTTATATCCATCAATTTGTAATATATCCGCTTCGTTGTCACGTAAATGTGTCTCTGTAAAGCAGCATACATGAGGTTTGTATTCATTATTAATAAGTTCTATGTCATCAACTTTATATCTCATACTACGTATATTTGTGTGCAATATATTAAATGAATTTTTATTGTCAGTATTGTTAGTTACGAAAAAACTGAGTTTCATTTTCAGTTGGTTTGTTGGTGGAGTGTTTCTTCAAGGTGTGGTCGTGTTGCTTTTTAAAATAAAAAGGTATAGTCCCTGGTCTGCAAGTAGGTTTATTATTCAAAGTTTTTTCTGCAGTTTTATTTTTGTATGTCGTAGTTTTACTAATTTTATCAAAATAGTAGGGTATGGTTCCAGTTTTCATTTTGATTTGGGTTTTATGGCCCAGGGACCGTGTAATATTTTCGTCTAGATATGACGCAGCATAATCATCTGCATTTATTTGATCGTTTATTAATCTCGCCATATGGTACGAGTTTTTCGGAGCTTTCCTAAAGTTGTTTTTCGGAGCTTTCCTAAAGTTGTTTTTCGGAGCTTTCCTAAAGTTGTTTGACAGTGACGCAATTTCTAAGTATTTGCAATGTTGAAACTTTCTAATCATGTTTTTGAAATGTGAATTTAGTATATCCTTATTTAAGTACCGGTTATGCAATATTCCTACTATAATTACATTTTGACACTTTAATGATTTCAGCATTGTTGACATTTCTAACAGTAGTTTAGTAGGGTTTGTATCGTTTGCTCCGACGCTTATTACCATCCAGTCGTTTTCTTGTAGATTTAGTTGGTCAAAATCCGTGTTTGGCAGTATGTACTCTCCTGGTGCTCCGGAGTGGGCGAAGTTAATGATCCTGTAAGTTCTTGCATTTTTGTGTTTAGATCGCAAGTTTATCATTTCTGCTGCTAAATTCTTACATGTTTGATCTCCAATTATCACTATTTTATTTCGTTTATCTGAGGCCCGATTTGTCTCTGTTTTATTATATGTGTTACATTTTACAGGTTCAGCAACTGATGTACCATATTGCTTATTCTGTTTTTTATTTTTATTTGTAGTATGTAATGGTCGGGATGGTTCAGATATATCACTTTTTTCCTTCGTTGCTCGCTTTTCTTTTGTCGGTTTGAGACCCGTTGTAGTAATCTGTACTTTACCCAAAGCTGACTTTTGTTCGTTCTTGCTTAATTCGTCCATTTGGCGACTCGTACGTATAGATGTCAAAGGGAGTTCGATTGTAGTTTTATTATCTACTTTTGATGTTTATTTTGGCATTTTTTCTTGGGGTAGTTCCATTCAGGGTAAGAGATTCTTTCAATGCTAAGTTTTCTGTGTGTAATTTATTTATTTCTTCTTTAGCTTTAATTAATTGGTTGGTCAGCTCTTCAATTTCTAGTTTAAGATGAAGCATTTCGTAATTTTTACTCATTGGGGTATTGTTTTCGTTAAAGTGTGAGGTGGTATCTTTTGAAAAAGTCTGATCTTCAATCGATTGATTCAATAGTGAAATGTCATCCATTGATATTTGTAAGCTGAATGCCTTTGGTTTTCTTAAGGTAACATTGCCATTTGCATTTTTGTTGGAATTATGGTGGGTGCCGACAGGAGTGTTCGAGTTATCGCCTGTTGGTTTTTTGTTGCAGATACACGCCTGACACTTCCAAGTAGCTTTCTTCTCAGGTTCCATGATATAAAATCTTGTCGTCGATACATTTCCACAGATTAGGTCAAACGTAAGATTGCACGACGAGCACAGTAGGTACTGCCTGTCAGTTATTTTATTTGGGCAGCCTCCGCAATCTAAAGATCGGTTAGTTTTATTAACTGGTGAACGTTCCATTTTTAGTAGTATACCATGCAATAATCAGTAGGTGAAAGTAGTTTAATTTAAAAAAATTCTGTTACTGTGACGTCTGTATACTGTACCAGGGTACTGTTTCTCCAGTATACGAAATCTAAGTTGGGACATCAGTATACGAAAATATTCATTGTCTATGAATTCCATAATATCCTTATGAGTCCTCTATCGGGGAGTAGTGTAATTATTTCACGATTATGCAGATATCGTAAATAGGTAGATGTAATTATGAATATAAAGATGTCGCTAGTAGGTAGTAAATTCACAAGAGAATAATGAATAGTTTATCACTTTATAACCAATACCAGTTCAAAATTCACTTTAAAGTTCGAGATTCACTTGTTTTTAAGCCCTAATAGTTAATTATGTTATGTACTTACAAGATTTGGCACGAAATTCAACACCCAAAAGTCAATGTTTGGTACGGAATTTCAAAAACTGTTACCGGTCACTTTTGAAAAAAATGTTTATTTTCACTTAGTATTGCATGAATTGATTAGATAACACTCTCAGAAGCTCATCATCACTTATATTTCGTTATTACACATGTTGAGATGCTGTATACCTGATAAAACTATTTTTTACGTATTTTAAAAATTTTAAGGAACGGAACTACTTGTTTACTTTGCAGCGCCATCTACCGGACTTTCTTGGTGGAATGGTGTAGCGAACGAAAAATAATTGAAAGAGTGAAAAGTAGGTACCATAAGATCTGTGTCACTTTTGCCCGTCTTCTTTTCATCTGTAACAGTCTTGGATACTTTAGGATTTGTCGGTTCTTCAACAGTGCTTTCACCTGAAATATGAGAAATACTTAAATATAATATACAATACTATTTTTATATAACTAAAATAATTAAACAGTTTCTAATGGTAGGTACTCAATACATCAATGATTGAAAGAAAAAGAGAGAGAAACGACGATGTAAAGTTTATCTTACAAAAATAACAATAGATAGATAGATAGATTTATTGGTAAAATCACATTTTACAAGTCAATCTTAACATTATTATTACGAGTACAATGGACATAGTTATACCTATATAGTATATACTTAAGTACTTGAATGTACGATCAACTCATCTTGAGTATATTCTTTTATATTATAATACGATTTCATTTGAAGGAATAACTTCAGATTTCTCTTAAAAATATTCAAAGCTGCATTTTTTACACTATCTGGCAGGTGGTTATAGGTATAAATTAGGGCCTCCCGTTTATACAGATTTGCTAGATTTAGCAAGTACTTGAGAAGGTGTCGCCAATCTGTTCCTAGACCTGGTGTTATAGGTGTGCGACGCCCCCATGACACAGAATTTTTCCATATTGGTGCGCACAAATACACACACCTGATATATATATATTAGGGATGGGCCGAAATTCGTTTAACATTCGGTTTAACCGAACTTCGGCAGGTTGAACCGAACTTCGTCATTCGGCCGAAATTCGGTTTATATGCCGAACATTCGGTGCAAAACAACCGATTTTTTTATTACACTTGCACTATCATACATAATAGAAATAAATTAAAACAACATATCTGTAATAATAACAGTGAAATAAAATTAGTCTGATATAGGTACTCATAGTCATTTATTTGAATAAAGAAAGAAAAGTAATCATCAAATGTCTTAAAAATATTTGCTTACTTAGCAATCACAAAATTGACTTACTAATCAGCCTTAGATATCTGTCCTACTTAATTAAAGAACAAAATTAAACTGCTCTCCTTACTTATTTGCCTTAGATATCTTTCTTACTTAATTAAATAACAAAATTAAACTGCTCTTCTCAACAAGTCTTAGAATTCTCTCTTACGTAGTAAAAACACAGTGAAACTGATATTCTTAATAACCAGTCTTAGAAATCTTTACATAGGTAGTACTTAATAAAAATACTAAATTAAATTGGTCTCCTCAATAGTCGAACAGCCGTATTCAATAATCTATCTATCGCCGGTTTACCTTACTAGAGATAGATATTTGACACTATTTGTATGAACGTTATGTCAAATTTCTATCGGTAGTAAGGAAAATTATATTGAAAACGGCCGTAAATTAAATTGGTCACCGTAACCGTCTAAAAAGAATGCTTGAAAGTTTGTTTAAATTTTGTTACAGATCTACTATAACAAAAATTAAATAAACTTTTAACACAGCTTGCATTCTTTTAACACAGGGTCATACCTATATTAATAAAGTACAATTCGTAAAATGAATTTAAAAAAATAATACTTCTAAGTAACGTAGGTATACCACCAATTAGGTAAATTTTTCATATTTACAATATTAAGGAATTATTTATTTATTATTTTGGACTATTAAACCACTTTAAAACAATATTGATTTGCGTAATATAAACAATGGCACGTGAGAAGCTGGTGACGTATTTAGAACTGACCGGCGGCCGCGGGGTAGCGCGGAGTGCGGGCGGGGGACATTTGCAGCGAGCGACGGCCGTGCTGTTTACACAAGTCGCAACATGAAAAAGCGCGGCGCAACATGAAGAACCGAAGTTCGGCCGAATTTTTCATTTATACCGAATGTTCGGCCGAAGTTCGTATTCGGTTCAAACCACATTCGGCCCATCAGTAATATATATATATATATATATATATATGTATATGTATATATATATTCCTGGTACAGTCAATACTCTCAGTTTAGTAAAATAGGGCTTCGCAGACACGTCCCATTTTACAATTTACTTTCTATACTTTACATTTAAATTATATTTTAATTTACAATAATTGGTCAACCTGTATTGATTTGCATTGATTGCAAAAATACGTATGTACTAATAGTTTCAGAATCGTGTAGGTAGGTATCATTCTGAAACACTCGCGTCCAGGCTGCCTCGGCCACGAATCCTTACCCCTTACCCCGTGTCTCACACCCGCACCCCGCGGTCTCGTTCTGTTTCTAACTTTCTTCCGGAAGTCACGTGCTACACCTATCCGATATCTCATTGGATGTGCAGAAAATGCGAGAAAGAGTAGAACAGATATGTTTTTACTACTCACGCGAATTATGTAATCTCATTCGTAATTAATTGCATAGTATTTTTATGTCCATAATTTATGGAATATTTCCGAAAACTTCAACTGTTAATAAATTCTAAACTCTACAAATCATTCGGCTGAAATGAAAAACAAATTCATCTATACAGATAAACAAGTACAATTTGAAAAAATTAATACCGACTTACATTCTATTCAGTTATTGGAGTGTAACTCAAAAACTACTGAACTTAATTTGATGAAATTTAAATGCGACCAAATGGGAAGAACCAGCTTTCAAATAAAAAAAAGAATTTTGAGAATCGGTTTACCCAGTCCAAAGTTATGAGATAACAAACATAAAAAATATAGTCAAATTCAGTACCTCCTCATTTTTAGAAGTCGGTAAATAAATTTGAAGTGTGTGTGTTTGTAATTCCAAATTAACAGCTTTTCACTAAATGCATATGAATGTATATACGGTACATAAAAAAAGAAAACTTGTATTAGGCTACTTTTATTTCGCCATCAACACCCATCACCGCGCGACTGAAACCACGGGACGCAGCTAGTTTATTCATTAAAGGCATTAAGTACACACGTCATGAGCGTCAATTAAACTCTACTTCCGAGATCTAAAATTTAATGAGCCACTACTGATAAGAATAGGCTATTTGAAAAGAAACACCCCAAATATATTTTTTTTATAATGTTCGTCCAATTTAAGATGACCTGATAAAGGAGGTTGGATGCAGGCCGCTTCCAATCGGTCCCTTTGTAAATCTGTGGGGAGGCATTTGTTGGTTCAGCATTAGACGTCCTACGGCTGAGATGATGATGACTAGACAACTCATTTAATCGATTAGGTGGCAGAGGACAAGCTTACCTTTCCGCTTAGCATTGCTAGTAGCAGACACACTGGGAGCGGAGTGTTCCTCAATAAGGGCTGCCAACACTGCAACAAGTCGTACAGACTCTGCACTGACCACTTCGATTGTAGCATCTGTCGTGCTTTCTGTACGCTCCGCTATTCTGTAAACAGTAGGTCTACCATGAATTTACAACATTGACACCAACCGACGCACGATATCGACTGCCGCGAAAAAATGTATGAAAAAAAGAACAGTGCCACCTTGCGGTCAATTGTAGAACTAAAATTGACAGCTAGTACGCCAATCACAATCGTAATAGGTTGGCGAGATCGAGTATCGACTATAGATGACATTCATGTTGCCAACTCGTGGTAGAGGTACAGAACACGTTGTGTACTATAGCAAAATACTTGGAGCGCGCAGCCCTGAGTAAGTAAACGTCTTCGCGATAAATAGGCGACAAAAGTGAGAAGAGGCGGTGCGGTGGGGGCGGAGGACGCTTGCCGGCGATCATTACGCGAGTGCCGGCAGAGCGGTCGGGGTTGGCAGTTTTTAAAATGTCATTCATTGATTTCTGTTGTGTAGGTATGCTACCAACAAAAAAATATCTATCGAATATTTATTCGTAGATCCGATGTTGACATTCCTAAACGCGTCTCGCGCTAATCTTGCGTGAATCAACGCTAGTATAGGGAAGACATTCTACTTATAGATATTTACTTACTTTGACTATATAGGTAATTATTTTTGCTTGGTTCGCCTTGAAGTGCACCCAAAGGTGGTGTTTTATAACGACTAGCTTGCCTAAGGAGCCCTGTGGCGCCCTCGTGATTGCTCCCGAGTGTTACGACCTGCGCCCGCGTCAAAAGTTTGCGCCGAGTTGGGAATAAATGGCTCTTGTGCCATACCTATAGCGAGTTAAGAGACGAAATTTTTGTCAGAGATAGTTGAATAACCAAGAAATCTGATACATAAACATTCATGTCAAATGTATTAGTAAAATGTTATGTTACACGAGGACAAACTTGACGTAGCCGAAAAAATCAGAATTGATAATAACTATTAATATAAAGAGGAAAGATTTGTATGTAAATTTGTAACGAATTGGCTCAAAAAGTACTGGACATCCTTCAAAATTTTTTTCACAATTGGAAAGCTACATTCACCTTGAATAACATAGACTATATAAGATTAATCATCATCCATCACCGCGCAGGTGAAACCTGCTGAAAATATGAGGCGCCTTTTATTTTCTCATTATGAAAAGTAGAGTGTATCACTCGGGCGCAAAATATATGTAGAGAAAAATTATCTTCAGACGGAATAATGAACCCACGCTTCTGACTTATTTCTGTTATCACGCTAATATTATAAAGGCAAAAGTTTGTGCGTGTGTTTGTATATAATTTTGTTACTGCTTCACGCTCGAATGGGTAGACCAATTTTGATGAAGATTGGTATGGAGGTAGATAGGGCGCTGGATTAATATATATGATACTTTTCATCGTCATCATCACCATCCATCACCACGCGGTAACCGCGGGGCGCGGCTAGTATATGTATAATATAATTTAAAAATATCCAATACTTACGAAAATTTCAATCAAGTTAAACAACATGATATGAGGATATATATGATATTATGAGGAAGCATGTATGAACTACGGAAATTCAAGATTGAAGAGATGCTTTTCTTTTGCACAGGCATATCTAACATTAAAAAAGAAGGTAACATAGAAATAAATTTAGATTACATTTTATTCTTTGTTTTGCGACTTGATTGTCGCACGCAAATTTGCCAGCGTATATTTACATGTTGCAAAATCAAAGAAATACTAATTACAATAAAATGCTTTCTACATTACTGTGACACTGGAGGGCGCGGTGAATTGCTATTTATCGGCGAGCAAAGCCGTACAGGCGATAGTAAATTACTCTAAGTAGTTTGCGCGCCTAAAATGGCTTAAATACACCAGTGGTCCGAGCACGAAAATCTGTTCAAGTGTAACGTGTAATAGCATCGTTAACGTATTTAGTACAAACTGTCATTTATCGAATACGTAATCGATACGATAATGTTGCACTTAGCAGATTTTCGTGCGCGGCCTACAGTACAGTTTCTATGGTGTGAGCTTACTGTTCTTCATGTTGTACGCTTTGCTTTCATAATAGGGATATTATGGAGCTCCATAGGCAAAACACATTTTTTACATCTTCATTCGATTCAGATGAATGAAACGATGAAAGTATAGTAAGGCGCTAGGCAGACGACGGGGCGGGCCGGGGCGGTCAATTTTGCCGCAAACGATAGCGCAAAGGGAATCCTATACAACCAACACACACTGAGGGCAAAAACAACGGCGCGGCATATCCGTAGCTACGTAGCGGAGAGGACAGCCGCGGGCATCATTATTTCTTCGCGGTCAAAAAGACCGCTCCGCCCCGTCGTCTGTATAGCGCCTAATTAGCTTAATGAGGTCTTATTATGTACAAACTGCGCCCCGCAGTTTCACCAGCGTGATGATGGATAATGATGATGAAATAAAAGTAGCCTAAGTTACTCCTTATAACATCAGCTATCTGCCCGTGAAAGTCCCGTTAAAATCAGTCCAGCTGTTCCAGACCTGGACCAAACAGACTAACAAAAATATTAAAAATTATATAAGTACCGTATATACTTTCATATGCATTTAGTGAAAAGCTGTTAATTTGGACTCACAAACAGACACTTCAATTTTATTTATATAGATAGATAGTTTCCCTTTCAAGCTCATCACAACTCTGCATTGTGTTTATGTTTAGAACAAAATATTTATAAATGAAACTTACATCAACACATGTGGAACTGTGGATTAACTATACATACACCTTTTGAATTTATACTAATATTATAAAGAGGAAAGATTTCTATGTAAGTATGTTTGTAACGAATTGGCTCAAGAAGTACGGGACCAATTTCAAAAATTCTTTCACCATTGGAAAGCTACATTCACCCTGAGTAACATAGGCTATATAAGATTCATCATCATCATCATCATCATTCACGGCGCGAGTGAAACCGCGGAGAGCATCTAGTATTTGATATTCCTCTTACGTAATAAGTTTCTGGGTGGCGAATTTCTGTAGCAAACTGGCGACAATGCCTGCGTCGACATCACCAAGCCCAGGTAACAATGCGCTGGCTGTAGCAGGAAGTTGCAGCTGCATGTCTGACAAAACTTGGAGTAGCCGCACTTCAAGAGATGTTGATGGCACTGGCTTAGGCTTCTCCTGAGGTATGGGTGCTGTTAAATATAAAATTAAATATGACCATTAATTTTTTGTTCTCATTTAAGTATACTCAGATAATAATTGCTGAAGGTCATTGGTCCATGAATGTGGACAGGGCCATTTCTAGCCTTTCTGGCACCAGGGTCAGGGTGTACCAATACAATAACATTGCTCAGGTAAATAGTTTTTGAGTTGAGTGTGTTTGAGTGAATCAGTGAGTGGAGTATTAAATAAAACCCAATTTTATTTAGTTAAGTGTATTTTTGGCAACTAGGTATCCTAGCTCCTGTGTTATGCACATAATGCTGGCACTTCACATAGCTATTTGTATTTGTGTATTTGGCAAACAATTGCCAGGTTATTTGACAAAGTATTGTTCTTATTTGCCTATTTGACAAATAAGGCAAACACCAAATGTGCAATATACCATGCACTTGTCGGTTTTTCTAGGCACACAATCAAAGGGATCAAAAAGGCAAATACAACAAACCAACCACACATTGGCCATATACAGAAGCATAGTGACTTAAATCTCATAGTGCACAAGCATAGTGATATTACCTACACACACGTCATAGTCCTGTATGGACATGCAGTATATTCATGTCTGTGTTGTGGGTGAGAATTGGAATAACTACTGAAAAAAATCTTAAATCTGTATCATTTGATAATGGTATGTTATGTCATCTATGAGTATTGTTAACTGGGTTAGATTATTAGGCATAGTCAGCATCCAGCAGCCCCTTACATGGTATTTTCAATACTGTGTTTTCTGACGCATAGCATGTAATAATAGCATGCATTTAAACAATCAAATCCCACTGTAAGTTGAAACATGTCCATAGTGTGGGAAACACCTAGCAATATGCTGTCAAATATTTGTGGGTTTGTTATTTGTCAGCCATGTGTGGATGGTCGTATTTGCCTCTATTTGTGTGTTTGCATGAATGTCATATACTTTGCCAAATACAACATACACCCAATAGCAAACAGAAATAGCCATGTGAAGTACCACCATAAGAATATGGTATTTGGTTTATTTTTTATGTTGTTACTCTCATTATACTTTTAATGTATAGAACAGTTTTCATAGTCTGCAGTGAGACTAGCACAAAAATTTACATAAGTATAACATAATCGTATTGTTGATATATATATATGACTAGCGACTGCACACAACTTTATCTTTCATAAGACACAGTTTATCTTTCATAAGAACCTTCTCCTGACAATAATTAACAAAACAAAAAAGTATTAATTGATGAAAGTGAGATTGTTCCATCTGTTCTCAAGTTATAGCGTGACCAGGAGGTTATAGGGGTTCATTCATACAATGTGTCCGGTCGCCGGTGTCGGAGCCTTGAGGGGGGTAAAATATGGTTATTTTTATCGACAAACCACCTCCCATAAGTACTTTTTTTTTGCCATCATAGGAAAATGGTAGCCATTTTGTTTTTATTGACTTAGAAGGATCAGTGTTTGTAGTAATTTAGCCATAGCTACTAATCTAGAAGTCCTAGAATCAGAAAAGAAGTCTCATTTGATAGCCAAACATATAGACAATAAATAAATAGCCAAGATTTTTCAAGTTCTTATTCACGAAAGGTCAAAAAATATTGCTATTACGAATTTTTTTTTTTTTTTAATGTATTTACTAACCTATTTTTTTTTTTAATTTTAAACGATAGTAGAGGATATTTACTTAATAAAAAATAATAGCATCATAGAGCTAAGTTAGACATTTTAGAAGTTATGAGGGTTTGAATATGACCTAAATCTCGCTCATCACGATAGTACAAAACTAGACTTACAATTATGGAGAATATCGAGAACGAGTCTATGACACTACTATTTATATATATACTCTTTGTAAAAGCAGGTAGATGTGAGTGAGACAAATACTGATTGCACCAAGTTAGAGGGCTCGGTCAGGTCAGTTAGTCGTCCTTCGCTCCGCATTGTGATTACACTCTTTTGTGCTTGTTTTGCTGAACCTTATTGTTACCTAGACTGAGTACCAGACATATAGCGCATCGACACAATTTATCCAAATGGACAGTGTGGAGAGTTTTGAAAAGAGAAGGATTGCATCCATATCATTTTAAAAGGGTGCAAGACATAAACGAACCAGATTTTTTGAGGTCAGTTTTTTGTTCATGGATATTAAGGAGAGTGCGGTCTCATACAAATTATTTGAGAAAAATGGACTGACAAAGCCACATTTACACGATCAGGGTATATTAACCATCGCAATGAACATTTGTGGCTCCAGGATAATCCTCATGCTGTGAGGCAAAATACTTTTCATTACCAATTTTCGGTAAATGTTTGGGCAGGAATTTTTGATGATATTCTGATTGGTCCTCTCATTTTACCAGCCACAATGAATGGCCTAAGATTTTTGGAATTCCTAGAAACTGATTTCCTGGATGCCTTATTAGAGGTACCATTAACCTACAGGTCAGGGATGGTTTTGCAACTGGACGGAGCACTAGCACATTTTGCAGTGAATGAGCGAAACTATTTAAATCAGCGCTATACACCATGGATTAGACGCCGCGGAACAATCGCTTGGCCACCGCATTACCCGGATTTGACCCCACTTGACTTTTTCTTGTGGGGCACAATGAAACTAAAGTTTATATTGACGTGCCAAAAACACGCGCGGAACTTATTGAAAAAATTATACAAATCGGAAATGAATTGAAGGGAGGCAAACAGATGATTCGACGTGCCACATAACATGTGATAATCAGAGAAACAGCATGTCTCCAACACTGCAGAGGGCATTTTGAACAGTGGCTGTAAAAGTATTTAATCGTTTTTTACTTAAATGCCTTATTAATTAATTATGTATTTCATTTTTTTTTTCTCTACAGCCTGAATATGCATATGATAAGGGGTCATATTTCAAGATCATAACTTCTAAAATGTCTAAATTAGCACTATGATGCTATTATTTAAAAAAAAAGTAAATATCTTCTACTACTGTTTAAAATTTATGAAAAAACTAATAAAGTTAAAATACATGAAAAAAATTTCAAAATTTTCGTAATAGTAATATTTTTGACCTTTCGTGAATAAAGACTTGAAAAATCTTGGCTATTTATTTATTGTCTACATGTTTGACTATCAAATAAGACTTCTTTTGTGATTCTAGGACTTCTAGATTAGTAGCTATGGTTCAATTAGTACAAGCACTGATCCTTCCAAGTCAATAAAAACAAAATGGCTATAATTCCTATAATGGGAAAAATAAGTACTTAGGGGGAGTGATTTGTCGATAAAAATAACACAAATTTTCATAGCCTGCAGGCCAGGATTATTCAGCCAGGGTATTCAGTCAAATGTATTTATACATTTTGTTTAGACTCAAGAATAAGGTATAAGTATTAAATATAAATACTATTACTAACGCAATTAAGCCCCGTTAATATAATATAAATATGTGTTCAAAACGCGAAAGTTTAAAAATTACTAAGTATTATATAATTTTTTATATACACTATGGAACAGACATCATTTAGGAGTTAGTGCACCCTTCAGTTTGTCAGTTAAGAAAGGAAAAAAATATGTTTCCAACAATATATGCGAAAACAAGAATACTTTTAAAACAGTGTTTTACTTTTAAGAATGATCCAAATTGAATAATTTAGGCACTCACAACTCAGTTGGTTAGATTTGTAATATGGTATATAATAGTTTCATAAACTACGCAGAGATATTAAAATAAACTTTTAGAATACAAGAGAATCAAATGAACTGATCCAGTGTATGGCGGATGAGGACTCAACTTCAACTTCTTAGATTGTGGCCTTTGCGGGATTGACCCAATTCTGCCAGTGTCACATGGATAGAATAGAAAGGTCTCTCCTACTCTGCCTTCATTTTAAAATAATTTATGGCAGTGTGGCGCAAATGGCAGCCATTAGGTTGGTTACTTCAGTCTTGTGCACTAGGTTTTTTGAAATATGACCAATTGTCTTGGAGCACTCAAAATATTTGTATCTATCCAACTATCTATTGAAAGAAGTTGTCTAATGTTTAGCCTGAAAGTTTGTTTACAAACAATGAGAATATAGAAATATATTGAGTTTACTTGCACCTAACCTTTTGCAACTGTGTACTTATCATTTGTGAGAACTTACGTTCGTTTTTCTGCACCATTGCACTCGATACCGCGCGCTCATTTCCACTGCCTGAACTCCCATCCCCATTCTCGCCGCTCCCCAAGCTGCCGGTGCTCAGTATAGTTTGCAGCTTCTTTTTCCGCTTTTCGAGCTTTTCTCGTAAGCTGTTTCGTTTGCTCTTCACAGCTTGAATCTCTTCCCAAGCGTCAGACATGGCCGTTATCAAATATTCACACTAACTCGCATCAGCGCAGGCACACAACCGGTAAAATTATGTGACGAAAATAAATAAAAATAAACTCCGTAACCCTAACCTAACCTCACAAACATAGATTAATCAGACCAAATCAGACTAAATCCAAAGACTCACAACCTCACCTAGCGGCGCCCGGCGGCGGCGGCGCGGCGCGGCACATGCGCGGCACAGACAATTTTATGCTAAAAATGCTATCTCAGACTACATAGCGCCTAGCGGTTCAGGCTGAGGAGTTTTCTTTCATGGAAAAAAATAACTCTATGATTTTGACAGGTCGATACACTAAAATTTGTACAGTGCTACAAGGATCTTTGGGCACTTGGGTGACATTAGCGTGAGGACGTGTTTTCAATTCAATTCAATTTTAGCTTGGGACTTGCTTGGATGATAGGTTTTTCAACGCTAAATATCGTCGACATTTCACACAGCATTATTTTGTGACAAACTAAACGTGAGCTTGTACTATGGAGTAGGTATAAGACAACTGGGGCCTTACTATATGCTCTTAAAGCAGGGCTTCTAGAAAACTGCCCGACTTAATCGTACCATGACAACATTATGGCAGGCCAGCCAGGGCAACTATTCAAGACGTTACCTTAGAGTTGTTTTTATATGTTTACGTAGGCTTTTAATCGCAATTGCAAATAAAGAGTTATTATTTGATTTGAAATAGTGTTGTTTCACTCCTTATGCTCAAAAAACATGCCAGATGACCTATGTAAATAGGGTAGGTAACGTTCAAACTGTTCGTTCACCTAAATGAGCGTCATGGTATGAATTCATTAAAAACTGTTTAAGCCAGGTTTAAGGACTGCGCGGAACTTGCATGGTTTTTACAGAGCTGATAGTAAGGCCTCAGATGTACCATTCCTTTGTTTCTTTTGTAAGTAAATATTATTCATGGAAAACAACCAGACTCAAGACAAATATTAGCCCGGGTGAAAACCTCTTGATTAGCAGTCATACCATAATCAATCACTACACCAAGGAGGTCATCAATACATGGTAAAAATATAAATGAATGTGAGTGAAATAAATAATAAACAGTTTCTAAATTTTTTTGCTATAATTATGTTTTGCGTGGACTATTATTGAGGGGCTGCATACTATTAAAATCTTCATCGTGACTGCTTTCTTTCCTTTCAGAGCGTAATTGCATGATGAAAGGCTCATCCAAATATCCATCTTTTTTCTTCTTGGCGTGAGCACATTTGTAACGAGCCACCACGCAGTGTATTCCAGGCATTCCGATGGGGCGGCGCACAGCAACACACGATGACGTATGGCCGCACGCACACAGGCACACCGCGCCCACCCACGCCGCGCGTCGACTCGCCGCGGAGCTATATAAGCCGCTCGCGACAGTAAATGGCAACTCCGTTTGTAGCCCCAGTTCCGTTTGTAGCCCCAGTCTAGGTAGTGATTCCGATCACGGTGTAGGCTCCAGCCGAGGTAATGACTGTGGGCGAGGTACACAAGGTTATGATTTAGTGGTAAACACAGTCAAACGCCGAGCTCGCCGGCGAGCTCGAGGCAAAAATTATGTCTTGGTTAGATTCTCTCCAAATAGTCGTAGAGTTAAAATTCATAGGGCCCACTTTCAACGGTACACTTATGTACCGGGGCGCTTCTCTCCTACTCCCCTCTCTCCTGGCGACGGCCCAAGCCGAGGTCCGTACCTTAGTGGTTAACTTGAGCAAGTCGCCTACTCCTCTCCTTGCGGCGAAGCGTCTTCAACGCTCGCCTTAGGCGGTGCGCCCTCTGCGCCCGCATCTGGCTGAGTGCCATCTGCGCTCGCCAACCGTCCGGTGACGCTGTAAATGCCGGTAGAGGCAAACAGCATTAGTCCGTTCTAAAAAAAAAAAAAATGGCAGCACTCGTCTGCGATCGCTCGAGCTGAGAGGTTGTGCGGACTGGGGTACCGATTCGCACCCTCCATCAGTAAGAAGGCAAGCAGACCAAGTCGCTCCCGTGGAGCTTTGCAGCTGCAGCTCGGGGGTTACCAAGCAGCACTCAGGGTTCCGCGGTCTGGTAGGGAAACCACTGTTGCGGCCTGGGGGTTACCGGGCAGCACGGTGGAATTCTAAGTAGGGATCCGCGTATCAGCGGGGACGTTGGTGCGGCTCGGGGGTTACCGAGCAGCACGACCTCTCGCCAGATAATAAAACTTCACGATAGATTAGGATACGGACAACCCCATCAGCGATCCGATGGGATCCGTAATGTAAGCATTGCCCTTGCAGGTTCGATCCCCGCAAGCTGCAACATTACATTTGGCGCCTAAGTATCGGTGGTAATTAATTATATATAGTCGATATAATTAATTACATTGAACGCCTGGACTAACGGACATTACATTTGACCTCAAAATAACATTCGTTAGGCACATGTGTTTAAACACAATACCCACAGACAAGACTTGAGAAAGAAAAAAAAAGTAGTTTCACGAAAAAGTATACAGAAATAAAAACCCGCAAGTAAAGAAGAAATAAACCCGGTATAAAATAAATAGTTTTTCTGTTATCCGCGTTTTAAACCGCCAAATAATGAGCATTTTACTTTTATTCGCGTCTTAAATAAAATAAAATAAAAACCGTATAAATACACAGCGTAGCCTCAGAAATTATAACTAATGCCATACACTTCGTGGATTTATGAAATACGGAAACCCGCCCTTATAGAAGAATCCCAACCCAGGGGACTTCCAACAGAGGGGAAAACTGTGGAAGAATTAAGGAAGAACCTCGCCATGTCAGTGCGAGAACATGAAGAAAAAATGGAAGACGCAGAAAGCTATTTACCAGGACCAGGAAAACGAAGAATCCCAGAAAATAAAACCAATACAGAAGATAACCAAGATGGCAAATCAACATGGGATAGATCGAAGATCATATCCAGCTGGAACATATCATTTGACACATCAGATGACCCGTTGGAGTTTATAGAGAAGCTAGACGAATTGATCGCAGCTGACCATATAAACCCGAATAAATTACTTCACAATACGCTACCGCAATTATTACGGGGAAAAGTTTTGATGTGGCATCGCAATAACTGCACAGCATGGGGTACGTGGATAGAATTCTTAGAAGAATTTAAATTATATTTCTTCCCAAGAAAATACGAAGCAAACTTATTAGAAAGAATCATTGCTAAGAAACAACCTCACACGCAGAAGTTCATGGACTATTTGACAGAGTTGCAAACATTATTGCGAAGGTAGGCAAAGATGTCACAAATAGAACAAATAGATAGAATTTATGAGAACATGAACCCCAAGTACAAGTACTATATAAAAAGACAGGAATTTCAATCAATCACCGAATTGATAAATCTAGCCTGTGAATATGAGTCAATATCAGAACAAAGGTATGAATATAAGCCAAGAAGCAACCAACGATTTACAAATCCAGAGGCGCAGCCAGTCGCAAATGATAGCAAAAGCAGCACAAGAAAGTATGAACCCCAGGTAGAGGGTCATTATACAACAAATCTAAACGATGAAAAGTTTATGAAAAACTACAACCCACAGACAAGCTGTTGGGGTTGTGGGAGACAAGGACATACCCGTCAGCAATGCAGTGGGAATAAAATTGTATTCTGCTGTGTCTGCGGGAAAATAGGCAAAAGAAGTAAAGACTGCTGCAAGTCAAATCAAGTCACTAGTTGTCAGACAAGTTTCACGGCAATAGGGGAAAACTTTCACGACAGTAGAATTTACCTGAACGTACAAGTAAAAGGTAACAAATACAAGGCAGTAGTAGATACCGGATCGACTAGCTCATTTATAAATAAGGAAATCTTGCAAGCATGCGCGAACGAAACCGTGAAGGACATCAGCAAGCGCATAACTATAGCCGATGGTAGGAAAGTGGAGATCGATAAATCCATAGAATTGGAATTGGACATTAACGGCACCACATTTAATCATCGACTATACGTGATTCCCAGAACATCCGACTTCATAATAGGTATGGACCTACTAAAGAGGATGGGAATGAAACTGCAATGGACAGGCAGTAAAGGAAAAAACCCAGGAGCAAGTCAAAAGCAAGAACAACCCAAACCAGAGAAAATAAAGATCACGGAAACAAGCCCAGCTCGAACACTGCAGGAAAACATTAAGTTAAAACATAAAAAACCAGTAAAACAAAAATATTACGCAAGAAACCCAAAATTGCAAGTAAAAATAAACGAACAAGTAAATAACGTCAGGTTGGAAAAAGTTATTGCATATAAGAGCGGTACACAAACCAAAGCAACGGTTGAATTACCAAGGAACCCGATTGCATACATGATAAACTCGGAAAGAGAGGATTGGTACTGCAGGAAATTAAAAGAAGTCAGTGAAAACCCGGGACGATACCCGGACTATTGCATCAAAGAGAATAAATTATTCAAAAGAATTACATGTCCAGCGTATGGAACCAAGCTAGAACCGAATTCCAATTGTGTACAAGACAAGGATAAAAACCAAACAATATCACGAAACCACGATTCACCAAACTCAGGGCACGTGAGTACTGCAAAAACTTTAAACCGAATAGCAAAAAGTTCTTACTGGCCCGGAATGTTTAGAGACACCGCAAGATACATAAAAAAATGTATAGCTTGTCAAAAACATAAACTTACGCAAGAAAGAAAAGCAGGACTTAAGATAAACCAAAGCAAGTGTATTTATTTCAAGCCAGAAGTAGATTACTTGGGACACAGAGTCCCAAGAGAAGTAGTAAAGTTGAACGCAAGTAAAACGTATTCCCAGAAGGAACTGGGGAAAAGCATTCCAGGGAATAAGAGACAACCGAAGACCCAATACAAAAGACGAAAAAAGAAGTGAAGCTTAGCATAACAAGCTTTCATTTCCATTTTTGGTTTATCAGTAATTTAAGTTAGTTAGTGAGAGCCAAGTGAAGGCCATTTTTTAGTTAAAGCTGAGAGAAGGCTGCATGTCATTTTAAGTTATATTTTTTTAAGTTAGCTTAGTTAAGCCAAGAAGAGGCTGCGTTAATTGTACAGCTAGTCAAAACCAGAAGAAGGTTTGACAGTTCTAGTAAGGCGGGGAAACCATAGAATTCAAGCTATTCAAATTTAGATTAAAACCGGGGAGTGGCAACAGTTTTATTATTTCATCACGGCCACAAATCAACCGGGGAAATAATATAGAAAGAATAAACCAAGTTGAAAACCTATTATTAGGCACCGTTTCGGTTCACCGCAGGGAGTGAACCCAAAACCACCGCACCTAAAACAAACATTTTTATACACAGAGTTAGTCATTGTATCCAGAGTTTTACAGCTGTGATTTTTACAGGTAAAAATCTTCCAAAGAGGAGGGAGAGTGTAACGAGCCACCACGCAGTGCATTCCAGGCATTCCGATGGGGCGGCGCACAGCGACACACGATGACGTATGGCCGCACGCACGCAGGCACACCGCGCCCACCCACGCCGCGCGTCGACTCGCCGCGGAGCTATATAAGCCGCTCGCGACAGTAAATAGCAGCACTCCCCGACCCGACGGACATCACCCCTATAACTAGAACGGTAGTGAACTGGAAGCAACTGGGGGAATCCCTCCAAGCTATCAGTTCACCCGCTCTCGATAGAATCCCCGATGACATACAGACAGTAGAAGACGTATCAATTGCGATCGAGGCTCTCAGTGACCACCTCCGCACCGCTGTAGGTGAATCCTCAAAGCAGGTGCAAGTGGCGGATGGTCGCCGCTTCGAACTGCCCGAGGGTGCGAGGAGGTTACTGACAGCTAAGAACGCCGCCACTAGGGCGTATGACTCGATGCCAACCCCAGAAAACAAAGCCACCATGCGCTATTTACAGCGTGCTGTAAAGAAACGCATGAGTGGGCTGCGTGATCAAAGGTGGGACGACAAACTGTCAGAGATTGAGCCAACTCACCAGGCATACTTGCAGTTGGACTTGGAGTTGGGAGTAGTTACAACAGACAATGCCTCCACTCATTAGGCCACCTCCCCTCTCCATAGCGTTCCTTAACGAAGACAAAGCCGAGTGTTTAGCTGATAGCCTGAGGCTCAGTGTACTCTCAATGTAGATCACGTCGACCAGAATCACCTCGATTCGGTGGAATCTGAAGTCGAACGTAAAAGCTCTATGTCCATCTCTGACCTCCCACTCCTCCCACCGGTAAAATCATCCGAGGTAGTGTCTCTGATCAAGAGCCTCAAGACCCGTAAATCCCCTGGTGCTGATGGTATCAGCAACAAGGTGATCAAACACTTCTCAGTCCCACTAGTCCATCTCTTAGTTAGCATCTTCAATGCGGCTATGAGCAACTGCTCCTTCCCAGACACTTGGAAGCATGCCATTGTCATTGGTATTCACAAACCAGGCAAACCGGCAGCCGAGCCCTCCAGCTACCGTCCCATAAGTCTCCTCAGCTCTCTGGGGAAGATTTACGAGCGGCTCATTGTGAACCGACTCTGGTCCCACGTTAGGTCCAATAACCTCCTTCCTGATGAGAAATTTGGTTTTAGAGCCAAACAACTTGTTGGACGCAAGAGGCGTCCAACAAGTGCACCGCGTAACGGAGCACATCCTAGGCGGTTTCAATAAAAAAGCCCCAAGGGACCATAGCTGTCTTCCTCGACGTAGCGAAAGCGTTCGACAAAGTGTGGCACAACGGCTTGATATTGAAGCTGTACCAATTGGGTGTGCCAGACCGTCTTGTAATCATCTTACAAGACTTTCTCAGGTATCGAACGTTTAGCTATCGCACCGAGGGAACGCTCTCCTCCCCGCATCCCATTCATGCAGGTGTCCCTCAGGGCTCTGCACTCTCACCCATTCTCTTCTCGCTGTACAGCAGCGACATCCCACGATCTGAACCTAATGTACAGATCGCTCAGTTTGCGGATGATACTGCAATCTACTCTACTGGCTGGTTCAAGGTCAGGCAGAGATGCGCCATCCAACGAGCCATCACCGTAATCGGTGCATGGTTTCGTAAATGGCGGATTGCAGTAAATCCTAGCAAAAGTGCAGCAGTGTACTTCACTTAGACCCGGCGGACTCTCATGCCGTCACCCATAGTCCTATTCGGCGAACCCATCCCTTGGGCTAAATCTGCTAAATACCTGGGCGTCACCCTTGATCGCCAACTGACTTTCGCGAAACACATCCAGATTGTTCGCAATAGGGCGGCCTTAATTATGGGTCATCTTAACCCCCTCATAGGCAAAAACAGTAAAATGTCTCTTAGAAATAAGACGACTCTTTACAAACTTCGCATCCGCCCAGTCATGACTTACGCATCTGTAGCGTTCGCCCATGTTCAGAAACACGACCTCCACAAACTTCAAGTGATTCAGAATAGCTTTATGCGCAGAGCAGTGGGCGCTCCGTGGTACTTGCGGAACGCCGAACTGCACTGTGATTTCACCCTCCCCTCTATTACGCAGTATATCAAAGACTGCTCCCGCCGCCACTTCGACAAAGCTCCCCACCACTCGAATCCCCTCGTGGTCGAAGCGGCGAACTACTCCACTGACATAACCGATCCTCACTTCCTTCCCCCCCGTCGCCGTCCAAGGCATATTTTGGGTGACCCGGACGACCCCATCGCAGCCGTTACTTCGGCAGCTTTAGCGTCGTCCCAAGGGAACCCCGGTAATGGTTGTAGACCCGACCAGGGCTGTCGACCCGATCGCATTGTAGGCTCCGGCCGAGATCTTCTTCGCAGCCCCAGTCGCAGTCGAGGTAATCCACACACACACGATTGTAGTCCCAGCCACGGTGCGGGTGGGAGTATACACCGCGGCCCCGGTCGCGATGTATCCTCCGGCCCAGGTAATGGCTGTGGACGAGGTAACACTGGTCTAATATGTAGCCCCAGCCACGGTGCGGGCGGGAGTCCACACCGCGGCCCCGGCCTCGATGTAGACTCCGGCCCAGGTAACGGCTGGGCGAGGTACTCAAGTTTCTTATTGTAGCCCCAACCAAAGTACAGTCATGAGTGCACAACGCGACGATCCTGGTCGCGGTGTGGACCCATGTCGCGGAAATGGGGGGAGGCGAGGTATTTCCGTTTGTAGCCCCAGTCAAGGTAGTGATTCCGATCACGGTGTAGGCTCCGGCCGAGGTAATGACTGTGGGCGAGGTACACAAGGTTATGATTTAGTGGTAAACACAGTCAAACCCCGAGCTCGCCGGCGAGCTCGAGGCAAAAATTATGTCTTGGTTACATTCTCTCCAAATAGTCGTAGAGTTAAAATTCATAGGGCCCACTTTCAACGGTACACTTATGTACCGGGGCGATTCTCTCCTACTCCCCTCTCTCCTGGCGACGGCCCAAGCCGAGGTCCGTACCTTAGTGGTGCCCTTGAGCAAGTCGCCTACTCCTCTCCTTGCGGCGAAGCGTCTTCAACGCTCGCCTTAGGCGGTGCGCCCTCTGCGCCCGCATCTGGCTGAGTGCCATCTGCGCTCGCCAACCGTCCGGTGACGCTGTAAATGCCGGTAGAGGCAAACAGCATTAGTCCGTTAAAAAAGAAAGAAAGTAAATGGCAGCACTCGTCTGCGAGCGCTCGAGCTGACAGGTTGTGCGGACTGGGGTACCGATTCGCACCCTCCATCAGTAAGAAGGCAAGCAGACCAAGTCGCTCCCGTGGAGCTTTGCAGCTGCGGCTCGGGGGTTACCGAGCAGCACTCAGGATTCCGCGGCCCGTAGGGAAACCACTGTTGCGGCCTGGGGTTTACCGGGCAGCACGGTGGAATTCTAAGTAGGGATCAGCACGGACGTTGGTGCGGCTCGGGGGATACCGAGCAGCACGACCCATCGCCAGATAGTAAAACTTCACGATAGATTAGGATACCGACAACCCCGTCAGAGGGAGCCCTCCCCGCGTTCCGACTGTAACCTGGGGTAAAACCCCCCTTGATGTATAAAGTACAATTATGAGTAAATAAAGCACACGGCCAGTGGAAAGTGATCGGACAACCCCGTCAGAGGGAGCCCTCCCCGCGTTCCGACTGTAACCTGGGGTAAAACCCCCCTTGATGTATAAAGTACAATTATGAGTAAATAAAGCACACGGCCAGTGGAAAGTGATATTTAATTTCACCTCCACCGCTAGGAAGCCTCCGAACATAGCTAGCCGAGCACACCCAATCTCACGCGCAGCCGGCGCGTGGGATCCGTAATGTAAGCATTGCCCTTGCAGGTTCGATCCCCGCAAGCTGCAACATAACACATTAAGTTCGCCATTCATCGACAGAAATTAAATCAAAATAATAATCATTCATTACCATATCTGGCTTTTGATTGGGTGGTTGCCCAATATTTACACGAGCTGCTTTTTGTTTCATGGATGCCCAGACCATTTCAATTGGACTAAGGTCACAATAATATGATGGTAATCGCAATATCTTAGAAAAAAGAATCAAGATTGAATAGGTACCAATACCATAATAGTAGTTTATGCAACTGTCATATAATGAAGGGTATTAAAACACGAGTGTGAGTTTATGAAACGAGCGCAGCGAGTTTCATAATAGTAACGAGTGTTTTAATACCCGTGTTATATGCAGTTGCATACACTACTTTATCTTCACTAATGCAATTAATCAAACAACAAGAGTAAAAGCTGACAATAGTTTATTTATAATAATTGTTCAAATTTTGGATGGTACAATTTTGAAAGTTAATGTTAATTATTGATCCAGCAGCTGTAGCGGTCGCGGGGCAAGCAGTAGAGCTCGTAGACGGAGTCGGAATATTTATAATTACTTCATTCGTCTTGTTTTCTATACTGTTCAAGATCGTATTTGAGCCTTGAATTTTATTCATTAAAGACTCATCAATGTAGCTTTCAGCCACAGTAGAAGACTTCCACCCCCCGTATCGTTTCAGTGCGATCAAATCACCACCGCTATCTATGAGAAGGGTCGCCGAGGTGCGCCGGAAGCAATGCCCCGTGTACAACGCTGGGTTAGGCAGATTCAAAAAACTTGCGATAGTTTTTCCCAGAGCACCAAATTTATTGATACCAATTCTTTGATCGACGCACTTCCCCGATCTATAGCTCAAGAAAAAGGCAGGGTTTCGACAGGGGGTGGGTCGAAGTTCCATGTATTTTTTACATACGGCATAGCAGTTGCCCGTCACAACGAAAGAACGATCTATTTTCGTTTTTGTTTTCGAAACTTTCACCATGATTGTACTGTCGTCTATGTTAGAGACTTCATCGAACTGGATGTTGTATAGCTCTTGCCTTCGGCATGCCCCCATTATGCCGAAGATTAGTGCAACCTGTAACAATAAACGATATAATAAGCTTGAGGTACATAGCCAAGGCAAAAACTATGATTTATGAAGTAGTAAAGTGTAGGTACCTACTACCAAATTTATACACAAAGCGCTTAAACGGAGTGTCTAGATAACTTGCGTGTGTAGTACGTAAGTACTAGGTAGATTAGATAACAGAACTAAAATACACTTACCTTTTCAAAAAGATACAAAATATCTGGTGAATCTTCCAGGAACATCTTTATTTGACCTGATGTAAACGTCAAGGACTTTTTTTCCTTGTGTCCTTCTGAACTGCGTTTCAGGAACGCTATGACCTTTGAATACTTCGTGATATCAATATTGTTGTATATACTCAGTGTGGACTTGAGCATAGAATATTTAGCCCACATAGAAGATGGTTTGAATTTGTCGGAGAGGTCTTTGAGATACGCAAGAATGACATTTTCAGAAAATGATGTAGTTTTCTTTTCGGTCTTCCATGCCAAAAAGTTATTATATTCTTTTTCATATAATTTTCTAGATTTTTCTGGCAAACGATTGTGAGTTACTTTTGTTGCCAATTCTAGAATATCCGGAGGCGTACAAATATTATCGTCGCTATCCATTTTTAACTTTTAATTTGTATTTTAAAAACAAAACAAACATTAAATTCACGCGTATTTATTGTCACAGTGAACTTGCCGCCATTAAAATGCAGCTGCGCGCGCAGGGCCAATTAGGAGCGAGCGCGCGCTGTTCTTTTTTTATTTAATTGGCACAAGATCTTACCAAAGAGCTTTGTGTATGTAAGTTTAGTAGTTTCGACGAAGTTTTCACGTATAACCCAACTGTTTTCAAAAGCCAGCCTAATATCAAAATTTTATACAACTTGAATGAGGATTTTGACATAAGGCTCGCCACGTTAATTGGTCGCGTTTTATTGATGTTACAATGAGATTTTACGATATCGATGTGGATATTATACCATCATGTGAAATTGCTTAAATTGAGTGTTTTGTTGTCTGTTCTATAACAGTAGTAATTATAAGTCAAGTATTGGAAACATAAGTAGAATGTTACAACATTAGTGTAGATAAAAATGTTTAAAACAATTTACACATTTATATGAAGTAAATAAAAAGTACGGAGTAGAACAAACTGTAAATGCTAAGCTATAATAACCTTGTGACCTAGACCTATTAAAATGGCATAGACAGCATATACTGGTTCAGGTTTATTTCTGTTTATAATTTCTAATAGTTGTGATTTTGTGTATTCTTCTGAAAATTAAATATTATTATTTTTTAACCACTCAATTATGTCATATTTTCTGCTGTTTGTTTTCGGGGGTTTGTTAACACTTGTGTTATGATATGGAGCATTGTCCATTGTAATAAGACTTGGCTCCTTCAAATTGGGAGCTAACTTTTCTAAAACCCATTTTTTTTAAATTTGTATGATTCATATCATCATGGTAATCTCCGCTCTTTGTTTGAGATTTAAAAACTAAACAAGCATTCTTGAGGAAGCCTTGATTTTCTCCAGCATGAACGATTATAAATCTTTGTCTTTTAGAGATGGGTTCTAAAACTCCATCATTCATTAAAATTCGTGAATCTTTCGTCTAAGAACACCGATATCAAAATTGTGCATTACAATTTTATCCTTTCTAGTTTTTTTATATTTTCCTGGGGTAACAATTTTACTATTTGATGCTTCAGCAAAATTTCCTTCTTTTCCAATCCTAACAACTGTACGTAAAGATATACCTGAATTCATATATTATTTTAACAATTTAAAGCAGAAAATATATTTCATTAGCCAATATAATATTTGTTCACGCCAGAGCGTGACGTCACCTAAAGGCGCGCACCCGCGCCCCCGCGTTCCCCCGCCGATGTCCTCAGCTGTCATAACTAGAAGCGAGCTGCGGGAAGGAAGCGGAAATAGTCACCTTTTTGGCGCCGTCGCGTCCGCACGGCGTAATCGGGAACCGCCAATATCAGCCCCGCGTTTACGCGTCAGCTCAATAGTCACCTTTTTGTACTCGCGACCGGCGGACGTGTACCGCTGCGTTCCGCGCAGCAACCGCATGGCACCGCCATTTTATATCAGCACGAGTCACCGCGAATGACTTCGCCGCGAGTGACCTTCAGGGTGTGTTCGGCCCGACCAGACACTACTCCTAAATCAGCACGTGTGTACACACGCAATCAGCCCGCCGCGTAAACCAGTGCACAACCCAAAGGGACAATACAAACATTAGAACCAAGTGACAATAGTTCTTCAGCTCATTCAGCACGCCGTCGACAGCAGGACGCCTCCACGAGGACCCACGGTCACCAGCACTCACCAGTTCCAGAGTCTCCCGACATACCCCACGGAACCCAGGTACCAATAATTCTTCCCTACCTATCGTATGGTGGCATATTGCCTCACCAAATTTCCTTCGAGCGCGGATATCCGGCAACATATTTTCTTTCGCTGCCGGATAAAAGAACCAGTGCTATCCCCTCTTGTCAAAAATAATAATTTCCTTTAATACAGTCCACCCCCCAAATCAGCCCTATTTAATTTACAAACTACTTCTTATAGATATTGATTTAATTTAAATCCCTTCCGTCATACAAATCACCTAATTAACTCAGGTATTTGCTTATCAAACAAAACCCGACTAGCGATTAGAAGCTTCTAGAATAATGACCTGACAACAAGGCAACTACCTATTTACTTATCGTGTTCGTTTGACACAAGCGCGCCCCAGAATAAATGAGAGTTGTCTCACATTCCTGACTCAGTCACGCTGTGTATTTATTTACGATTGTTATTAATGGTGCTTGCAAGAAAGTCTTGTAATTAAGAACTAAAGGCCAGGTACTTTGTTGATTTTAATTATAAAATAATACTAAGTACTGTTAAAAGATTTACTTGTGTTCGTGATTATCATGAAATAATTAATGTAGGTTAATTGTTTACATATAAGAGATCAGCACAAAACGTCTTAGGGTCCCGTACAGAATTTACGTAAATAACATAACGAAATTTACGGAATATAATTAATTAAGTAATTAAACCATCAGCTCATATAAGGTTTGGTACAAACGTTATTAATTTAGGCGTTATTTTAACCGACTTCCAAAAAAAGAGGTGCGGAATTTCACCTACGATTAAATACTTTAATATTTTTATTTCCTTTTAATTTTGCTTGCGTCCTTGTGCCTGACTTCGCCTACGACGATTAACGATGCCTTCTGAATCACAGGTAGCCAGATTTAGACAGGAACAAATCGCTATTATTAAACTTAATTTGGAAGCGTTATCATTGAGGTCTAGCAAACCAAGGCGCTATAGCCCCGAGTTCGATGCCAGAGCATCGGGCGTAAGATTGACCCGCGATAGACTTGACGCGGCGTATTATATAATATTAGACACCGTAGGCTTATCAGATTCCGAGGAGGAATTCTACAACGAGCAGTATGAAAGGACAATAGACGCCTACTACGAGATTCTCGTTGTAGAATTGGAACAAAAAACATGGTCATTAGCGCCCCCTCCGTCACCAGCTCAGCAGGTATCGAACCTGCACCCTCTCAGCTCCGCGCCTATACCCGCGCGCTCGTCATCATCAGCTCAGCAGGTATCGAACCTGCAGCCTCAGTGCTGTGCGCAGGATTCGAACCCGCACCCTCTCAGCTCCGCGCCTATACCCGCGCGCTCCTCATCATCAGCTCCGCAGGTATCGAACCTGCAGCCACAGTGCTATACGCAGGATTCGAACCTGCACCCTCTCAGCTCAGCGCCTATACCCGAGCGCTTTTCAATATCAGCTCAGCAGGTATCGAACCTGCAGCCTCAGTGCTGTACGCAGGATTCGAACCCGCACACTCTCAGCTCAGCGCCTATACCCGCGCGCTTCTCAATATCTGCTCAGCAGGTATCGAACCTGCAGCCTCTGTGCTATACGCAGGTTTCGAACCTGCACCCAATCAGCTCCGCGCCTATACCCGCGCGCTTCTCATCATCAGCTCAGCAGGTATCGAACCTGCAGCCACAGTGCTATACGCAGGATTCGAACCTGCACCCTCTCAGCTCCGCGCCTATACCAGCGCGCTTATCGCCATCAGCTCAGCAGGTATCGAACCTGCAGCCTCTGTGCTATACGCAGGTTTCGAACCTGCACCCAATCAGCTCCGCGCCTATACCCGCGCGCTTCTCGTCATCTGCTCAGCAGGTATCGAACCTGCAGCCTCAGTGCTATGCGCAGGATTCGAACCTGCAACCTCTCAGCTCCGCGCCTATACCCGCGCGCTTCTCGCCATCTGCTCAGCAGGATTCGAACCTGCAACCTATCGGCTCCGCGACTATACCCGCGCGCTTCTCGTCCCCACTTCAGCAGGTTTCGAACCCACAAGCTCCGCGCTATGCGCAGGGTTCGAACCCACGACCGTTCAGCTCCGCGCCAAGACCCAAACAGGTATCGAACCCGCAACCTCACTATGGTGACAACCATTGCTACCCATGTAGTAATGTAAAGGGTCACAAGCCTCGGGTATGTACCCGATACTACGCACTACCAGTGCGCTTATTGCCGGTACAACAGCGCGAGGTACCACGGCGCCGTCCCACACCTGATACGGGCCAGATGGTGTACTCCCGTCGTACTCCACCGCGCACTACCTCGCGTCCTTCGCCGCCGCCTAGGCAATGACTAGGACGGCACATCCAACAAATACCGACTCAGCCCACAAAGAATCAGCACACACACACAACACGACGACAAACTGTCATCGCAAACACCTTAAGTCAGTTAGGTGCTGACATTCTGCACTCACCCTTGCGCCAGCAATTCTGGACGTTATCAGTATACAAATGTATACAATGTTTACGTTTCCGCGTCCAAACTAAGGCTCCGTACATGGCCGACTCACCCGCCGACCGCGTAAACGTTCAGCCCGTATTTAGCAAAGTCACGACGGACTTTACTGGACCATTTTTGATAAAATCCAGTACACTGAGAAACGCCAAGCTATTAAAAGGCTACCTCTGTGTTGTAACATGCCTAGCCACGAAGGCGGTCCATCTCGAACCGGTATCTGAGTTATCCACGGAAGCGTTCCTTGCGGCATTACAGCGTTTTGTTTCTAGGCGCGGTGTACCTACGTTAATTAGATATAATTGCGGTACAATTTATGTAGGCGCTAGAAATGAACTTAGGGAAATACAAGACTTTCTTGCAACCAATAATAACAATAACGCACCTACACTTTCAGCTCTTTTAACGCACATTGCAGCCATGCTCAATGCACGCCCTCTCAGCCCACTCTCTTTTGATCCCGCGGAATTTGAATTACTCACCGCGGGTCATGTCCTTTTAAACCGTCAGCTCAATGCCCTACCTGAGTATTCGGTAGGAGGACGAGCCATTTCTGCACACAAAAAGGTTCAAGCTCGTCCTACCCTTATCCCAACACCTTTGGCGATCCTGGTCCAAACCCTACCTGCACACCATCCAAACCCGCTCCAAACGGACTCCCCGATCCAGCCCACCTCAAGTCGGGGAACTGGTACTGATGGTGGACGACCAGGTGCCGCCTCTACACTGGCGCATGAGCCACAAGACGAACCCATGAAGGGATGGCGTCACCCGAGTGGTGGAAATCAAGAACGACCACCTGACTGTCGATTGACCACCACACCACACCTTTGCCGAGTGGGGAATATGTTCACGCCAGAGCGTGACGTCACCTAAAGGCGCGCACCCGCGCCCCCGCGTTCCCCCGCCGATGTCCTCAGCTGTCATAACTAGAAGCGAGCTGCGGGAAGGAAGCGGAAATAGTCACCTTTTTGGCGCCGTCGCGTCCGCACGGCGTAATCGGGAACCGCCAATATCAGCCCCGCGTTTACGCGTCAGCTCAATAGTCACCTTTTTGTACTCGCGACCGGCGGACGTGTACCGCTGCGTTCCGCGCAGCAACCGCATGGCACCGCCATTTTATATCAGCACGAGTCACCGCGAATGACTTCGCCGCGAGTGACCTTCAGGGTGTGTTCGGCCCGACCAGACACTACTCCTAAATCAGCACGTGTGTACACACGCAATCAGCCCGCCGCGTAAACCAGTGCACAACCCAAAGGGACAATACAAACATTAGAACCAAGTGACAATAGTTCTTCAGCTCATTCAGCACGCCGTCGACAGCAGGACGCCTCCACGAGGACCCACGGTCACCAGCACTCACCAGTTCCAGAGTCTCCCGACATACCCCACGGAACCCAGGTACCAATAATTCTTCCCTACCTATCGTATGGTGGCATATTGCCTCACCAATATTAATTTTATTAGTATATTAGGTAATACAATTTACGGGAAAGGGTATTGTTTACCTGTAGTAGCTGCGATGCGTTCATTTAATTTTTCAAAAGGAATAATCGGGGTGATAGATTGCTTTTCTTTCTCAAAAGAATCCTTCACTCGTAGCACCATCTCTCTAACACCACTTCTAATGACTGGCACTAAGAAGTTTCGTTAATGGATTGCGGGTTTTCTACGAAAGTGAATATGAAATAATCCAGTCAAGGGTGATGAAATCTAATGACAGTTTTTTTGGTGATTAATTTTATATTTGTATGTACACTGTATATTAAGGTAGTTACTGATCGATTTACTGGTTGACTACTGTATGAACATAATATTTAAATTTACTCATATGAAGGGTCCACTGCAATAATGATGAATGTCCTTTGTCTTTTGTTTTTTGATAATTGGGTTTTAAATTTATAAACGGTGTAAAAAACTCAGACCAGAATATAATATAATATTGTTTATTAAAGTTAAATAACATGTATCATAATGTTATTTCTTTGGCAAATAATCAATCTTAGGGTATAATAAACTAATTAAAAATAATGTAATCTTAGGTAAGTCTCAAAAAATCACGACTATAATGATCGCTGTCCACACCGCATTGACAGTCAATAATGATAGGTGTCCAAATGGGTGTTTTAATTATTTTCTGGTTCTTTAATATTTGCAGCATGAGGTAGTTCTTCGTAATAACATCTCGTTTCAGGCCTACAGAACTTTTTCAGGAACTGCAGGTCGTTATATTTTACTGTTGATATAGGCAGCTTGTCTTTATAAGCCAAAGCAGGTAATTTGAATTCACTCTCATTACCTGTCTTCATAGACCGAAAAGAAACTGGTGTGTTGACCACACTTGATTCCCATGGACTATTATTAAAATTTCTATGAAACATGAGCCGTGGGTGTTCTTTTTGGACTCTAAATTCTCGCACAGGTCTTATGGGGAAAGGACAAGTTTTTTTGTAAAACGGTTTCAGAAATGCAGTCCAGCCCTTGAATGCATCTTGTGAGCATTCAATGACATTGAAAGGTTTTGGTCTCTGTCGAGCTCCACGCAAATGTTCGGCCCATTTTTCAGGGAGTTCAATCCTAGTTTTTTGATTCAAGTAGGCCATGTTACGATCGCATTCCATGTATGAGTGCCCTCTTATCGGGAATATGACTGTGGCAGATTCTAAGCGATTGCAGCAGTGAACTATGTAGTGTAACATTCTAAAGATCGTATAATTTTTATTTTGACCACCACACGAGTCACAAAAAATTTTGATAGACTTGGCCTGTGCCTCCATTTCATTAAATATGAAGTGGAACAGATGAGAGGCTACATCGTCGGATCCTTTTTTTCCAATGCTCTCATCATAAGTGAAAAAATAGGATGAGGAATCTGCAAGCACATGAATGTTAAACATAAAATAACTCAGCTGCCTTTTGTAATAAACATCGTTTGTGGTTATGTTGGGTACAGGAAGGTTTTTGGAAAAATCCATTGCTATTGCTATTGTTGTGTGATCTTGCCTAGCTCTCAAACGAGATTTTCTTTTTTTATCATAAAACACTTCAGCTCTCTTTTTGTGTGCTATGTTTTCTATTTCGAGCATTCGAAGTTGAGATAAAACCTGGGATTTTTCGTGACCATCAGGAAGAGAAGCAATTTTGATTTCAAAATGTTTTTTCTCAGCTTGAAATTCGTCGCAAGTTGAACATGTATCCATCCTGGGATAACCGAACGAAATGTTAAAGTTTTTATTGAAAAAGTTGCGATATGTTTCGTATGAAACTTTGTTATTTGGATTACTTTCATTAAACATTTTGTGAATTTTAGACAAGTTCAACTCATCCGACAGATATATCTTTTGACTCTCATGCAAATTATAGTGGCCTTTTTTACCATTAATTGTTTTCAGTGTGTCAATTTGTTTATACATCAAATCGGTAGTTTCTTTGGAAAGCTTTGTTTTAACATGTATCCCCCGTTTATCTTTTTGGACAACGCCATGCTCAGTCAGTGATTTTTGAAGAAATTGAAGTCGTCTTCCAGTAATACCATGTAGGGAAATAAAAGCTTTTCTACATATCGGTAATTCGTAAGTATCATCCCCAATCATACGAATCTTGTAAGAGTATGACTTATTATGTAAATTGGCATTTTCCTCACCTACTCGTGGACGACGACGTTTGACATTAGATACGGTTATAAGCCCGCTTAAATAATTATCCTGGTCATACCTGGTTGCAAAACTATTAAATTGTCGTATTATTCTTTTTCTCTGGTCTTCACTTATCATATCAAAACATTTAAAACGATTACACTTGCAGTCATCGCCAATTTCGTGTCCCTGGAGCCGAAGTTTCTTTAATACATCACTCATTCTTCCAGTTTGTTTTCTTTTTTTCGTTTTTCTGATTATTTCATCACTCTCAGCCATAATTTCAAGAAAGAAAACACTTAAATCCTTAAAATATAACCATACAGGACGCTAGCCTCACTAATACTGACAAAAGAATTAGCGGGAACGCCGCTGATTTGACAGCAAGATGGCGGTCAGCGCGACGCGACGGACATTTATCATTATTGCCGTGAACAAGTGCGACGTTGAGCGTTCTAGCCGTGTAGCTAAATATTTAAATCGTATTTAACTCGTGACTGCAAGCAATATTGCAGAGTGTGTAATTAGATGTCTAACTACATTTTGTCATGTGACCAATTGGCATTACTGTTGAGATTTAATATTTTTTGGACATTTATCATTATTGCAGTGGACCCTTCATATAATACTAACTATTATAACAATTGTGTTTGAGCGTGTAAATATTGTATGGCAGTTTTGGAATGTTACATGTTGTTTATTATTATGGTCTATATTATGTTTTGACTTAATTTTTTATTTAGAAAATCAGTTGGATCAGTACGGCAATACAATATTCACATCAGATAAAGGTGTATTACATTTAAAGATTTTATTTAAAATAGAATCCATGGTGTTTACATACTATGTCCTTACATACACACATCAAAAAAAGTTTGCGATCACTTTGAAAAATATAAATGTTTTTTGTTACGGTAGATTAAATTATGATTGCTTCGTCTATTTAAATTCTTTATTTAAAAATATGGGTTGGCTTTAGAATCGTGACCCCTGAATTTGGTGAAACAAAAACTGTGGGTGGGTTGAAGGGGTTTGTATAAAGCGTATTTACAACATTTTGGCTGCCGGAGACACGCCAAAATAGTCTAAATAGTTTTTTAAAGTTTCAATAAAACACCGTAATTTTGATAGTAACAGGTGACATAAATGACATTAATGCGTAAAACGAAACGTTTCTAGGTAACTTTTAGCCTTTTTTGACATGTACGTTGTATGTAAGTTCTTGAAACGGAACGCAAACATCGAAGATAGCGTAATGTCACTGTCGGAATACTCGCGTCATTCCGTTACTTCCGAGTGTACGTGAATGTTTTCTCCTGTTTTTCTGCGCTTTCTTTTGATATCTCAACGACTTTGCTACGATTTTGGACTCCGATTTTGCTGCTTTACTGTACGACACCTGCTTGCTCACTGGACACTGCGATTGCCTTTGGAAGATTTGATAACTGGTACCAGCTCGACGTGCTCATTAGTCATCGCGATGGCGTCTCCTGTGCCTGGACCTTCATCAAGGGCGGACTTTGTAGATGACGGACCCGTTTCGGACCAGCATTTGTACACGGAGGAAGTTGTACAAATGTGGAGCCTACCCAAAGTTGTGCGCGAATTGGGAACCATTGACCAGTGTCTAAAATTCGCTGAAGAAAACAACTTGTCTGTGACAAACCTATAGGTTAGGTTAGGTTTGAACTGTGACCCACCAGGTGCGAGCCGAGCGAGCGTAGCGAGCGTGCCGCGGCAGCTGCCGGCGAGCGCTTCATCAAACTACTTTTGTTCCAAATTTGTGCACAATAGTATATCAGTAGCTATCTAATGAATTGGCAAAGTCACTTGTCACTAGTTATAGTTAGTTAGAATAGGTCGAAGTCAGTGACCCATTGGTTCCTCTTAGCTTCACCGTGGTGACCCAAGCCACGGCTACTGAGCCCCCCCGCCACGGCAAGGCGGGAACTCTCGGGGGGGTAAGTCTCAGTCTCCAAAGGGTAAGCTTATTACTAGAGTCTTGCTTGGCTTCGAGCCCTGATAAAGGCACG
This sequence comes from Selenia dentaria, assembly GCA_917880725.1. Classification (NCBI taxonomy): domain Eukaryota; kingdom Metazoa; phylum Arthropoda; class Insecta; order Lepidoptera; family Geometridae; genus Selenia; species Selenia dentaria. The sequence goes on along the minus strand of OU862897.1, from coordinate 12,682,485 downwards.
TGGTCAGTATAGATGGTAAACTTACGGCCGTATAAGTACGGATGAAAGTGTTTGACAGTCCATATGATGGCCAACTATTCGTTCGATCTTGCTATAGCGTGACTCACTAAGGGTTCTAGTTGAATATGCGACTGGTTTGTCGCTACCGATTTGCCCTTGTGATTGCCAGCACCAAGTGCGACGTTTAACGCATCTGTCGTAATGATGAAAGATGATTTTGACAAGACTGTCAAAATCAGGGTATTGTACCAGTGGTGCATTTGTCAGGAGTTATTTACATTTATTAAATGCATCAATATAATTTTGTTCAAGTTGAATTACCACCAGTGATTATATTCTCTTTGGGTAGGTCTTGGAGGACTCATATAACCTCCTTCGTATTATTTTATTATATTTAATTCTCTCTAAATATAATAAAATAATACGAAGGAGGTTATATGAGTCCTCCAAGACCTGAAATGAAGTTACAGATATTCTGATAGATTCCTTCAGCAAATACACAGACAATTATATGTACTACGTAAGCAAATATTGCATACTTATCAATTATAGTCTGATTCAAGGAATATTTTACTCTCTACCGAGAGAAGAAGTGTAACTGCCATACAGACATAATGCGAATTACACTGATACTACAAGCGCAACAGAATCCGCACGGACTGCTAAGGAACTAACTTAAGCGCGAATTTTAAATATCCACCCCATGGTTTTCTATTTTCTTTTATTTTTTACCTATCAATTCAGTCTGCGGATGGAACAATGTTAAAACATAATTTCGCCTCATGAAGTAGGCAGAACCTTATTAGGTGAGTAAGAGAGGTACTTATGTTATAGAAAAAAAAAAAAATTAAGAACATTTATGTATTTGTTTCTTATTTTTATTAAAGTTTAACTAAATAATGGACAAAAGTTTAAAAATATCAAATGTTATAAATTATTTGTTTGAGGCAAAGTGTCCAGAATGCTGGCTGCATTTCCACGTTGAATAGCTATGCAAATTTTCTTTGCAAAATATGAGCCAGCATGCTGTTCACCTGACGCTCCAACCAAAACGTTTGGCCAAGCCCTGAAAATTTCGTACGCGCCACTTAGAGAAAGTTTCTACCCCAAACGGCACAAATGTGTAACCTCCACCGAGTTTGGCATATTTGCATCGTTTAAAGGTTTCGGCATTTATACTGCCACACCAGCCTGGGCGTAAGTTTCTGGACTGACTTTGTTCTTTCTTGTCTGTCTGGAAGTCTGGACTGTCAGCATTTAATACATCAAACAGCTGGACGAATTTGCTCAAAAGTGTATCTGTGGTGAAGACTTCTGAAGGAAGATCATCTGAAATTAAACAAAAACAATAGAAGTTTAAGTACCTTCAATCAATTTGAATAAGCTAATAGGTATAGGGCTTTTTTTTGAATAAAAGGTATTTTTATATATTTCTACATGAAACCAACAGATTAGCCTGTAGAAACAATTGTATTATTTATAAAATATTCATAGATTTTATTTTTTATTGTTTAATTTTAAACACATATCTACTACTATTGATTTACTAAAACGTAATTTAGGCAGGACAGTGACTGAATGATAGATTTGTGTACGTGACTAAGTCTTTATTCACGACTATGTCAAAAATCATGCATCATTGAAACTATAAATATTTACATATACATATTAAATTAACTTCTGAGATGGCAAATGTTCAACACGTACGACTACACTTATAAAGGAAAAATAAATGTGCAATATCTGTTACAAATAAGTATGAAAGCTATATTTATGCTTCTGTGCCTCCACCATAGAGTTTTAAAGTCTCAAACCCTTATTAGAATATTCTGTCGTTCTTTCGTTCTTTCACTTCACTTACATCTGGTCGTGTTCCTTTGAGAGCCAAAATCGATCGCGTCGTTCGCATAGCCGCCCAACCGTTACCTTTCAAACTCGCAATTATCATAACTGAGCTCGGTACATCATCGATTACGTCACAGCTCACGCTCACACCACGACTACAACACTCGGGGATGGAAGGTTTTGGACTTGCGGTCGTTGTGAGATGCTACTGTCAAAATATCAAATAGGTTTATGATTCATTAGATTTAATTGCGAGAAAATATGACGCGCTTTTTGCGACTGTGTGAGTGTTCTATTTGGGTTGGGCATTATAGGTATTCATCCTAAAGGAAACACGAAACCGGGGCACGACAGTCGTATGTATTGGCGGTGTTTACTGGAATGCACCATTACGGTCGATTTCGGCTTAAAAAGGAACACGCCGTAAATAATATTGAAGTAATATTGTTCAACCATTTTGTGTTGGTACGATAGTAAGTATGATTATTTTAAGCTTATTACAAGACGCTCCTGATTTATGATAGTTTCGTAAAAGGTGGGAGTAGGCCCTGTTGTGTCATCCATCAGCCCACAAGCAATAGTAGTTACATTACTGCAATCTGACTTGAGAAAGATAGGAAATATGGTAGACAAAGGTACAGGCACATAGTACCTATATGATCTTATTATAGGTAACACATGGAGATCAAAGTTAAATTACATGTTTTTAACTAACTGTAATAATAATACCTACTGTAGAATTGAAAACGAGAGTAGGTACCTAACTATGCTATTAGTTTTTCAATATAAGCAAAATAAAGCATATATGAGCATAAAAATATATATGATTAACATACCGTTCAACATTCGTTTTACCATGCTTAGGGAAACGGTGAAATGAGACCACACCATCTTGAACAGGAGTTGCTCCACATTTTGCACATTTTCTGTACATGTCCGTAGACATACTTAGATTTTATAAGTTTTTAAACTATCACGATCACTTTTGCAAGAGACAACATTAGAAAAGGGATATTTACCGTATAATCCATTTTATTTGAGTTCGTGATTTATATTCCCGACAACATGGACTACATGGTATTTACCGTGTAATACATCCCGTTACTAATACTTGGATAGTTCTGCGGAAACTTAAATTAAAGGAGGGTCACTATAATAACATGAAATATCAACAAAAATACGAAATATCAGCAATTTAAAACTAATTTATAATGTTCAAATTGAATTTGATCAACTTGCTGACATACAATTCGAGTGTTGCAAGATGAATAAAAAAATTGGAGCAAGTTTTATAATATTGTTTTTAACAAAAATGTTAGCTTTTTTTATGTATTTTGTACAACCAAAAAAGGTAAAAGAATAAAACATATTATGAAACGATTGGTGGCAGGAAAATATGTATTTTATTAAAAATAGTACGGAATATTTTTTTATGGAACGGTTTTGCTTCCCTATAAATGTCTAAATTGTATCGCTGTAGTAGTACATACAATTCCGCTACACACATCTAAATTTTGCTCGTGCAATGGTAAAATCTCGTACATACAGGATACCTCCCCTTGGTCTGATTTATCTATGCCTACCAATTTCAAACTTGTTTCAAACCGTTAAAACTAGACCCCTTAATATTTTTTTGTAATTTTAGTTATAGCGTTGCGTAATTTTAGTTGTTTGTCAGAAATGCCTTTTGCCCCGGAACTACGGACTCACTCTCAAAAAGTCTGTTCTTTGTATAAAAAAGCTATGAGGCACATCGAAGCTTACTATGGCGCAAGGTAAATCAATTACGTATAAAAATTTAATTGATCGCTGTCTGTACAAGATATATGAGAAAAAATTCTATTGGGACTTATACAAACGAAAATAGAATGAAAAAAATGATTGTTAAATTTTTTTCTGTTTATCTGTTTGCCTGTGCGTTTGTGCATGCTAATCTCAGAAATGGCTTATCCAGTTTAGATGTGGTTTACATTAATATATTGTGGTAAGCTTCACTTAACATTTAGGCTACATTCCGGGAAGGACCGAAATCACTGGTGGCGCTCGATACGTCATCAATGACGTCATTGAAAACGCTCACGCCGCGCTCACAACGCTCGCGGATCTTAGGTGGGTCTACGTGATCATTGCGAGCTGTCACTGTCAACCAAAGGGAACGGCAAACAGGGCGCGAGCAGCGAGAGCAGTGAGCGTTGCCGGTGCTTCCCAGAACACACCCTTAGTGTTTGTTTCATGTCAATCTGTTCAAATAATAAGTTATTGAAATTATAGACTGTCTCGCCATTACCCCAAGACAAAGCGATTCATTTGTTATATTTATTAAGATGTAAGAATATACAAATGCGATTTTTCAGAACACTTCACTTATTGTAATTATTACTGATCTTTAGATTACAGTTGGATGTGCCTGGATTTTTCTTTCATATCTACCTACAACATTTTTTCCTACGTTCAGAAGGCATAGAAATTCAAGATATAATACGTGAAAAGTCGGGTCATCACCGAAATCCCCATCAACTTTGCCATTCTATACCCTAGTAAGGATTGGAGAAATTTACAAGTCACACCTACTACCTACACACGCTACGGGCACTGCAGCCCAAATCACGTTAGATACCTGTCGGTGCTCACTCACTCAGTGAGCCATCAGATCACGCGTGTCGTCTCTCTCTACATCACTCGCATCAATTAGGAGTAAAAGTATATAATATTTAAAGGTAAGCAGGTACGTAGATGGGTGTGGTATTCAAAACTAAGCTAAAATTAAAATGAAGAGGTACATTCTTAGAAAACAGTGTAAATTAACACGAACATACAAACATTACTCAAAATAAGATTTTTGCGGTTTTAGGAGCACTCTAAACATAATATAACATAACTCTTAATAAAGTTAAGTATTCTTAGTAGTAACTTAGATGAGTGTTGTTTTGTTACTTAATAAACGTAAATTTTGGTAGTGCAGCGGGTAACGGTAATGTAAGCAAATTCCGAATTCTCCACGGCACTACCAGCTGGTAGTGTAGTGGGGGATAAAAATGCCGTTCTGCACTACCAGTAGTGCAGCTTGGTAGTGCAGCAGGGAATGACTGAAATATTCATGCGATTTTTGTTATAGCAAAAAAGATAAATGAGTGCGTAAAAAGAATCACCGCTAGATATTACAAAAGCGAAGTACCTATATCTTTCTCAAAAATCCAGATTTAATTAAATTAATATCATCTGTTAAATGTGTATTCTTCCAAAAGAGTTTTCGGAATGCGCAAATTAAGGGGGTACAATGCGGGTGAAATAATATTGTATGAAATTATTATATCTTTATCTTCATTTTTCTTTCTGAAATAAGTCGAATAAAGTTGGGTATACCTACCTACTGTACAGAATATAGTGCAATGGCCAAGAAGACGAAGCCACTTGCATTATCGTTAACAATGTCATTGATTGTTGTGCCTGTTTAGTGTACTTTAAGTCCTTTGTTCTCTGTATGTAATCTGTACTTTTACAGGTTCGTGGTGCGCTACCATCAAGTTATTTTAAGGGACGAATTCGATAAGAATAAATGTGTTACTGACCCCAAAGAAATGCGTCGCTTACTGTGGCTTGGAGAACACGAAGCCTTCATGAAACAACCTGGAATACCGTGCATGAAATGTAAGCCTCTCTAACTTAGGCTTGTCATAGTTAAATCATAAAACCAAAAAAGATACAATTATAAAAAATATCAATGTAACCAACTAATAAGATATCAACCAAATCACACAGATAACAAAAGGTTATTGACTTATTGCACCTACTCAGCTTGGAAATAATATATTTAGAAACCTACTACTATACTAGTAGTTCTGCGAACAGTAGTCCTCGCGAGCACAATCTTAACAGCGGCAGTTTTGCAGTCTGTGTTATCTGCAGGTCATCAAAATCCAGCAAAGTTTGACAAATATGTATTTATTTCGACATGACATTAACCAATTTTACTACAATTTTATATGTTGATGGTACCAAATGTTCTTGCCGAATATTACCAAAATCATCCAGGTTTTCAACTTTCCAACCTATAATTTTGGCAAAACACTTTACCAATAATGCTTTCGCAATTCCTCTTTAAAGTCAGGTACCTAATATGTGAACAAAATTTGATCAAAATCAGTCATTAAATAGCGCCACAGAAAACTTCCCCACATTTTAGGAAAAGTACCCTTCCATTCAAAAACTGCTGATGGTAAAAAAAATATGTTTAATAGTAGAACATACATACTTACCAATTTTCGTCAAAATTGTTTGTAAAATGCGACCAACAGGGCTATTATGTATCTCAGTTGCTAACAAATGTTGATTGAAATCTTGAATGGCGGCTCTATGTCAGTTTTGGCAACTCCAGTAAGCAAAAGTGTTAGTAAGTTGATCACTGAAGCTGACAAAAGTGACATAGAGCGGCCATTTTTTCAGATTTCAATCCACATTTGTTAGCAACTGAAATACATAATACCCCAGCTGTACTGTACAGGAAGACCAGCATACAACTTAACAAACAATACAAACATACGGTTGGACAGTGAAAGTAGAAACGCTTCGCTCTCTCGGTCAACTAAGGTACTACCAACCACAAAAATCACCCTATATACTTAACTAAATTGGAATGAAAAGCATTCTCCCAGCAAAATGTAACAAAATAGACTTTATGTAAATAATTATAGTTATTTCAGCTATAGTAACATTTATACTCACGTAGTGTGACGCAAGTCTGAGTCAGATAAATAATTTGGTCATTTAGTCACTGCCTTGTCTAAGTCACGATCTAGTAATTTGGTGTATGCAGATGAGGCTGATGAGGCGCTAAAGTAAGCCATAGGGTACTTGTTACCATTATCATCATCATCATCCATCACCACGCGGGTGAAATTGAGAGGTGCAGCTGGTTTTTAAATCTACTAATATTATAAATGAGTCGTAGTGCAGGAATAGCACATAGGATACATTTCATCATTATCATTCATCACCACGCGGATGAAACCGTGGGGCGTAGCTAGTAATGTTATAAAAACGATAGTTTGTGTGGGTGTATGTTTGTTAGCACTTATCTTCCCGTAAGTAGCTACGTAACGGATTTAGATGAAATTTGTAATGTTAGATTTGTAGATAGTTTAGGTTTTGGACAAACTTATTATATAGGCACATCTAATTATTAAAAATCAACCTAACCTAAGGGAAAAATGTTGAACAGCTTATGAACGCTATACATAAAAATCCAATAACATCAAGTGCACAAAAAATGCAATTCCTAAAAAGTAAGCTAGAGAGAACTAGAGCGCATGATTCACTATTTGTTAATAAGTTCAGAGAATAAGTTCAAATTACATTTGTTGGGAAATTAAACTAATAAAATATTAGCGCGACACCTATTAAAATTACAAAGATACTTGTTAAAAGACAAAAACTAAAAAGATACGTGGTAAAGTTTTAATGGAATATTCGTGGATTTACTACTTAATGGATTCATGGGAAAATCTTTTTCCTTGGTTCGCTTGACTAAATTCGGTACAAATAAACTTTTAAATAATTAATAAAACGCATTTTTAATTTTTTAAATCTAACTCAGAACCATTCCAAAGTTCCACCACTACACTAACGAGGCAGTAAATCTTAAAAGATTACTAAGATTTATTCAATTTATATTTGTGTTTTCGTATCCCGTAGACTTCGAGAGCGAATTCACAGGCGGGTCAGTTAGTAACCTAATAAAATAAACTTGTATCTACGTAGGTATTGCCTCGGTAATGACGCCAATGTTTTTCTGTAGTTCCCAGATCTTATGGGCTAGCTGGTGGTGTGGCTGCAGAAAGAGTGGTGGAGCCTCCAGATTGGGTTTTGGATTATTGGCATCCACTTGAAAAGGCACAATACCCAGAATACTTTGCTCGACGTGAATGCAGAAAATGCGAATTTATTCAAAAATGGTATTGTGAAGAATTGTCTTGAAAGTGTTTTCTGAATGTAACTTTACAAACACGTATATTTTGATGCCTACTATGAATTAATAAATAACACGTTTAGTTTACTTATATAATTTTTTACAGTTTTTTGACAAGTTAGTATGTACCTACCAGATTATCAGGTAGGTTATAGGTTTTAGGGTAGGTATCCTAAAAAATCTATAGTGAATTCTCGTTGCGGCATTTCTCATGCTTTTCTTTCTATGGTTTTCTTTATCATCATAGTTCATACAAAAATTGCGGAATAAATGAGTTGATACGTGCACAATGAGTGCATGTATTTTTTATCTGATGAATTACCGGTTAATGGCAAATATTAGGTTGGCCACTTAGTACCGCGATACATATTTTCCTTGTTCCGTGTATTTTGATTTCGACAAGGAACAAATCAATATGGGATTGAAGAAATTCTATAGGAATTATTATGTATCTGAACATGTATCTCTACAAGTATGCCCATGAAAATTTGCGTGAAGTGTTTTGGGGACCTTTTGGTCCGTTACATATTTCCCTTTGTGATAGCGTGACGGCAGATAGCGATGAAACAACTTTGTTCATGAAACTGATCACAATACTGTCAACTTAGCTTATGACACCATGTCCTTGAATAGCAACACCATATATGTGATTAATAGCGAAAAAATGTCTGTGAGCAATAGCAATATTATATTAGTAACTGAAAATAAGTCTCTGAAGAATCTTTGCAAGATGATATTCATTAGTTATTACCACATGACACCATGTCCTTGAATAGCAACACCATATATGTGATTAAGAGCGAAAAAATGTCTGTGAGCAATAGCAATATTATATTAGTAAGTGAAAATAAGTCTCTGAAGAATCTTTGCAAGATGATATTCATTAGTTATTACCACGAATGCATTTTCATATTTTTAGGTCAACGGCACTTCCCGTTGACCGCCTTACAGCCGACTTACAGCGCATATAAAGAATAATATCTGATAACCGTTAATATGTAGTTTAATAACAAAATAAGCTAATTTACTATGGCACATTGACTTATGCGATTGGTGCAATAATGTTATCTAGAGACCGAACGGCAAAGTTAAGTTTGTACTTTGCTTTTATGTATATGGGACCTTCGATATGCGAGTCCAACTCGCACTTGGCTTGTTTCTACTTAGACAATATCTCACCATATATCGAATTTCTTCATTAGATGTACTTATTTTGTAGGCCTGAAAAACCGCAATATAAAATTATGAGTTACCTTTTTTAACTTTTGACGTGTTAACGTCTTATAAATTGATGAACTCCGGCTACACGCACGAAAAAGTATGACTCATGGCCATGTTCCGCCTGAGCCGAGCGGGCAAGCCAGAGCACGAAACAAGCAATAGAAAGGCACGATCGGCCTAAGCTTTCGGCTTGTCTTATGACGTTATCACGTAAAATTATCGTCCGTAAACCAACTTTATAGACAACCATTTTCTTATAATTATTTTATATTTCTAAATGTCACCTTTAAATGGTATCAAAAGCACCCAGACGGAAACAGTAGGTACCGAGTTATACAACGAGTTAGGAAAAGACTATTTCGCCGACGTATTATTATTTTTATTACCTTTTATTACCTACCACGAGATTAAATATTTATTTCTAAAATTATATCTGTACTTTCATAGAATTCAATTTCCAACCCCGTTGTGGCTTAGCGTTGGACTGATATAATAAGATGGACATGAAATGAAGCTTGGTGGAAACCAAAGCCAAAAACGTCCATATGTTCAGCCCACTTCGATGTCACAGACTTACGTAACGAAAAATGGCCGTCGAAGAATTAGATCAGGAGCTGTTACTAAAAAGGTATTACATTCTTGACTCTATTATTATTTTATTCTCTACGTGGCTGTTGGCATCTTACCAATATAATATTACCAATAAAAAATACATATCTACTAATAAGATCAGCCAGGATCATTTTGAATTGTTCTTATGGGCTATTCGCATGCATGGAGTACTCAATGACAATCCTAATGCACGACAGTTGAGAGGAATATATAAAAAGCTCCTATGGCATATATGATACTGAAAATGATGATGGATATGCAAATGACTGAAACTGAAACTGAAAGAAAAAATAATTGAGGATATTTCAGTACTTAATTGTTCCTCAGCAATAATTGCTATAAACTCTACGCAAAATCACGAAAATTTGACGAGGAAAATGAAGAGATCAATGCTCTTCAAGGTTCAAGTAAAGAGATCACAATGACGAAAATGAAGAACATTTATGTAGCGGTGCGGGTGCGCGCCTTTAGGTGACGTCACGCTCTGGCGTGAACATATTCCCCACTCGGCAAAGGTGTGGTGTGGTGGTCAATCGACAGTCAGGTGGTCGTTCTTGATTTCCACCACTCGGGTGACGCCATCCCTTCATGGGTTCGTCTTGTGGCTCATGCGCCAGTGTAGAGGCGGCACCTGGTCGTCCACCATCAGTACCAGTTCCCCGACTTGAGGTGGGCTGGATCGGGGAGTCCGTTTGGAGCGTGTTTGGATGGTGTGCAGGTAGGGTTTGGACCAGGATTGCCAAAGGTGTTGGGATAAGGGTAGGACGAGCTTGAACCTTTTTGTTTGCCGAAATGGCTCGTCCTCCTACCGAATACTCAGGTAGGGCATTGAGCTGACGTTTTAAAAGGACATGACCCGCGGTGAGTAATTCAAATTCCGCGGGGTCAAAAGAGAGTGGGCTGAGAGGGCGTGCATTGAGCATGGCTGCAATGCGCGTTAAAAGAGCTGAAAGTGTAGGTGCGATATTGTTATTATTGGTTGCAAGAAAGTCTTGTATTTCCCTAAGTTCATTTCTAGCGCCTACATAAATTGTACCGCAATTATATCTAATTAACGCCGGTACACCGCGCCTAGAAACAAAACGCTGTAATGCCGCAAGGAACGCTTCCGTGGATAACTCAGATACCGGTTCGAGATGGACCGCCTTCGTGGCTAGACATGTTATAACACAGAAGTAGCCTTTTAATAGCTTGGCGTTTCTAAGTGTACTGGATTTTATCATAAATGGTCCAGTAAAGTCCGTCGTGACTTTGCTAAATACGGGCTGAACGTTTACGCGGTCGGCGGGTGAGTCGGCCATGTACGGAGCCTTAGTTTGGACGCGGAAACGTAAACATTGTATACATTTGTATACTGATAACGTCCAGAATTGCTGGCGCAAGGGTGAGTGCAGAATGTCAGCACCTAACTGACTTAAGGTGTTTGCGACGACAGTTTGTCGTCGTGTTGTGTTTGTGTGCTGATTCTTTGTGGGCTGAGTCGGTATGTGTTGGATGTGCCGTCCTAGTCATTGCCTAGGCGGCGGTGAAGGACGCGAGGTAGTGCGCGTTGGAGTACGACGGTAGTACACCAACTGGCCCGTATCAGGTGTGGGACGGCGCCGTGGTACCTCGCGCTGTTGTACCGGCAATAAGCGCACTGGTAGTGCGTAGTATCGGGTACATACCCGAGGCTTGTGACCCTTTACATTACTACATGGGTAGCAATGGTTGTCACCATAGCGCGGAGGTTGCGGGTTCGATACCTGTTTGGGTCTTGGCGCGGAGCTGAAAGGCCTTGGGTTAGAACCCTGCGCATAGCGCGGAGGTTGTGGGTTCGAAACCTGTTGAAGTGGGGGCGAGAAGCGCACGGGTATAGGTGCGGAGCTGAGAGGGTGCAGGTTCGAAACCTGCATATAGCACGGAGGCTGCAGGTTCGATACCTGCAGAGCTAATGACGAGAAGCGCGCGGGCATAGGCGCGGAGCTGAGAGGGTGCAGGTTCGAAACCTGCATATAGCACGGAGGCTGCAGGTTCGATACCTGCAGAGCTGATGACGAGAAGCGCGCGGGTATAGGCGCGGAGCTGATTGGTTGCAGGTTCGAAACCTGCGTATAGCCCTGTGGCTGCAGATTCGATACCTGCTGAGCTGATGATGAGGAGCGCGCGGGTATAGGCGCGGAGCTGAGCGGGTGCAGGTTCGAAACCTGCGTATAGCACAGAGGCTGCAGGTTCGATACATGCTGGGTTGACTTCGAGGGGCGCGCGGTTATAGTCGCGGAGCTGAGAGGGTGCAGGTTCGATACCTGCTGAGCAGATGACGAGAAGCGCGCGGGTATAGGCGCGGAGCTGATTGGGTGCAGGTTCGAAATCTGCGCATAGCACTGAGGCTGCAGGTTGGATATCTGCTGAGCAGATGACGAGAAGCGCGCGGGTATAGGCGCGGGGCTGAGATGGTGCAGGTTTGAAACCGGCGCATAGCACTGCGGCTGCAGGTTCGATACCTGCTGGGCTGATGATGAGAAGCGCGCTGGTATAGGCGCGGAGCTGTTTGGGTGAAGGTTCGAAACCTGCGTATAGCACAGAGGCTGCAGGTTCGATACCTGCTGAGCTGATGGCGAAAAGCGCGCGGGCATAGGCGCGGAGCTGAGAGGGTGCGGGTTCGAATCCTGCGCACAGCACTGAGGCTGCAGATTCGATACCTGCTGAGCTGATAGTGAGAAGCGCGCGAGTATAGGCGCGGAGCTAAGATGTTGCAGGTTCGAATCCTGCGCACAGCACTGAGGCTGCAGGTTCGATACCTGCTGAGCTGGTGACGGAGGGGGCGCTAATGACCATGTTTTTTGTTCCAATTCTACAACGAGAATCTCGTAGTAGGCGTCTATTGTCCTTTCATACTGCTCGTTGTAGAATTCCTCCTCGGAATCTGATAAGCCTACGGAGTCTAATATTATATAATATGCCGCGTCAAATTTATCGCGGGTTAATTTTACGCCTGCTGCTCTGGCAGCGAACTCGGGGCTATAGCGCCTTGGTTTGCTAGACCTCAATGATAACGCTTCCAAATTAAGCTTAATGATAGCGATCTGTTTCTCTCTAAATCTGGCTACCTGTGATTCAGAAGGCATCGTTAATCGTCGAAGGCGAAGTCAGATTTACGCAAGCAAAATTAAAGGGAAACAAAAATATCAAAGTATTTAATCGTAGGTGGAATTCCGCACCTCCTTTTTCGGAAGTCGGTTAAAATAACGCCTAAATTAATAACGTGTGTACCAGACCTTATGTGAGCTGAGGGTTTAATCACTTTATTAATTAATTATATTCCGTAAATTTCGTTATGTTATACGTAAATTCTGTACGGGACCCTAAGACGTTTTGTGCTGATCTCTTAAATGTAAACAATTAACTTACATTAATTATTTCATGATAATCACGAACACAAGTAAATCTTTTAACAGTACTTAGTATTATTTTATAATTAAAATCAACAAAGTACCTGGCCTTTAGTTATGTTATTTACGACTTTCTTGCAAACAACAGTTAACAATCATAAATGAATAAACGCCTCATTAACGTTATCGTTAACGAGTTTGGAATGTCAAAACAAACAACTCTGCAGTATTCATGGCGCGTGAACGCGGCCGCCTGCAGTACTATTGTCCATTCTGTGGCACGCGAGTGTCAAACGTGCAACGCTAAGCGAATAGGTTAATTAGTGAACGTCACCTTTCTGGAAGCTTCTAATCGCTAGTCGGGTTTTGTTTGATAAGCAAATACCTGAGTTAATTAGGTGATTTGTATGACGTAAGGGGATTTAAATTAACTTGAATCTATAAAAAGTAGTTTTTAAATTAAATAGGGCTGATAGGGATTGATATTCGATATTTGGGAATTAAATTAAGCTTAAATGTGGGCTGTATTAAAAGGAATTTTAATTAAGAGCTGATAAGAGCTGATTGATTGTGGACTGTATTAAAGGGGTAGGGGGTGATAGCACTGGTTTATCCGGCAGCGAAAGAGATTATGTTGCCGGATATCCGCGCTCGTGGGAAATGTGATTTATCCGGGTACCCGGTTATATCCGGATAACCGGATAAATCCGGCTCGAAGGAAAATATAGTTTCGCAGTTTCCTGCTAGCTATACGCTCGTTGATAGGGGGGGATAAGTGTGGTTGAGCAGTTTCCTGCAACCAGAGAATAGGTAGGGAATAATTGATGGTAAATACCTGTGTCGAGGAGCTCTGGGTCTGATGAGTGCTGGTGACCGTGCTTCCTCGTTGGAGGCGTCTTGCTGTCGACGGCGTGCTGAAGGAGCTGAACTTGGTTCACTTGGTTATAATGTTTGTATTGTCCCTTTGGGTTGTGCACTGGTTTACGCGGCGGGCTGATTGCGTGTGTACACACGTGCTGATTTAGGAGTGGTGTGTGGTCGGGCCGAACACACCCTGAAAGTCACTCGCGGCGAAGTCATTCGCGGTGACTCGTGCTGATAGAAAATGGCGGTGCCATGCGGTCGCTACGCGGAACGCAGCGGTACACGTCCGCCGGTCGCGAGTATAAAAGGGTGACTCTTTCCGCTTCCTTTTGCTGCTTGCTTGTCGCCTGACAGCTGCAGGACAGCGGCGGGGGAACGCGTGGGCGCGGGTGCCTTTAGGTGACGTCACGCTCTGGCGTGAACAGGAGCTATATAAAAATTAGACTTTCGTGTGGCGAAAACTGATATTTAAAAAAAATTACCGTCTTAACGCTAATTTGTATAAGGAAAAAATCTTTAAAAAAATTAATAATTATTATTTTCGTATAATATATACATACATATATGTAATATTCTTTATAATATATCTTACGATAGCAGGAGGTAAATCAGGGCGGAGCAGCTACTTATTTTATACCATAACTTATGTATTCAAATATTTGTGTATTTGTAAATTCATCTATTTAAACTCATACATATATCAACGAATATTACCGTTTTATATAAAATGTTTGAAAATATCTATTATCAAATACTTTATAACTCCTCCTATTTTGGGGTAGCGGTATGCAATGGTATTACACGCATCGCTTACACATACGTAGACGTGGTACGTAATTACACTCACGACTGGCAGCGTTCACCCACACTAGCTCAAAACATGGCTTCTTATTGAGCGCTGCGTTTAGTGTTTGAATACGGAATCTGGAGATGTATATATAATCTAAGAATTATATTCAAAGATGTTGAAATACGTAAATAAATCGAGATGGTTAATACTATGCAAAATAAAGTCAGTCTATTTTTGTTTTAATGTATACTCGTATTTTTTTCAGAACTGAATATTGAAATGTAACAGCAATGTATTTTGCTTATTTTGTTTTATTTTCATTTCCCTGCCGATCCAATGCAGTTAAATAAGTGCATATCTGCACTTAAGCTAGAAAGACAAGAGTATGACTAGATGCCTGTGAGAACCAGCATTATATATTTACTCCTTTCATTTTGACGAAAACATAAATTCAATGAAATTGTATGTTGTTATTATGTATATCAAATCATAAGATTTGATATACATAATAACATAACTTCACATAACTATCAGCACAAAAATGCTTAATATAAATTAAGCATTATTATGCAAACGATTCGTCCCGAAAAAACATCGACATCTCCAAGAAATACTACAGAAAATGAACAATTAACAGTAATAAACGATTACTTACAGTTGCATAATGTAGAATTAAAATAATTAATTGTTTGGTTGAATTAAAGTACGTTTAATTTTCCAAGGTAATGAAAATTCACCTGCTGCAAATTTTTAACTGGTTTACTTGAGTTGCTCATAAATCTGTCATTAATATCAACACTATGCTTTCTGAAATAATTGATGAAGGTATTCTGCGACCACTGAAAAACATCCACCAGGCAAATAACGTATAATACTACATACTACATATACTTGTTGCATTACATCGTCCACGCCGCTATGACTCAGCTGCGACGTTACAGCACGCGCGTGAACCAATCCCTGCTTTCCTTCTGTATGTAATCCAATCACCGAACATGTCTATTTGTAACCTCGGAAGTAATTTGTATTTGGAATCATACGTCGTTTTGGTTCGAAGGGCCACTTTTTGTGTGAAATTTGTTCTGAGTTATGCTTCCTGACTTATTATTTATCCGTAGATTGTACCATACTAATAGCATATCCCCGTCCCTGTCTAACACCATATGTGGTTTGTGCGTATATTTAAATAACTAACCTGTGTGTGGCATAACCCACCTGTGTTCTAATTTATCTACGGTATAAATTAGATAAATATAGTCTGATTAATCTATGGTATATATAAAAAAAGCGCGGGAAACCTTCTTACTTGGCGGGCGCAATTTTCTTTTTCAAAATTTTAATTTTACTTTTATCTATAAATAGTGATCAGAGAAGTACATAGTGTAGTAGTATATTGTACATATAAGTAAATTTGTATTTAGTAGTGTATAGTGAGTTCATCTCGGTAAGTTCTACTTAGTTGTTATGGAGGCACCTCCTGACCCGGGCGGTACGGTTCCCCCGGCTGGATGTTTCATCACAATAGCTGATGAATCAGTAATTATGGATATTGACACGTCTTTGACAAGATCTTCTCTTGTGAGTATTGAACCTCAGAATCTAGTTAGTACTAACAAACGAAGGAGGAAAAATTGTACTAATGTAAATAACAATGAAAATGATTGTCAGTTGATCTGTGATCAGGTCGCCATTCCACCAACGAGTACTTGTGAAATAAAAAATAAGCTAGAAAGCAATGGCGAGAATCCTGGTGATTCACCTAAGGATAAATCACCAAGTTTCACACCAATAGGCAGAAGTCAGTATGAATCTTCAGATAGTGCTCCATATATAGTGCATGTACAAAGGGAGCATTCGTCTCCTAATGACGGCTCTACACTACATCCAATCACTTTTGGTAGATTCTTAAAGAAATATAATGTGAGCAATATAATAAATGGTAGCGTGAAACGGATCGGACGTAATAAAATTACGCTTTCTTTTTCTAAACATAATGACGCAAACACTTTTATCAACCTTAACAGTCTAACGTCAAACAATTTGAAAGCATTTATACCTACTTTCAGTATCACACGCATGGGGTTAGTTCGTGGGGTTCCCACCGAGTGGTCTCCCGAAGAAATAATTGAAAACACCAACATACCTACAGGATGCGGTAAAATATTAAAAATTCGTCGTCTTAACTATAAAGTTAACGTTGGTGGTTCACCTACATGGAAACCATCACAAACTGTGGTTATTACCTTTGATGGTAAAATCCTACCAAAACGTATATTTATTTGCTACAATGCTATTACAGTAGAACTATATACATTTCCAACAATTCAATGCTTCAGCTGTTGTAGATTTGGTCACACAAAAACACAATGTCGTTCAAAACCCCGCTGTTATAAATGTGGACAGGAATACAAAGGAAATACATGTCATACGGAAGAGGATTGTGCCATATGTTGTCTTTGTTCGGGTCGTCATTATGCAACAAATAAATCATGCTCAGAGTTTATCCGTCAAAAAAATATTAAATTATCTATGGCCGAAAACAGTGTATCTTATGCGGAGGCCTCTAAGTTACATCCTGCTATTGGTAAATCCTATGCAGACGTACTGTCGTCACCTAAGCCCGTACCAGTAGAAACACCTATTGCATATAATCCACAGTCTTCTACGAGAGCTTCATACAAAAAAACTGTTGTGACTAAACCTCATACACCTTACAATACTCCTCACGGTTACGATCGTGTAGCACACCAAGAATTAGTTAAAGACTACAATATGCCTCCTGGTCCCAATGGCTGTGGTTATGCAAGACCTAATCACAATGACGAGCAATTATGTCAACAAACTCTAACCGAAATGATTACATCTTTAATTGATACTTTAACAAAAAACAACATCTTATTAGCGTCCAACGTTGCCCCATTACTAGAAGCTCTGAAAAAAAACCCTCGTCACATGTACCGATCCGCAAGACATCCCTTTCGGACCGATACTCACCATGGTCAATCTTTTGAAGATTGTCCAGTGGAACTGCCGTAGCACAGTTAGTAACAAAAGTGAATTAACTCATCTAATAAATAAATATGACCCATTTATTATTGCGCTGGCAGAGACTTGGCTTACGCCAAGTTTTGCCTTTAATGTAAATAATTATTTCTGTCTCAGAGAGGACCGAATTGATGGGTATGGCGGTGTTGCCTTACTCATGAAATCGTCTTGTTCTTTTAATGCTTTAGCTTTTCCCTCTCACCACAATGGGTTTTCTATTGTTGGTGCAATTGTAGATCATATTTGTTACATATCTGTCTATGTTCCTCATCCTTCCACGGCTATTTTACAAGAGCTCGGTACTATTTTCTCTACTCTTACTAGACCTTTTATCATACTTGCTGACCTTAACTCTCAACATCTATCTTGGGGAAGTTCAACTTCTAATTCGTACGGCAATCAGCTTCTTGATATTATTGATACTCAGAAACTTTGCATATTGAACAACGGGGCTCCAACCCGCAGAACCAGTCCGAATGAAGGTATAAGTGCAGTTGATTTATCTATTTGCACGCCTGACCTTGCAAGTAAATTACTTTGGAATATACTTCCATATACTTATGGCAGTGATCATTTTCCAATAATCATTGAATTTTGTGATTCTAATATTACATTACGAGAACCTTCGAAACAAAAACCTCGTCTATATATAGATCTATTATAGTCTATATATAGTCTCTATATAGATTAGCTGATGCTGATTGGGCCAGTTTTAGTAAAATAATAGAAAGTAATATACTTACTCTTTCTCAACCTACTATAAATAACGAAAGTACTTGTGCTGATGAACTAACTAACTTAATAACAAAAGCAGCAGATGAAACATTCCCTGTAAAAAATGTTGTTCTTAATAGAATTTCATCACCTCCTTGGTGGGACAAAGAATGTTCTGATGCCATTAAGGCAAGAAATGAAGCCGAAGAACAATACAACAATAATATGACATCCGAAAATTTCCAAAACTTACAATATATAATAGCACATACAAAAAAATTACTCAAGAACAAAAAGTCATCCGGATGGAGGAAATATTGCACATCAATATCTCCTTATACTCCGTCTTTCGTAGTCTGGCAAAACATTAGAAAGTTTAAATCAACGTTTAATAATAAAACACTCCCTCTGCCCCTCGACATGTCCAACATATTTTTAGACTACTTAGCACCGCCTTATGTTCAAGAAGAGCTTTTTGTTACATCCTCAACAAACATTGATCAAACAGGCCTTAATTCACCTTTTTCGTACGGTGAGCTTAAAGGTATATTATCAAACATAAAAGATTCTGCTCCAGGTGAAGATGGACTTCCATATTCGTTCTATAAAAATTTTGGCGAAAATTCATTGTTCTATTTGTTAGATTTAATTAATACAGTCATGATGTCAGGGCACATTCCGAAATCATGGAAATCCCAAATTATCATTCCTATCTTAAAACCATACAAAACAGCAAGTGATATTACTTCCTACCGGCCTATAGCACTTTCAAATGTTGTATCAAAAATAGCAGAATCATTAGTTAAAAATCGCCTTGAATGGTTTATGGAATCTAATAACCTTTTAGCCAACACTCAGTATGGTTTTAGAAGAGGAAGGAGTACATTGGACAGTATTAGTATCTTCATGACGGACATTCGCCTAGCTTTATCTAAGAATGAGTCTGTTATAGCACTATTTTTAGATATTAAATCCGCGTACGACAGTGTGATACTTCCCATACTAAAACAGAAATTAAATAAATTAAAAGTACCTTGTATGCTGTCCAACTTTATACTTAATTAGCTGAATGGTAGGTCTGTGAGACTGGACTCATCAAATGGTTGTAGATTTTTATGGAAGGGTCTCCCACAAGGATCTGTCTTGAGCCCTTTGCTCTATAACATCTATACCCATGATTTAGATTCATCTCTCGTACATCCTATTAGGGTGTTACAATATGCAGATGATTTGCTTATATACATAGGTACAGAACAACAATCAATAACGAATGCTTGTGATAATATGACGGTATCCTTAACCTACCTTAAAACCTGGTTTGATGAACATGGTTTAGAGCTATCAGCGAACAAGAGTGTCTCAGTGTTGTTTACAAGATTGCGTAATCCTCCACCTATTGATATTTCTTACAATGAAGAACAAATTCCCCAAAAACATGACGCTAAATTTTTAGGTTTAGTTCTCGATTCAAAACTATCTGGGATTCCGCATTGTGACTATACCGCCTCTAAGTGTGAACGTCGGCTAAATATGCTCAGATGTCTCTCGGGTGTTTGGTGGGGCGCACATCCTCTCTCTCTTAAGTTGGTTTACAATGCCTTGATCAGAAGCGCCCTGGATTATGGAACCTTCTTACTAGAACCATGTAGAGTAACTGTAATTAAGAAATTGGATGGCATCCAATCCAAAGCTCTTAGAATAATATCTGGTGCAATGAAATCAAGTCCTTTAAATGCTTTACAAGTTGAATGTTCAGAACCCCCCTTACAAATTAGGCGACAATTTCTGTCCGATCGTTTCTTTTTCCGAGGTCTACAACTATTGAACCATCCACTTATTCCTAAATTATTTACATTAGCAGAACTCACTTTATCATGTTCATATTGGAAATTTAAATCCACACATTGTCTTGTCAATAGCATATTTAATTTCAAATCTTTACAAGCGCCAGCTCATCGTTCAAAAAACTTAGCTCTTTTTAATACAGATTATGAAGCATTAATTCTGCCTCCAATCTGTTTAAATTTAGGCATTGAGAAAGATAATATTAACGCTAATACAATTTTTAATTCTATTGTTGATGATAAATGGTGCGACTGGCACCAAATCTATTGTGATGCCTCCAAACATACAGGAGACAATGTTGGGGTGGGTGTTTACCACCGTAATTATAATGTAGTTCAAAAAATTAAAATGCCCCCTGAAACTTCAATATTCACTGGTGAATGCTTCGGAATTGTAAAAGCACTTGATTATAATTTATTGGCAAAACTAAAAAATACGCTAGTTATCACAGATTCAATGAGTGCTCTTCAAGCCTTAGAAAAATATCCATTTAAGTCAAACTCTTACATGCCTATTATCACTGATGCGAGAGACAAGTTGTATAAATGCTATCAAAGTGGATACTCTATGAAATTCCTTTGGATACCTAGCCATAGTGGTATAAAGAGTAATGAGAAATCAGACCGCCTTGCGAATGATGCTGTAAAATGTGGAGATTTGTTTCCTTATACTAACTACTGCCATGACCTTGCTACAATGCCTAGACAATTCCTCCAGGATTCCTGGAATTAACATTGGTTAAAAACTTCAGAAAGTAAAGGCAAATACTACTTTTCATTGCAACCTGTTATACAATTAAAACCATGGTTTTCTAAAATAAAACTTGGAAAAATAGCTACCTCAACACTGATAAGGCTACGTTTAGGGCACATCTGTAGCCCTGCTCATCTAGCCAAATTGCATATTATAGAGAATCCGAAATGTGAATGTGGTTATCCCATTGCTGAGGCCAATCACATTTTATTATCCTGCCCATTGTATGATCATTCAGCATTCTTTGAAATTCTGCTTTCATTAGATATTCCATTGCCTGTAAATATTCCATTTTTATTAGCTTCGAAAAGTCCATTAGTGTTTAAAGCCATAACTGACTTTGTGGTTTTAAACAGTATAAAATTGTAATGTATGTATATAATTTAACTTAGTTTGTTCCTATTGTAACATAAGTACACTTATGACATTTATTTTTATTAAAATATTGTAGCATTCTTTTTGTAAAATAATTACCTATTAGTTTCTTATGACACACTTTCCTGATCCTATACTTTCTAACTCTCTAAACTTACCGCGATTCGTTTAATACTTTTCCGTGTATATAAATATCTCATGTTTCCCCGTTTTTATATCGCAAACAACAAAGATCATCATATAATCAATCAAAACTTTAAGTAAAAGGACTAAACAATAATGAAGAAGAACAGTATTATAAAGAAGATAACAGTACTGTAAAGAAGATTTACCCTGAAATTGGCACAATACGCAAGCCGCGTCATGGCCATTCTTAAAAGAAAAAAAAATTAAATCTATGGTATAACCTATATTTATAAACACAAAAAACTAAAAAATACGCTAGTTATCACAGATTCAATGAGTGCTCTTCAAGCCTTAGAAAAATATCCATTTAAGTCAAACTCTTACATGCCTATTATCACTGATGCGAGAGACAAGTTGTATAAATGCTATCAAAGTGGATACTCTATGAAATTCCTTTGGATACCTAGCCATAGTGGTATAAAGGGTAATGAGAAATCAGACCGCCTTGCGAATGATGCTGTAAAATGTGGAGATTTGTTTCCTTATACTAACTACTGCCATGACCTTGCTACAATGCCTAGACAATTCCTCCAGGATTCCTGGAATAAACATTGGTTAAAAACTTCAGAAAGTAAAGGCAAATACTACTTTTCATTGCAACCTGTTATACAATTAAAACCATGGTTTTCTAAAATAAAACTTGGAAAAATGGCTACCTCAACACTGATAAGGCTACGTTTAGGGCACATCTGTAGCCCTGCTCATCTAGCCAAATTGCATATTATAGAGAATCCGAAATGTGAATGTGGTTATCCCATTGCTGAGGCCAATCACATTTTATTATCCTGCCCATTGTATGATCATTCAGCATTCTTTGAAATTCTGCTTTCATTAGATATTCCATTGCCTGTAAATATTCCATTTTTATTAGCTTCGAAAAGTCCATTAGTGTTTAAAGCCATAACTGACTTTGTGGTTTTAAACAGTATAAAATTGTAATGTATGTATATAATTTAACTTAGTTTGTTCCTATTGTAACATAAGTACACTTATGACATTTATTTTTATTAAAATATTGTAGCATTCTTTTTGTAAAATAATTACCTAGTAGTTTCTTATGACACACTTTCCTGATCCTATACTTTCTAACTCTCTAAACTTACCGCGATTCGTTTAATACTTTTCCGTGTATATAAATATCTCATGTTTCCCCGTTTTTATATCGCAAACAACAAAGATCATCATATAATCAATCAAAACTTTAAGTAAAAGGACTAAACAATAATGAAGAAGAACAGTATTATAAAGAAGATAACAGTACTGTAAAGAAGATTTACCCTGAAATTGGCACAATACGCAAGCCGCGTCATGGCCATTCTTAAAAGAAAAAAAAATTAAATCTATGGTATAACCTATATTTATAAACACAAATTATTTATAGTATGTCCAAGGATTTATAAACACAACACACAAATCAACTTTAATTCATACCTCCTTGTATTGTAGTATTTATTATTATTCGTACAATAGTAAAAACCCCGTGCTTAATTTGCCCATGATCCTAAAAACAGTATTCACTTCTAAAGACTTCATTTTAAACAACCTGTGCAAGTATATTAATATCTCTAGGTTTTCATAAACCTAAGCCTTTTACCATGTCTGAAGAGGGAAAACCGGCTAAAATTACCGACGAAGAAAGACTGGCGTTGTGTAAGAAGCTGGACCAGGAGCTTGATGACTTCATCAACGGCTTGGAGACCAAGAGGTACACTGAAGGATGGCCAGAAGATCGCTGGGAGGTTAGTCAATCCAGTATTTTTTTATGACATTGGTTGATGAGGACGAGTAAGTCGCTCGCCTGATGTTAAGCGTCATACATGTCAGAATTTTTAACCATAACCACCTTATTATAAAAAGTGGAAAAGTAGTCTGGAGTTTAACCTGTCCGAATCAGCAAGCCTCCGGTCCATTCATAAATCTTTTGTTATAGCGTAAACGTGATGCGGACAGATTAAACCATAGCTTAAGCAAATTTCTTATATGTAATTCCCTTAAACCACAGTTTAAACTGAGGACTATTATTTAGTTCATGTTTTTTAATAAGTCGGAACAAGTTAAAAACCCTGCATGTCAGTGCATTGTGCTTGTCACCCTGAAACGTAGAATGTTAAAGTTCTTGCCCTGTAATTCTGCTGGAAACATTCAATAAAACACTAATATTTGCACACTACTGCTTCACAGTTGAATAACAAAGGCAAAGGTGCGGTACTTTCTCAGGCAGACTACAAAAATCCTACTACTACAACTTACTATAATACTTCATTATATGTTGGGTTTGCAATTAGTTCCAGTCTTAGGACACTAGTCGTTAGGTCTAAGTTTAACCCTTTCCCTACCAAGGATGTATATGTTCGTCAACTTATGAATGAAATCTTTCGTTTTAAGTAATTAATGGTAGAAGAAGGTTAAACAGCCTGGTAACTTTCATTATTAGGGCTGGCTATTAGCACTGCGGTCCCAATTGGCCATAATCGATATTAGCGCGATAAAAGTTGGTCCCTTTCACAGTGAGCGTGATTACGATGGCCCACGCTACGTCATCGATGACATCTTAACTGCCGCCATATTGACGATTACATGAACCATGCTCTACACCATATTCGTCGTGAGCGTTCTGTCAAAAGTGACAGGTGTTTGTTTATTTCTACAATGTATTTACTGGTGCCCCTTCTTTTTGATGTAAAAGTTGTATAAGTCGGTCCATCCATTCCATTATTTCTTTTTAATCCACACACTACATAGTTAACTTCACACATAGTATAGTTAACTTCACACAATATTTTTATGAATTTGTTTTTCGCCCGCAAATGGTTCGTTATTGCTACAACTCTGGTCCGAATTAACAACACGCTTACAGTGCCACGAGCTGTCAAAATCGCGATATTTGTCTCGGACCAGCTTTGGTAGACGATAGCACTGTGAGAAAATAATAGCCTTATTAAGCCATAGAGCAAAATTATAATAATTCATCTATTTGTCTATCTATATCTATTACCTAATTTATATTATGTGTGTTACGAGTGTTATTGAAATAAAAAAAAAAAATGTTTTATGAGGCAATATTATTTATAAATGCAATAATTTTTGATGCAATATATTATGCTGGCACATATTATGGGCAAAAAGTTAGCATTTTGGCCATGATTCCCCAGCTCGGGCTTCAGCCTAAATTAGTATTTATGAAATAATTTTAAAAATGTTTATAGTAAAGTTGTAAAAAATATTGTCAGCAGAGTTATCGTATTGTTTGAAAAATTACATTGTCACATAATACAAGGACATCTAAATGGAATGTCAAAAATATACACAAGTAGCTGTGCCCCGCCGTTACACCTGCCTGTTGATAGATGATAATGATGAAAAGTAAATCCTATGAGTCAATCCAGCTCCTCATCTACCTCCATAACAAATTTCATCAATATTGGTTCAGCTGTCTTAGGGTGAAGAACTCATATTAAAAGTGTGATTTGTATGATGAGTTCAGCTAAGCTGGGGTAAATAGTTCAGGTAAATAGCTCAAAAAAACTTTTTCTAAGTCTTTGGTGTAATAAAATTTTAAAGGTACAAATAAGCTATGCAGTGCAAACCTCTACGAGCCAGTGGAGCTATGACACATTAAAGGATAGGACCTGTGTCTTATGCACTGCCACTACAACTAGTTAATTTTTCCAGTATCATGGCAATATAGTTTTAGGCGCATAGTATATTTTTGAATTCTTTGGTTTTTTCCTACATGGCGTTTAGTATAAAATTGCCAGTTCTTTTTTTATATTCAACTGATCGGAAAATATTACCCGCCTAAAAGTACAACTGATTGTCGGTTAGTCAATTTTTACCTGCCGTATGGAAGTGTTATTTTATTATTTAGACAACTTTTACTTGAACGTATACGATTATCCAATGTCGGTTATGCACTGCCACTACACAACCCACCGACACCTACTACACAACCCACCGACACCTACTACACAAACTTTTAACTACCTGGTTAGTTATTTTGTCTGACAGCAAAAGTGCCTTACAGCATATAGCTCGATGTGCTTCTGGACACAGAGGTGCATCGATAACATATAATATATTAAGTAAAATTCTTGGTCTGATGGATGGGGGAGCGACTCTGGGATTGCAATGGGTTCCTTCACATGTCGGCATACATGGAAATGAGGAGGCATACAAACTAGCTAGGGAAGCAAG
The DNA here is from genome assembly GCA_917880725.1 of Selenia dentaria. Lineage (NCBI taxonomy): Eukaryota > Metazoa > Arthropoda > Insecta > Lepidoptera > Geometridae > Selenia > Selenia dentaria. Next base: position 12,656,705 of record OU862897.1, on the reverse strand, counting down.
AGTAAGTGGTACAGAGGTTCACCTGGAACCTGAATATACAGAAGTACTTACCCATTACAAAAACAAAATTAAATTGCAGTGGAAGGAGTATTTTGATGTTATCTCTCGAGAGAAAGGGATATGAACTCTACAAAGTGAGCCTCCTCATATTCCATGGTGCACCCACATGAAGTTAAGTAGAAAAGTTGTAGTAATTGGTTACAGGTTGCGTTCTGGACACATGCCATTAAATGGATACAAGTACCTAATGAACAAAGCTAGGAGCCCTAATTGCGACACATATGGTGTGTACGAAGATGTGTACCATCGTCTGATAGAGTACGTCCAGAGTGCATCTATAAGAGATGACCTATTTAAGGTCCTTGACGTTAACCGCCTTGATGTGGGCCTGATTCAGAGCATTTTAGCTGTGCCAACATCTAATGCAGCTGGGATGCTCTATCAGTCCACATATAAGATGCTCAAGGATAAAGTGTAAAAATGTATACAAAATTTTTGATGGAACTACATAGTCGTTGAAAGTGCCTAAATTAAAAAGAGAATAAAATAAAAAAAAACTAAGTACCTAGTGCTATAATAGTAGTTTATGCAACTGTCATATAATGAAGGGTATTAAAACACGAGTGTGAGTTTATGAAACGAGCGCAGCGAGTTTCATAATAGTAACGAGTGTTTTAATACCCGTGTTATATGCAGTTGCATACACTACTTTATCTTCACTAATGCAATTAATCAAACAACAAGAGTAAAAGCTGACAATAGTTTATTTATAATAATTGTTCAAATTTTGGATGGTACAATTTTGAAAGTTAATGTTAATTATTGATCCAGCAGCTGTGGCGGTCGCGGGGCAAGCAGTAGAGCTCGTAGACGGAGTCGGAATATTTATAATTACTTCATTCGTCTTGTTTTCTATACTGTTCAAGATCGTATTTGAGACTTGAATTTTATTCATTAAAGACTCATCAATGTAGCTTTCAGCCACAGTAGAAGACTTCCACCCCCCGTGTCGTTTCAGTGCGGTCAAATCACCACCGCTATCTATGAGAAGGGTCGCCGAGGTGCGCCGGAAGCAATGCCCCGTGTACAACGCTGGGTTAGGCAGATTCAAAAAACTTGCGATAGTTTTTCCCAGAGCACCAAATTTATTAATACCAATTCTTTGATCGACGCACTTCCCCGATCTATAGCTCAAGAAAAAGGCAGAGTTTCGACAGGGGGTGGGTCGAAGTTCCATGTATTTTTTACATACGGCATAGCAGTTGCCCGTCACAACGAAAGAACGATCTATTTTCGTTTTTGTTTTCGAAACTTTCACCATGATTGTACTGTCGTCTATGTTAGAGACTTCATCGAACTGGATGTTGTATAGCTCTTGCCTTCGGCATGCCCCCATTATGCCGAAAATTAGTGCAACCTGTAACAATAAACGATATAATAAGCTTGAGGTACATAGCCAAGGCAAAAACTATGATTTATGAAGTAGTAAAGTGTAGGTACCTACTACCAAATTTATACACAAAGCGCTTAAACGGAGTGTCTAGATAACTTGCGTGTGTAGTACGTAAGTACTAGGTAGATTAAATAACAGAACTAAAATACACTTACCTTTTCAAAAAGATACAAAATATCTGGTGAATCTTCCAGGAACATCTTTATTTGACCTGATGTAAACGTCAAGGACTTTTTTTCCTTGAGTCCTTCTGAACTGCGTTTCAGGAACGCTATGACCTTTGAATACTTCGTGATATCAATATTGTTGTAGATACTCAGTGTGGACTTGAGCATAGAATATTTAGCCCACATAGAAGATGGTTTGAATTTGTCGGAGAGGTCTTTGAGATACGCAAGAATGACATTTTCAGAAAATGATGTAGTTTTCTTTTCGGTCTTCCATGCCAAAAAGTTATTATATTCTTTTTCATATAATTTTCTAGATTTTTCTGGCAAAAGATTGTGAGTTACTTTTGTTGCCAATTCTAGAATATCCGGAGGCGTACAAATATCGTCGCTATCCATTTTTAACTTTTAATTTGTATTTTAAAAACAAAACAAACATTAAATTCACGCGTATTTATTGTCACAGTGAACTTGCCGCCATTAAAATGCAGCTGCGCGCGCAGGGCCAATCAGGAGCGAGCGCGCGCTGTTCTTTTTATATTTAATTGGCACAAGATCTTACCAAAGAGTTTTGTGTATGTAAGTTTAGTAGTTTCGACGAAGTTTTCACGTATAACCAAACTGTTTTCAAAAGCCAGCCTAATATCAAAATTTTATACAACTTGTATGAGGATTTTGACATAAGGCTCGCCACGTTAATTGGTCGCGTTTTATTGATGTTATAATGAGATTTTACGATATTGATGTGGATATTATACCATCATGTGAAATTGCTTAAATTTAGTGTTTTGTTGTCTGTTCTATAACAGTAGTAATTATAAGTCAAGTATTGGAAACATAAGTAGAATGTTACAACATTAGTGTAGATAAACCATATAATAACACTACTGTGGCCTTACTATCAACTTCATAAAAACCAGGCAGATTCCGACCAGTTCTTAAACCAAAAAAAACAGGTGAATGGTTGTAGGTGGTGGTGTATTGTTGGTTATTATACGAGTAGAAAATTTGAATGAGTTTGAAAATAATGTGTTTGTATCAGTATTTGAATATATGATAAGAATAGCTACCATTTGATAACCAAAGGTTTAACTACCAAATGTATGTTTTCAGGAAGAGATGGACAAGCATCCATTCTTCATGAAGTCCACACCAGAAAATGGGGATATCTCTGCTCTGACTGAAGGCCTCGCTAAACTGAAGTATGACCCTGAAGAGAACACACCATTGGAACTCGCCACAAACTACAAGGAAGATGGCAATTTTAATTTTAAGCATAAGAACTACAGATTAGCTATTCTAGGGTAAGTTTTAATTTAACATTTTGTTAGTGCTTATTGCTAGATTTTACTATTCATATGTAGGTATACAGGTTGTTCGGAAGGTTGATACAAATCCTTGAGGAGGAAGGATAGGTAACCCCTTAGGCACATTTCTTTTCATTTTGTCTCACTAAAAGACTATAATATAGTATGAATTAATACCTAATTTTGGGAAATTTGCCAAAACTCATACTTTTATAGTTAACTAGTAATCCTAAGGCATAGACTATGCTAACTCAGCTTACTCGTAGAAATGTGCCCCCAAGGGATTACCTGTCTCCCCCAAACCTAACCACCCGAAGGTTTCCGCCTTGCCGTGGCGGGGGTGCTCAGTAGCCGTGGCTTGGGTGACCATGGTGAAGCTAAGAGGAACCAATGGTCCTGCCAGTGATAGCCGACAGCTGTTGGGCCGGAGGTGGGACCGCTCCGAAGGGCTTTGCCCTCCAAGTCCACATATGGGCGCCACTGCAACTGGCGGGTTGGCGGGTAGGCGGGCTGCGGTGTTGTATGGGCGGCACCGCGGCTGAAAGTTAAAGGCCTTGGCGGGAGAAGAGTGCCGGTATTACGGTGAGCCGCTCTCCCTGCCTTCCGCGGCCTGGAAGGGGCCGCCACCGTTAGTTGGCGGACGCGGTGGGGTCGCAGGGGAAGAGGACTGCCGGTATTGAGAAGCGCCGCTGTCCCTATCCTCTGCGGTCGAAATAGCAGGCGGTGGGGCTACTCACCTGACCCAGGGGGATTAAGGCGTCCTTTTGCAGGTTTTGTCCCTTGAGGCGGTTGCGGCACGCCAAGTATTCTGGCGTGCTGCAAGAGAGAAGGGTCCGGCAACGGACAGTCGCGGCGGGTTCGCGGTCGTGTGCGAAATTTGTCCCGCGTTCCCGCCAAAATCGGCAGTGACGGAACACCGCAGAGGTTTGGTGGGTATGCTGCCCTTCTGGCAGAGACTCCCACATAACCATCGTACTCCCCCCGAGGCCGGTGGTATCCATAAAGGAAAAAAGAAGGATTACCTGTCTCTCCCTCAAACCTTTGCATCGACCTTCGGGACACCCTGTATAATATCATATTTATTATTTTGGAATTTTAGATAAAAAATTACATATCAGTGGACAGGATTTGATCCCTTGTCTTCTGACAAACCGTGTCAGAAACACCGAACCGTGTCAGGACCGCTAGTCCACCGAAACACCCATCCGTGCATCGAAATTTTCATTCAACATGATTTTAACCGTAGGCAGGCAGGGGGGGGACACAGCGCCATCTATCAGATTGCTTGAAAAGCAGCTTTATGCCACGTTGACACGATCAGAGTCTGCTCCGACCGAGTGGACGCGTACGAGTAAGCTTCATACGAGTGTACTAGGGTAGCTGTTGATACTAACATAGTTCACTCGGATCATTCTTCATTCTTACAAATATTGTTATCAGTCCACATCATAATATAAATTCGTAGTTTTCGAACAACAGTTTTTAAAAACTGAAGCTCTCCTGAAATGTATCTACCTTTTCTGTTTCGTACAGTTGTACAAATCTACTTGTGTCACGCTCAGACCGCATTACACGTTTTGTTGTTGTTATTATATCTACGCCATTTTGTTTTCCTACTCGCATACGAGCTAACATTGTGGCAACCCATAAAGCCGCGTTAACACGATCAGAGTCTGCTCGGACCGATTGGACTCCGATACCTACTCGGATGCTACTCATAATCCGAGTGCACTCGGTAATCTACTGCTTTCCTAGTACACTCATATGAGGCTTACCCGTACGAGTCCACTCGGTCCGAGTAGACTGATCGTGTCAACGAGGCTTTATTGGATGCCACAATCCGAGTTGAGTCCGAGTAGGTATCCGAGTCCAGTCGGTTCGAGCAGACTCTTATCGTGTCAACGCGGATTTATCTGATCGCAACAAGATTTTTTAAATGCACTTAATTCACGTCCCAATACCTAACATTTTTTAATGGAATGTATTTCTATTGAATTTTAAGTCGCCGTAATTCTACCTTCTCCACAATCTACAAGGCACAATTTCTTATTTCAATCCAGACTGCTACTGAGAACTTGAATATAAACAAACAAGTTACTGTTATTTCGACATTTTTGAATAACTCTGGACCTCATAAATTTCACGTGATTGTTACGCAAGAGGCACTAGCACAAACAATTTACGAAAAAGTATCTTATAAAGTTATATGATTATTAACGGGATATTTACCGTGGTAAGGTTGTGGAATGAGCTCCCGATATTTCGGCGCAGTTACATGCACCATGTTCACGGGAAGACTGAAGAATGCGGGTGGTTGGTCAAAAAGTTTAAAAGTTAGGTGCAGACATAACGATCTACCCTCTTTCTTAGTCTTTTGCTACGGTTATCACTGGAACTCGAACTCGATCCTAAGTCCCGACAAAACACACTCACTGTATCACTGCGAATAGTATTTTGAACACATTTTGAACGCGGACTTTTATTTTTAAAACAACCTAATACTGGATTCCACGCACTGGCGAGTTGAAAACCATCACCTCGATTGAAATTCTGGCATTTCGAGATCTCAATAGTTTCCTTTACTAGCCTTGCCAAGCTTGCTTTTACCAAGAGGGTAGATCGTTATGTCTGCACCTAACTTTTAAACTTTTTGACCAACCACCCGCATTCTTCAGTCTTCCCGTGAACATGGTGCATGTAACTGCGCCGAAATATCGGGAGCTCATTCCACAACCTTACCACGGTAAATATCCCGTTAATAATCATATAACTTTAGAGAACAACCGTGATAGTTTAAAAAAGTATCTTATGTTAAGCGTCAACACGTCACACTTCCGTGTACTATGAGTTATCTCTGTCACAGATGCTCTAGATACATGACAGTTTGTACTGTTTCACGTGAACGACACATTACGTTATACGTACGCAGTTATTCATGCTAGGCCCACTGGTAACTGGACCAACGAGGTAGCCAGTAATGTTATCAAGTAATATTGTTATCAAATTAACTATTTATGTTTCCACAGTTACACCGAAGGCATCAAACAAAGATGCAACAATGCAGAAATGAATGCAAGTCTCTACAATAACCGGGCAGCATCACACTGGCACTTAAAAAATTACAGATCTGCTCTATATGACAGCGAAAAAGCACTTTTTTTCAACTCCAAACATCTTAAAGCTAGACTCAGGGCAGCAAAGTCTGCATTTGAAATAGCAAAGTATGATATATGCATTGAACACTGTCAAATAATACTAGAAAACAATGAAGACAAAGATGTATCTGAACTACTCAACAATGCTAAGAGGAAAAAGATGATACAGCATCGTGACCAACGTAAAAAAGAAAGGTTAGATGCGAAAAATACTGAACAGAAGGAAAATGTGATAAAAGCTATTGTCGAACGAGGAATAAAGATATCTAAATGTGACGATGAAGATGACATAGACTTGTCCAAGTTAGAGCCTTGTTTGCCAGGAGCAGAAGATGCAATAGTTCACATTGAGCATGGGATATTAAAATGGCCAGTGTTACTTCTATATCCCGAATATCAAATGACGGATTTTATAAGAGCATGTCCGGAAAATGTTCCCTTATTATGCCAGTTGGCTCAAGTGTTTCCTGCCCCATGGGACGAGAGAAACCAATACAGCGCAGACAGAGTCAACGTCTATTTCGAAGGTTATGATAAAATGCCTCATGTGATTGATCCATCCAAAAACCTGGCTGATTTATTAATAACCAAGTATTTTGAGTTGAAAGCTGGAACACCTGCATTCTTCGTGTTGCCTCGAGGGAGTGTCACTGAGAGAAGGTTTTTAGAAAGTTATATATAATTTTTATGTTGTTTATTGTAATAAATTATGTTGAATGTTAGTCTATGTCTGGTTCGTCCATGTCATAGCCTTTTTGATGGGGGTAGTATGATCCTGGTGGCTCGAAGTCGTCTTTGCTGTCCACTAGCGATGGGTACGGATGATGGGGCATAGCACCCATCCATTGTGGATACCAGTATAAACCCTGTGGGAAAAAATATGGGTCAGATACATAATTTTTTTTATTTTCAATATATTATAAAATTCTACTACGGTCTGTTACTATGCATTAACTTAAGACAGTGCCTCTACACTGCAGTACACTTGTCAGCCATGACTGAGCTGTGAATTAGTTGAAGTCTCCTTCACTTCGTAATCTTTTTATTATGTCCTTCAAACCTATGTGTAGTTATGCTTTCAAAGTTCTCTTTGGAGACAGGATGTAACAATGGGATGGTATCTAGCAAGGTGCATTTTCATCAATAAGGTCTATAGTCCGATTGGCAATAAAGTGGCCGTTGATCTTTAAGATTGTTTGATCTTGAAGCGTCGCCATGCAACCGCAACCTAAGGTGACGTATCTCTGTTGTCTGACGACGTTACAAAATGTTTAAGTCAAACAAACGCGAGTTATGTTATTTTAACATAACTCGCGTTTGTATTATTATCAGGAAGTAGTTTCGTGTGTAAGTGGCGCAAAAGCTGGTGTAATATCTAATTTTTTTTTAATTTAAGTGGAATACTTACAAAAAGAGATGTTCGTTGCTAATTATTAAAATAACGTATAACATACAACAATTTTAGCGCAATAAACATCCTTTTACATAAATCACGGCCAATACGTATAGAGGTCATGAAAATAAAGACAAATTAATATATGAAGTGTGTTAGCACTATGTAGAATTGTAATAAAAATCGTTGGTACTCGTATATTAAATAATTTCTGATCGATTTTGGTAAAATTTTAAGTTACCCTCTTTTACTCTTAGCAGTTGACGAGGGGTCAATGAACTTTATTGCCGATCCCTATAGCACCGACTATAGCACCTAGTGGTATACCGACAGTATGACAAGAAGACTTTAAATATTCTATTGATGACATATTTATTATGCAGCCTATTGCATGATGGCATTTGACATTATACCGGTCTATGATATTTATAATCATATAAGTTAGGTAGTACCTAGGCAACTTTGCCTGCAAAGCCTAAGCATAGTATAAAGATGCAACAGTATGGAAACTAAACCTATAGTTATGCGGAAATAAACTTGTACGTGACCACTCGTCTTGACGCGGCCTCGCTACTGACAGCACCGCGACAACCGCTTAGGGCTCTCGTCGATGCGCATGTTTGTGTGAGTGAGCCGTTTCGTACGTTTGTAGGTTTCCGTACTGTTTCGATATATTTATACTGTGGTCTAAGGCCGGTGTGTCGAGCACTGTAACCACTTGTGAGTTTCATACAAATGACAAGCGCGACCGACGTACGCACTGACGGTCGGTAGAGCACTGAAAGCGGCCTAAGGTCTTAGGTTCAGGTCTTATTCGGGGAAAACCTTCAATGATTATAAGTATAAATAAGTTTTTAAACTGCCATGGTCACCAATATTAGAAATATTCACATTAACGGGATGGTCACTATCCAGTAGCGGTGAGGTTCTATAAACAGTTTTACTGCCACTTACAGTTTTAAATTGTAAAAATCAAAACCATACTTGTTAAGCCTCAGGTTTAGTACTACCAGTGGCTTTAAACCACTGGCAACCAGTGTGTAACAGTGATAAGCGTTTAGAGGCAGAATGTCTATCATAGGTTAGAATTGCAGAAATAATCTACCATCTGATGTTAAATTGTTACCTTATTTCCCCCGGAAGCTACACAAGTGAATCTGTCTTCGTGTAAGTCTACACTATCCAAATAACTCTTCCCGGCTATTGATCCATAGTTTGGCGGGTACATGAACAAGCAGCCATCCAAAATATCTGGAGAAAAGCAAGTATAGATACACATCAATGTTATCGCATTATAGTCAGACTAAAACATATTTCAATAAAACATACATAATAATTTTCAATGCACTAAGGTAGGTCGCACACCAGCCATACACTTGTTTGACCACTGTGGCGCTACATTGTGAACCCAACACATTTAACGCCCGTAATTATACTTCATATTTGCATTTTATATGAAAGGGAGTGGTGCTCACTTTTCCAGCGGAAATGTCCCTAAATATTTCTTTTAATGTCGTTCTAATAATATTTTTTTTTGTGTTTTAAAATATTCTACGAATTAAATAAATGAAACGTACTTTCGTTGAACCGTAACTCTTGTTAAAATTTCAACATTATCGCAAATTAAGACTGGCATTTCAAAAGTACTCAGTCGTAAATCTAAGATTAAATACAGATCTGAGAAAATTTACTATGGCGTTTACTGTCAAACCACCACTAGTCGAGATTCACAACAGAGCGTCTTTCTGGAATACCGGAGTAATAGTCTTAGCACACTTAATTATTAATTATTTTGGCCGGGTGGGAGGCGAGTCGTAAAAGGTGCGTGCGATCAGCATTTGAGGGCACTGGTGGCGTTGCCACTGTTGGCTCTTTTGTTAAAGCGTTCGTAAAGCTCAAAAACGTTATTTTATTAAACGCGAAAACAGTCCAAAACAGCATTTTCACCCACACATTCCCAATTCGAACGCCCTTGTTGTCCTTGAGCGTTTTTAGCATTATTTTCAGCAACTTGGGGCTCATCGAACGCACTATAAGTGTGCTAAGGCCTAAAGTATTCGGAATAAATGGGTGGACCAAATAATGTCTTTTTATATAAAATAAAAACCCTAATAAATTAGTTGCCACATCAAGAGATCTGTATCGTCGAACGATGATATCGACATTCTGAAAGCTGCGCCCCAACCGTGCGTCCGATACATTTGCTCCGAGCTGAAATTTAGCACAATAATTATGGCGACGTAAATGGCACCAGTGTGCGGTCTCACTAACGCCTGCTTAGCAAAACCAACGCGTCAAAAAATCAGTACGAACAGAATAAGATCTACCGTAGTATAGATTATTTTATATTTTAGTTCGCTAGTTTAGTTTGGTGTTCTGCACTAGTTAATTATTACCACTGTCTTTCGACTGGCTGGTGTTTGTTTTAACATGTCTATGTTACGTCACGATTTCAAAGCGCGTTTCTAATGTGTTTTAGTGTGAACAGAATAAGAAGTAGGTACAGTAGTATAGATGATTTAATATTTTAGTTCGCTAGTTTAGTTTGGTGTTCTGATTACCACTGTCTTTCGACCGGCTGGTGTTCGTTTTAACATGTCAGGTCGTGTTACGTCATGATTTCAAAGCGCGTTTCTAATGTGTTTTAGTGTGAACAGAATAAGAACTAGGTACAGTAGTATATATTATTTTATATTTAAGTTAGCTAGTTTAGTTTGGTGTTCTGATTACCACTGTCTTTCGACTGGCTGGTGTTAGTTTTAACATGTCTATGTTACGTCACGATTTCAAAGCGCGTTTCTAATGTGTTTTAGTGTGAACAGAATAAGAACTAGGTACAGTAGTATAGATTATTTTATATTTAAGTTAGCTAGTTTAGTTTGGTGTTCTGATTACCACTGTCTTTCGACTGGCTGGTGTTAGTTTTAACATGTCTATGTTACGTCACGATTTCAAAGCGCGTTTCTAATGTGTTTTAGTGTGAACAGAATAAGAACTAGGTACAGTAGTATAGATTATTTTATATTTTAGTTCGCTAGTTTAGTTTGGTGTTATGCACAAGTTAATTATTACCACTGTCTTTCGACTGGCTGGTGTTTGTTTTAACATGTCTATGTTACGTCACGATTTCAAAGCGCGTTTCTAATGTGTTTTAGTGTGAACAGAATAAGAAGTAGGTACAGTAGTATAGATTATTTAATATTTTAGTTCGCTAGTTTAGTTTGGTGTTCTGCACAAGTTAATTATTACCACTGTCTTTTGACTGGCTGGTGTTTGTTTTAACATGTCTATGTTACGTCATGATTTCAAAGCGCGTTTCTTCTTTGAAGTAGTGAAGGGTGTGGTAGGTACCTATATACTTAGATAATTTAAGTATAATTTTAGATCCCTGGCTTAACTTTTTAATAAGATATCTTACAAGGAACTGTGATGTTGACATCGTCCTCATCGGTGTCGGGTTTGGGTGTGGGCTCTATGTACGGTGGTACCGCGTCGATCCCCGTGCCGGGATCGCCCGGAATCAGGAATGGGCCTGTGGACACATAAAACACATCAAATTAACTGGCTCCATAAACTTTTACATGCATGATACAAGTACAGTAAAGTACAAAAAAATACCAAAAAATTGAACCGACATCAACTCCAAAAAGTGTGAAATAACTTGTCCAAGTCAGTACCATTCATTATATTGTGATAATAGGTACTTTTGAACTACACGGTACCTACCGACTTCATCAAGTTATTTCACACGTTTTGGTATTGAAGGTTTTAGTGACCCTTGCTACTCACGGGATCGATTGTCATTCACCGTCAATGATGATATAAAAATAGGAGTAACAGTTTTCAGTTATTGGAGTGTAATTGAAAAACAGCTTGATCGAATTTGATGAAATTTAAATGGGACCACCTCGGAAGTATACTCTACCAAATAAAAATAATATATAAAATCATCAAATAATCATCAAAAATCGGTTCATAAACGCTATCCGCGAACACTGAAAAAAAATCCTGCGCCTTTTTTGAAGCCGTTTAAAAAGCGAGGCGGTTGTAAAATTTATAAATACCGACCTATAAAATATTTGAGCTATCCTTTTAAAATGAAAAGTAAAATAAAGTTTATTCACTAAAGTAATATAGGAAGAAGTAAGTCATTTTTAAAATTATACTTTTTATTACATTTTGAAAAACGTGTTACAGTATCAAATATGCAATTTTTACATTTTTAAGCTCTAGGTAAGCTGTTGTACCTATTTGGCATGTTTAACATCTCGTGGTGGGGATACAAAATAGTAAAATGTGTGCATAATTGACATTCATAAGTGCATCTTTGATGCCTAAATTTAATAAATGATTTTCGACTTTGTAATAATTGCATATATGATACCTTAGCGCATTTTTGGAAGTGTAGTGATAAATGGCAATTTTTAAAAAGATATGAAGAGGATTTACTTCTGCCTATACTTTAAAAATAAACTAATATAATTTTTAGGGGTTTGTAACCAAAAAGGGTAACTAAACGACGGGGGTCCGTCACTCTGTCTGTCACCAGGCTGTATCTCATGAACCGTGACAGGACATTTCCATTTTTTCTCGGTCTTAACGATAACAGGTAGAAACGTGAAATATTTATTATAGACTAGCTGCGCCCCGCGGTTTCACCCGCGTGGTGATGGATGATGATGATGATGATGATGAAAAGTATCCTATGTGTTAATCCAGCGCCTCATCTACCCCCATACCAAATTTCATCAACATTAGCCCCCCCGTTTGTGCGTGAAAGAGTAACAAACATCCATACATCCATACATACAAACTTTCACGTTTATAATATTAATAGGATGTACAGAACCATTCGTGCGCGAGTCCGACTCGCACTTAGCCGGATTTATTTTAAAAGGATTGCTGTAATATTTTATAAATTATATATCCCCTCATGTGTCGATGTCATTATACCAATGAAATTTCTATTGGTGGCCGTGTGACTCTTGATGGAATATAGTACTGTATAATTTTAGTTAGTTTGTTTAAAAAAACGATGATCGTTTTTTTGATAATGGATTTCCGCAAAGTAACGCCTGAATCAATAAATTATCTTAATTTGTTTAGTCTTTATCTGCTTACCTACCCCCATAGTGATTAGTGTAGTTCCATTCGCACACGTGATGGTCGCAGATCAGCGGGGAGTTTGGCTCTTTGGTGTAGAAGTAGTGGCCATTCGGAGTTCTCTGGAAAACAACAATTTGTTTTACCACGTTTATATGAAAATTCTACCAAAACTTACCAAACCGTCGTACCATACGACGGTACAATTAAAATTCAAGGAAAATTTCGAATACTTGTGATAATGATACGGAAATTCAGAATTAGTGAAAGCGTAATCGCAGTCAGATACACGAGGGAACAAGTGACCACGAAAGTCAGGAAAAAGTATAAATAATAAAGAGGAAAGATTAGATTGCTTGTTTGTTTGTAATGTAATAAACACAAAACTTCTGGGGCTACCGTGACAACACTGAAACTGTTTGCGATTGCGGTTTCGCCACTCAAACGATGTCACATTTACGCGTCTGTCCCTTATGCCTCCTATCCACCTGCACAAGTGACGACCTCTTTAATGCCACAGACGACGGAATTAAAGTGGACAAATTATATTCAAGCTTGATTTAAAGTTGTGGATTTCTGCTTCTCTGCAACTTTAAATCAAGCTTTAATCAAAGTGGTACCACTAACACGAAAAAAAAACTAAACTTCTTTGCGATTAAAGTATTATTTCACCATTAGAAAGCTACATTATTCCTGAGTAACTAGTAGTAGGCTGTATTTGATTCATCATTGTCATCATCCATCGCGGTTGGAACCGCGAGGTGCAGCTAGTAGTAGTAAATGTATTTAACACTCGTTCATTATACATATATATGGCCTTCGCCGTAAAATACAACGTATGACGAGGTCTTACCCGCAGTACTACTTTAACCCACAGGGAGAATTCGGGTATTTCTTTTTCCCAGTAATCCCACTCCACTTTTGTATCTAATCGGCAGGTCCACAGTTAATTTCGAATAAACGCGTTTTTAACTGTGGACCCATTGCTGACCGTAATTTTCAATATATTGCAGTGGAATCACAAGGACTAAAAATTACCAATGAACTCAAAAGTAGTGGGACTATGGGTCAGACCCCCGTACTAAAGAGTTTCGTAATTAACAGGGGTCTGGAGCTTGTACACCATAATTATAGGTTTTACTTTATTAAAAATTCACCACATTAACACAGCTATGTCACGACTAATGCTAACGAGCTATGGAGAGGGCTATGCTCGGGGTTTCTCTACGTGATCGAGCCAGGAATGAGGAGATCCGTAGAAGAACGAAAGTCACCGACATAGCCCAGAAGATTAGCCAGTTAAAGTGGCAGTGGGCAGGGCACATAGCACGCAGAACAGATGGCCGATGGGGCCGGAAGGTTCTGGAATGGAGACCACGGACTGGCAAGCGCAGCGTAGGTTGCAGACGACCTGATAAACGTCGCAGGACGACGTTGGATGTAGGCCGCTTCCAACCGGTCCTTTTGGAAAATTATGGGGGATGCCTATGTTCAGCAGTGGACCTTTAAGGGTGTGTTTACAAAGCTTCGAGTGTGTTCAATAAATCAGTGTATCTAACACGTATGACGTGTCTACACCATAACAAGTATTCTCAATAGTTTTCTTCGGTTAACTTACCAATAAGTAATCATAATGCCTGAACCTCAACCCCTGTATGTTGAAGTCCAGGATGAAGGATCCCGACGTGATGATGCACGAAGCAGCCGTCAGCGGCGGCAGTTTGTACATCACCAGTCCACACTTCACTATGGCTTTGGGCATCGCTGAAACGTCGCGTTCTTGCTGCATTATCTTTTTGAAGGGGAACCTAGAAGTAGTGAAGTCAATAAAATATGGTAAGTATCGACTTTATGATAACCTTCAATAAGTGTGAGTAGTAGGTGTATATGTATAAGATTTAAGCTCAAATTCGAAGTTTCTAACAAATCAGTAATTGTATCCTCAAGGATATCCCTCCCTCCTTGGAGTATATGAAGCAGAACTTCTTGGATACAGCTGCTGATCGCTAATTTCTCGCAAAAACTCTAAATCAAAAAACCGGCTAAGTACGAGTTGGACTCGCGCACCGAGGGCATAAAATATACTGACTATCATCTATATAGTTTACAGATACCGTTGATAACGATGTCCTGTTATCAAAGCTAGCTATGATGGGGTTCACGCCCCATCTTATAAAGTTCTTTGCGAGCTACTTAAGGGAACGTCAGCAGTACGCAAGCACGGATCCACCTTTGTGGGCACGATGGGCGTGCCCACAACCCTAAAATACTTGTGACATTAGACGTCACACTTTAATTCGACAGGCTAATGATATAACCTTTTAAGAGTATACGTAATATACAAACGTGACGCTTAACATCAGGCGAGTATCTTGATACTATGTAGATCATGAGAGAGTTCATACTCCGACTGGTACATGGCCGATTTTCCGGTGGCTGTGACCATAACCTTTTATGTGGGCTGGATCCGCGCCTGGCAGTACGTCGAGTAGGCGGGATACGTATTCCGTTGGAGTTCATCTTGATGATAAACGACCTGCCAGCTATCGTGCAGAAGGTGGAGTGTTTGCTATGTGCAGATGACCTCAAGCATGGTCGGGTACAGTCGACTGTCGGTTAGGAGAGACGTGGCGCTGGTAAGGTACGTGTGGTTGGTACTGCGAGGGCAGCAGCACCACCCGGAGGTGCTTGTGTAGCTGCAGCTGCGTGCGCCGGACGGCTGTGTGGTGGTCCGCCGTCTCCCTACGTTGCTGAATGTGCCAACAGCGAGGACCAACCTACTTTAATGTACCCCTTTATCACGAGCCATAGGTATGATAAACCAAATATCTATTCATATTGACGTTTTTCACTGCAGCTTGAGGAAATTCACAGAAGTAGCGCAATCGTTAATGGTAAATAATTTAATTTGAGATGTTTTTTATTTAATTATTATAATTTATGTGTATAATAAAAAAAATAAAAAAATTTGATTATTTTTTTACTGTATCGCATTAGTATTACGTTACTGTAATGGTATTTGTAAATTTCTGGAAATAAATAAATTATAAATTAAAAATAAATAGCTATTGTATGTTTTTTTCGGTACATAATAAAGGGTAAGTTTTTGTCTATTTCTAACATTTCTAGTAGGAGTCTTTTGATCCCTAGGTATATGAAATATGATCCATTGGCATATTTTTTAATTTGGTATTTTAGCATTTTTATCGCTAATGCAAATTTTTCCCAAAATGTGTGAATGCAGTTCAAATTTCTCAAAAAGTCGTTTAGGGCCCCAGGCTCAACTGCGAAGCTCAACCAGTTGAGCCGTTCGTACTTTTTTTCACGTAATCACAACTGGTAGTGTCGATTAGAAAAAAATTTCTCGAAGGCTCAATCGGGACCTAGACTCAACCACGAGCTTTGACTAGTTGAGCCTTTTGAACTATTTTTTCCCCTAGTCGCATCGCAACTAGTTGTGGAGATATATCTCAAAGGCTCAAAATTTATTACTAGTAGATTCCCATGACAGTTTGTCCAATCGTTACCCGCTGCATTACCAAGCTGCATTTTTATTCATAGACTTAATTTGACTACAGAATAATATGGATATAGGTCGTACCTGTGACAGCTGTCAAACTGACAGTTGATTTCGTATTTTATGATTTAGATTTTAATTATCTCCTAGGAACCTTTTCCTGTAACTATAACGGTTACTGCCCCATCTCAAATATCCACTATATTATTATATATATAATATATGAACTTACATATAACCTCTAATGAAAATGATAGATGAAAGTACTACAAAACTGCTTACCTGAAAATACAAAGCCCATGGTGGCACTCCAAGCCATGCAGATAATTGTCCGTGGGAAAAGAAATGCTAGGATCGTCGAGCAGATAATATTTTTGCTCATCGTGATAGTGGAGAAATCCCAGGAAAACGAAGGAGCGATCCTTGCAGTAGGGCGCTGGACCTTTGCCCATGTTGTAAATGTCACTGTACAGCTCGGATATGAACATGTAGACATTTCTACCGCAGTAGTACTCTAAAACATAGAAAATAGTGGTGTATTTAGTTAGATATGGGTAGCGATTCACTTGTTCATAAAAACTAAACTAAACTACCGAACTAAAAATGTATTATGGTGGTCCTTATTCTGTTAACAATTAAATCCAAAATCATTTAACACTTACAATGACACTTCTAAAAATAGGATTATTCTATTCAATTTTGGGTTAGTTTAGCGAGCACCAAATTACCTACGTGACGACTAAACTGTCTAAAATATGCCCACATTTGAAGAGAAATGTCTAATTTTAGTGTTGTCATTCGAAAGTGTTTAATTGAAAGTGTTTTTTAAGAACTAATTTGGATTAAACAAAATACGTTCTGCCATAAAAAAGAGATTTTTAGTTAAGAGAATGCTTACAGAATAGACACCATTGTGAGAGGATAACCTCTCTTCAAATAATTGAAGCGCTCGTAACTTTCAAAATAGGGCCATTTATTGTAGTGGTAGGACTATTTCACAGTTTGCCTGGGGCACTACCTTTGCCAGTTAATCGACCGTGAAGCAGTAGTGTCCAAACATTACCGTGCTTCGGTTGGAAAGGCAATGTTTCCAGCAAAATTCTACGGCAGGGCGCATTCCACTGTCAATGACAATTTGTCATACAAGGTTTGGAACTGTTGTAGTTAGTTACTTAGTTTAAAAATCGGAAAAGCACTGAACTGTTATGGGCAAACGTATCGCTTGAAATCAGGTGAGTGACAAAATAACTTTACGGGTTTTCCAATCACTGGAGTTTCGTCCTGATACGATTGTAACTAAATACCTACGAGTAGAAAGAAGAGTGCTTGAAACGGTCCCTAAATTGTCTTTTGTCGATCGTTTCTTCCCTCTATATGAAACATTTGAATAAGTTTTGATAAGAATTAACGTTAGAAACGGGATATTTACCATGTATTGTATTTATAGTGCGCTCTCGATTTTTCGACACAGTCGCATGCGCCATGTTCACGAGTAAACTGAAGTATCTGCGGGTAGGTATTGTTATGAGCAGACGAAACGTTCTACCCTTTTCCTTTCACGTTTCTTGCGTTCCGTCTTATTACCAATGACACAACAGTCACTTGAAACTCTGGGTCTCGACACACATAACTCACGGTATCTGCTCGCGAGCTTTTTTGGAACTTCTTCAGTTTTTGCAAAGATGAAAACTAACGTTAATTCTTACATTAGTGACCATGTCAGTTTAAAAACTTAAGTTTTGATAATTAAATAAATTACAGTAGGTAGGTACCTACTCTCTCATTATGTGTAGGTAATCATTGCACATCTTTTACTACTGCGAGTATGTATTTTTCTTGTACATACCTCAGTATACTTATTAGATTTCAATCCACATGCATCCACCTTCGTCCGTATATGCGTGTCATGAACCTTCTATAAATATCTAGATGGTCCTTTGGAGCCGGAAAGTGACAATCGGGTGACATTATAAATGATATGCCTCTTCATGGAATTTCGGGAAAATGTTATAGGCAACGATACAAGCACGAGATGGGTCTCGAGAGGTTACTTACCACTTAACACCAGGTGGGCCTGGTGTTAAGTGGTAAGTAACCTCTGCCTTGAACAGATGTATTTCATCACTCGTGACGAACATTGTTTCGACTTGTTGACGGCTTGTCATAATTATATGCCTGTAATTTAGCTGGCAACCATACCCTTCGCAACAGAACACAGTATTCCGAAAATTACTGCTTCACGGTTGAAAAAGGTATCTACATTAAAACTGCAGCCAGATATTCTGCTTGAAGCCTGCTTTATAGAGTTCTACAAGCACTTTTTATCTACCGACTTCCAAAAAAAGGAGGAGAAGGTACTCAATTCTACTGTATTTTTTTATGTTTGTTACCTCATAACTTTCGACTGGGTGAACCGATTCTCAAAATTATTTTTTGTTAGAAAGCTGGTGCTTCCTTTGTGGTACCATTTTTTGTGATCCAATTTCATCAAATTCGGTCCAGTAGTTTTTGAGATACACTACAATGACTGAATATAATGAAAGACGGTATAATTTCAAATTGTACTTGTTTGATTATCTTACCTTGACTCATGTAAAACTCCATTGGCACTGGTCCGCCCGTGTATGTCGCTTTCCTCTCCGCCGCTATGGCGTTATGGTTCTCGTACATGGTCAGCATGTTGTCGATGACATCGTCTAGCGTGATGAGGAGAACCTACAGGGAGTTCAGAGAGTTCAGTACCTCTACCATGAGTTGGCAACATAAATGTCATCTATAGTCGATACTCGATCTCGCCTATTAAGCTTGTGATTGGCGTACTCGCCATCAGCTTTAGTTCTACAATTGACCGCGAGGTGGCACTGTTCATTTTTCATACATTTTTTTTGCAGCAGTCGCTATCGACCATCGATTGATGTCAATGTTGTAAACTCGTGGTAGACCTACAGTAATAAGCCTTACGCTTAAACAGAGTGAATCATATTACATACAGACTCATAATTGATGAAAGAAAACTTAAATTTTTAAGATAGTCAAAGTCAAAATCATTTATGTATTCAATTTAGGCATCAAAGACGCACTTATGAACGTCAACTTTTCATTATAATGTACTTTAAAGACTCTAACGCCGCGTTCCAAAATATATAGAACCCACCGAGAAGTAGCGGCAAGAAACTCGGGGCCATTCTTTTTATATGTTTCTACTTAAGTACTACAAATATTACATTTTATGGGTGGCAGAGAGACAGCTTGCCAGAAGTGGAGTATTCCAAGCATCTTTATCTTCTATATAATGTCGAACTTTATAGTAAGCTTTTTTTATTAAAACGTTTTTTACAGTCAACTTGAATTTGCCCTCTGTGAGCTCAGTTATGTGCTTTGGGATTTTATTGTAAAAACGCACACAATTTCCTAGGAATGACTTGATGATAGGTACCTATTATCACACTTATAATAAAATAATAATGGCGAAAGTTTGTGTTTGTGTGTTTGTTACTTCTTCACGCCCAAATAAATGGCTGGACCGATTTGGATGGAATTTGGTATGGAGTTAGATGAGCACTAGATTCACATATGATATTTTTCATCATCATCCATGACCACGCGGGTGTAACCGCGGGGCGCATCCAGTTAGGTATAAAAGTTACCTAATTTTATCAGTAGACTGAGGCATACTTCCTTTTTTCCTTCCGTCCCTTTTGGGCTTTATAAGTGGAAACTGCCTGACTTGCATCAGAGTTGCTATATGAGAGGCTATATCTGCGCTAGAGCGCACAATAACTACTTAATAGTAGAGCCCCTGATACTTTGCTGTATCGATATATTTCCAAAATTATTAATCAATTTAGTCTTAAGATAAATTAATTATTATTCAATAAAAATGGCCTGTCGATTTAGATTTTGTTTAAAAAATTGCGTATTACATTTAAATTAAATAACACAACTTAATCAATTTTTATAGTATTACTTTTTTAAAGCACTAACGCCTGCTTAGCGATACTAAACATTGCAATTTTTAGAGAGAAAGATTCTCATCCTAGGACGGGATTCGAACCCGCGTCGAACGAACGTTTGGTATCACTAAGCGAGCGTTAGTGTTTTAACCTCACACGTTGCAGTTCCTGGAAAAATAGGTAAATTTCTTCGAAATCTATTGTATTATTAGCCAAATATGGCAAATCGCCATTCAACGGGTTAAAAAGTAATACTAGGTATATAAATTATGAAGGGTTGTGACGTCAACACGAAAGTTAAAGAATTTCTAAAAATTCTTCATTCGGTTGGGCAATGCTGTCAAAGCTGTTCAATAGATGTCGCTGCGTCCCCGTACGACGGTTAAAATCAGATAGACAGTTTAAATTCGAGCCTCGGTGGCCTAGATGGTCATGGCGTCTGACACGGATTGTCGGAGGACGTGGGTTCGAATCCCGTCCGAGGATGTGAATGTTTCTCTTTAAAAATTGCAAAAACTTAATAAAGCCTAAGGTAATTTATTAAGTTATGTTATTATATGTGTTAATTAGATGGTAATTTATTCTATATACCTTCAGTTCCTGAACGTGAAGTTTTATAAACCGTCCCAAGTGGTCTGTAGCAATGTGGACTCGCTCGTTGATCATGTACTGAAAATTAGATATGATTATAGTTTAAAATTAAATAAAATACATAAGGCGCAGTCAAATACTAATTTTAAAACAAATTACGATGCTTTACATAAGCTTGGGAATTGCTTATCAGATTCGACGATATAATGCGAAGATGCAATTGAATACGTACTAATACGTTCATTGAAATATAATTGCCCATAATTCAATAAAAATGCTTTTTCCCACGAAGCACCTAA
Source organism: Selenia dentaria (assembly GCA_917880725.1). Taxonomy (NCBI): domain Eukaryota; kingdom Metazoa; phylum Arthropoda; class Insecta; order Lepidoptera; family Geometridae; genus Selenia; species Selenia dentaria. The sequence continues at coordinate 12,635,767 of OU862897.1, read as the reverse complement.
AAAAGATTGCAAAATTTAGGAAATATTGCCGATTTTTTTCTATCGAGCCAAGTTTGCTAAATCGTGTATAGGCCCCCTACTTAATAAGAACGTATATTCAATTTACACAACTTTTTTTTTCGAACTGCGGTTATTAAGTTTAAGCGTCGAAAAACTAAGTTTTCGCGAAGTCGAATCATGAAATTTGGTCGTAATTAACACACATTTCGCCTTAATTATTTTCAAAGGGACTACTGGTTTGCGAGAAAGTATTCGAATTTTAAACTTAAACAGTTGAAAAACGCACCACTCTTCTCAAAGTTTGGGTTATCTTTAACACAGTTGTAGTAGATAAATAATAGTTTGTACTAAATTGAATTATGGTAGGCGGGAAAAATGCCCAACAATGGCTATAGTTCTTTGTTTAAATTTCCTAGATTTGTGTTACTTTGAGTTTTGACGTGTGATAGTGGGGGATTACCGTTAAGTGTTCCTAATGATGCTCGAGTGTAGGCAAAGGGCACGTTCCGGTAAGCGCCGTCAACGCTCACAACTGTCGCGCCCCGGTTTGCCGTTCCCTTTGGTTGACAGTGACAGCTCGCAACGACCACGTTAACCCACCTTCGAACTGCGAGCGTTGTCGCGGTGTGATCGTTTTCGGTGACTTCATCGATAACGTATCGAATGCCGCGAGTGATTTCGGCACTTACCAGACCGTAGCCAAGTGAACAAAAATCTTGAAACGTTTTGTTTTGTAGTAGGTACCTGTTATACCTCATCTTAGAATGCATCCACCGCATTTCTAAGAACGGACTTAGACAGTACAGTGATTTCATGACCGACTTATTAATGTGACTGTGTGGTTTCCTTAATGTTCAGTTAATAAATAATAAATATTCCAAAACTAACACACAACGACATCTAGTCCCAAGCTAAGCAGAGCTTGTGTTATGGGTACTAGACAACTGATAAACATACTTGTATATTTCTAAATACATAAATATTATAGATAATTTACACCCGGACACAGAACAAATGATCGTGCTCATTACACAAACATTTGTCCTGGGTGGGAATCGAACCCACGACCTCCGGCATAGCAGTCAGGGTCACTAACCACTAGACCAACAGGCCTGTCTAAAGTTATCTATCTAAAGTAGTTCAGATAGATGATCATAAATCCAGCAGTGCAAGTACCGTAATAGTCGTTAAATTTGTCGAGTCGCTAAGATCGATAAAAATCGTATCGCCCTCAGCAAGTATGGAAGTCATATCGACGACTTATACGATCGTCAAATTGTCGACAGTATATCGATTATTACGAATTGTTTGCATTCCACAATGCGTCCTATCCTATCATTTAAAGATTTTTAGGAGCATTTCGCTCTTCTACGATCAAAAGAAGGCCGAAGTCTATTTCTTTATTGTATACCTACTAGCTGCGCCCCGCGGTTACACCCGCATGGTGATGGATGATGACGATGTTGATGAAAATCTTATGTGTTAATTCAGCTCCCCATCCACCTCCATGCCAAATTTCATCAAAAGTGGGCCAGCCGTTTGAGCGTAAGAGAATAACAAACATCCAATCATCCATAAATACAAACTTTCACGTTTATAATATTAGTAAGATCAAGCGCAACTAAACAATATCCCCATTCCCGTCGCCTGCCGATAAGCTATATCGAGGTCATTTTTAAAGCTGACAAAAGCGATTAAATAGACGATCTCAAACGTAATTTAACAGTTCCATGCTAGGGTTATCGTTATAATCGTAAAAGCTTATCGAATTTGTCTACCGATCGCTTAATTTTGTTACTTACTTGCAATGATCGACAAAAGATCGATATAGCCAGTTTTTTCGAAGTATGATGAATTCAAGACTAAAATTTATCGATCGATAAGTTCGGTACTTGCACTGCAGGTTGGATATAATTCTAGATACACCAATAATTTTACCTACTGTGGAAAGGAATGAAATGAAATGAAAAACACATTATTCGGAAAGACGGTAAGTAGACGTCGTATAGTATGGACGTTGATCGAAAAGCCTACTAGGTACCTCTGCTCCCCTTTTCTCTGACGAATATCAATTAGAAAGTGACGTTCATGGTGTACCTAATGTTTTTGGAAAATTAGAAAGATCAAAGCATAAAAAATTATACAAGTAATCCTCTCCCATACGGTTAAATACAATAAAGAGTGAAATAATGCAATGTAGATGTAGGCAATTGTAACAGTAGGTCTAGCAAGAGTTTACAACATGACGCCAATCGACGCTCGGTATCAACTGCCACGAAAAAAATTATGAAAAAAAAAACAGTGCCACCTCGCGGTCAATTGTAGAACTAAAATTGACAGCGAGTACGCCAATCACAAGCTTAATAGGTAGTCGAGATCGAGTATCGACTACAGATGACATTTATGTTGCCAACTCATGGTAGAGCTATTGCATCTTAGCTTCTCCAGTTTCTGGTGAAGCTAAGATACGTCAAACTATACTGCATATGCGAGGTGAATAGCAATAAAGTTAATATAGGTTGATATATTCTACGGGAGTTACATTGTCACCATTGACAAAACCCCTTTAAATAATAAAGATTAATAATAAAAGAGTGATCAATGAAACTCCGAAGACGTTCTGCGAATTATCAATGTTTCTTACTTGATCTTCGGCAGTCTTGATCCGCAGCATCTCATTCTGGTAGAGCCACAGGTTGTCCAGCTTGTCGGTCGGGTCGTGGCCGTAGATTTCGAAGGCGTCTATGATCATCGCCAGGGTCAGGTTCTCGTTTGGCTCGAGACAGCATGGGTGATTCCGGATGTTGTATGTAGACTTTATTGCATCATACAAAAACAGTATTTAGATTTCGATGATTAAGAAAGACAAAGGTGTTTTTGATGTAACTTGTTGACGAGCGAGTTAATCGCCCGCCTGACGTTAAATGCCTTGCTTGCCCAGAACAGTTTTACTGCCTCATACGTTTTATATCTTACTTTCAATGACAATCACATTTTAAACTACAACAGTTCAAAAGCCTGCATGGCAATGCTTCGCGCTCCTAACATATGAAAAGTTTTGGTAATGAGGGAATTCGTATATAAAAGCTAAATTTATTTCTTATTATTTAATTAAAAATGCTGTTCTTAAACATGTCTTAATTAATCTACACATCGCATTTACAAAGAAGGGCCTTTTTAACCGATTTCGAAAAAGGGGGAATGTTCTCAATTCTCCTTTGATGTGTGTTACTTCAGAACTTTTTCATAAGCGAACCGATTTTTATGATTCATTTTTTATTTGAACGCTGGTGCTTCTCATGTGATCCCATTTATATTTGATCAAGCTCTGACCAGTAGTTTTTTGGATAATAATTTATCGACATGGTTTTCAAATTTTGAGTAGGTACATACCTATAAATATGCAATAATATAACTGAAGTAGGTTTCTAAGTTTTGTTATTGCACATTATTTCAAAATGTTGTACATGATCTTATGTCCGATCACGAAGATCAATTGCAATGACGGACTATGTTATTATAAGAATTGATCGAATTTATTAATGCAATATTATATCTTCTATGTATTTGTTTATAAAATATCAACATTTCCAATATCAGTCTTTATAAAAATAAAATAAAAACTAATCCATAGGCCCCATGGTGGGGGGAAAAGTGGCCCAAACGCTGGCGGCATTGCCACGCTGGATGGCAATGCTATTAAGTTTTTGCCCAAAGTAAGCGCCAGCATTTTGGTCACCCGTCGACTCAACCAAAGGTTTCGCCAGATCCCTAAACCAGTTGAGAGCGGACGGCCCCCATGGGCCTAAAGTTTCGACCCCAAACGGCACAAACATGTACATTCTGTCTAAATACACATATGTATGTAACTCGTTTGAGGTCTTCCGCTTTAGACGCGGCAGCGCCAGCCCGATCAATCGTTCCAGGGAGATGAGACGGCGCCGGTGTGTCCACACCTGTATCATCCCAAACCAGGGATCTCTCCCATCAAACTGATGGGACTCCAGCACTGACAAATGCCCGACGGATGATATCATACAAGCTGGCGTGCCGCGGTATGCGCTCCGCGCTCTTTACGCATGAGAGTGCGTGGTGGACGAACCGATCCACCATTTCACCGCAGACACAAAGGTGAGGGACCTGGCAAGGGGCACCTACTCATAGGGATACGGCTATTCGGGAAGTATTGTCCAAAGATCCAAAAGACTTCCAACATTTTTAGACGGCAAAGCATGTAGCCAAAGCCCCGACTTCCATCGAGTAACAGCTACGAGTAACAGGCGAGCGAGTTTCAAGTTCTAACTAACAGAGCGGCCCGTCCCACTGCCTCTGAGAAGCTGGAGCTTTGGGCAGGGACTGACTTGGACAAGCTATTTTCCAGTTTCCTGAAGCCTCAGTCATATAACTAATTTGAATAGTTTGAATAGAAGGCGATAAAATTGACTTTAAGTACTAACTTTTGAGTACTGAAAATTGATGAAAGGAAAGTGGGTAATGTAAATTTTGCGAAATATATTAATATTAATAATTCCAATATCTAATTAAATAATAATTCTTCGTCATTTACTTACCGTTACGTGCAGCCAAAGTAACCATATTGCAAGCACCGCGCATGCGCGAATGCACACCTCCATTTTGCCAACATGGCGTCCGATCAAATGAAAAACGGCAATCCTAGACCAATTAACAAATTGGCAATTTGTCTGTTATCTCGACCTTGACGAATCTGAGTACTTTAAAAAAATACTTAGGCGTCACAGATTAAATAATAGTTTTCAAATATAGGTACCGTGAAATATGCCTACTTTGCCTACAGAGGTATATTTGCCCAAAATACACTAATTATGGAAAACCGTTTCTGTAGAAAAATTATTATGTATTATGGCAATATCGATAACTTTGGAAGAAATTAGGTTTTACGTATGGCATCTCTGAGAATCGTGCATCAAGCCAACTCCGTTTAGTATCCTGTTGCGGCTTGTTCGAGTGTGGTGGGTGTTTTTGCGGGCAAATTTTTGAAAAAAGGTTTAACTGAATTCTTATTCATGGGGAATACGAAGGTAAGTTTATATAATTGTATGTTATAGCAAACGAATTGCAGTGTATTTTAATCTTAGTTTCAGTGTTAAAGGTTAATTAAAACAAAAGTTATGACGATGGGCAATGTTACCTAGTAATGTTCCGACCTAAGAATGACAACTTTGCCCAAGTTTGAAAAAGCACTAGGGTTGTCACTTTATAATAGTTGTGTATAAAAAATAATGTTTATTTTTGTGATTATATAATTTTATATATATATATATTAATATATAAAATATATAATTATATATATTAATATTAACATATTCATTCCAATGAACTAGTAAAAACAAACAATTATACTATTACGTGAAAATGTGTTTACTTGTGTATTCTTCCTTTGCACTTAACTTGAGGTTCCGTAACTGATTACCAGGCTGATACTGGAATTACCGGGCCCCGTGCAACATTATTATGTTATTATAAAATTAAGATAAATGTGTTTTAGTAATTATTGTTTTAGTAATGTACATTATTATTTTGAATTTTAGAAAACCAAACACAAGTCTCGGATCCGACAAAGAAAGTCAAGACGCCAAATAGGTTCCAGAATGTACAAAAATTATTCTGTCGAAATGCTGGAAATAGCATGTGAAGCAGTTGAGTCGAAAAAAATCACTTCCAGAGATGCTGAACGACAATTTGGTATCCTAAGACGGACGATAATGAATAAAATTAAAAAGGTTCATACAAACTCTGTTGGTCATCCTACCGCTTTAACCGCTGAAGAAGAGAAAAAAATTTTGAGAGTTTTGCAAGTTGCGGCTGAATATGGATCTCCGCTTACTAAAATGGACTTAAAGCTGTTGGTTCACGAAAATATGAAAAAAAATTCACAAGACGACAAATTCAAGAATAAAATTCCCGGTGATGCATGGGTCCAGGCTTTCTTGGCGAGGCATAGTGATGAATTGACTGTAAGAACTACTCAAAATATTTCAAAGGCAAGAGCTGAAAAGGGACCCCAAGAAATAGCTGAATATTTTGACAATTAAACCACAACTTTAAAAGACATACCAGCAGAAAATATTATCAATCTCGATGAAACAAACCTGTCAGACGATCCAGGTTCTTCCAAATGCATTTTTCGGAGGGGAGTAAAGTATCCAGAGAGAGTTGTAAATTCCACAAAAGGCAACATATCTCTTATGTTCACAGCAACTGCGAGCGGTAAATGTTTGCCTTTATATGTGGTTTACAAAGCAGCAAACTTGTATAGCGAGTGGATAAGTGGAGGCCCACGAGGAACAAGATATAATTGCACAAAGTCAGGGTGGTTTGACAGCGCCATGTTCGAAGACTACTTTGAAAAAATAATACTTCCATGGGCACAAGAGACACTTGGTACTAAAGTTGTTATTTGCGACAACCTATCTAGTCATTTGAGCGTCAAAGTTGTAGAGATTTGCGAGCAAAATAACATCAACTTGGTATTTATCCCTCCGAGATCAACACACCTTACCCAGCCCCTCGACGTGGCATTTTTTGCACCTTTGAAAAAAGCCTGGCGTAAAATATTGTATCAGTATAAGCTTAAGAACCCAAACCAAGCATCATTGAACAAAAAGCACTTTCCAAAATTGCTCAGTAAATTAATTGAAGCAATTGAGTTGAAGGAGGCAAAGAACATAAAAAGTGGTTTTAAAGCATCGGGGATATTTCCAATGAATCCGCGGGAAGTTCTAAAAAAGATACCAGACTTGCAAGAAGAACTATTATCGTATGGAATAGATCAAACACTGATTGATTATTTGAAAGAAACGAGGGCAGCAAAGCCGATGCAGATAAAAAGAAATAAAAAAATTAAGTGCGAGCCAGGAAAGTCTGTGACAGTTTCTGATTTGAACATTGAATCTTGCAAAGATGCGCTTGAGACGAACAATAAAACGAAAATTAAATCACGAAAAAAGTCAAAAGTAAAAGTAAATAAAAAGAGCAAAGTAACTCTGCTTTTGGATGAACAAACGGGGATGTTTATTAAAACTGTTCCAAATGATGATACTATGGCAGAAGAGAACGAAGGCTGCTATTTGGACGGCAATTTTAGTGACTCTGATAATCAGAATACTTTCAATCCTGAAAGCCTCAACAAAATTTGTATCAAACTGATAAACTTTCATTCAGTTCAATCAAAACTAAAAGTGACAACATCATTGACATCTGCACAAAATAGTTCACTATTAAAAGCTTCTTCCGGTAACAGCGTTTTTTACACAAAGATCAAAGAGCAAAGATCCTTGAAAAATGATCCTAGTAAAATAACTATACTCTCCAATGTGTTAAACCAGCAACACAAACATCAGATGTCTGTACTTTAAATGACATTTCTAATAATATTAAAATTATGTCATTCAACAGTGAATTACCAGATTGCTTGCAAGAGAACAAAACCAAAGTACTGGAAAAAGAAAACAAGGAAAATTCACGAAAAAGGAAAAAAGTTAATAGAAAAGACAAGTCGACAGCAAAAAAGCCAGCTAGAAGCAGCACTTCAGTGAAAAGAAGAAAGAATAGATTATATAGTGAGTCAAGCTCGTTATCGACGGATACTGAAGTAATTACAATCGACACAGATAACTCAGACTATGAAACAGTACACGATTATTACATAGCCGAATGTTTAAGGGAACAAGAAGAAAAAGAAAACTTTGAATTAGATAGTATAAAATTTGGGCTACATGATATTCAATACTGCACTGAAAACCAGAAGATATTAAATGAAAGTGATTGGATTTTGGCGCGGTTCAGTACAAAAAAGAGCATCAAGCATTTTCTTGGTCAGGTTTTGTACGACAATGATTCAAATCCTACAGTAAAATTTGTCCGAAAAGTTAAACAATCTAGATGTGACAAGGGAACCACTTTCACATATCCAATAATTGATGACATTTGCACCATACAAAATTTAGAAGATGTTATCACAAAATTGCCTGAGCCTGACATTACTCGACGTGGCCATATCATATTTTATTTCGATTTCAGTAGTTATAACATACAATAAAGTTAAATTAATTCATTATAGTCGCATAAGACACAAGACTGTATTTCAAAAATAATTTAATTAAAATAAGAAATTGCTTTTTTTTGTGTACCTAATTGTTAAAAAAAATGTTTTTTCTAAGGTTAACTTAGCGGTTGAATTTTTAGATTTAAAATTTTAAGACTGTTTTCCAAAGTATAACAATAAGTTAAATTAATTCATTATAGTCACGTAAAACACAAGACTGTTTTTCCAAAATAATTTAATTAAAATAAGAAATAGCTTTTTGTGAAATTCTTCTTGTGAAATTGTGAAAAAAAAATTGTGTTTTCTATGGTTAACGTAACGGGTTGATTTTTTTATTTAATTTTTATGACTGTTTTACAAATAATAATTTAAATTAGAAAAGACTTTTAGTTATGTGTATTAATTACACATAAGTTTATTGTGAATATTTGTGATTTTTTATGGTTAACTTAGCGGTTGAATTTTTAGATTTATAATTTTAAGACTGTTTTCCAAAGTATAATTAAGCAAAAATAATAAAAGATTTTGTTGTGTATTTAAGTGTCTAGTTACTTCTGAAATAATTTCAGTAAGCTAACTCAGGCTGAAATACAAATTATTAACCTTTATTTTAAATTATTTCCTAATACGCCTACTGAAATTATCGTATAAGTGCCTACCTCTATTCTCCACTGATTGAAAGGAAAAACTTGGTTATCACTTTATATCACTATTTTTATATTTCGAATATCTACCTCATTTCGAACGTTGATTGATCTCGATTTTGATATTAGTATTTATAATAATAAGTTTATTATAAGAGTTTCAGTCGTTTGTATTTTTGAGAAAAATATAAACATTAACATTCTAATTTTGTTTTTTTGTACCTACTAAAAATATTTGCTTTTGGCAGCCCTAACATTTTGACATCGCAACTTTTGTCTAGTATGGAATATAGAAAAAATGTCAGGGTAACTTTGCCAACTAACTTAATAGGGAAACTTGGATCGTCATCGGTAAGGTTTTTAAAGGTAACGTCATCATTGCCTTAATCCTTTAGCTAGTTTCTTACTCGTTGGCATAAAGGCTAAATTTGAGTCAAAAAACCACGTGCCCAAATAACTTTGCCCGCCATCAAAATCAATGAAAAGCTGGAAAAAATGTGAACTTTTTTAAAATCTTAATAAGCCAATCCATGCACATGATGTTAGAGATGCAGCAAATCAAAAAATATACGCAAGCGCTCATAGAAAAAACAATAAATAATTAATATTTCCTATTAAAAGCGGGCAAAGTTGGCATGTTTCACGGTACGTTTACATTATAGAAGTTATCCGATGTTAACAAATTTAAATAATTGTATGTAATCTATCTATAAAATATATAAAAATGAACCCCGATTTTTACCCTCCTTTACCGATTTCGCTATATCTTTATTGTTTGTGTTAAGTGTTAACTATTGCCAGGAGAAGGTTCTTATGAAAGAAAAATCCAGAAAAGATGGGAGGTTATGGTGAGGCCGAAGGCCGAGGCTACTACGCGAACGCAGTTGCGGGCAGTTACTAGTATATTATATATATTTATAAATGAACCCCTATTTCTCCTGGTCACGCTATGACTTGAGAGCAGATAGGTAGAACAATCTCAATAAATTTTTTTGTTGTGTTAATTATCATGAGAAAGTTCTTATGAAAGAAGAACCAACAAAAGATGGGAGCTATGTGATGTATGACGTGAACGAAGTCGCTAGTATATATATATATAAATGAACCCCTATTTCTCCTGGTCACTATATAACTTGAAAACGTCTTTACCGATTTCATTTATCTTTTTAAAAATATATTATAATACTTCGTAGCAGGTTCTTACATTAAAAAAACTAAGAAAAGATGGGAGGTTATGGCGAGGCTGAAGGCCGAGCCTACTACACGAAAGAAGTCGCAGGCAGTCGCTAGTTTATTATAAAACCTGGTGTTATTATGGTACCTTTTAAAACATACTTACTCCATGGTTTTAAAAGGTACCTTTGTATCGCCATAATTTCGTTTTATTTTCTTTTGCTTTACTTTACACAAACAAACACATTCTTATAATAAAATAATATTATAATATTGGTTTAAATAACTCTGACTTAATGTAAGTTATTTTTCCATTAGGTCAAAATAATCCTTCAGGTTTTGGCGCCCAACATGGGGCTTGGGTATAATACACTATGACATCCCATCACACTAATATTATACAAACAAAAGTTTGTGTACATTTGTTACTTCTTCACCTTCAAACGGCTGGACCAATTTTGATGAAATTTGAAAAAAAATACATCATCATCACCATGCGGGTGTAACCGTGGGGCACAGCTAGTTTTGTCATAAATATATCCATATCAAGATTTTAAATCATGCTATTTAATAGGTATAGTGAACTTTTTTTATTTTGTGCTATAATTAAGATGTGCATAAACGTTGAACTGTGTGATAGCTGGAATTGAAGGACGAGGGTTGGGGTAAAATAAAAAAATATCGAATAACATTTTAATTAATGAAAATACACACAATGAATAATTTTCATCACTAAACATGTATTTATTTAGGTATAACTTTATACAACATTATTGCACTGGATACGTCGCTAGTTACATGGTTAATACAATATATTTTGAAGCGTGTAATGTCAATAAAAATATAATAAATATGTATATAAAATAAAATTTAATTACGGAGCCTCTAAAATAAGGGCGATATAGCAAAAGACAAAGAAATAAAAGCATAAAGAAAAGTTGTGAATTCACATAAAGCTTTTTCTCCGGCCGTTAATTCAAGCTGAAATTGAAAAATTTGTATTTATTTTACATCCGTGTTTTTTTTCTTTTTAAACTGAAATAAATCTGATATTTTTTTTAAACATTATTATTAAAATTGTATTGTTTACATATATTTAGTCAGAATTATCTGAGTTAATGTTACACAAAAGTACGGTCCGTGACTCCAACTCAATATTTTTTTTATTATTGTAGGTACTGGTTAAGGTATCAATGAGCGGAGACAAGAAATTAAAAATATGCTCTCACTGGCACTAGAAACAAAATAATATAGCTGAACACCGCTAACGGATTTATATGTGTCCTTTTTTGAAATTACTTATATTGACATCTCCTTGATTGCGAATAATAAGATAACATTTGAAAAAGTTTAAACCATGTAGGTAGGTTTAAAATTTTCTAATTCCTCAATTCTAATATTGAAGATACCTACTCAAACTTTTAAGACCCTATGTTGGTGATAAATCATAGTGTAAAAAAAATTACTGGTTATATCTCGATTAGATTTAAATGGGCCATACGAGAAGCACCAGATTTCAAATAAAAAAATAATCATCACAATAAACTTAGAAAAAAAATCAGAGGTAACACACAGTATAAACACGGTCGAATCGAGAACCTCCTTCATTATTTGAAGTCGGTTAAAAATAAGAAACTGTTTTTTAATACTTACTAACATAATCATGTATTTTTTTATTGTAGGAATCAATGTTTTTTTGTCATATTACTCATACATAACCTCTTTTTCGAATATCTATAGTTGCTCTTTAATAAAATCTAACAACCCACATATTTGCCTTTTAACTTTAACTTTGTAAAATTAAATTAATAGAAATAATAGGATACTTCAATTGTATCACATTTTAGATGTATAGATAAATATAGCTTTATATAATGTTTATTGTCATAATATCGAGATAGTGTCATTCACTTTTAGAGCTGTAAAGTTTAAAAGCTATTTAAACAGGGTTATCACATAACGCGTATTTAAACTAATCTAATCAACTTGTATAATAAGTACAATTTCTATTTTTATTATATTATTTAACAACATTAAGTAATAACTAGAATTGGAAGACTTGGATACATTTACCATTTTCACATATATGATATTTTGTATGAATACTTAATTAAATCTATAACGACATGCATCAAGTTCAAACAAGTATATAATTTTTATTTCTTGATATATAATATAATTTAATAAAATTATTTTAAAAAGTATAATACCTATTCCTGATAAAGACCTACGACGCACACAGTAAACTGTACTATACATCACTATTATTAATTATCAAAAAATTGCGTTATGCATTACTGCACACGCAAGTTCATGCATGAAAAAAAAACCTATTTTGATATTTTATTCCATTTAAAAAATTAGTACATGTCGGTTAAACATAAAATAATTATTTTAGTATGACCTGATAACCTAACCGTAGATACCAAATGTTTATGAATGTATAATCTCGCATACTTCAGAGTGATGATAGGTACATAGTGTTTTATATGACATTTGCGAGGAAAACAATTTTATATATTTTATGTATTTAGCTAAAGTAGATAGAATTTTCTTTTTTTTCCATTGTAAAATATATTCAGGTGTGCTACCTCATATTATTTTGCTTGTATTTATTTCTGGATTCCTCAGGCATTAATAAGTGTGTAAGCATTTTCTTTTTATATAAGGTATTTGTTAATTAGTGCACAATATTGAACGGGGTGTTTTGGAATCGACAACTGGTCATGAAATTAAAACAAAAAATTACATATTTTTTATTATTATATACCCATATTCACCGCTCCACGACTAAAAGCCATAGTGCGACTGAACGCACGACCCGATGCACCACTACAATGCAGAGTAGATAGAGAATCTTTATACTGTGGTAGATAGCAGTAAATACGCGAGACATACCCACCAAGAACAGGTACAACGTGTGGACGATGACCCGCCCGGGCTCGCCGTCGTTTAGGCATAGACATGAGCTGCGTAAACATTTGCGAGTAGGTTGTTGTACCTATTCTAAGGTATGTCTCGCTTAGTCACTGTTGTCTATTCTGTGATGTAGGGGCGTGCGCTTAATCACGCAATGGTTTTTAGCTGCGGAGCAATGAATATGGGTTCATAATAATATAAAAACATGCATTTTTTCTTACACTATAATGCCCAGTTATCGATTGCAAACCACCCCATTCGATATTGTGCACTAATTAACAATGACCTTATATACTGGCGACTTCAATCTCATTCCAGCCCATGGTCACTTGGTACTTTAATTCTTAGATTAACGATATTTCCAAAACATTTTTATGTTCAACGACCGCTTAATTTATGATTGCCTGGTACTGGTGATAAAAACTTTTATGAAAAAAATGGATTTTCTGTCTGCTCAGCACGATAACAATAGATTTTCATATACTTTTCCACCCGTATAATTTCATGACAAGAATGCAGACGTTCATTCTTCCTCATTTATAAAAAAAGTACTTACTAAGGAGCTGAGTATAATAACTGTTAATTTTCTTCATATCGTTTGTTAATAGCATGGCATACGCGCCTCTAGGTTAACTTGCAGAATTTCTGAAAAGCTAATTTGAAACTGCGTCATTGTAAAGAGACTAAAAACTATGCTCATTGAAAATGTCTTACGTTTCCTGTGTAGTTTTTTTTTATAATCAAAAACTAGCGATGTATAGCGTCAAACTAAAACCATAAACATACAAAGTACGTATATAAATGATATAAAAAACTGTAAACATTCACTGATATTTTTGCTTTTTTAATAAATATTTTACCTATCATCAGTAATAACTACTACTTTTATTCATGTAAACATTCTCCAAATATATCTACGGTGTTAATAACTGCATAAGCAAATTAATACAATAATTGTATTTAATTAATAACTAGGTATAAATATTATTTTCCTTAAGTAAATGGAAGACTTCGTTGTGATGTGGTATAATGATTTCAAAAACATCCACTATTTAAATTGGAAGACATAGGTTCATTCATAACATCACTAATGTATACTGAAATTTTTTTAAATATATTATTAGTTAATAATCCACTCAAAATTATCAAATTATGAACAGTAAGCCTGTAAATAATTTATAATCATTGATATACATAAAAATTAAAAGATAATATCGCAATTATAAATGTGCATTCAAAATGTCAATTCAAGCCGCATATTTTACGACCACAAACTTTTATGAACAATACGCGTATATCTAAAAATAGTTCAACAATTATTATTGTCTAGCGATAATCAGATTAAAATGGCAACCCAATCTTGAATGCCTTTATGAGGGCCGAACCTGAATCGTACATACCGATGACGCCAAACAATACTCCTAGTCCCATGATGAAGTAATCGTAAGCAATTGTGGTGCTCTCTAACTGACTACCTTTCAGTTTAATGTGGAAGTAAGCAGGCCAGATGAAACTCAACATTGTACCAGTAAAGCTCCCAATAAAACCCATAAGGATTGCAAAGTGTGGGATGAATATAGCCATCATAATGGTAAACATTATTACTCCGAGCCTCCATGCGAGTCCCCACACCTTTAATTCTCCATCAAGAGCGTAAATCACTGGGAAAAATGTCTTAGGTTTACCCCTGAAAAGGGCACGTTCAAGAAGGTCACATGCGGCGTAGTAAGGTAAAGGATAACTGAGAACAGCTTTAATGACCAAAAAGAAGTTGACAAGGCCTTTAAAGCCAGCTGAACGTAGATTGTTTGTGATCACCTGTTGAGTATCATTTTGGAAGGTCAAAAAGCACAGGTAACCGAAAATAGATTTGAAGGCAGCTGCAGCAATGTGTGACCAATTCAGCATCCACTCGAATCTAGATCGGTCTTCCATGTTACCTTCTAAAGTTGGCAGAAAAATTTGTGAAGTGTACGAAAACACAATAACGCCAAGACTTATGGGAAAGTTCTCAAAATCCAAGCTCCACTTTACTTTGCCCCATCCCCAGTCACCTATATAAAGGATACAGTATCCCAGTACAATAGCATTTATTATCAAATGGCTCATGGTGCACCAAAAGGACAACATGCTGACGCTAGCCAAGGATTTCAAAAAGCCTAAAGGCAGTAGGAATACGCCGGTTAACATCATCCAGGATCGGGTATCGATTGACCCGTCAGGGAAGGTTCCAATCATAAGGTCACCGCAGACTACAACGTAGAGGATACAAGTCATAAGCAGTTCGATGATTTGAGCGAGGTTAACAATTCTCGCACCATATTTTTTACCGAAACACTCCTTGGCGATGCTGACGTATGAATCCCGGACTCTGACTCGCTGCCCTGACACTGGGTCATCTTCATAGAGGCACTCGACGAGGATCTTGCCGGTATAACAGCAAATGTGAGCGATTCCAATCATAGCTGCGATCGCCCAGTAGCCTCCTTGGAGTACAGCAAACGGCAACGACACCACAAACATGCCCTGTGAAAACAATTAAAATTGTAGTTGCCAAATCTCTGTCAACCGTCGAAGTAATTATACAATTATGAAGAAAATACCTGAATTGCATTGGTGACGTTCCAAGCAGCCTGATACTCGTTGATCTTTTGGCCGGGCTTGCCCCCACCTTCCTCAAAACCACCTTCTTCAGATGATGCGTAGAAATCAACGCTTTGCATGCTTTGAGTTCTGAAAACAATAGGAATAGTTAACCAGTCATCGAGCCGTATGAACGGATTTTTTAATCGATTACAAGACAAATGAAGTGGTAATCACTACCTTGGTGCTCCATCTTGTTGCGGAAAGGTGTTCTGATAGCTAGTGAATGAATCTTCAGCTTGGAGTTCGCCACTCAGAAATGGATTAGTAGGGTTAGTCGACTGATATGTTGGCGACGTAGTCTCGTTCATGGTCGACAGCTCGCAACTTTCCCCCATATTATCTGCAAGAAAAGATAGAAATTTATAATCTAGCTGCTAGATCTTATTTTAAAGGCTATGTAGAGAGGATCTAGCGAGAGACTTAGCTCCAGTTCCTTGTCATTTCATAGATGGAGGGATAGATACAATAAAAAAATTGGATCATGAGAAATGCTACATTTGGTTAGGAGCCAACTCTGTAAGATTGGAAAACAAAATCTACTTTTAATGCTGCCCAAATAGGTACTTTTCTTGTAAATCATGTACGTGTCTACCGGAAATATTTTTTACAAAACTATAGCATTGATGAAAATACTCAAAAGTGGGCAAATATATATAATAATAAATAATAATAAACTTCTTTATTCACCATAGTTTTAGGTACACTATCAACATGGGTACTATATGTAATAACTAGCTTTATAAGAGGAAACAAAATATAGGAACGAGTGTTACATGCTATCTTAGTGGCTGACTACAGTTTTTAAACTAGTCAGGTATTATGTTATATAAAATATAAATATGTAGGTATATAAAATACTAGTAAGTGGTACTTACCCATGTTGGCAAAGCGAACGTTTTGCGGGGGACGAGGAGGCGCTCCTGGTTTATCAGGCATCTGCTGCCTGACAGTCTGCATAGCCACATCCAAGGCATTCCTCAACGGAGGCAGCTTACTCGTCAAACGACCCAAATTCATCATCTTTGATGTCTTTTACACTCCTTAGAATGATTCTTAAAAGCCTTGACCTTACGTAATATTTTTAAACAATCAATAAAATATCGCAAAAATGCAGATGGAAGACATACGTTGAACACCAAATTCTACAATCTAACACTTATTAACTTCTTAAACACTAGTCTGGAAGACTTCTTTACCCTAATCTAAGTATAATTTCACATTATTGTGCTATGCCTTCGGTTTTCCGAGCAGCCATTTTTGTAGAATTTTCTTTGTACATTTTACCTGAAGTTCATTGGGGTTTTGATGTTATCTGCACGTTCTTTGTTTCACTGAGCTTCGAATACAGTTTTAAGCGGGTTTTTGGTGAATTTTGATCATTTTATTCACGGTTGTGGTGCGGTGGCTGCTCGGCACGGTTTGGCAAGGGGTAGTTTCACCCTCGACGACGCGGAGTAGGTGCGCGGCGAAACGATCAATAGATCGGACACGGGGTGTAAGTGGCAGGAACAATGTTAGTATGTCGGGAGGTATAGCTTTGGTGCAAGGGTGGGTATGATGTTTGTAAAGATAATTTACGCGTCCGTGTAGGTAATTGAATCATGGAAGTTTTTCTAGTAGCTGTTGATACTCATAGATAATTGATAGGAGATTAACCCTTTGCATACCAGAGACGTAAATTTACGTGCGTTTCAATCATAAATCTTTTGTTTTAATTATCATGGTATACAAAGGGTTAAAAGGAGACACACCTATTTTTAATTCTGACGCTTAATTTTAGGCTTAATATTGTTGTTTTTCTTTGTTTGTTATTAACCGACTCCAAAAGAGGAGGAGGTTTCTCAATTCGACTGTAATATAATATATATATATATATATATATATATATATTTATCTGTGTTTGAGGGTCGAGGGCATTTCTCCTTTCACGATTTTTCTCTAACTCTCATGGTTCCAGACTTGGCCATGACAGCCCTTCTCAAAAAACTACCCTGTATATCTGTCATATCTGTGCTCGCAAGGTCTACAGCTCACAGAGCCAGTAGTTTTATACGAGAAACAAGATGTACAGCTACTTATATAGGTGGTTAATTTATTTGATAAGGTATATAGGTACCAAGGCATACTATATAGATATTGTCAATATCAGTACCGTACGGGGTAAGCACGGATTGGGCACTGATGATTCATGCACCAAAGGAAAGAAAATTATTGACGAAAGCTTGTATTACATTTTCGTTCATTACCATTCGCCAATTTCCGACCTGTAAAACGTTATTCATCATAAAAACTAATTGATTGTTAACAGTAACAAGGCCTTTCGATGTGAGTAGGTACAGGTCGCTGGTAGTCGCCGATATGACCCGTTTACTACGTTTGTTCAATAAATTCTTTCTATTCGCGTTATTTCTGTTTATATCAGGTATCTTCATCGTATCGGTAAGTTTCTAATGTTAAGTTGTACGATTTCGGGCGTAGAACTAAATGTATACTTAGATGAAACATACAATTTACTGTTTTATATAAATCTGTGAGCAAGTCACTCGCCTAATGTTAAGTATCACGCTTGCCCATAATAGTCCAGTGTCATTCAAAATTTAAAACTACAATTTGTGATATACATTATCTCTTTCACAAATCGTTGTTTAATATTTTGTACGTACATCCAGAATTAATACATATGTATGTAAGTATATTCAGAATTTAATTTAATCTCTATTTACCTAAATATACACATATTGATTTCTAATAAATATATTGAAATTTACATAAATTTATACGTCAGTCATTAGTTATTGCTTTTGATCTCGTCCACGTGGAATAAAGATATTCCAATTCCTCAAACGCTACATTTTGTCCTGTGGGATAGTTGACTGAGCAAGCAAAGCGTCTCTGCTTTAACTGACCAAATTGACTTTCATTTGTCCGTATGTTTGTTAGATTGTATGTGGGTCCTCCTTTTTTGTCATTGGCGTTGTTTGTTTTTCTCTCCGAAAAAGGTTTGATACACACATTAGTGTGTATCAAAATTAGTACTTAGAATAGGTAAGTACCTAATGGTAGCCTGACGTTAAAGAAGGAACTTCGAATATGAACATAACTGGTCAGTGGTGAAGTACTGCGAAAGTTCGCCGCTGATAAGAATTTGCTTGTATGGTCTACTGTTCGCAGCAGGGTTACCTGATAAAGAATCACCCATGTTGCCAAGAGCCCAACGAGAATGTGACCCTGGCGATGGTCATAGACGCGTACGAGATTTACGGTCATGACCCCACGGATAAGCTGGACCACCTGGCGCATTATCAAATCGAGATGATGAAGATCAAGCGGGCACCGGATCAGGTAGGAAAGAAGTGTCGAACTTACCATAGTAAGTAGGTAGGTACTTATATTTACATGAACTTATGAATTATATATGCTGCCACATACCTACATACTCGTACATTGTGATATTTAACTTAAAACCCGACAATGTATTGAAATCGCGTAAAACTATAGCTTCTCTAAACGTTTTCTACAAATTGTTTCATGGTAAATGTTCTGAAGAGCTATTTAATTTTATTCCTTCTTAACCATTTTGGTCCCGAACTACTCGTTCCTTCCGGCCTACCATGCTATCCATATAAGTAGTTAGGTACTGTTCAAAATTTCTTACTACGAATCAAAAAGTTTGGCAGTTCCTCTCTGTCGTGTAGGTAAGTAAATTGTGGAATGCTTTGCCGGCGTACGTATTTCCTTGCAGCTATGACCCTGCGGATCTTTCAAGCGGGGCGTGAAAAGTATCTTTCAGGTCATCATAGTGGTGGCGATTAGTGCAGCTTACGTCGCCACCACTCGAACTCTGACTGACCAAACTGGGGTTTGACTTTAGTCAAACCCCAGTTTGACTAAAGTCAAACTGGGGTTTTGTAATGATCCATCGATCAATAGAAATTTGATGTAAGCTTCATGTAGTACTGCCACCATACCTTTTTATACCGTGAATCAGTAATGTTCGCAATACTGCGGTTTTGGTTTGAATGGTATGGTTGCAAGCGAAATTACCGGCGCATGAGACTTAACAACTTAATGTCTTAGGGTTATATGGGAGCAGTGCAGTTCATCACTTGTGAGGAAATGCATCTGTTCTAGGCAGAAGTTACCCCTTAAAATCAGGTGGGCCTCGTGCTCCGTTTTCAAATACCATTAATAAGATCTGTGGGCCGATTCTACTAATTAAATTGCAATCGAACCGTAGCTGAACGGCGACTTTTATGCGTTTTCTTAATCCGCTATTGAACAACAGTCCAGCTGCAGTTACGTTTCTATTGACGTCAGCGATCGATCAAAACTTTTGTTCTGCTAACTCGATAGATCATGAACGCGTTGTTAACTAATATTCCCATATAGTATAAATATACCTGCGGGAAAGTCACAAGAGATGACTGGGCAAAGGTTGTTGAGAAGACTAAAAATCTGATTGTGGAACATTTTGACCGAGATATCAGGATTGATTCTGTTATTGATAATAATATAATTATACATGTAGGCGAAGATGATGATGAAGACACCACCTCCTCAAGCGAATCGGAGTCTGATTAATATTCTGTACGCACATTCAATTCAATGTACTTTATTGCATAGAAATACAGATTGTAACTTTGTAACAAAGAATAATTAAAACAATTTTATTATATTAATATTACCCTTTTTTGGTTTCCACTTAAATAACTAAAATATAAATTTTAAATGATTCCGCCAATTTAAAACGAAAATAATCTTAAAAATAACGCGGCGGTTCATTTTGGAGGAACGGTAACGAACTCAGTGTTATGTTGTGCCTATCACTAGTCGTGACTAACTGATAGGTGTCAGGAACGCATTCTCTGAACGGCCGACCTTTAGTGTCAATTATACATTTATTAAAAAGTAGCGTTTTTGTTACGTTTATGTGACGCTACAATCCAATTTGTCTATAGAAATATTAGAATGGCTTTTTGCCAAAGTATCGAACGACAACCGGAGCTGCAGTTGCAGAGGGATAGATGGTTGAACGTGTGATGGTTGTGAAATGACATAATTGGCCTCCTGATGTGACTTATGACTAGTACTACCCGTACAATTCATATAAGTATTTTACTAAAATACATATTAAAAAAAGCGGAACGCTTTTCTTCTTCACTTCAATCACGAAACTTAAAAAAATACTGCCAACCATACTACATAAGTTCAGTATTATCTTTACATCAATACGAGTTAAATAATATGTGTAAATCAATTTATTGTTTCAGTACATCATCAACGAGCATGTCCACATTGCGACAGATCATCTGCAGAGGTTTATAACTCTTCATATCAAGGAGTTAAAGGTAAGGCCTACTAACTATTTTGATTTTGGTAAAAAATGGAACTAACTAAGTAGTGTGACCTAACTTGGTGAAGTCGGTACCATGATATATAATAATAATATGTGACAACATCCACACAAAGGTCTTCAGGTCCCAAACTAAGCATAGCCTGTACTATGGTGACCTGATGACTGATATACATACTTAAATACATATACACACCCAGACACAGATCAAACAGACATGTTCATGCACACAAATGTGTGACCAGTCCGGGGATCGAACCCCGGACCAACGGCTCAGAAGGCAGGGGTGCTACCAACTGCGTCAACCGCCTGTCAAAGTGTTCCAAAGTACCTATTATCACAATATTGTACGCATGGTACCGACTTCGACAAGTTTTTTCACTGTTTTTAGTGTTATAGTCGGTAAAAGCATTGGCAAAAAAAATGTTGGACTCTTTTTAGTGACCCTTGCTACTTACGTGATCGATTATCATTCACCGTCAACGAGGATATCATCGAGATAAGTGAAACATTTTTCAGTTATTGAAGTGTAACTCAAAAACCGCTAACCGGATTTGATGGAATTTAAATGGAACCACCTCGAAAGTATACTCTACCAAATAAAAAACTGTTGGACTACTCTGAAAAAGTTATGCGTGATCATACTAAAAAATATACACGCTTCGACTTGGGAAGTTCCTACTTTTGAAAGTCGGTTGGAAAAAAATGGAATTAGTTTCAGTATAAGAACGTTTCTTTGAGAAAACATTTCCGATTTTACGCTCTGGGGTCTTATTCGCTATCTATGACCATTCAACAAATAACACAGCAATTTCAAGTTCAAGTCATTAATTTTGTTTTAAATTGTGGTTACAAAGAAAGATCTTATAGCCATAATGTTAAGTACAACACAACTTTTGCCTATTTCAGCGCGTTACTATATCTAAGGAATCATCGCAAATTTGTATTAATTTCACGATCACTCCTTGAATTGAAGATATCATAGCGCGCCGCGTAACTTGTTTGAGTGGTCATGTCCCTGTAGTATACTGTACTCTGAGAACGCCCATTGTGATACTTGTCGCGTAATGTTTTGGTCGATAAAATTATCACGTTTGTTTCTTTGTAATAGTTTTGTACTGTAGTGTGGCAATAAAGAGTTTATCTCTAAGATCGCGATGCGAATCGTCAGCGGCGAGGCAAGAGCGTATTCAGAATGTAGCTATGTGGATACTGCAAAATAATACTTTAAGCTGTTGCCTAAAGTATTATTAAGTTTAAAACCGGTGTTCAAAGGAATGATAGACATAGATTCTTGTTGGATCATTCGATTTTGATGATAGGTTTTTTGATGGATCTACCTCTGAGTTATTCCTATATGAATTTCATCAAAGACGGATGAAAATATCCGCTTATCTATATGATATAATATAGTGTTGTCCAACATCAATGTGAACACACCTTTATACGGATTGGTTCTTACAGCGACGATGTGGACTACATAATATTATGTTTCCTGTCTTACTGATATATTTCGTACTACCCACATTTGTTAAAAATGTTCGTTACGAAACGTTGCGTCGTTGCGTTGCTCCGTGAGGGTTCGGTATTCCCTGGATTGCGAATCGTAGAGGCGAGGAAATTACTAACTAGGTCTTGTTTGGCACCACCGCAGTACCAGATATCCTGTCGCTAAGCAATAGTGCGTAAGCATTACTGTGTTAGGGTGTGAAGGGCACTGTAGCGAGTGATTTTATTGTGTCAAAGGAGACTGATAAATGAATGTCTCGGGGCGACGAGCACAGAGCATCGCAGTGCCACGCAAAACTACAGTTTTGGGTGACGCTGTATTAATTATCATGGGCTATCGTAATGCTTACCATCAGGACTTATAACCCGGTCACATTATCTCGAGACCTGGCGTCGATGACGTCACGTCGCGTCGGCGCTCTGATATGCTAACCGTACTGACGCGCCGTGGCGAGCGCGGGGAGGTGAAAGGAGAACGGGGCGGGAGGTTCGCATTCCAGCGAGGTCTCGAGATAATGTGAGGGGTTGTACCAGGTCTAAATCAGTAGCTAAGGTCTAATGATCTTAGTTAAATGCTGAGTCGGGACCTACATTCATGATATTACGCAACATTTCATATTGTATGTTACTCGTAATTATGTGTGTAGGTATATTATATTGGAATGTTATGTTGCGTGTATATCATGAATAAATATATTTTCTTTCTTTCTTCTTTCTTTTCAGTCTCGTCCTTTAATTGCATAAAAAAGGAAAGTATTAAGTAGTATAAGGCCTAGACAAAAAATGTTTCTGTTAACGTCTATAAAGTACATTATAATGAATTGGCGTTCATAAGTGCGTCTTTGATGCCTAAATTGAATAAATGATTTTGACTTTGACTTGAACGTTAACGCCAAACGACAACTCCAAAAATGTATGACGTTGATATTATCTGTGGAAAAGTCACGTGACGTCACGCTAAGTCCGTAGACGGGACCGGGGAAAATTCTGTCTGTAGCGAGTAAACGCCTGCTTGAATTTTGTCTAGGCCTGCTGGTCCCATTAAAATTTCATCAAATTCGTTTATTATTGAGTAACAGTCCAATAACTGAAAATAATAAATGATATCGTAATTGACGGTGAATGACAATCGAGCTCCTAAGTAGCAAGGGTCACCATCACTAAAAAGTGATAAAGATTTTTGTTTAGGTACACATAATGGACTTCACTGATTTCATTAGACACTAAAAAGAGAGAAATAATATCGAAGTGGGTACTATGCCCAAAATGTTGTGATAATAGGTACTCATGGCAAGGACTTTAACAAGTTATTTCACGCTTTTTGGCGTTGAGTTCGGTTTAATTTATTTGCTATTTTTTTCTACTGACTTCCAAATAGGAGAAGGTACTCAATCGACTGTTTTTTTAATGTTACCTCATAATTTTCAATAGGGTGAACCGATTCTCAAAATTATTTTTGTGTTTGAATGTTGGTCCCGTGTGGTTAAATTTCATCAAATTCGGTCCAGTAGTTTTTGAGATACATTCCAATAACTGAATAGAATGGAAGTCGGTATTACATTTTTCAAGTGGTACTTGTTTGGTATTATTTTTTAGTATATTATTGTACTATTTCTGGTAGGTGCTGCTGATTGCACTGGACGATACGATAGACAACATGCTCACGATGTACGACAACCACAACGCCATCAAGACTGAGCGAGTGGCTACCTACAACTCGGCCGTCAGTGGCGCTGTGCCGGCGGAGTTCTACATGAGCCAAGGTACCTGTTGTTGACTTACCACCTTATAAATAGGTAATCTAGTTTTTCTACCGACTTCCAAAAATGAGGAGATACTCAATTCGACTGTATTTTTTTTATGTATGTTACCTCATAACTTTCGATAAGGTGAACAGATTGTCAAAATTCTTTTTGTTTGAAAGCTGGTGTTTCCCGTGTGGTCCCATTTAAATTTCATCAAATTCGGTCCAGTAGTTTTAGTAGTTAGGTCTACTGTCCAATAATAGTCCAATAACTAAATAGAATGGAAGTCGGTATAAAATTTTTCAAATTGGACTTGTTTTTTAATAAGTTTACTAGCTGCTCCTGCAGTTTCACCCGCGTGGTGATGGATGCTGATGATGAAAAAAGTAGCTTAAGTTAGGTACTCCTTATTACATCAGCTATCTGCCAGTGAAAGTCTCCTTAAAATAGTTCCAGCCGTTACAGAGCTTAGCCGGAACAAACAGAGAGATCATAAAAAAAATATCTAAGTAAATTGTGGTAGAACTAGTAGGTATGTCTAAACAGTGCAACGAAAAACATAGCGTTTTACGGATTTTTGTCTTTGGGTAGCGCCTTAAAACCGGCAGGGCAATTACGTATCTCAGTTACAATCAAATGCTGATTGAAATCTTGAAATATGGCGACTTTATGTCAGTTTTGACAACTACAGTAAGCAGAAGTTTTAGTAAATCGCTACTGAATTTGATAAAACTGACATAAAGCCGCCAGTTTTTAGATTACTATCAACATTTGATTGCATTGCAACTGAGGTACGTGATAGCCCTGCAAAAAAAAGTTCATTGAAAAAGGATCGACTTACTAAACAAAACCGAGACAAAATAGCTTAAAGAACCTCATAAACGAGAAATAATTTCGGCAATAATGGCCACAACTGTAGACGTAGCTGCATAGTACATAGTTACATTGTTAGCGTACACTCTCCTAATCTATCACATTGTTTAGTAAGCCATATGTATAAATTGATCCTTTTTCAATGACCCCTTTTTTTTTGCAGGGCAATTACGTATCTGAGTTACAATCAAATGTTGATTGAAATCTTGAAAAATGGCGGCTTTATGTCAGTTTTGATAACTCCAGTAAGCAGAAATCTTAGTAAATTGCTACTGAAGTAGATAAACTGACATAAAGCTGCCAGTTTTTAGAATACAATCAACATTTGATTGCAACAGATAGCCCTGCAATAAAAGGGGTCATTGAAAAAGGATCAATTTATACATATGGCTTACTAAACAAAACCGAGACAAAATAGCTTAAAGAACCTCATAAACGAGAAATAATTTCGGCAATATTGGCCACAACTGTACCTATACGTAGCTGCAAAGTAGTTACATTGTTAGCGTATACTCTACTCTGCTAAACTATTACACTCACCCGCACGGCCATTACGTCTCTCAGTTACAATCAAATGATTGAAAACTTGAAAAATAGCGGATTTCAGTTTTGTAACTCCAGTAAGCAAAAAATGTTAGTAAGTTGGTGACTGGAACTGACAGAAGTGACATAAAGCCACCGTTTTTCCAGATTTTAATCAACATTTGATTGCAACTGAGATACATAACAGCCCTGCTGGTTTAACATAAAAAAATCTGTCATCTCCAGAATACTACTGCGGGAAGAACGTGTATATCTTTCTATCGGAGTTGTACAGTGATATTTACGAGATGGGGAAGGGACCGGCGCCCTATTGCAAAGGGCGGGCGTTCCATTTCATTGGCTTTGTCCATTTCGTCGATGAAAACCGGTACTTCTTGGAGGAAGACCCTACTGTAGTCTTCCAAATGGACAACTTTATTCACGGCCTGGAGTGTCAACTTGGAGTCTGTATCTTCAGGTAAGGTCCTTGTTTACTTTTAACCCCCAACGGACAAATATCATCATCAGGGCCGGATTAACCCTATTGGGGCCCCTAGGCAATGAAATTCTCGGAGCCCCTTTCCTTTAACCATTTGCTGACTTTTTAAAATATATGTTTCGGACTTGACTTAGGACTAACTGACGGACAATGACGGATGATGAACTATATTTGACCACTTTTGCCCGAATTGGTAAAATTATTAGATAAAAAATATTACTTGAGGACTGGCTATATGCGCACCGTGTGAAGCCATAATGGAACAAAAAACGGATCTCTTCGTTATTATTTTCCCGATCCATCAACAGCTATTGTTACTTGTACTATGTATAAAGTATTTCATCAATTGACAACATGCGTCGAAAAGAAGGTATAGTATTGAGGAAGTATAAAATTTCCATAAAAATGTTAGATGAAACGTTTTTTTCCTGGTGCGTGGCCCGCATTGACTATTATATTGGGGCCCACAGGGCCCTGTAAGCCCCTCATTGGTGCGGGCCCCTAGGCAGTTGCCTAGTCTGCCTTATGGACAATCCGGCCCTGATGCGGGACGATAAAAACTTTTTAAAGTTTTAGGGCAAAAACTCGGCACGGATATAGAATAAATCGGCAAAAATGACGGGGTGCAATGTTATAAGTTTGTGTCTCTGTGTGTGTGTGTGTGTGGCGTCGCAGCTTCCGAACGGATGATGCGATTTTGATTATGTTTGTTTTGTTTGAAATGTGAAGAATTAGTTGAGAGTACTCTTAGCTATGTTTGATGAAAATCAGTCCAAAATGGCCGCCGTCACAAAATGGCGAATTACATATTTTTTGACAACTCCCTCAATATGGGTATCAAATAAAAGGGCTTGACTAGTAGAGCACCATGATTAATTTCAAATCCAAGATGGCCTCTACCACAAAACGGCGAATTACATTTTTTTTTCACAACTCCCTTACTTCTTCATTTATTTGTTACTTCTTCACGCTCGAATGGACAAATTTTGATGCAATTTGGAATAACAGAAATGCCACTCTTCATCATCATCATCCATCCCCGCGCGGCTGAAACCACGGGCCGCAACTAGAATAGTATGAAATAAACAATATTTCAGTGCCTGTACTCGCTATTAACTCTTGACCTGACCGGCGTATTTTGATGCCGGTTTCACCTTCAGTTAGATATTTTATCGGAACGATAAGTTACACTTTTCTCCAGTTTTATTTTTAAATTTAATAAAACCCGTGCGAAGTCAATCGAAACGTAAAGTTAAATTTTTAACAGTATTTTCTAAATGATACCCGTGCGAAGAAAATCGGATCAGAAAGTTAGTTTTCTCCGTTTTTTTTCTAAATTATACCCGAGCGAAGTCAATCGGAACGGAAAGTTACATTTTCCTCAAGCTTTTTTCTAAATTATAACCGTGCGAATCCAATCGGAACGGAAAATTACAATTTTCTCTAGTTTTTTCTTAATTATATCCGTGCGAAGTCAATCGGAACGGAAAGTTACATTTTACTCCAGTTTTTTTATAAATGATACCCGTGCGAAGTCAATCGGAATGGAAAATTACATTTTCCTCCAGTTTTTTTTCTAAATTATACCCGTGCGAGTCTATCGGAACGGAAAGTTACAATTTTCTCCAGTTTTTTAAATAATACACGCGCGATGTCAATAGTATAAAATAAAAATAAATTGAAAAGATGTGAACAAGGTCAGTAGATTAGTTGGATAGAGCGTCTTGGCTGGCAACTCGGAGAATGCATGTTCTAATATTAGGTCTCTAACCATGTAATTGGAGATTTGTATGAAAATTTTAGAAATTTTAAATTTTATTTTATATTAATATTATCTCATAAGTACTGGCCCGAATTATGTATACAATTTTGCCATTTTGAAGGCAGTTATTTATCTTCGAGATCGAACCCGGGAGCAACAGCTCAGAATGCAGGTACCAACTATGCCAAACGGCCAGTCAAATAATAACCAAATTATTTAGGTCTATTATTTAAAATGTCTTCTTTTTAGATTCCCGTTCAAGAAGAACTTACAACACATACGTGACGTCTCCACCCTCCCCAAGGCGATAGTGAAGTGCGGACTGGAGACATACAAGCTGCCGCCGCTGACTGCGGTCTCGTGCATCATCACATCCGGCTCTTTTATATTGGACTTTAACATCCAAGGCATACGGTTCAGGCATTATGATTTTTTATTGGTGAGTTATTTCTTATTATTTATTAGTGATAGATGTCACTGCGCAGGGCTTGTAGAGACACTTGCCTTATTCTGAACAAAGCAAGGTTATGTAAACCTTGTTGCAGTCACTATTGACAGCACTATTAGCTCAGTTAGAGCGACGCTGCCTTTAAAACGCGGGCTCCCGGCTGAAATGTTTGTTCTCGGGTCTTGGATGTTGTGCTATGTTATTGTATAGTGCGCAGGAAGGAGTGTGTGAAAGTATAAAAAAATCTGAACATAAAACAAACACAAGTAACTATAAAGTTACGTAGTCAAATGTACAAAGTACCAATATTTTCCAGACCTTTCTGAAGAGGTCGTAATTAACCGAGAGAGACAAGCGTCTCTGCTTTAACTGGGCAAATTAATAATAATAATAAAACCGCAGGGGCGGCTTTGTGGCGAGCCGTTGGTGAGTGGCGACACCGTGTACCCTGATTCTCCCTGGGGCTAAATGAGACCCCTGACCCCCTTACCTGACCCCGGCTTGCCATAATTGGCCGTCTGGGGGTGGAGACGCAAGAGCAAGTAACAAAAAGCTCCAAGGGTGGAAGTGTTAAAGGGCATAACACCGGTAGTAGCGCTCTAGTGAAACCGCAGCACACCTCTCTACATCCTTTAGCAATCCACACCAACGTTGCCCCTTTTGTTACCATTCATGGTGGCCTTTATGGGGGCCGTTTAGTGGGTGGCAAGTCACCACACCTGAAGTATTTTAAAATGAGACTGAAATTGAAAGGTGCCGTAGTCTCTTCAATAGCCCACTATCACTAATAAGTTCATATCAATAGCCTTTCCATTTTGCCCATTTTTATAATAAGTAGATATACCCTGTCACCATCCATCCAAAATGGTTCTGTTATACAACATTGTATTTGCTATACCAAACAGGCCTTTAAGTGATGGCTACAGCCCCACATATGCCTTTGTAAAGTACCGGATGAAATAAGAAAAAAAAAAAAAAAAAAGATAATGGATTTAAGATACAATAAATGTATGTATAATATATAATAATGTACTTATAATAATAATTGTTTATTCATAGAAATTGCACATAAAGTATTTCTTCAGGTTAGATATAATGTTGATATTTAACACTATTATATCAGTGGGCTAGAAAAATTTGTACATTTTAAGTTTGACATTCAGACAAATTAACATTCATCTGTCCGTATGTTTGTTGGGTTGTACGCGTTTTTCAACCAATCTTGACGAAACTTGGTATGCATGTTCTACAATATATATTTTTATTGCCGGCGATGATTGAGTGGGTACTTTTCCTAAAAAGGGGGAAAGTTTGTTGGAACGCTATTTCCCAAACGATTTTGATAAAATTTGGTACACACGTTAGCTGACAAACTTTAAAGAGGAATTTCGAATATGAGCATAATTATTGGTGAAGTGGTTTCCGATATAATATGTTATAATAATAATATGCGGCTGAAACCTGGACGCTTAAAGCAAAACGACCGAAAACGCGTAGATGCCTTCGAAATGTGGTGTTGGAGGAAAATGTTGCGCATCCCCTGGACAGCCAGAAGAAAGAACGCGTCGATACTCGAGGAACTAAGTATTACCACTAGGTTGGCATCTATATGCCTCCAACGCGTACTCGAGTACTTTGGTCATATAGCATGCAAAAAAGGGGACAACCTAGATAAACTTGTCATCACAGGCAAGTTGGAAGGCAAAAGACCAAGGGGAAGATTTCCAATGTGCTGGTCGGACCAAATCCGTACCGCACGTGACAGTAAAGTCCTGCGATACACGCTGCTGAAGATAGGTGAAGGTGGAAAGACTTCGTTCGGCAGAAGGAGATCCGTGGAAGGGGTCACGACCCTCAGCAATGAGGAAAACGACGCTAGGAGGAGGAGGAATAATAATATAATATAATAATAATAGGTTTTGATGAATTTACGAAACATTTCGCTGATAAGACTAGATATGTGCTCGCGAGCTCTTCTGTTCGCAACACTATTAGTTATTATAGTTTCATCTGCATGCAAGCCTCTACCGAGGAATCCCATAGTTGAATATTACGTTCCTACATGATGTTTACGATCTTGTTTCCAGATTCTACCCAACGGTCACACGTACTACACCAAAGAGCCCTTCACTCCGCTCGTGTGCGACCATCATGTCTGTGAATGGAACAACACTAACTTCTACGGAGGTATAGTACATTACTGCTACGGCCAGCCAAAGAGGCATTGATGGACGAACGTATAAATGTGGGCAGAGGCGAAGCCGAGGCACTCATACGTAAGTCCATCAATGACCTAGTTGCGGCCAAGACTTGTACGTATAGTACATTTTTCAAAACGTGCGCGCAAAATAAACTAAGTAGTATGTACCTAGGCAGAACTTTTTATATACAAATACCATTTGAAAAATTTTATACCGACTTCCATTCTATTCAATTATTATTAAGGTGTAACTCAAAAAGACCGAATTTGATGAAATTTAAATTCCAGCTTTCCAAGCAAGCAAAAATAGAATTTTGAGAATCGGTTCATCCAGTCGAAAGTTATGAGGTAACAAACATTTAAAAAAACAGTCGAATTGAGTTCCTCCTTTTTGGAAGTGGGTAGAAATAGTACATTGCCGCGTTAAAGTGTTATTTATTTTTCAATAAACAGCTTTCTATTTGAAGCCAGTTCGAAATTACCTTATCAGGTTACCTCCTTAATTGCTATGTTATAAAGTAAAAGATCGTTCCGTTTTTAAATCACACGACAGCTGATATGAGTTTACTATGTATTTTTTTTATTTGGCCGCTAAACCACTACAGATATGGATTTTCATACAACTTTTGCCGGCCGCTGCTCGCATGTATTTGGCCAGTACAGTAATTTCGATATCTCGAAGAAGGTTGGCAAACTAATGCTCAAATTTCCTAGCATGAGAGAGAAACATGTTTTACTAATTCCACAAGTAAAATGGATGACTGTAAAACGGATGAGTGTAAACAAAATATACAACTTCATGAAAAGACTTTGTGCTTTTCGCTCGAAAGATTATAAGTAGTTGAAGTAATAATTATAAGCTACACAGTTTTACTAAAACTACACGTTTTAGTAAAACTGTGTAGCTTATAATACAGGCTTATAGGCAGGACAGTGATGACAGACTTAGACTGTGACTGAGTATATACTTAAATAAAACTTCATTTGATGCAACTTCCATTTTTAAGATAATTAAGAGAAGAAGAAGAGAAATGGCAAGAATGTACGATGTACGAAACCGCTTATTATAGAAAAAATATTGTAGGTACTTGTAGGTATTTTTTTTTTTAAATATGCCTCCTTGGGTTCGCTTCTTCTTATCGGTAGTAGCTCTAGGTATTTTCCAATTGGCAGTTGAGGTTTTTATAGTAAGAACGTTATTTAAAAATTGGTGTTTAGGATAATGTCTTTAATATTTTTTTTCCATTTATAAGCTTATATTAATATATAGTTTTTTTGTAAATTGTGCAGGTCCGTTCATAATCCCAGGCGACCCGGGCACGGGCTTGTCACCGATCCCGCCGTTCATAGACCAGACCACAGAAATGCCTCCACTTACCACCCCCAGCGGGATGGAGGTCAATCCTAACGTCACATGTGAGTATCCAATACGTACATTCTTGACACTACCAAAAACACCGTAAGTGGCCGTAGCACAAGCAATTTGCGAAAAAGTATTCGTATCTGAACGTAAGCCTCAACGCTTCACGCTGCGGCGCACTAACTAACGCTAAGTTATCTGTGTCACAGTTAGATACATGACAGTTTATTTATTTATTTATTTATTTATTCAAATCAATCGATGTGGCTAACAGAATTATTCTAAAACACCACATATCATACATCATCATAACTTATGTAAGTAGGTACATTTTTATAAAACATCAAGTAGGTAAGTTACTTAGAAGGTAAAATAAAATTATATAGCAGAAGTCAGAATTAGTGATGTCAACATAATAAACAATACAAAATTAGAATAACAACAATAAAATAATATAAATCAAAGTCAAAGAACAAATACAACATAATAAAGTTATGTCCATTAAGTTAAAGTTTAAAATAAATGTTCAATTATATATAGGCATGTTTAACTAGCGTACCTAGTCCATCGGCAAACAAATCAACATGTTCGAGCCGAACGAGCATGTCACCGAGCACCTTTCGGGCTCGAGCGGTGGGCGCGTTACGGCCGCGGCAGATACTGAGCGGCCGCGTTAACAGCCGAGGCGCACAGCGCGGCGCAACTGTCGCACCGCGACGCGGCACTTGCAATTCCATCTGATTTAATACAGTCAGATTGTCCACCCTATTGTGAAGTAAAGAAATATAATGCACTAGAAGCAGCAATTTCCGCCTCAGTACTAGTGTGTCGAAGCCGACCATACCCGATACGAAAATGGATGGATATAAAAAGGGATAATATCCATAGGCTCGTTTGTACAGCCACCGCGCAAACTTACGGTGGATCTTCTCGATTGTTTTTGCTTGTACTGATACACGTGAACAACACGTTACGTTACGCTTAAACAGTTATTCGTGCCAGGCTCACAGGTGTGTTATGTGGCATCGCTATTTTCCGTGACTACATAGGTATACTACTAACTAAACTAAACACTGACCATCCTATTGAGACATGATTGTCTAAATAGCAATACCTATCTCACATTTATTTGGTTTTCAAATAAGTAATGATGTACCGTGTGACCTTGCAGACACACTGGACGGGTGTTGGTTCATGTTCCCCCCGAACTACGGCTCTATCGCCGGCATCAGCTACTTGGACCCCCTCACTGTCAACGAGTACCGGTTCACTTGCCAAGGATCTGGCGCTAATAAGGTAACTACCTATATAGATAGATAGATTGATTAACTCTTTCTTGAAATACCACAATACAAAGATATGTTACTAATAAAGAAATAAGAACAAAAATACAAACAAGAATATTTCACAATTAAATACGTTTACTTAAAATTTACTACTACGTATTAAAACTGGTAGCGATTCGTTTGATCAAAAACCTAAAGTAAACTAGCGACTAAAATTTAATTATGGTATTCCTTATTCTGTTGACACTAAAATCCAAATTCATATAGCACTTTGAATGTTATTCCTAAAATAGGATTATTCTATTCATATTTGTGTATTTTTACGTTAGTTTAGCGAGCACTAAGTTACGTGACGACTAATGCATAAAATATACCCACAATTGAAGGGAAATGTCTAATTTTAGTGTTGTCAGTCGGAAGTGTTATACTAATTTGGATTTTAGCCTAAACAGAATAAGAACTGCCATAATTTAGAGATTTTTAGTTTAGTTAGAGAATGATTGTTATTCGGAAATTGATAACGTCTTCAAGTACAAAGCTTATTCCCACTAGCTTTGTACTTGACGATTAAGAAAAATATTCCGAATTTTATACACGTGCTTAGCGAAACTAAAATTTAGAATTTTAGAAATACATTGAAATTTTTGAAGAGAATTGTTAAAAGACACGTCTGAGGGTATGGAAATATTAATTTTCAAAATGGCAAACAATCTCCTAATTCTGCCTACTGGCACAATTGCTAGGAAAAATCCAACTGTTTAGTAAAAATCTCAATTTTTGCCAGTAAGAACTTGTTGTACCTACATTATATTTATTACTTAAGTATATGTCGTTTCACCGGTGATACCTAAAGAGACACAATATAAGAGAATTAACAGAGAATCTTATACTTTTAGTTATTCTCACAAAACTAAACTCTTGAATCTTTTCAAAACTCAATTACTCTTGCTATAGAAATGTATACGATACAAAACACAAATTTACCCGTTTTTGAGAAGGAACCTGTGAGTCAATTTTATCGATTCCTCGTAGGAATTTCTCAAACTCTTTACGACCGACCAGCGAAGCGTCTCTGCTTTAACTGGCCATGGAATCGACTTTTATCTGTCTGTATGTTTGGTTTGTCGTACCTACTGTACATGTCGCATTATTCAACCAATCTTGACGATACTTGCTATGCATGACTTGCTATGCATGTTCTAATATTTAAAATACTTATTTTTTTTTTGTCACCGGTAATTTTAAGGGGGGAGGAATCCTCCCTCCCTAAAAAGGTGGGACATTTGCTGCAGCGCTATTTACCGACCGATATTGATGAAATTAGGTACCTACCTGACGTTAAAGAGGGATTTCGAATATGAGCATAATTGTTCAAGTGGTTTCCGAGATAATTTGTGAATTATTGCGAAGAATTGCCGCTAATAAAGCTATGTGCTCCCGAGGTCTACTGTTCGCAGAACTACTAGTTGAAAACATTTTAAATTCTTCTCTCTTCACAGTTCTCCTGACACCTTTGTTTTTTTTCAGGGTCTATATTGGTATCCTCAATGGATGGGTGCTCCCCCGCACCACCCCTACCCGTTAGCAGGCGACAACCCCTCTGAACACGCGGCACCCCCGCCCGGAGCGTTCTACCCGCACAATCCGCCTATCGAACCACCAGCGTCCAAACGTCATTAAAATGATTCTATTATATCATCTGTCTGTTATTGCACTAACCCCTCAGAGACCGTAGCACAAACAATTTGCGAAAAAGTATTCTTATCGTAGCGTCAACGCGTCACGCTTCGGCATACAAACTATGAGTTATCTGTGTCACAGTTGCCCTAGATACATGACAGTTTGTGCTGTTTCACGTGAACGACACATTACGTTATTCGTGCTAGATCCACTAAGCATACACCTGCCCAGTTCGGAACTTAGGTAGATCCACATCATTCGGCAATTGTGGTACCAGCAGTGCAAGTACCGTAATAGTCGTTAAATTTGTCGAGTCGCTAAGAACGACAAAAAGGTGTATCGCCCCTAACAAGTATGGAAGTCATATCGACGACTTATACGATCGTCAAATTGTCGACAGTAAATCGATTATTACGAATTGTTTGCATTCCACAATACGTCCTATCATTTGAAGATTTCTACAAGCATTTCGCTCTTCTACGATCCAAAGAAGGCCAGTCTATTTTTTATTGAATACTAGTTGCGCCCCGCGGTTACACCAGCATGGTGATTGATGATGACGATGTTGATGAAAATTATCCTATGTGTTCATTCAGCGCCCCATCTACCTCCATGCCAAATTTCATCAAAATTGGGCCAGCCATTTGAGCGTCAGAGAATAACAAACATCCATTCATCCATAAATACCTATAAACTTTCGCGTTTATAATATTAGTAAGATCAAACACAACTAAACAATATCCCCATTCCCGTCGCCTGTCGATAAGCTACTCGTATATAGGTATTAGGTAATTTTCAAAGCTGACAAAACTATAGTTAAAATCGATTAAATAGACGACCTCAAACGTAATTTAACAGTTCCATGCTAGGGTTATCGTTAAAATCGTAAAAACTTATCGAATTTGTCTACCGATTTTGTTACTTATCTACTTGCAATGATCTACTAAGATCTAAGATCGATATAGCCAGTTTTTTCGAAGTATGAGGAATTCAAGATTCAAATAAATATCGATCGGTAAGTTCGGTACTTGCACTGCAGCGACTAAACATCATTAAACTTTACGTACCTATCCGACGAAGTTAGTTTCATTCATAAATATTTTGTTCTAAGCGTAAACAGGATGCCGAGTTATGTTTGTATAAATATTTGCGTGAGTTTGACACATATTAAAGTATTATCTGCATGCGTCCCGCGCTTACACCCGCCCGGTCATGGATGGTTATATGATGATAATGAAAAGTATCTTATATGTATGATGATCCAGCGCCTCATATCCAATTTAGTTAAAATTGCAGCCGTTTCTGCGCGAAGAAGTAACACATATATAAACCAAGACCGACCCGTGGTACAACTGCGATGTCCAACTGGTTGTACTACGGAGAAGTAAAGTTACCCATGGTTCAACTCTTTTTTTATATATTTATGATTATGATCCATGGTACAACGGTGGAATTATGTTCAACTGGTTGTTCTATGGGGAAATATCTTTACCAATGATTCAACTCATTTAAAATAATTAATTCATTTAACTAACCTAACCTAACCTAACCTGTACTTTTAATTGCACTTCAGAATTTATAGATAAACTTTTCCTGTTTATTACCAGTAGTTGGTGTGTTACCAAATTCAATTCCCAGTAGTACAACTAGTTGAACCAAGGAAAGAATAACTCACTCGAGTTGAATCATTGGTAAAGATATTTCCCCATAGAACAACCAGTTGAACCATATAAAAATGAGTTGAACCATGGGTAACTTTACTTCTCCGTAGTACAACCAGTTGGACATCGCAGTTGTACCACGGATCGGTCACCATATAAACACATAAACATGAAAATGGTCCCGTTTTTTAGTTTTATTGCACATCGATAACGATGCATGGATGAAAACAGGTAAAATTCTCTCAGGTCACGAAACACCGTTAATGAACCTTTACTAGACGTACGATGTAACCAAGTCTACCAAACAAAATAGATTACGACCCATGTTGACATAAAACTACGAAAATAAAACAGTAAATGCGATTTTTAATAACTTTTATTTAAAGTAATAATTATAATTTACACAAACATAACGAAATCTAATGTCAATTCATTATATCGCGAGAACTTATGATAATCATATAGCCTAAAATAATTGCTAAAAGCCTATTATATAATTGTGTAATTTTAAAATTTATTGCACTAGACTTAAATTTAAGGCGGGAGACACAAACCGAATACCTACTGTACTAAAAGTAACACGTCCTGTTTCGGTACTTCTGTCTAAAAGCACGGTCCAATTCATCAATCCATTTCACTCTAATAATGGAAAATGAGAGAGATGGAATGAGTCATAATCATCATTGACAAACGTCACAAAAGCGGCAAACGTGAAACTCTTATTGTTTGTCGTTTGACGTATTATTTATCATTTTAATAACGTCCCGAGGGTTTTTTAATGCTATTAGAAGACGGTACAAGCTCGAGGCCCACCTCAGAGACGTAAATTTACGTCAGTTTCATTCATACATCTTTTGTTTTAATTATCACGGTATAGGAAGGATTAATCGGTTACCTCTCTGCCTATAACAGTAGCAATTCATCACAAGTGACGAACTGCATTGCGCACGTAACCCTGCGACATTAAAGGTGAGTTCGTTCAGCTTATGAGGGCATTGGTGGCGTTGTCATTGATGGCTCTTTTGTTATAGCGTTCGTAAAGCTCAAAAACGTTGTTATTGCCACTTTTGCCCACACGCTATTCGAACGCTCAACTGAGCATAAGACCTAAAATCACATGATTATGCTGTCAAATAACGATCACAAACAACCATGCTCCGGACGTGGGTCAAAAATTGCACTTTTTGGTGGCAAAAGTTCCTTTTTTTTAGCTTTCCGAACGCTGAACAAAAAGAGACATGAACGTCATTTTCACCCACAAATTCCCTATTCGAACGCCCCTTGTGAGCGTTTTTAGCGTTATTTTCGCTAAAAACGCTCACAAGGTGCCTATTCGAACGCACTCTATATTGCCAAGTCTCATGTGCCTGTTATTGCGCTGCACCTATACCCTCCAAACCAAAACACAGTATTGCGTACATTACTGCTTCACGGTAGAAATAGGGTATGGTGGCAGTATTACTCCGGACGAACTCATTCAAGTTCTACTGTTTTTAAAGGTACGTTCAAACGATAGTCGAGATTCTAGTCAGACTATCACTTTAGACTTTCCGAGAAATCTTTTACCAAAAAAATGCGCGTATTAAGAACATAGGTATTTTATATTTATATTATATTAACGGGGCTTATCGCGTTAATAATAGTAATTATTTACTTCGACGTTTCGATCAAGTTGCATTGATCGTGGTCACGAGCGGACTGAAGAGGCGGGTGTCATTGTCTTGCGATTAAGCCCCGTTAATATAATATAAATGTGTTCACATCGCGAAAGTTTAAAAATTACTACAGGTATTATAGGAACATAGGTATAGGTACGCATATCCACATTTGAATGTTTTCAACAAACCGTGTTACTTTATTCTACAGTACTTTCTCTAAAAACAGAGGTTTGCAATAATCATACTTCGTAATGCAATGCTAAGAATATTTTAATAAGTTGTTGCAAAACGAAGTAAAGTACAGTATTGTCAATTAAATACTTTTTCGTGTTTATACGAAGACATAATTACTATAAGATACACTTTTATGTTTATTAATGGCTGCTCGAAACAAAACAAACGAAACTGATGATAGACGTTGTGTGGACGTGTCTATAGGTGTGCCCCTATCGAGACCGTCTCTAACGATAAACAGATGTCCATTGCGGATTATTGGATATTCTAATAGGTTAATACAAACGTTGAGATATATTAGCCAGCGCGAAGAAACTCCGACGTGGCCTAGCAACTTTAAACTACCAGGGGGCCTAGTCCCATCTTTTATGAAACTATCATAAATCAGGGGCGTTTTGTAATAAGCTTACAATAATCATACTTACTATCGTACTCCCACTGACACAAAACAGTCAACCAAATTTATTACTAAAGGTTGCAATATGACTATTTTAAGAGATGGGAGTATGTATCTTCAAAAATTTTACTACTTCACTATAACAATGAAACTTAGTGTCAAAAGTCACGTCAAAGTACGTGAATTAAGTGAAATCTTTGATACTACGTCATCAAAACGTCTATCGTAATCCATTATTATTTTAAGGTTGCTACTCGTATATTGGCGTGGTGGTACCAAATTTAATGGAAAGGTTGACATGACTACTTTAAGAGGTCAGAGTAGCTAACTAACATGCTTATAGAAGCACGGGAAACGATAATTTTAAAATGTCCCTAGTCACCTGACTTCTCACAGCAACAAATATTTTGAAACTAATTTTAGATTTTATATTAATTTTGTTTCGAGCAATAAAATACATTAGCCTTAATATATCACACTTTATACAATTGTACCATACCATTACTGTTAAGTATATAATATATATTCTTAATTTTTATAATCGGTTCATTTTATGTACAAGTATCTTATTAATTTTACAATTAAGTGTGGGCCGGTTGGTTACAAGTTTCTATGCCGAATGTGGCACAAGTATGGAATAGCTACAATACGTAATAAGGATTACAAAAATTGTAAACAAGGTTTAACAATAGTAAGCTAAAACTAAAAGCATAGTGATCGGCAGGACTATCATGTATCTCAGTTGCTAACAAAAATTGATTGAAATCTAAAAAAATGGCGGCCTTTTGTCAGCTCCAGTCATCAACTTACTAACATTTTTGCTTACTGGAGTTGCCAAAACTGACATAGGGCCGCCATTTTTCAAGATTTCTATCAACGTTTGTTAGCAACTGAAATACATAATAGCCCTACTGATATAGGTTTACTTGCGATTTTGAACACATGTTCGTCAAGCACATCTTTAATCAGAGTTTAAATTACATATTACATAGTAACTACTGTTGTGGGATCTAATGAAGCATGCTGGCTCGCTCTTCATTAAGTTAGGGAGCAGCAGGGCTATTGGGCATTTCAGTTACAATCAAATATTGATTGAAATCTTGAAAAATGGCGGTTCTATGTCAGTTTTGACGATCCCAGTATACAGAAATGTTAGCAAGTTGCTGTCAGCAGTTCCAGTCAGCAACTTACTAACATTTTTGCTTACTGGAGTTGTCAAAACTGACATAGAGCCGACAATTTTTTAGATATCATTCAACAAATGATTCCAACTGAGATATTTAATAGCCCTGCAGGACATCTGGCGTAGATTCGGGGGACTCTTTAATTTTGGTTTAGTGCGTTTGAGCTCCACAAAACTCCGTATACTTACACATATTAAGTCGAGTTAGCTACCATAAGTCGGTTAGTATATCGCCACAGGCTGGAAATTTACCATAGCTGCGGCCAACCTTGTAACGGGCCGTGTTAACGTAAAACGGTAGACTGTGGCGATTTCACTACTGTCTTTACGGCAGCTATCTCGTGCTAAAATGTAGACTTCCTCCCTAGGTTTGCTTCAGTGCGAATTAAACATTAAACTTTTTATTCCATTGTATAAAACACAGTTTTCAAGTTTGCATTTACAGTTCAGCAAAAAAAGCAAATAACACTGGTAACACTTTTTAGCAACTTTCAAGATATGAATAAGTTCTCACAAATACTCCGAGACTGTAAAAGTATAGGGCTTTTCACAATCTGCTATATTAGGTATCTGGTGTTCTGGCAACACAGGATTAGTTTTGGCACTCATAAAATATAACTTTTTGCCAAACCGTATAGGATCTTTGCGTTCACATGTAAATCTTGACAAAATATTCAAATAAATGGGAAT
Organism: Selenia dentaria; assembly: GCA_917880725.1. Taxonomy (NCBI): domain Eukaryota; kingdom Metazoa; phylum Arthropoda; class Insecta; order Lepidoptera; family Geometridae; genus Selenia; species Selenia dentaria. The sequence continues at coordinate 12,595,239 of OU862897.1, read as the reverse complement.
TATGCAAACGGAAAACTGGTAACACTGTAGCTATTCAGCCAATAACAGTCTAGATAATTATTAAAACCAATTCTAAAAAAAAAACAGTTCTCACCAAGGCCTTACCATTACAATTCAAATTTAAACCTATATCATGTTAGTAAATTATAATACATAAGGTGCATAGGTACATTGTGTTAAAATAAATGCAACAGGAGATATAACAATATAAATTGAAGTGTAAAAAATATGCCAGTGTGAACTTACCCTAAAACAGTACTACTTTACGGGTTACACTAAACAAGGCAATGGTTATGCTGACGATCATAAAAGGTCGTGTTCCTTTATGAGCCGAAATCAATCGCATCGTTCACACAGCCGTTCCCTTCCAAGCCCACAATCATCATAAGCGAGCTCGATACGTCAACGATCACCGCTCACGTCGCGACCACAACGCTCGTGGATGGAAGGTGGGGTTTTGCGGTCATTTTGAGCTATCACTGTCAAAGCATTAGAACCAAAGGGAACGGCAAACCGGGCGCGACAGTTGTGAGCGTTGACGGCGCTTACTGGAACTTACCCTAAGTCGTTCGTCTGTCCCTCACAGTTGCAGTACCTTTATGTTCTGTTTGGCACTGCACTCCTAAGTCGATGTTTTAGATTAGTTTTCTGCATATTATGTTCGAGCCATAGATGATAGAACCATGTCCATCGAGTTATTTATCTAAATTGTTCTCATTCCTTCCAACACGCCGTGTTGTCGCACATTGTCTATTAATCCTGGACGGCACACTGTTGTTTTATCGATGGATTGAACAATTTCCGGACTTGAATTAACTAAGCATTTTTGAAATTTTTATTTTAATAAAAAAAACACCAAAAAATACCTGTTTGAAAAGGAAGTGTTATGTTAAGCAGTAAACGAATTCTGGATGATGATAATAATAAAATTATGTGCCCGAATAAACCCGACAAAATATTACATTAAACAATAATATAATTGCTTCTCAAAATCAATTTACAATTATTGTATTGTATTTACATTAATTATTTTGCTAATTATATAAAGTATATTTATTATATAAAGAAAAGTACTTAGAAATTGAGAGTATAAGATTTTTATGAGCAGAAAATTATTTTTCAAAATAATTTTATCGTTGTATATTATACACATTAACTAAACGTTTTTGTAACTTTTAACTCAATATTGAACATTGATAATTTACACAGAAAGGGCTCGTGAGAAAGCTGCAGAAGGAATAAACGACTTTAGACTGTAATTACTACGAAATTCGGTACAAGTTACGATGCAGCCATTCGACATTACCAAACTTCTATATATTGAACACTATCAACTTGTATATTGATGTTATTACGAGTGTTTTTGTTCTAAATTGTACCGTATGACGCACAGCGTGAAGTTTGAAGTTGAACGACGTTCACGAAGTGTATGCCGGATGGATCTATAGGTTGTTAACTTAAAGCTGTGTGTGTGTTTTAAACCTATAATATGTACCGCCTTATTATAAAACGATGGATTAACGGCATTCCCAAGTTTAACCCACGGTTTAAGGGAATTTCATATAGGAAATTTGTTTAAGCTATAGTTTCAATTCGGGACTATCTTTAGTCAACATTTTATAATAAGGTGGATTGGGTTATATACGCTTCTGTACATGTAATTAACATATAACATGTTTTATGAATTTAAACCTCTTAGTAAAAACATTTATTGCGCATCATGTGTGGTTGGTTAGCCGAGCAAAGTGAGCGTATAGATGGATTTATTTTAAATGTACAAGTTCGCGTAACAACATTTTTATTTTTAAATTTCCCGAAAAAGTCATATTTGTGTCTATCTTCGGAGACTGTAGATTCGTTCACTGATGAACACACTATAGCCCGCTATGATGTATCCTATCCAGTATCATTCTACAGATATAAATGCGAATTGATAATCTAATATATGGACGTACCATTTACATCGACCAACGGTTTGTCTAAAAAGCAATCTAACGACACAATTTTACCCTGCTTTCCGAGTGCACACCAAAAACCATTTTGGCGCTGTGATCTTCATTCTGATCAACGAAAGCACGACAACGTAGACCCATGTGACGTCATAGATTATGTCACCAACGCCATTTTGCGATTTCAACGAAGCCTTGACCTGCTGGGCTATTACGTATCTCAGTTGCTAACAAATGTGGATTGAAATCTGAAAAAATGGCCGCTCTATGTCACTTTTGTCAGCTTCAGTGATCAACTTACTAACATTTTTGCTAACTGGAGTTGCCAAAACTGACAATGGGCCGCCATTTTTCAAGATTTTAATCAACATTTGTTAGCAACTGAGATACATAATAGCCTTGCTGAAATCTAGAGCAGTTCTGTCAAAAATGACAGTTCGTTGATGTGTGTCTGTTTCGTTCCGGCAAAACAAATCTTTTTTGTAGCTTTTTTTTAGTTTTAAACATATTTTCATGGTTTATCATATTGATTCCATACCGTCTCATTAAATCTTTTAAGAGTATAACGAATCACTGCACTGTCATGTCAGCCATGCCGTGAGCAACGTAAGCGTGACTTCAACCCATTCCGAATGGCTGACAGATCTCACCTGTCAAAAGCACCATACTGAATCGGAATGAAGAACAGTGATAATATCGCCAAAACCGTTTTTGACTGCACTCGGAAAGCAGGGTTAGATTGTCATAGATGCGTATCTAAGGCCCGTATTCCAGGGGCCTTCCTATAAGCTCTTAAAGCAGGACTTCTAAAAAAATGCCCAGCTTAAATCGTACCATGACATTATACTAGTTAAGAACCGCAGAAAAAACGTTTACCTGTTTTTTTTTGTATGGACTGATGTTTTCATAACGCTCTAAATCCGCTCAGTTTATCAGCTTATAAACGTCTAGGTATCTGCAATGCTGGTTAAAGTAAAATGTTAGAAAGCCAGAGACAATATTATCCGTTCACATATGAGGAAAACAATGTTCATACAGGTCATCTAAATGAGCGTCATGGTATGATTTCATTAAAAACTGATTAAGCCAGGTTTAAGGACTGCACGGAAATTGCATGATTTTTACAAAGCTGATAGTAAGGCCCCAGAAAGTCACATAATCATCAACGACTTGAGTATAGATTTGACAATTAGAAACTTAATCAGATCTTTACTCAAGCTTAGATGCACTACTGAGCTTACTTCTGGTATACGACCCTAAGAGGACCAAAGTTTGGTGACATGGTTTGGCGCGACTTTTATCGCAGTCTTTGTAAAGCCAGGATTTGGGGAGTACTCAACGTCTAAATCTATGGCCGGATTCAAGCTTTCTGTTCCACATCTTCTATTTCAAATTCCTTTTCCCAACTTTCATCGGAGTTAGCGCTGACGTCATCTTTGACGTCACCGAAGTGGTCTTCCACTAAATCGTTGCCGCATACATCTGTCGATTTTTTAGGCGATCGGCCATTTTTGTTGTCTACGGCGACTTTTTTAGGTGACTTGTCTATATTTTTAGGAGAATTGGCTAGATTTTTAGGGGACTTGGCGACGTTTTTAGGAGACTTAGCGACGTTGATAGGAGACTTGGCGACATTGATAGGCGACTTGGCGACTTTGATAGGAGACTTGTCAGTTTTATTGTTCAATGTGTCTCTAGTCTGAGCAGATTTTGTCTTCAGTTTCGCGGTACCTGTGCTGGTCGTTTTTGTGTTGTTGTTGGTGATGTCACGAGGGCTTCTTGGTTGTTTTTTCGATGCGATTTCCTTTTCGTATTCTTCTAAAAGCAGGATCTGTTGTTCTTCTGTTAGTTCTACGTCGTCAGCAAAATCTTCTGTGGAAGATTAGGGGTATGTTTATAAGCTAGAATTTCGGTATTCTAATAAAATAACAAAGATTTAAACTTTATGCCTATATAAATCGATAGCATTAATTTATAAGTAGGTAATATTATCCCTAACCTACTCATCAAATTCGTTAATATTTTAATATTGTTTTAATTACATGTTTCACGTCCGTATTATGCAAATACGCTCAGTATTAGGTATATCTAGATTTGAGTGCAAATCTGCATGGCTATTATGTATCACAGTTGCTAACAAAATTTCATTGAAATTAAAAAAAATGGCGACCAGCAGGGCTATTATGTATCTCAGTTGCTAATACATTTTGATTGAAATCTTGACAAATGGCGGCTCTATGTCAGTTTAGACAACTCCAGTAAGCAAAACTGTTAGTAAGTTAATGACTGGAGCTGACAAAAGTGATATAGCTATATAGTGTCTATATGTGTAACATATAAAAGTGATATAGGCTATTTATATCTCAGTTGCTAACAAATGTTGATTGAAATCGAAAATATGACGGCTCTATGTCACTTTTGTCAGCTGCTACAAAAATGTAAATTGATGTAGTCATCAACCTTGCTTTCTGATTGGCGACAAAATCACTTTTAGCGATATTATCACTATTTTCCACTTCAATTCAATATCGCGCTTTTGACAGGTGAGATCTGTCAGCCATTCGGAATGGGTTGAAATCACGCTCACGTTGCTCACGGCATGGAATACACGCACACACAGACAGATGCTAGCTATCGCATCACGCACACATCAACAAACTGTCATTTTTGACGGACTGCTCACGGTGATTTCAGTTTGTAGCGTGGTCGTTGAAATCGCAAAATGGCGTCCTTGACATAATTCATGACGTCACATGGGTCTACGTTGTCGCGCTTTCGTTGATTTGGAATGGTGATCACAGCGCTAAAAGTGATTTCGACGCCACTCGGAAAGCAAGGTACATCAATTTACGAGTACATTTTTGCTTACTGGAGTTGTCACAACTGACATAGAGATACCATTTTTCAAGATTTTCGATTTAAGTGTGTTTTTGGTAGTAAATTACATACAAAATCTGTACTCAAGCTTCGATACATAACTGATCATACTTCTGGAATACATTTAGTGCAGTCTAATCGAAAAGTCACAAATTAGTGTAACAATATAAAAATATTTAATTTTAATATCAAAACCGACTTTACTCAAGTAATAATCCGACGCTATTGACTTCGAGCATGTCCGATGCCTATATACAATGGTCGATGCGAGCTTACCGCGGAATCTTCCTGAGACGGAGAATCTTTGTAGGCATCCTACTTCACTATTTTATGTCTTTCTGTCCATTTCTAGCTAGAAAACGGAATAGCTGATCAGAATTATGGATATTTAGTACTTTACATTAACTCACTAACTAAATTATTTATAAATTATTATTTTTTAAATGTCAGTGTGAACCCTTTGCGTCCCAGAGACGTACATATACGTCAGTTTCATTCATAAATCTTTTGTTTTAATTATCACGGTATATCCGCGAGCACACATAATACATTTATGGTCGAAAAAAACAAAATGTGTTTGCTCGTCTCAATGTCATTGTGCTAACACAATGACACCTATAGTATTATACAGATTATTAGTTCGAGTATTTACATGTATTATTTTTATCTTAAACTAGCTGCTCTCCACGGTTACACCCGCGCGGTGATGCATGATGATGATGATGATGATCTCTATGTTACTACCTATGTTACTCAGGGTGAATGTAGCTTTCCAATGGTGAAAGAATTTTTGAAATCAGTCCAGTACTTTTTGAGCCAATTCGTTACAGACATACTTATAAACAAATCATTCCTCTTTATGATATTAGTATAGATACGACCGTCAGCTAATCACGTGAGTAAAATCGGTTTTGATATTATAACAAATGTGTTCAAACTTTTTCAAATTATTGAGCATTTTCAAACAGTAATAGAATAGAAACACACAGATTAATAGAACAGTATAGAAACTTACCGTTACGTTTGTTTTCTAGGATAACTTACCGTCTTCCCAGGCGAGCACATTGTCGGGGGTCAGCGACACGGGCGTGTCCGAAGTGTCGTGCAACGAGTCTTGCGACTTGTCGCTGTCCAACCCTGACAACACCCTTTTGGGGCTTCTGTAATCAGAGTTGTACTGTTACCCAAGTCAAGAAATTCGTTAACCTCCTATGAGAAGGATTCATTTCATTCATTCATTCTTTTCATTCTTTATCTCAGCTATAGGACAATATGAACATATGCCTCCCCCATAATTATCCAAAAGACCGTCCTGCGACCTTTATCGGGACGTCTGTCCACCTTGTTGGTTGACGACAACGCTGCGCTTGCCGGTCCATGGTCGCCACTCCAGAACCAGTCTCATCAGCCATCTGTTCTGCGTGCTATGTGCCCTGCCCACTGCCACTTCAACTGGCTAATCTTCTGGGCTATGCCGTTGACTTTCGTTCTACTATGCATCTCTTCATTTCTGATTCGAGTACGTACAGAAACCCCGAGCATAGCTCTCTCCATAGCTCTTTGAGCTTCATTTCATTCTAAATGGAGACATTTATATAGATAGTAGCAGTAGGACTGTTTTTAAACGTGTTCATATGGTAAAGTACTGCTAACACATATTTCCATTGTAAAACAGTAATGTTCACATTACTGTGTTCCGGTTTGAAAAGGGTGCAGGGGAAATTACACGCACATAACAACTTAATGACTCACAGGATGACGCTTTTCACACTTGTATTTATTTGTAGATTTTTTAGATTAATGGCACTCCACAGCTCCAAGTACGCGTAAAATGAGATTTCTTGTGTAAAATGACAGTACTTATGTGTTAACCCGGTTCGAATTGCTGTGATAGGATTCATTCTTACTTGGCCGATCGTTTCTTTTTCGTTGTAGCTAATGGTTATCAATCAAACCTACACAAAATTATTTATAGTTAATATATTTTAAGGGTCTCATATTGTTATGGGCCCTGTACTTTTTAACGCATTTATAAATGATATGCCTAAATGCTTTTTGTCATCTACTCCCTTTTTATTTGCCGATGATTTGAAGATTTCCCGCAAGGTCAAGTCGGAGCTGGATGTATCGATGTTACAACGTGATTTAGATAGACTGTCCAAGTGGTGTTATGTTAATAGCATGGATCTTAATTTAGATAAATGTTTCTTTATCAAGTTTACACGGAAACTTTATACTGTTAGATCAAAATACTATATTGGAGGGACTAGGTTACACGAAGTTGAGACAATCAAAGATCTGGGTGTAATACTAGACAAAAAAATAACTTTCATTCCTCATATAGAAAACATTGTAAAGCGTGCATCTAATTATTGGGTTTTATTACTAGAACTAGTATTTTTTTTTAAAAGAACAGTTTAAAGTCTTACTATATTATACGTTAGTACGCAGTGTGCTTGGATATTGCCCTGTTGTATGGAGACCTTATTATGCTACTCATACACTCAGAATAGAACGCGTCCAGAAAAGGTTCTTATGGCATTTTTTTTTTCTTTTCCTCCGTTCTGGAGGATTTGGCTTTGTATGACTAATGCATCTGCCAGTGTCAAGTGGTTTCTTGTGGCATTTATGTTATGATGCAAAAATTTACAAAAAAAGAATGTCATACGCCGAAAAATTAGATCACTTTCGGATATCTTCTCTAGAGAAGCGAAGGAAACTTCTGGACCTAATATTCTTATACAAAGTTCTCAACAACCATGTAGATTGTCCACAAGTATTAAACCTGTTTAACTTTAGAATACCCCGTAGAATACCACGTCGCCCAGTTTCACTGTTTGTCCCACCTTCTCGCTCCACAGTTTATGGCAGTAACTCTCCGATTCCTAGATTGTGGAGAATGTTAAATGAATGGTTCGGTATCGGACCAATGGATGTTTTCTCCATTAAATTATATCGCTTTCGCGAGCAGTTGCTCAAGGAAATTCCAAATGAGGTATCTTGATTTTGATTTTACTAAACAACAGCTATGTCAAATGTTACTCTTTTTTTGTAAATTTAATTTAGCATGCTGTGTTTACCTTTAATTCGTTGTGCATTTAGCAATATTTACCTACTATAACTCTGTAATAGATTATGTTTTGTTTAGTTATAAGAAACAATGTAACAATCGTTGGTGAACCAAATAAATAAATAAATAAATAGCAATATTAGCGTTTGAAAAATGTGCATTCTTGTAAAGCGTTCGAGAAGGAAAATATTGTTAATTTTGCATCTTTTGCTTACATCTTAATCACACCTCAGTCTAAAATAGAACCTAATGCCTGAGACGTGGGTTGAAAATTGATTGCCATTTTGAACCTTTCAAACGCTGACCAAAACAGCCCATAAGAATTTTACCCACAGATTCCCAATTCGAACACCCTTGTGTACGTTTTTTGAATAAGATTATCGCGATTCCTCGGGAACTCATTGAATCGAGATAAAATGCAATTTGCGTTAATTCCGGGCGTAAGTTCTAAGTCTATTTCGAATTTAAATGACCGCAAACGGATAGTGAGAATATATGGCCCAACCAAACTGATGTAAATGAGCTTTTTAAAAACTCTTTGTGAACATATTCTCCCAGTTTTTTCTATTTCCACTTACTGCTGTATAGGAGAGACGGATTCACTCTCGAGCGGTAAGTGCGCCAGTACTGGGTCTGTGGAGGGCTCTTCCATCGGCTGTTTGTACTTACTGCTGTATAGGAGAGACGGATTCACTCTCGAGCGGTAAGTGCGCCAGTACTGGGTCTGTGGAGGGCTCTTCCATCGGCGGTTTGTACTTACTGCTGTATAGGAGAGACGGATTCACTCTCGAGCGGTAAGTGCGCCAGTACAGGGTCTGTGGAGGGCTCTTCCATCGGCTGTTTGTACTTACTGCTGTATAGGAGAGACGGATTCACTCTCGAGCGGTAAGTGCGCCAGCACTGGGTCTGTGGAGGGCTCTTCCATCGGCTGTTTGTACTTACTGCTGTATAGGAGAGACGGATTCACTCTCGAGCGGTAAGTGCGCCAGCACTGGGTCTGTGGAGGGCTTTTCCATCGGCTGTTTGTACTTACTGCTGTATAGGAGAGACGGATTCACTCTCGAGCGGTAAGTGCGCCAGTACTGGGTCTGTGGAGGGCTCTTCCATCTGCTGCTTGTACTTACTGCTGTATAGGAGAGACGGATTCACTCTCGAGCGGTAAGTGCGCCAGTACTGGGTCTGTGGAGGGCTCTTCCATCGGCTGTTTGCGTGACGCGGCCGCCAAGCGGTCTTGTAGAAGCGCCACGCGGAACAAATACCTGAAACAAGAATACACAAAGCATTATAATGGCGCATTAGGTCATTATGATTATTAAAGTGACTTTGACTTTTACATTTTGTATGCTAACACAAGAACAGAAAACAAATGGCTCAATTTTCCTGGTTAGTTTTTGTTTGTTAATGTCTTAAGTGCCATTATATCAGTCTTGACTTTTTTAAATATCTAGCCAAATAAATTCAAACCAAACATAACATTCATAAACAAAAGGAATTTGTTTGATATCAACAGCATTCCCTATAATACTGTGTCAATGAAGTTTGATACATTATTGCTCCCAAAACTATTCTTTAGTGACACTGTGTGAATAAGATAATGTAGAATAGTTTTGACGCTTCTGGCAATAGTTTCTTTTATTGAGCCTTCAATAGCCTACCAAACCTTACCTAATATAACACCTACTTATATTCTTTCCACTACTATTTCTCTATGAAATTTTGGCAAAGACATTACAGTACTATACTTACTTTCCCAAATCTCTCCCATAAAGCGCCAGTCAATGACATGTGTACAAATCAAAAGTCAAAATCATTTATTCACTTTAGGCATCAAAGACGCACTTATGCACATCAATTTTTCATTATAATGTACTTTAAAGACTCTACCGCGGCGTTCCAAAATATATAGAGCCTACCGAGAAAAAGCGGCAAGAAACTCGGGGTCATTCTTTTTATATAGATGTTTACAATGTTTCTACTTAAGTACTACAAATATTACATTTTATGGGTAGCAGAGTGACAGCTTGCCAGAAGTGGAGTATTCAAAGCATCTTTCTATATAATATAAGGTGTAAGCAGTTTAATTTTTCTGGGGACTAATACACTTACCGTTCCCAAAATTCTTCTCTTGTGACAGCATCAGGCACCAGTTTCTGGTACTGGGCTTTCAGCAACGGACTGGATTCGAGGCGTTTGTCTGCAGCGGCGTGCGATATGACACCCGTATCTGTGATTTCGAGACTGGCGAACCACGCACCGAATTCCGCCTCGAGTGGAGGCACGATGAATGTCGCGTCTAAACGTTGTATCTTTTCCAGTTCTTTCTGCGAGGATAAATAAAAGGATATATGTCATACTTCAGTAAGGATGTAAATTTTTGACATTCAAAAGCAGTCAGTTTTCATCTGAAAAAGGATTATTTGATAAGATTTGCATTCATGTTTTTTATGTATATTCAATACATTCAAATGTTCAGACATTCAATGCTGCGGACTACAATTTTGTTGTGCCCAGTAATAAACAGCGTAATTAAATATAAGTAACATTTTTAGTGCCGTGGGGCTTAGAATAGTACCCCCCCCCCCCCCCCAACTCTACCCGTGGGTGCGTTAAAATCTGCTAAGGGATAACAATCGGAAGGTGGGCAGCACCTTCCCAGTATTAAAACACCAAAACTGCGCTCGCCAACCCGCCTGCCAAGCGTGGCGAGTATTGGCAAAATCCCCCCAATGACGGACACATTAGGAACCAGGCCCCCAGTCCCCGGCAGCCCCGCTATTCCTGGCTACGGTAGCAGCCACGGTAACGGTGGGGCAGGGGGTGCTAAGAATCCCCGGCAGACGCCCTGCTACCAACCCCAACGACGACGACTGGCCCTGGTGACATACAACATACGCACGATGAGGACAGACGAGAAGATATATGAGCTGGAAGAAGAAATGAGTAAGTTACACTGGGACATTGTGGGGTTATCTGAAGTCCGTAGAGCGGGTGAGGACACGATAACCCTAAAATCAGGTAACGTACTCTACTACCGGGAGGGTGTACCAACAGTCCCAAGGTGGTGTCGGTTTTCTCGTCCACAAGTCCCTTACTAACAACATAGTTACGATAGTTGGAACGTCCAACTGGACACCTTACTCCAGATGGCCGCCGGTGTTGGAGTATACTTGCAGGCATTTGCAGATGACTTGCTTTTAGTGGCAACGGGACATGATTCTGGTCAACTAGAGGAAAGTGTTAATGGAGCGTTGGAGAAGGCCCTAATATGGGGGAAGCAGTACAAAATGAGCTTCTCCGCTCAAAAAACACAGGCTATTTTACTTACTAAAAAGCGGAAGTACGTTAAGCCAAAGATAAAAATGGGACAGATAGAAATTGAATACGCTGAGCATCTAACAGTCTTGGGCCTTACCATCGACAATCACCTGAACTTTGCAAAGCACTTGGACGCGGTACACCTTAAGGCATGCAATCTATACAAGATGGTCTCGAGGGCGGCGAGCGCACAGTGGGGTCTCAACGCAGAAATTGTTCGGATCATCTACCTGGCGGTGGTCGAGCCCACGGTGCTCTATGCAGCAGGAGCCTGGGGATTGGTAGCGGATAAGGTGTACGCGCGCAAGAAATTAGAACGCATAACGCGGAGGTTTGCCATACAAATTTCAAAGGCTCACAGAACAACCTCTCTGACGTCCAGCGTAGTGCTTGCCAGAATTATACCGCTGGACTTAAGAGTCAGGGAACAGCTGGAATTATATATGGCTAAAAAGACAGGAGAGCTACCACAAATCCCCAACAGACCACTACAGAGGAGAGTGAGCCCGTTCAGTCTGCCTCACCCGGCGCGAAGGAAGAGAATGTCGTACAAAACCATCGAACAAGAGGCAGAAGTGCAAGCTATTGAGGGCCCCCATCCATTAATATTTACTGACGGGAGTAAGCTAGAAGGGAAGGTCGGAGGAGCCATCACCTTATGGCAAGGAGGAGTAGAAACTGAAAGAGCTCAGTTCGGGCTGGAAGATTACTGCAGTGTCCACCAGGCGGAGTTATGCGCAATCGTCAAGGCCCTTGAGGTAGTGCATGGATCGAGCAGGCACAATGGAGCTAACATCTTGAGCGATAGCCAATCGTCCCTGGATAGTATAGCCAACCCCAGCGCCCTTCACCCACTGGCTGCAAAAGCGCGCCTACTCATGGCTGACATAGAAGAGACAGGAGGCCGAATTAATTTCTTCTGGGTTCGAGCTCATGTTGGAATAGCGGGCAACGAAAGAGCGGACGAACTCGCGAAGCACGCAGCAATCAACAGCCACCATCAGGCGGTGATATACGATGCCTTTCCCTTGTCATTTGCCAGGCACCTCATCAGGGGCTCAACTCTTGCATTGTGGCAGCAACGCTACCAAGAAGCAACTACCGGGCAAGTCACGAAAATGTTCCTGCCAGACACTAAACGCGCCTACAAGACCCTTTCGAGCCTGAGGAACACAAACCTGAGAGCCCAACTTCTAACTGGGCATGGAGGTTTTAAATCCTATTTACACCGCTTCAAACTGGCACCATCGCCGGCGTGTGTATGCGACGACTCGACCGAAGAGTCGGTGACTCACGTTCTTCTCGAATGCCCCAGGTTTGCGGCCCTCAGGTTCGACTGCGAGAACCACCTAGGATTCGCCTTAAGTAAAGAAAATGTATCCATTGCACTCGATGATGACAATTACCGGACCAAATTCCTTGAATTTTCGGAAACGGTCGTCCGTAAAGTAGCTCAGGCCAACGGATCGACTGTCAAATAACGATAAAGACCTAAAATTGGCACTGATTGATTAGATTGATCACTAATTTGGCCCACTAGAGACCATTGGATCAACTTTACCTTTATTTGATTAACAATCAATTTGGCTTGATTTGATCTGATTTTATAAATTAATCTGAATTGACTGATTAATATGGTTAATTTAAATAAGACAACAAAACGGTTGAACTGGTTGGAGGGATTATTTTTAATGTCGATTCAACTACTTTTATTACTATTTATTAACAAATTGATGAGGAAAGTAAATATATTACATAAAATATATTTACTTATAACTACATAACTAATTGATATAGAGTTATATTATCGAATTAACTAATGTATTGGAATCAAAATAATAATAAAAATAATTAATTTAATAACTTATTATTGTTTTACGAGATTTATTATTTAGATTTAATTTATTATAAATAATGTTATACATACATTTTAGAATTAACTAATTGATATAGTTATATTGCCGAATTAACCAATGTATTGGAATTGATTGGATAATGGATCTAGCTCAATTAATTGAACTTATTATTGTTTTACGTGGTAGTATTGATATAAAGTTATATTATCGAATTAACCAATGTATTGGAATTAATTGAATAATGGATCTTGTTCAATTAATTTAACTTATTATTGTTGTATCTGGTAGCTTACTTGATTTATTATTTTGATCTAATTTTATTAATTTTATTACAACAACTGTTATCTGTAGGTTTCAGTAAGCTGAAAGATTCTACACAGAATTCTAAAAAAAAAAAAAAAAAAAAAAAAAACCAAAAAAAAAAAAAAAAAAAAAAAAAAAGAAGTTTAATATATGAAATTACTAACAATCCAGTAGTTGAACTAAAGATAATCCTGGATTGATTATTCTAGTTAATTATGTAATCAATTTATGTGTCTTATTATTCGGCTCCGCTGAAGGCATATTCAGTTCAGTTCGAGTTAATAGGCAAATTTATATAAGCAGGCGACTACAATTTATGTGTAGCAAGACCGAGCAATGTTAATAGTTAGGTAGTTCTGGATCTAGTGTCCAAGCTTTCACGTATACATAAGTCCGCATGTCAAGTGTAGCTGTCAACTTAGATATTAAGGAATGGGAACACACTTTGTATTTTGTGCATGGTGGTATTTCCCATGCATGCTTTATTTATTTGCAAAAGCCTTGCGTTGACTGATACCATCAGTCAATGCCAAGGATGACGCATAGGCATGCCTAGCTAGTAAGTAGAAATAAGTTAGGATCAAGGTGATTGTAATGATGTAAATTAAAATAACTGCATTCAATGATACCCCATAATAAATAGGGGTAGGTATTATATAATTAAAAAAAAAAAAAAAAAAAAAAAAAAAAAAACATAGTTACGATCGATAGCGTTTCGAATAGGGTCGTATACCTAATACTCAGAGTATCCAAACGATATTCGCTGAAGGTCATTCAGGTATACGCACCGACGAAGTCGCACCCGGATGATGAGGTGGAGGATATGTATGAGGTCATTAGTCGGGCCATACATACCTCTGAAACGCACTTTCTAGTTGTTATGGGGGACTTCAACGCGAAGTTGGGTAAGAGAAGCGAGGATGAGTTGAAGGTGAGGCAATTTGGCTATGGACAACGGAACCGTAGGGGACAGAGGTTGGCCGACTTCCTGGAGAAAGAGGGACTCTTTATGATGAACTCTTTTTTTCAGAAGCCACCTCACAGGTAATGGACCTGGCTGACTCCCGATGGTTCCACGAGAAATGAGATTGACTTCATTATGACCACCAAAAGACAAATATTCACTGATGTCTCCGTGATCAACAGGGTTAAAACCGGTAGTGATCACCGAATGGTAAGAGGCACGGTGAATATTAATGTCAAACTGGAGAGGTCTCGTCTGATGAAGTCTACGCTCCGACCCACTCGTGCCCATATACAAGACCCCGAGATCTTTCAACTTGAGCTATCCAATCGCTTCGATTGCCTTGAGAACATCGTTTCAGTGGACGAGATCAATAATAGGTTAGTAGAAACTGTCCATACAGTGGGTTCCAAATACTTTAAACCCCACCGTACAGATAGGCCACAGAAACTCTCCAACGATACCCTCAACCTCATGGCTGAACGACGCTCACTGAAAATGCAGTCTTCGGATGATGCTGAAGCATATAGGCTGCTCAATAGACGAATATGGAAGTCCTTGCGACACGACATCCGGATCTTTAATACAAACCGTATTAAAGAGACGACAGAGCGGAAAAAAGGCTCCAAAGTGTTTGCAAGAGACATGTCTATTGGGCAAAGCCAGTTGACGAAGCTGAAGAGAGAAGACGGCAGTGTAGCGTCGACCAAAGCAGAAGTATTAGGAGAGGTAGAGAGTTTCTACGGACAGCTATACACCTCGGTCGCTAAACCTGTTAGCAGCTCGGTCAAAGACCCAAGAGCCAAGCTGACCCGACATTATACCGAAGATATCCCGGACATCAGCCTGTACGAGATTAGAATGGCCTTGAAACAGCTTAAGAACAACAAGGCGCCTGGTGACGACGGTATCACATCTGAGCTTCTGAAAGCGGGTGGAACACCGGTACTTAAAGTCCTTCACAAGCTCTTTAATACCGTCTTACTCGACGGTTCAACGCCAGAAGCATGGAACAAAAGCGTGATGGTGCTGTTCTTCAAGAAAGGTGACAACACTTTACTTAAAAATTACAGACCCATCTCGCTTTTGAGCCATGTTTATAAGCTGTTTTCGAAGGTCATAACGAACCGTCTCAGTCGCAGGTTTGATGAATTCCAGCCTCCGGAACAAGCCGGTTTCCAAAAAGGCTATAGTACCATAGACCACATCCACACGCTACGGCAAGTTATACAGAACACCGAATAGTATAACTTGCCTCTTTCTTTAGCGTTTGTGGACTATGAGAAAGTCTTTGATTCGATCGAGACGTGGGCAGTGCTTGAGTCCCTCCAGCGGTGCCGTATTGACTATCGGTATATTGAAGTGCTGAAGTGTTTGTACAAAAACGCCTGCATGTCAGTTCGAGTACAGGAGCAGAGTTCGAAGGCAATTCCATTGCAAAGAGGCGTGAGACAGGGAGACGTTATATCTCCGAAATTGTTCACCGCTACATTGGAAAACGCCTTCCAAGCTTCTGGAATGGCAAGGACTTGGCATCAATATTAACGGCGAATACATCACTCACCTTCCATTTGCCGACGATATTGTAGTCATGGCAGAATCCATGGAAGACCTCAGTACAATGCTCGAAAGCCTCCATCGAGTTTCCCAACGGGTAGGTCTTGAGATGAACATGGATAAGCCGAAAATTATGTCTAATGCCCATGTTGTACCTACCCCAATATCAGTTAGTAACTCAGTTCTCGAAGTTGTTGACGAGTACATCTACCTGGGACAGACAGTCAAACTAGGCAGGTCCAACTTCGAGAAAGAGGTCAATCGTCGAATCCAACTCGGCTGGGCCGCGTTCGCGAACTTCGCGAAGTCTTCTCGTCAAAAATACCTCAGTGCCTCAAGACAAGAGTCTTCGACCAATGTGTGTTACCAGTGATGACTTATGGCACTGAAACGTGGTCTCTTACTATGGGCCGCATAGAAAAGCTCAAAGTCGCACAACGAGCTATGGAGAGGGCTATGCTCGGGGTTTCTCTACGTGATCGAATCAGAAATGAGGAGATCCGTAGAAGAACGAAAGTCACCGACATAGCCCAGAAGATTAGCCAGTTGAAGTGGCAGTGGGCAGGGCACATAGCGCGCAGAACAGATGGCCGATGGGGCCGAAAGGTTCTGGAGTGGAGACCACGGACCGGCAAGCGCAGCGTAGGTCATCCACCGACACGGTGGACAGACGACCTGAGGAACGTCGCAGGACGACGTTGGATGCAGGCCGTTTCCAACTGGTCCTTTTGGAAAATCATGGGGGAGGCCTATGTTCAGCAGAGGACGTCCTACGGCTGAGATGATGATGGATGATGAACATTTTTAAGCCGTTGGTTTCTGTAGGAGGCCATCGGGACAGATCAATTATAAATATGTTTGTATTCTTCAAGTCTATTTCTCCCCAACAGTTAACAATTAAATAAATTATAAAATGTTGTCTTACCTTGTATGTGGACAGCATAGTCGTATCACCAGATGATAGAATAACAGACATTCAATGCTGCGGACTACAATTTTGTTGTGCCCAGTAATAAACAGCGTAATTAAATATAAGTAACATTTTTAAGCCGTTGGTCTCTGTAGGAGGCCATCGGGATAGATCAATAATAAATATGTCTGTATTCTTCAAGTCTATTTCTCCCCAACAGTTAACAATTAAATAAATTATAAAATGTTGTCTTACCTTGTATGTGGACAGCATAGTCGTATCACCAGATGATAGAATAACTTCGGTGTCGTCTTCATCATCGGGCTCGGGGTTCAGGACTGTACTTACTTGACCTGGAAACAACATTACTGATCTTATTCTATTTATAAAGAGGTACCTACCCGCATACCTGCTTGCCTAGACTTATTTAAACTAAATATTGAAATGGATCACTACTTAATTATACTATAAAACTTCAATTAGGTTATACAGCGTGTAGCAAAAAGGTGTATTAATATAAAACCACACACGCGGAAACTGGCATGCAATTGGGATTTAACCTACTGCGTCCCGGGATCTAGTAACAATCCCGAGTTGTGAGTAATCAGATTTTCTAATAATCAAGCAGGTACATCCCTGAAAAACTAGGGCAAAGACTGCAATAACGACAATGATGTCCAGGACGTAGACCAAGTAAACAAGGGGCCTAAGCGAGGTCTGGGCTAGGATGAGGCGCGGGGAGAGGGCGAATGCAGGGCTGGATCTGGCTCTACCGAATAGGTAGCTTGGGGATTGCAGAACGCATTGATCCCAACGAACTACTAGAATAGGCATAATATACACTGTCCAAAAAACGGTTATTTTCACTTTGTATTAAAAAATTATAAACAATTTGAATTTTGATATGCCAATGTGAATCCTGCATAGGTAGATATGCACACCTTTCATTATTACTACACCTTTTTGTTGAACGCTATATAATTATATATAATAGCGTATTTTCCTTTATTGCGTCATTGCTTAGAAAACATAATACATAATATAATATTTGATCATTGTTATTACTTTTGGGGTGGCTTGCTCGGTGGCGCTGCTTGCGAGTGACTGCCACTAGCGTTTTACAGCAGGTAGGATCGCTTTCACGTGAGGCATGTTGAGTCGTTAATCCCGTCACCCCGATGCGTGCCCTACGTCTATTAATTATTTGACAAAAACAAACGTATTGTTTTTTTGTTTTTTTTTTAATATGATAAACGGGATTCACTCACATAAAAAAGTCAGATCTTTCTGACTATAGTTTTATCCACATCAGTGCGAGGCGAGACGCAACCGCGAGCGTTCAGCGTTCTCCTTATAACATACCACCGGATGTGGTTGAAACTATACTTGGAAAGAGCTGACTTATTTACTTTACTTATTGAGTGATTCCCGTTTTCTACCGACTGTATTTTTTTATGTTTGTTACCTCATAACTTTGGACAGGGTGAACCGATTTTCAAAATTATTTTTTGTTTGAAAGCTGGTGCTTCCCGTGTGGTCCCATTTCATCAAATTCGGTACAGTAATTTTTGAGTTACACTCCAATAACTGAATAGAATGGAAGTCGGTATTACATTTTTCAAATTGTTAACACGTTAATTTTCATAATTTGTGAGTAACACGTTAATTTTCATAATAAAAAACGTATTGTTGTCGGTGCCAGCATTCGATAGTTGCCCTTGTAGCATTTACAAAATTTATCTTGACTAGGACTATAAATATATATAGATATCTTCATAAAAATACTTAGTTACCAATAAATGTGCTAAGGCTTTTCTTCATTACATTTGCCGGTGATTCTGGTACATCCAACTGCAAAGAATAAATATTTACTTATTAAAATGTAATCTACTAAGTAATCTATACATACGAGTATAATAAAACTATAGGAACAATTTACAGATAGGTACATTACATATTTTATTAAATTATAATCGAGGTGTACTTTTTTATCGATAATTAACAAGCTAAAAATATATTACGAGTATTTAAAATTTTTGTTCATCTGTCTGTCTCGTCTATTTTTTTTTCTTTTCCTCCGTTCTGGAGGATTTGGCTTTGCATGACTAATGCATCTGCCAGTGTCAAGTGGTTGTCTCGTCTATTGTATGCACATCAGTCTGAAACTTTCTGAGTGATGTGCACACAATACTGAGACAGATTTTGATGAAATGGAACAATGAGAACTATATTATGGTGTAACGTTAGGATATCTTTTATCACATAAATCGAAAGGGTTCATCTTAACAGGGGATGAGAGTTAAAATATATGAGTAAATTAACTACTTGACGGGTTTTGAATTAACAAAAAAATGTGGATAGGTACATTAACCTTTAAGTATGGACGTGGAGTCTCACAGGCTACTCGATGTTTTCGTTTTCTTAGTTTCACCTACTTCCCCTCCACTCCCCGCGATTAAGCGGCTCAGTAGCTTTTGTTTTAGTTGTAAAACGACCTACGAGTGAGGCGGTTGCGCATTCCGATGAAAATCACGTAAGTAATGGCCATCAAAATATGGATCATCAGGCTACACGTCCATTGTTGCACTATGATATCTTTTATAAGGTCGATTCTGTTTGTTCTTTGTAGTCAGTTTGTTAGTTTCAGTTTTTGTAGTACAAAATGTCAAAAAACAATAACGCCGGTAGTTCTAAATCCAAACGAGTTCTGTTCGAGGGCCCTTCGATAAAAGCTTCGCGTGTAGGAGATTCATTTTTCGAAAAAAAGTGAGTGAGTTGTTGTTAGCTCCGGTTCAGTCTGACAATGAAGAGAATGTTCAAGATATTTTTATATTGGAATAACTGATACAAAATCATGAGAGTGACAATGATGAAGACCTGGTCTTCATCCCTGGGGGCAGGGCCAGCGCCAAAACCAGAACCTAGGACAAGAATCTGCCGCCTTATGGAGGATCCCAATAATCTATCTATCCACGGTTTTCCTTACTACCGATAGAAATTTGACATAACATCCATACAAAAAATGTCAAATAGCTATCTCTAGTAAGGTAAAACGACGATAGATAAATTATTGGGACCGGCCGTTATTGTCTAACTTGAATGAGAATGAAATGTCACTTCATTCTCATTCCCATTGATGATTCCAGCTTGCAGGATTCCGCCCAGAATGGGATTCAAATATCAAAATGAAGCTCATTCCCATTCTCCGTAAAGATAGACAATAAGGCTTACGAGGAAGACGTGTTATTGCCAAAAGAGCTGAGGTTGATCCTGACTCGAGTTTTAGGTAGGTAATGGATATGGTTACAAAAAACCAGTCAAGGAACCAGAAGAGCATGTAGAATCTGTCCCGCGTAAAAACATAGGAGGACCCATGTCTGTGTTGCGTGCAACAAACCTGTGTGTCTGCAAATTTCTAAACCTTTGCCGCCGGATTTTATAAAGCCGGTGAACGGCTGCCAATAAATTTACGTTATTAGAGTGTTGTCATTTTTTTTTATATTTGTTACCTGAATTAGGTGTTTTGTGTTTTTGGTTTCTTATATATTATATTTTAAGAAAAAAAACTTATTTTGTTATAGTGATAAGTTTGGCTGTTTCTAATACCTAAATATGCAAGCTGCGTAGATTTAGACTGAAAAGTGGCATAATTTTTTATTTTTAAAATTTCTTTACTATTTGAAATAAAAGTTGATTATACAAGCACGTTATTTTATTTCTAAATCCCATTACTTTAATATTCAATGAGTTTTAAAGCGATCTTAGATCAAATTCCCCAAAAAACGTGTGTGTTCATATAGGAGCCTGTGAGACTCCACGTCCACAGTAGTGTTAAGAAAAAATGACGTCCACACTTAAAGGTTAATTATTTAAAAATGTGTCATACGAGTACCATGCCTACCTACGCTCGAGTAAAACTTTTCCTACGTCTCAGGACATATAGATAATATTACCATGCTTTCATGGTAGAAGATTGTAGCTTGTTTTTGGGAGTAGAGGCACAGTGTTTGTACAAATTGCTAGGAGCATACAATGCCTTATTGTTATTATCAGTGGAAAGCAGTAGTTTACCTTGAAAGTCTTTGACATGACTGTGGAGGTAGAGTTGAACACATGACTGGCCTCACTCTTCACCGCTGTCCCTATTTCATCCAGGTCTTTCTTCACCATTGTGTATACTTCTGCTGACTGAAACCAGGGAACAAACGTCAAGTGAAAAGTTAGGCATAAGGTTTCATAACCATATGTGGTACATGGTGCTGTATACTATAGTAGTACAAGTTCATGAAAACTCTTATCAGTTAAATTATTGGAATTGTTTATTAATTTTGTATTGTAATTTGCTGAAAATTTTTATGCAATAGAGATAGCTAGTGTGTATTATTTAGTTCATGGTTATTATTCATAAATTCAAACATACATGTCCAAAAAATATTAATTAAAAATAATATATATTAAAAACAGTACTAATTAAGTACATATACTTAATTTAACATTAAATTAATGTGTAATTACGATTGTAGATGTACATTCAATAACAAATTGCTACTATAAAAACAATTACTTATTATTTAAGATATGAATAAAAATAATAGAGTTAGTCAAAAAGTAAATAAATAATGTAAAATTAACCTACTAATGTCTAAATTGAATTAATAATGTCCAAAACTAACACAAAACTGTAAAACGACCGCTCGATAAGCCAGGCTTTTAATTTAATTTTGAATGAAGCTAAACTAGGAGCAGAGGTGACTTCGTCAAGCAACCTGTTCCCATCTCGTGAGTCAGTTTGCTAGATTTTGTGAGGGTTCGTGTTACTCCCACCAGTTTAATTATTTAATTAATACCTGGTGTAACCATATACAGTAAAACCTAGCAACAATATTATTTCATTATTCTTTTTAGTTCTGGATATCTTTACGATAATTTATCGAGCACCAAGTTACGTAACTACTAATCTGTCTAAAATATGCCCACAAATGAAGCGAAATATCTAGTTTTAGTGCTGTCATTCGGGAGTGTTGAGCTAATTTGGAATTTAGACTAAACAGCGGAAGAACATCCATAATTTAGAATAATTTAGAGTTTTTGTTTAGTTTAGAGAATACTTACAAAATAGATACCAATAATTTTGGTCGAAGTTATTAGAGTAGGTACTTAATTTAATTGTTATGTGTAGGTAGGTAATTTATAAGACTGTTAACTTTATCTCATAATTATTGAAAAATTGTGTTGTCTGTCATCAGGTTTATGTACTCAATGTGGTTTCTAGTTTTACTGTTACGGATGAAACTAACTGAACCCTCGGGAAGAGACTAGACTCCCACAACAGAGGGAATCCTAGTGTGGGAGCTAGTGCTCACAACTTAGCTTAAAAATAAGGATAAATTAAGTAAAACTTATAGCTACCTACGTAATTTCAAGCTACATATTGTACTTATATCTGTATGTTAAATTAAACATGATTTGATTTGATATATACATTTTTAAGATCCTAGCAAACAATACGTGAATTTTTGTGTTTTAAAAGTTCATTACTTATCTTAATAAGTTTAAAATTACTATTAAAACTAAACTCTATCAAAAAGGTTATTACAAAATTTCGGATTACTTGGAGGATCAAACAGCTTGGGACTGATCACTCCAGCATCTACCTACTTGTGTATTACGATGTCAAAGTGTAGCGTGTCTTGCCCTACTGATACCATTATTAATCTGTCCGAATCAGCAAGACTCATTCGAGTTAAGTTTCATTCATAAATCTATTGTTATTTTTTGCGCTGATGCGGACGGGTTAAGGTCTCTTTTGTAAGGCAACACACTGGAGCTAAAAATAAACGAACATTTGTTATATACATTAAAAAATTGGCGATACAAAAATGTAAAAAGACAAGCCCGCTGAGTTTCTGTCTGAATCTTCTCAACCGTGGTCGCGTTCCGATCCGGTTGTAGATTTAAGAAAAACTTCTATACAGTATAAATGATTTGATTTTATTAAATTTGTTAATGTTTAACTTAACCTCGGTATTATTGTACGCTGTGACGGTGATTTATTCTACTCCCTAAATTAGGTATGGTAATATAATATGGTATTTATAGACACCCTGTGGGTCTAGCACGAATGACTGCGTTAGTGTAACGTAACATATCGTTTACGTGAAACAATACAAACTGTCATTTATCTACGGCAACTGTGACACAGACAACTCATAGTTTGTAGGCCGAAGAGTGCACGCATTGACGTTTACGATAGGTACCTACGAATACTTTTTCGCAAATTGTTTGTACTACGGACTCTAAATTGTAACCGTTTGAATTTAGAGCTTCTAATGATAAAACTAAACAATTATAGAAAAAGGGGGCTAGCCTTAGGTTAGGAACCATTTTTGATTTTTATTAGCTAATTTTACTTTTTGACATTTTAACAATCAAAAAATGCTAATAGTCTAAAATTGTTAGAACACCAGCAGGCCTAGACAAAACTCAAGCAGGCGTTTTCCGCACACGCTACATACAGAACGTTCCCGGGTCCCGTCCACGAACTTAGCGTGACGTCACGTGACTTTTCCACAGGTAATGTCAACGCAAAACAGAACAATTTGGAGATTTCGTTTGGCGATCTTTTGTCTCGACCTGCTGGAGTGTCACTATGACTACTTTCTATGTAGGTACCTAATTGAACAATAACCATGGTGACTTACTTTAGTTTTGGCTGATGAGATCCAGCTGTCCCACCAGTTGTTTGCAGGCTTCTCATCCTGTGGAGTGCTGCATGACTCGCATGGACTGGCTTCTGCAGTTCTAGAATATTGAAGTTATATTTAATTTTTAAAAATATGAGAAAAGATTGAACCTCAAGTTTATTGTGCATCATCCCAGTAGTTACTGTTCTTTGAATGTCCTCAAAGCAATTTAAATGAGGAAAATAAGGTCTGTTCCCACTAGTTCTATTGGTAGAACTAGTTGGACTTTTTTTTGACCAAGTATTTCCATTACTTTATGTTTTTTGATGAATGTAACTAATTGGACCATTTTATCCAATTAGTCATATTGCAAGGCACGGGATTAAGAAGCATATATGTTCCATTGTGAGTATTCCTAGATTCAAATTGATACTATAAACTTTATTATAAACAAAAACACAAATATATGAACTTAATATGATGTTTTAAAACGAAAATCCAGTGAATTATGATCAAGTATAAGCCAAAATTTTATCGAGAAAATGTGGTAGGTACAGTTATTTGTCCTGTCACCAACTGTATACGAGTTTTTAGGACAAAATAATCTTTTTTCCTATAATCCCTCCGCCGAATATGCTGCGAATTTTCATTGCATAACTTAATTTTTTCAGTAATTCCCCGCTGCACTACTGGCAGTGCCGTGGGGAATTTAGAATCTGCATACATTGCTGTTCCCCGCTGCACTACCAAACATTATTTCATAAATATTCAAGTTGTTTATAGGATTCCGTGTTGACGTTTGTTACACGCTATGGTTTTATTATACTGTAGCTTATCATAAATGATTGTGAAGTGACAGCTGTCAAAATGACAGATTATGTCGTATTTTATGATTTCGATTTTACACTTAGACTATATCTTACTCTACAATAACACCGATATAGGTCTTAGCTGTGACAGCTGTCATAGTGACAGTTGATAACGAATTTTATGGTTTTGACTTTACACTTGGTCTTCATTCGTCTTAATAATAGCACAGAAATGTGTCTAAGCGGTGACAGCTGTCAAAGTAACAGTTGATAAGTTGATGACGTGTTTTATGATTTTGATTTCTTTCTTCGACTTCATTCGGCTTGAAAATAACACCGATACTGGTCTTTGGTGTGGCAGCTTTTACTTAGGCGTTTCTTATTAATCTGTCAATATGATAGATGAAAATGTCAATTATAATATTTTATGATCTATCCTTACATAGTATAAAATAAAGCCTCTTTTCGCATTTGTCTGCCTACATAGCCGCTAGCTGCTCCAAAACCACGCAGCGGATTTTGATCCGCATTTAATAAATAATTTTATACGGAAGGTTTATCACACTAATATTATGTAGGCGACTATAACATCAACACGGAACCCTATAAACGAGTTGAATATTTATGAAATAATGTTTGGTAGTAACATTATTTCATAAATATTCAACTCGTTTATAGGTTTCGTATGGCGCAAAATTGTTCCTGTCATATTAAAATCTTTTTAATTAAAAACTCCTTGGTTTTAAAAATCGAATACCATTTATTTATTTAAAAAAATATTCTCGGTCTTGTCACAAGGTTTTGTCAAACTTGTTTAGTCGTTGAGAAAATGGAATTGACTCGAGAAAATTCAAGAGCTATGATTTATTATGACTTTCGAAGTGGTTTAACACAAAAACAGTGTGTTGACCGGATGATTTCTGCATTTGGTGATGAAGCCCCATCCAAAACCACAATTTATCGCTGGTTTGCTGAATTTCAACGTGGATGTGTCAAGCTCAGTGATCATCCCCATCAAGGTCGTCCAAAAACTGCAGTCACCCAAGAAAACGTTGATGCTGTGCGTAAGCTGATTGAGGAAGATCGACATGTGACATACCGCGAAATTCAGGCAACTTTAGACATTGGCATGAGTCAAATACAAATAATCTTGCATGAACAATTAGGTGTAAAAAAGTTGTTTTCCCGATGGATACCGCATTCGCTCTGTGAAGAGCAAAAAGCGGATCGCGTTACTTGGTGCGTCAGAACTCTCCAAAGATTCCACAGAGGAACCTCAAATGCTGTATACAACATCGTATCAGGTGACGAATCCTGATATCCTGGATATACGCGTACGAACCCGAAACAAAAAACCAGTCACGAGTTTGGGTGTTCGAAAATGAGTTAAAGCCAACAAAAACTGTTCATTCACGGAGTGTTGCAAAAAAAATAGTGGCCACGTTTGTCTCCAAAACCGGCCATGTTACGACTATTCCTCTTGAGGGAACGGTTAATGCAGAATGGTATGCTAGCATTTGTTTGCCACAGGTCGTTTCTGAACTCCGTAAAGAGAACTGCAACCGCCGCATCATCCTCCATCACAACAATGCGAGTTCTCACACCGCGCTCAGAACAAAAGAGTTTTTAGAGCAAGAAAACATAGAATTATTAGACCATCCGCCGTACAGCCCCGACCTAAGCCCTAATGATTTCTATACTTTCCCTAAAATAAAGAATAAATTGCGTGGACAGAGATTTTCATCACGCGAAGAAGCTGTGGACGTCTACAAAATGGCCATTTTGGAGACCCCAACTTCCGAATGGAATGGTTGCTTCAATGATTGGTTCCATCGTATGGAAATATGTGTCGAATTTCGCGGAGAATACTTCGAAAAGCAATAAATAAATTTTTAAATAGTAATGTTGTGTCACTTCCATGATTCCCGAAATTTTCAGTGCCGCCCTCGTAGTAATGGCGTGTAGGCTTCGCTCCGGGCATGTTCCATTAAATAAGTTCAAACACATGATGAAGAAAGCTGATTCACCTAAATGTAATATCTGTGACATTGAAGAAGACACTTTTTAATGGAATGTGCCCGAACTGCACCAATTAGAATTAATAATTTTTAAACTTTCGCGATTTAAACACATAGTTATATTATATTAACGGGGCTTAATCGCGTTAGTAATAGTATTTATTTACCTAGACGTTTCGATCAAGTTGCATTGAACCCAAGATCCTGAAGAATGATTCCAGACTAAGCCAAATCAATTGTGATATTGACAGTGCGTAAGCTTGATGTTGAACCCTTTAAGATACTATGACCAAAGTAAGTAAATAACTATAAGTAGAATGTCTTCCCTCCTAGACTAGCGTTGATTCTGGCACGCTGCTATATGCATAAAATATATTTGCAGAATCATTTCGAATTTATACATTTGAGCATAATGTTAATGTCACTAAAATGACTTGTGCAGGGTCGTGCAATTTCGCTGATGTTGCATGGATAATCAAAAACAAAGAAGATTGATTGGTGCTTTCAAATTGGCATTCTGTCTGGAGTTGTAATTCTAATATCATATATAGGTTAGTACATGTAGTTAGTAGTAGTATGAAATGCCACAATAAATAAATAGGCTCCAAGCAGCGGCATGCCAATGTTACTGTGTTCAGGTTTAATAGACAACACAGAAAGTGACATTTTTGAAGTGAATTAAATTATATTGACTAACTTATGTATAGATAAAATAATGATATCAGAACCATAACCGTATTTCTGTTAACATAATATTGTAAAGTAACTTGACAAAGTATTTTCATAATTAATTTGTTAAAAAAAGGTTGCCTAGCAATTTTTGTTGTTTACTTAAAAGGCCTTAAGTTTGTGTACATTTCACTTAGTGTAGATGTAAAATTTAAAATTATACAGATACTAACCAATATGTGCATAAGAGTATAAGTGTCGAAAATAATATGTCTAAGACATTCTGCGACTAACAAAAACAAAACATGTGTTATGTATGTAATAGTTTCTATTGTCTTACCATAATGATAATGAACTGATACTGGAACAAAATAATTTGGCAACTGACCACACATGATGAATTTTATTGAGGTCAACCTTGTCTCACAAAGTGGAGCAGTTTGTCATACCTAGAAATTTGCAGGTACGGTTACCTCGTTCTTGTTAACTATAATAGTTACTGTGTGATTGGTAGTCCATACTGTGCAGTTAGCAGTAAATGCGGAACTAATTAGACACAAACATGCATGAATTACTGACCTTTACAAACCATGTGATTAGCTTGACCGTAACATATCTTAGAACCTCTAGAACACGTTTAAAACTAGTAACAATACAAAATCTAGCATTAAAACTCGTTTTTGTGATAAGCTCCTAGGAACAACAAGCAGCAAGGAAACCATATATACTTACTTCTCAGCCATCGCGGTTAAAAAATTGAAGATGAAGGGGTTTTAAAGGGAGAACATGGATCGCTAAACTTAAAATTTTGCAATTATTTTGTAAATATTGTAATAGTTTTTACAGAAAATTTAGAACTGTGTTTGACATTTCGTAAAAGTATGTACAATTTTATTTTGTTTGCACCAACACCAATGCATTGACATTCGTTCTTCTCCTTCTATGACTTTTAAACGTTAGAACTGCCAGTGTCAAGTTCTAGGCTGAGCCTCTTTTTTTTCTTGTCCGAGGGAATTATGGCTCGCACTTCTTATGCATCCGCCAGTGTCAAGTTTTTTTTTCTGTTCCTATTTATTATTTTTCTTCCATTTTTATTATTTTCGTGTAATCATCTTTCTTGATTTCGTGTTAGTTTTAGTTTTATTTTAAAAGTGGTAAACGTTTTGCGAATGTAACCATTTTCTTATAATTATAATCAGACTTTGTTTGTAATAAGAATAGGATCAGGGAGAAGTAGAATATTGGTACGTTCATAATATGAACCTACCAACACGGGTATTAATCTGTCAAGTAAAAAAACTAGACACGAGAAACATCATAGCAAAATGATATATGACATTTGCCTTCCCCCGCTCACCCCTTTTCCTCTCCTCTGTTTTGCCGTCCTTACAATGTAATGGGGATAGAAACTGCCAATTGCTCACTTCAGATGGCACCACTATTGAGTGTTCCATGAATTTGACAGACGACTGTCTTTAAGCAAACATTTTTTGTAAACAAAGTGCTATTTACGACTTTTTTTGGTAAATATGACTCTTTGTGCAGCTGTTGGTTGCAAAAATACGGGAACCCATATATTTCCTAAAGACGTTATATAATAGAAGAAGACTATGGGAGAAAGCTCTGCAGAGGAAAAATTGGAAAGCCACTGATTCGTCGAGGTTATGTGCTATGCATTTTAAACCTGACGATTATTATGGGAGGAATACGTATACAGGTGAGGCTTTCTTTTCGTTACACAGAGATCTATTTTATGTCTACAATATCTGTATTTACATGTACTGCACATATATCATAAATATGTGTCACTTATTCTACACTGACTATTCTAACTATTCAATGTTTGTCACAAATACACATCAATTATTAGACATTTTGTCTGTTCTAGGTGATGAATCTATACACAAAGTTCTGAAGAAGTCTGCTGTACCTTCTATTTTTTCCCACACAAAAACCAGACCGGTCAACCAATCAAGTATAGATAGATCAAACCGGTTGATGAAGAGAAGCAAGAAAAAGCTTTGTTTTGAGGCATCAACTAGTGATGTTTCCGAACCTCGTGATATTCAACCGCTGGATGGTTTTGAAATGCAAATTAATGACGATCAATTCTTAGTGGATAGTGAAATAGAAATACCTAGCTACACATCATCAGAGCCCTATAAGAACAAACATACTAAATTTGAATCGAAGAGTATGCAAGTGAACTTTCTTCACATTTATGGATCCATACAGAAGTATAAAAATAATGACAGTGTAATCTCTTTCTATACAGGTTTCGAAACCTATCAAAAGTTCCATTTTGTATATTCAACATTAAGCCCAATGGTACATTTAATTAATTATTATGGAAGTCATGTGCAAAATATTAATACAGAAGACCAGTTTTTCATGACTATGATGACGACAAAATAAATGTAATTTCGAACTTGCACAATTTTTCCAAATTAGTCAAACCACAGTCTATAATATATTTATAACATGGATAAATTTTATAGACCAGCTTTGAAAAAAATTGAATATTTGGCCCGATAAAGACTTAGTGCATTATTATATGCCAGACAGTTTCAAACAATATGACAAAAATACTAGGGTAATTATAGACGGGACTGAGATGAAGATACAAAAACCTGGGAACCCAGTATCTCAACAAGCTTCATGGAGTTCTTATAAGCATAGTAACACATTGAAGGTGTTAGTTGGAGCTACACCAGGAGGTTTGCTTTCCTATTGCTCACCTGCTTATGCTGGCTCTATTAGTGACAGACAAACTGTTGAAAGAAGCAACTTATTAAAAAAATGTGAGCCCGGGGACAGTATTCTTGCAGACAGAGGTTACAATATTCAGGATATGTTTATTGAAAAAGATGTATCTGTAAATATTCCTTCATTTTTGAAAGGAAAGGCACAAATCCCTGGCTTGAAATTACTGAAAGACAGAAAGTTAGCCAGTCAACGTGTTCATATTGAACGTTTGATAGGCTTAACAAAAACTTACAAAATTCTTAGAGAAGAATTACACCACAATTTTGTGCCCCTTGCATCAAAAATATTTTTTGTTTGTCTTATGTGCTGCAATTTCAGAGAATGTATTATGTAATATGAGGGAAAATAAAACATTGTACATATTATACTAATTTGGTTTTAATATGGTATCATAATATTTATATAAGTATTTATTGTAAATAGCGGGTTGCAGATTTCTGTTGTAAAAAGATGATAATTTTAAAACCATATCCTGAATAAACTCTTCATCTCTTTCAATATATATTATTTTCATATCTATAAATGTGTACACTACCAAATTACAATATTTGCGATTGGTGCAAAACAGCTGTCCCTGAATTTGGGTATAGTATTGATGCTTATTTTTTAAATGTAATGTGCTATTGCACTCATACAGATATAGAACACTGGTAGGTGTTATAGCACAGTACCTACTTACAAAAGGACATTTCACTTCAACAACAGTTTCATTACCAAGTAATCCATCAGGCGATGCAGCAAGAAATGGATGTGTTAGTGAAATGCACAAACCACATTTTTCTATATTAGTACTTAGAAACGCTTCATACTTTTGTAGGGCAGCAGCTTCGTGCACTTTACCATGTGTTGTGGCTCTCGTGTTAAATTTCTTTGGAAATAATATATTGTTGGCTAGTACCTGCTTTGTACTGTCTTTACTGTGGCAAACAGCATGAAAGATACTAGCTGTGATTCTGACACATCTAGCCAAGTGCCAATCCTTTGATGCATTTTGTGCTACAGTTGATACGCGCACTTCATCCACTTGTTGTTGGCAGACATTTTTCAATAAAAGCTTTTCTAGCAAAAACTCTTGCGCACTTTTCTCCAAATAATCATGGTCCATTTCAAGAGCATATGGATTAGCTGGTTTGATGACTTGCAGGTATGGCATTTTGCTACCACTAGTAGTAGCAAATCCGATAGCTAGGTTCTGAACATACTGTTCATAATTTTCCATAATATTACTCTCATTAATCGGACAATACAGCAGATTTCTAGTTTTTTTACGTTTATTAGGTAAATCATGGGATTGCATAGGAGATTCATAGAAAATTCTTTTAGGTTGTTTAAAAGTCATTAATTTTTCTGTACACACTTTGTGTATAATAATAGTTTTGGTACGCACTATATCTTCTATGCCATGAAGGACGGTGAAAATATGTTTGCAGTGTGCTTCCAAGCCACTGCCAGCAGCACATTCGCAATGACTCACATCGATCATACCACTCTTATCCATTTTAATCAAAACAATGTACAATAGTTTTTTCATCTGTGCTTTGCACTGTGCATGAAAATATGCATGATCTCCATCAAACGCTACTCTTAGAGTTACCAAGCCTCTACTTTCATAAAGAAGTTTCCCTTTGGATGGAACTTGAAACCTGGAATAAGATTAAATTTATTAAAACTATTTCTTATTACAACTAAGATAATTTATACATTTTAACTTATAGTTAATGTTACGTACCTTTCAGAAAACTCTTGAATGTGGGTTTGAGACAGTGGTGGCAGAACAGTGCTTGCATTTACGTCTCTAAAGTTTTCCGGGGCAGGAAAGTTTGGAATATCATCCTCGAGTTCATCTTCAACGCCGATGAGATTGTTCCTGTCGTACCCTTCCAACCTTTTAACAAATTTATGGGATTTTATTAAACAAACACAAAATAACCTAAAAACAAAAAAAAATCAAATGTACTTTACCTTTCAACTAATGCTGCTTTTTTACCACTGGTAGATGCTTCCCTTTTCCTCAACTCGCCTTTTAACTGAGCTATACTCCAAGTAGCATACATTTTTATTGTATAATGCTTGGTTTAATATTGTTATTAACGTAAACGAAAAACAACAAACAAACTCTATGGAACACTCAACAGTGCTGCCACCTGTCACGAGCTTTTAGTTTTTAACCCCATTAAATCCTCTTTGTTTGCAATTGTAATTTGCACTTCTCCATAGACTAATATTACTTACTTAAATACTAGGATTACTCACTCTACTAGGCTTCGCTGTCAGCAAAGACCAAAGAGAATATGAGCAAAGACTGCCAGGCCAGCCATAGTGTTCAATAAATGTTAAATATTAGCTAATTATCTGCACTGCGTATTTGTTTCAATGATATTTTAAAAGTAACTAATTCATGTGAAAGAGATAAGAGATATATTACAAGTGCTGTATGCAAGAGTTGTACAAGTTCGCGACTACGCCATTCTACACACGTTTCCCAAAAATAGTCCAAAAATGGCTCGACATGCATTGTAAAGCATTACAATTATAAAAGTGAAAATAAGACGAGTACCCTTCAATTCAAGCGTGTCACAAATATTTTGATGGATATATCGTCACCTAAAAAATGATTGCCATGAAAATACATGAAGATAATAATTATTAATAGGTGTCTGTATGCTGACATGATTATGGTAACAACTTATTCAAGATCCTCTTGATGCATCCTAGACATCAACAGGCGCCATTGATACGCTCGGATCCAAACAATAAATAAAATAAAAGGAGGCAAGACTCCAATATGTAAAATGTACAAAACTTTTGAGTACAGGGTAAAACAAAAAAGAATAAAATATAAATAAATGATAGATCTATAAAATAATATTATTTTAAAATAATATTAGTTTTATTTTGTGAAATAGATACATACAACCCATAGAGTTTTCAATAATAATTTTTCAATTAATTTGTGAATTGGTTCAATACAAATAATCTTCTCCTCAATGAGAAGAAAACTAATTGTTTAAAGTTCTCGACACCAAATGTGAGATAAGTAGAATCCAATATACAATTGAATGGAACAGGGTTGGACCTTGTGGAGTCAACGGTCTTTTTAGGAATTACTATAGACGCTAAATTGCAATGGGGTCCCCAAATAAAACAATTGTCTAGTAGGCTCAGTTCAGCGGCTTATGCTGTTAAAAAAAATAGACTATTAACTGATGTAGACACAGCTAGAATAGTTTATTTTAGTTATTTCCATAGCGTTATGACTTATGGCATACTGCTCTGGGGATGTTCTGCAGATATTAATTCCATTTTTATACTGCAAAAACGGGCTATACGAGCGATCTACAGTTTAGCTCCCAGAGTTTCCCTTAGACAGGAAGTTTAAAGACATAAACATTCTAACTGTTGTCTCTCAGTTTATCTATGAAAATCTAATGTATGTAAAGAAAAACATTAGCAGTTTTGATAAAAGGAGTGCTCATTCCATCAACACGCGAAAGAAGCACAAGCTATCCGTACATGTAACGCGTCTCCACAGAATAAGTCATTCTTTTATGGGACAATGTATACGATTCTATAATAAAGTTCCCAATGTTATCAGAGATTTGCCTATAAATAAGTTTAAAATTACTATTAAAACTAAACTCTGTCAAAAAGGTTATTACAAAATTTCGGATTACTTGGAGGATAAAACAGCTTGGGACTGATCACTCCAGGATCTATCTACTTCCCCCCCGAAGGGTTCCCGCATTGACGTGGCGGGGGGGCTCAGTAGCCGTGGCTTGGAGCACCACGGTGAAGCCAAGAGGAACCCAGGGGCCGCGCCGGCGTTGGGGTGCGCTGGCCGGCTCAGGCGGGGCCGCTCCTATGGGCTTTGGCCGCCAAGTCCACATAGGAGTGGCAGGGTCCGGGCGCTTTGGCGCAGACTCGAGGAGGTGGGGCCCGGGCGCTTTGGCGCAGGCTCGAGGAGGGGGGTCCGGGCACTTTGGTGCAGGCTCGAGGAGGTGGGGCCCGGGCGCTTTGGCGCAGGCTCGAGGAGGGGGGCCCGGGCACTTTGGTGCAGGCTCGAGGAGGTGGGGTCCGGGCGCTCGGCGCAGACTCGAGGAGGTGGGGTCGCTGGGGATTATCCCCTGTGGCTGACGTAGCAGGCGGTGGGGCTACGTATCCGACTCACCGCAGGGAGACCACGGGCGTCCAGACACGGGGAAGTCTGGCGCTCATTGTTGGCGGGTTTGGTCTCCGAGGTAGTTGCGGCGCGCCATGTGTTCTGGCGTGCCGCGAAGAGAAGGGTCCGGCAACGGACAGCCGCGGCGGGTTCGCGGTCGTGTGGAAAATCTGTCCCGCGTTCCTGCCGAGGGCCGCAGTGACGGAACACCCCGGGGTTTTGGTGGGTATACGGACTCCCACATAACCACCTACCTCCCCGTGGTAGGTGGTATCCATAAAGGATTTCCCCGGGACAAAAAAAAAAAAAAAAAAAATATAAATGAGACCTGGGTTAAGCCGGGAGAGGAAGATAAGGTGCCGAAGTTGTCAGGGTATCGCGTGTTGCTCTTGCCAAGACCCGACACTATGAAGGGAGGGCGTGGCGGTGGAGTTGCGTTCTATGTACGGAAAGGTATACGTGCATGTATCTGTCCTCACCCTATAGTGCCCGCAGTCGAACAGCTGTGGTTGCGCTTGAGAGTGGTAGGCAAGGTAATAATAATAGGTACTGCATATCGGGCTCCCTGGCAGAATGTGATAACTTTTTTTGATGCAATTACTGATTCAATCGCCTCCTTCTCTAAATGTGATAATCTTGTCTTGGTGGGCGATTTTAATCTAGATATGCTTGACCCAAACAACAATAAGTTGCCGGCCCTTCAACAGTTTTTGCAGTGTATGAACCTTAATCAAGTAGTTTCTGAGCCCACACACTATACCGATCATAGCCAGACTTTGATTGATTTAGTTTGTACCGATGCTCAAGTTAGAAGGATTGCAATCAAAAACACTCCAGCACTAGGTCATCATGCCATGACTGTGGTTGAATTTAACATTGGTTGAATCACATGCATTTTGTTTTATTTAGAACCAGTACTTAGGCAGTGCAATTATTCAGTAGATAAATCATGAAATATAGTAGATAATAGTTTTCTCGTGCTCCTAATAATATTTAATGTACCTACCTACTGTCCTAAGAAAAACTGTAACATTATTAAATTATTACTATTAACCGGAAAAAAAACTCGCGTTAGGAATCGAATACGTGAACCGCAGAACGGTACCCGCTGAGAGCTAGAAGACGGCGCTGCGCACTCGACTGAAGATGAGCATCAGATATGGTCGAAACCAGGCGAGACGTATTCGATCCCTATCATGAGAGTTTTGCCGGTTAACAGTAATAGTTTAATATGTGACAAACTCACGAGAATTTCAATACAAAAATTAATAATATTAATTAGTCTGGGAACGATTATTTGGATACAATCTGACGCTTATAGACGTGTAATAACTCTATTTTTAATTATTGTCGTTATACATATGTCGATCGTTACCTCCAAATCTCATGTTACTTGACATTTTTTGTTCGTCTATATGAGTTCTACCCCTACACACCACTTGAATGGTGCGCTGCGATTTATAAAAAAAATCAAAATGGCGGTGGGTCGATATGCAAGCTTCCATACAAATAGGTTCAAACCCCTTTCAACTGCCTACTATCACAGTAGTATAGATACTATATAAATCGAATCCGGTCAAAGCAATTTAGAAATACGGTGGAATAGAGAAACACACACAAATACAAAATACACATATTGTATATAGTAGATCCAACCGTTTATCCTCTTTTTGACAGATCTAATTTGTCAGTTAAAGTGTTGTGACCAAGTGATTATAGTGGACACGATTTCGATTCATTTTTCTATCGAGTCTGTGCGGAAAGAGAATAGTCCTAGGAATGGCGCCATGACCATGGCTATTGGCCATCTAGAAATACGTCAGCCAATGGGGAATGTTGAAAGGGCGTGGACAGGCCGTCATGGCATGGCCATCTAGAAACGCATCAGCCAATGGGAAATGCTGACGCATTTCTAGATGGCCATGCCCAGATGGCGAGGCCACGCCGTCCGGTTACACCCGTGTAGTTTCCAAGGTAAGCTATCAAATTCTGAGTTATAAGTTTTCACTTCTATCGGCAATTCCTATGACTGCCAATTTTTTTGTCTATGGGTAAGCAGTAGTATTTTATCAAGGTAGTAAAACTCAATGGTCCACCGCCGTTTTGTATTTGTCACTGTCACTCGCAACAAGACGCCCGTGCTAGTAATTATTTGCTGAGTTTTATATTGGAACTATAAAATGCCGAAAGGATCAGTGCTGAAAGGACAGACGAGAGAAATGGTGATCAAGCTTCGTAATTACTTTGAAGCAGAGTATCAAAATGGCGGCCCGCTTTTACCATTGTCGCAAGTGAGAGAGCGCGTTGCGGCCGCGTTAGGTATTAGTGCATCTACGATTACAAAAATTACTACCGAAGCCTACGGAACAAGCGGCATGCAGGAGAATAAGCTTCGTACGCCGAAGAAAAAACGCCAACCACGTCGTGTGACTTCGGTTGACAACTTTGACGCAGACGCTATACGCCGTCATATATATAACTATTACTTACGTAAAGAAGTTCCAACACTTAAAAAACTTGTTGCTTCTTTGCGTGAATGTGATTTGTTCCGAGGTCAAAAATCGTCATTGGTAAAGGTCTTGAATGAAATTGGATTTACTTATAAAAAATCGGACAAACGCAAAATATTGATGGAGCGTCGCGACGTAGCTTTTGCTCGTTGCGAATTTTTGAGCGAAGCCAAAAAAATTACAGATTGGTCAAATGTTGTTTTCACTGACGAAACTTGGCTGAATGCGAACCACACAGTGTCTAAGAGCTGGACTGATGACACCGCTGCTTCCACTACCTCAGTACCGATGGGAAAAGGAGAACGTCTAATCATTTGCCATGCAGGGTCTGTGAAAGGATTCATGCCAGATGCTTTGTTGGCCTTTAAATCCAAAAAAACAGTTGAGTACCACGAAGAAATGAATTCTGAGGTTTACGAAAGTTGGTTTAAGGAAATGGTACAATCATTGGAAGAACCGTCAGTTATTATTATGGATAACGCATCCTATCACTCACGCCAAATTGATAAAATGCCGACCCAGGCCGACAAAAAACAAGTAATCATTGACTGGCTTCAACGACATGGTGAAAATGTTGATAACTCCTTACTAAAAGTACAATTACTAAATATATTACGAACAAAAAAACACTTCCCAAAACGATATGTGATCGACGAAATAGCTGCAGAACATGGTCATTGGGTTCTTAGACTTCCACCCTATCATTGTCAATACAATGCCATTGAATTAATATGGGCTCAAGTTAAAGGACACGCTGCTAGAAATAACACAAAACCCCCATTCACGGCAAACAAAATGGTAAATTTATTAAAAAATGCATGTGTGAAAGTAACTGCGTAAAGCTGGCAAAATGTAATTCAAAAAACACAAGAAACTATAATGGCAGATTGGGATAAACACGTGGCGATAGATTATATGAGTCAACAATTAATTATAAATGTCGGCAATAGCTCGAGTGACAGCAACGATGAATCTGATTTTGATTAATAAATAAATAAAAATAAAAGATTAGATTTCGTTTGCTTAAATTGGAATTGGGGTTGCTCAAACTTTACTATTTTCTGGTACCAAACGGCAGACTTTAATGTCTGCCATCCCCAGCGAGCAACACGGAAGGGAGTAGCCTTAGCTAAAAAATATTGTTCAAATCTTTCTGTCATTTCTTGCGGGAGGGGAAGTTGCACACTAGCGCAAAGCCGCACTATTACATACAAAACATACCTGTACCGATCCATTGCCGATCATACTCACACAACCAAATCACTAACACATAAAAAATAAAGCACCATTCACAAATCTAGCCCCGCCCTCACCCCACAGTATATTATCAAACTCCATGGTCCATGCGGACTTGTACTTTGACAGAGGGGAAACGCTGTGTATGCCTACTCCCTTCCGTGTTGCTCGCTGGCCATCCCAGATTTAACCGGTAACAGCTTCGTCAAGTATGACTTGTACTTGTAATCATCATAGTCATCATAACCTTGTTCTTTTTTGGATATACACCAGGAGATAAACACGTCTTCAAATAATGCTGTATGTTTTCCTGAGGCGCATCAATATAACGGTTTTACATAAAAATAAATCCGATATTATGTGCCGAGAACGGAAAACACCCGTGTAAAAATAGTTCATAAACAATATCGATATCTCAATCGTAACTTCGTAACATCACTATGTTGATAGCCATAGAACGTAATTTTTTAAAAACGTTTGTTATTTTATGGAATTTATAAAAAAACTACTGCACTTATGGACTCATTTTGTGAAAGATGATTATTATACGGGATCAAGGAGCAAATTTAAGCAGTTGTCATATTTTTAAAACCTCGCATTTATAAGTTAACTTTTGCGTAACATCGTCATGTTACGTTCTATTGGTGCTGTCAAAAAGAGGATAAACGGTTGGATCTACTATAATATATATGAGCCCTGAAAACACAACATCCTTTTTATGCAGTCTTATAGTAAAGCAAACAATATCATACCCTAAGAGAATATAACGTTAAGCAAGGTTTTAAAATACATAATTTAATACATAGCTGGAAACATTCCGTCTGAACTAAGATAAGTAGATAATTAGTCTTTATTATTTTTTGTATTTTAGACGATTTAAGCATTAAAAGCTTATTAGCTGTGAAATGTCCCACCATAACTCTTATGCAGCTTTTCTGTTATGTTGTGGCACAATTTTAACGCACGAATCGTCATTTTGTTCTGTTTTACTGAGCTGTATTCTCTGTCATCGGAATGAGAGCTCTGACAGCGCGGCTGTCGTGTGAAGCCATTTCTGGCTTCAGTTGACGGCTTATGTTTTGTGCGCGATCTCGGTTTCTATAGGTTATTACCTATGTATTTACGTACATACAAAATTAGTATCATACTAAAGAGTTTGGATTTTAAGTATAGCTGACTCACCAAGCAAATGGAGTGATGGTAATGCTAATGAATTCACGAATTTGTTTTGAATCGAAACGATTGAAACGATTCTTGTGCTCAACAGTGAAGTGAATATCACAAATCCTAATTTCCTAATATATTACAAAGTCTGACGACGTTTCCAGCTTTCATCCGACGAGATTCACCCAAGTATTAAAACTTTCAGGGTGTTTGTCCGGATTTGGAAAGATGTGCATCACTACATCTGAAAATAATAACAGTAGGTATATAATATACATGTATAAAATCTAGAGGTACCTCATCACACACCAGACTATACCAGAGACATAGTTATGAGTCCAAAGATTTTTTTCATAGAACGTGCAGCATTCAGAGAACGTGCTTTAACATTTATTTAAGTAGGTACGCTAACTAAATTACCGCGTACTGCCTACGATTTAATGGTGTGAACCAGGACAAAGAGCGCTTACCAAAAACTATTTTACTTCTTGGGAATCACGAAGTGAAGCCAGACCGGACGAATCATAAGAAAAAAATCACTAAGATTCTAGTTACTTACCAGTTTCCTTACATCCAAAAGCGCATTGATGAGGCATCTTAAATAGATGATATTATGTTGAGACATACACAAAACACAAAAATATTTAGCATCCTTTCTCAATAAGTAGGTACACTGGTTTATTGGGGGCAATTTGAAAACAGCTCTACCATGAGTTGGCAACGTAAAACGTCATCGATAGCCGATACTCGCTATAGTAGATCCAACCGTTTATCCTCTTTTTGACAGCACCAATAGAACGTAACATGACGATGTTACGCAAAAGTTAACTTATAAATGCGAGGTTTTAAAAATATGACAACTGCTTAAATTTGCTCCTTGATCCCGTATAATAATCATCTTTCACAAAATGAGTCCATAAGTGCAGTAGTTTTTTTATAAATTCCATAAAATAACAAACGTTTTTAAAAAATTACGTTCTATGGCTATCAACATAGTGATGTTACGAAGTTACGATTGAGATATCGATATTGTTTATGAACTATTTTTACACGGGTGTTTTCCGTTCTCGGCACATAATATCGGATTTATTTTTATGTAAAACCGTTATATTGATGCGCCTCAGGAAAACATACAGCATTATTTGAAGACGTGTTTATCTCCTGGTGTATATCCAAAAAAGAACAAGGTTATGATGACTATGATGATTACAAGTACAAGTCATACTTGACGAAGCTGTTACCGGTTAAATCTGGGATGGCCAGCGAGCAACACGGAAGGGAGTAGGCATACACAGCGTTTCCCCTCTGTCAAAGTACAAGTCCGCATGGACCATGGAGTTTGATAATATACTGTGGGGTGAGGGCGGGGCTAGATTTGTGAATGGTGCTTTATTTTTTATGTGTTAGTGATTTGGTTGTGTGAGTATGATCGGCAATGGATCGGTACAGGTATGTTTTGTATGTAATAGTGCGGCTTTGCGCTAGTGTGCAACTTCCCCTCCCGCAAGAAATGACAGAAAGATTTGAACAATATTTTTTAGCTAAGGCTACTCCCTTCCGTGTTGCTCGCTGGGGATGGCAGACATTAAAGTCTGCCGTTTGGTACCAGAAAATAGTAAAGTTTGAGCAACCCCAATTCCAATTTAAGCAAACGAAATCTAATCTTTTATTTTTATTTATTTATTAATCAAAATCAGATTCATCGTTGCTGTCACTCGAGCTATTGCCGACATTTATAATTAATTGTTGACTCATATAATCTATCGCCACGTGTTTATCCCAATCTGCCATTATAGTTTCTTGTGTTTTTTGAATTACATTTTGCCAGCTTTCCGCAGTTACTTTCACACATGCATTTTTTAATAAATTTACCATTTTGTTTGCCGTGAATGGGGGTTTTGTGTTATTTCTAGCAGCGTGTCCTTTAACTTGAGCCCATATTAATTCAATGGCATTGTATTGACAATGATAGGGTGGAAGTCTAAGAACCCAATGACCATGTTCTGCAGCTATTTCGTCGATCACATATCGTTTTGGGAAGTGTTTTTTTGTTCGTAATATATTTAGTAATTGTACTTTTAGTAAGGAGTTATCAACATTTTCACCATGTCGTTGAAGCCAGTCAATGATTACTTGTTTTTTGTCGGCCTGGGTCGGCATTTTATCAATTTGGCGTGAGTGATAGGATGCGTTATCCATAATAATAACTGACGGTTCTTCCAATGATTGTACCATTTCCTTAAACCAACTTTCGTAAACCTCAGAATTCATTTCTTCGTGGTACTCAACTGTTTTTTTGGATTTAAAGGCCAACAAAGCATCTGGCATGAATCCTTTCACAGACCCTGCATGGCAAATGATTAGACGTTCTCCTTTTCCCATCGGTACTGAGGTAGTGGAAGCAGCGGTGTCATCAGTCCAGCTCTTAGACACTGTGTGGTTCGCATTCAGCCAAGTTTCGTCAGTGAAAACAACATTTGACCAATCTGTAATTTTTTTGGCTTCGCTCAAAAATTCGCAACGAGCAAAAGCTACGTCGCGACGCTCCATCAATATTTTGCGTTTGTCCGATTTTTTATAAGTAAATCCAATTTCATTCAAGACCTTTACCAATGACGATTTTTGACCTCGGAACAAATCACATTCACGCAAAGAAGCAACAAGTTTTTTAAGTGTTGGAACTTCTTTACGTAAGTAATAGTTATATATATGACGGCGTATAGCGTCTGCGTCAAAGTTGTCAACCGAAGTCACACGACGTGGTTGGCGTTTTTTCTTCGGCGTACGAAGCTTATTCTCCTGCATGCCGCTTGTTCCGTAGGCTTCGGTAGTAATTTTTGTAATCGTAGATGCACTAATACCTAACGCGGCCGCAACGCGCTCTCTCACTTGCGACAATGGTAAAAGCGGGCCGCCATTTTGATACTCTGCTTCAAAGTAATTACGAAGCTTGATCACCATTTCTCTCGTCTGTCCTTTCAGCACTGATCCTTTCGGCATTTTATAGTTCCAATATAAAACTCAGCAAATAATTACTAGCACGGGCGTCTTGTTGCGAGTGACAGTGACAAATACAAAACGGCGGTGGACCATTGAGTTTTACTACCTTGATAAAATACTACTGCTTACCCATAGACAAAAAAATTGGCAGTCATAGGAATTGCCGATAGAAGTGAAAACTTATAACTCAGAATTTGATAGCTTACCTTGGAAACTACACGGGTGTAACCGGACGGCGTGGCCTCGCCATCTGGGCATGGCCATCTAGAAATGCGTCAGCATTTCCCATTGGCTGATGCGTTTCTAGATGGCCATGCCATGACGGCCTGTCCACGCCCTTTCAACATTCCCCATTGGCTGACGTATTTCTAGATGGCCAATAGCCATGGTCATGGCGCCATTCCTAGGACTATTCTCTTTCCGCACAGACTCGATAGAAAAATGAATCGAAATCGTGTCCACTATAATCACTTGGTCACAACACTTTAACTGACAAATTAGATCTGTCAAAAAGAGGATAAACGGTTGGATCTACTATAGCGTCTACACGATCGTCGATTGCGAGCTGATTTAATTGGCACCATGAGTCGTTAAAAAGGTGCTTTCGACAATTCGATACTCGTTAGCGGGTCTCGTGTCGATTTGGTTATTTCTTTATGTTGGCATTATCTAAGAACTAGCTTCACACGTATTATGTTGTCTTTTTCTATCAACGTACGTAAGAAGGAGAGCGTATGACGTCAATATAAACCAACAAAACAAAATAAGCTTAATTTACTTATTACTTACTGTGAACTCCATTACTTTCGAATTTATATTCATTATACGTAGCTGACAGCTCCTCTTTCGACTGGTATTTGCGGAGAAGAAGACAAAGAGAAAATTGTATGAAGAAGATATTTATTTTGTTTTGTAACAAGTACATACAATAAATAGTATATTAAAACCAGTTAAAAGTGTTTCTTTTTAAATCAAGAAATAGCGAAAATGAGCCCATCCAAATGTTTTTATGCTGGTGGAGTTCATGGAACTAGTAAGTACTAGTAACTTAGCCCGAATTAGTTTATTGATCAATTTTCTTACATTATTTCTACAATGATCTCTACTCTACTGATGCTCTCTAATCATACACGACGACGATGTGAAAAATAAAGTAACAGGGATTATTGTATCTCTCAGACATACTAACCATACATAACCTCTATACGTACTTGTGTAAAAACATAATAATAACGTTAATTCCTACAATAACATAGGCCTTAGCCTTCGCTTCTTAATCTGGGAGATAAAGTAAACCTATAATAATAGTCATCACCTACATGAGTTACTTACATGTATTTTGTTTTAAAATTACAAATTATGTTTCTTGTAAACTTAATACTTACTTATACTTTACAGGAAATGGAGACCTTAGCAAGCCTGCTAATGGACCACTAGAGCTACTGGTACCACATCCTTTTCAAGCCGCAGGAGGACCCAGCCTCACAATCGAAACTAGCAAAGCAGGCATTTGTGAAAGCTGACAATGAACGGCAGGTTTTCCAGCAAGATGCAGAGACAGCTTGATTTGAGGGACGGAGTTAGGAGAAAAACTAACTGATGTTATTGGAAAACGATAATTGTGTTGAAATTAGCCTTCCTCAAATGTTTCCACAACTACCTATACATATTAGTTGTAATTAGATAATTAGTAATAGATGATTAGTAAACAATAAAACAAGTAAACTCATACTCATATTGTATTAAATAGGTACATGACGAGCCGCTGTAACGGAACAGGCTCTGGATGAGGATTCCGTCACGATTCACAAATATAGAGACATTTAAAAAGTATCTTGGTATGAACAAATATTGATGAAATTTAGGCAATCAAAAGTAGAAGATTTATATGTTAGGTCGGGTATTTCTTATAGCAAGATTATACATACTGAAAACGATAAGCAGCATATAATATTTAAGCTACCAAGATATTCGATGTAGCAAACATTTAAATCGATTGCTCAAACAGTATTGATAAGTGATTTCAAGGAAAATGAAATGTTCTAATTCTTTAAATACATAAAAGATTTAAGCAAAATTAATACAAATACCATGAAATAAGTACCATTGATATTTTTAGCCATACAAAGGTGTGGTGACGACTCGCTACGATCTCCTTGTAGGTAATACATACTCCAAGCTGTACATAAAGAGTTTCTTTAACTTTTACTTTTTTGTTTGACACTTTCAAATCTAAAATTAGATGATGTTTTTATGACAGCGATTCGGACAGGGTTTTTTTATGTAGATTGATTATATTTAGGTGGACAACACACGTGTAT
This sequence comes from Selenia dentaria, assembly GCA_917880725.1. Taxonomy (NCBI): domain Eukaryota; kingdom Metazoa; phylum Arthropoda; class Insecta; order Lepidoptera; family Geometridae; genus Selenia; species Selenia dentaria. The sequence continues at coordinate 12,551,103 of OU862897.1, read as the reverse complement.
CATTTAAATTACGAGGGAGAAACACTTTCTCCAGTGCTAGTAACAGCGGCTAGGATCACAGCTGGAGTTCGCTGCCAGTATCTAGGTACGCATCGGTGTTCCCTCCGGTGTCTTCATTGGTGACCCCGACGTGATGATGAAAATGAGTTAGTGCTGTAGATGCCAAAAAGAAGGTATGAATTTTGCTATTCAAATATAATGGTGCTTCCTGCATCGGCTTGATCGTGATCGAATATGGAATACTACGCGCGAGTTCTATATATTGAGTCAGGAACGTATCTGTGAAATGATCGAAATATATTGAAGATTATTGCTCGGAATGTTTCCTGAAATGACATCGACCAATTTTCGCTGCGACTAAGGCTAGTGATACATCGACGTTTTAATGCCTACCATTCGGCAGTTATTCTAGTCAATATTTTATTAATGTGAGGAACACATTTTTGTTACGCGTCCGTGTATTTGAGTTTGGGTTAGACTGTCTACTCTGATTCTAGCATGAGAATGCGGTAATAAATTATAGCAATTGAATTATTTGCTGAAAGTATCAAATGTAATATTTAGAATCAAATGATAATTCGTAATGATAAATAATACTATTAAGAAGAGATAAATAAGATTATAATCGCTTATAGACGCAAACTCTACATTTGGAAAACTACCAAACGGACTTGGTAAGGCCTTACTAATTTTGGGGTAAATAGAAGAGGTTCTTGGCATGATGGAGAACATTTGTGTCACAGTAAAGAGCAGCTCTTAATCCAGCATTCGAGTTGTAAGCCTTGAACATGCCAAGAATCCTACTTCCTAAATCATAATAAATCTAGAATTCTACGGCAAATCTAAAAAAAAAAACAAACTAATTACTTACAATATGAAAATTAATAAAATATATTATATCTTTAAATTGTAGAGATATCTATCAATAATTTACTCGGCAAAGTAAAGCTAACTATTATAATAATCATCATAATAAATATATGGCTGCTAGTATTGAGCTAACCAATACAACAAAGATTCTGCTAATACTTAAGTATTTAAAATAATTGCTTTTCCTACAATGGTTCAATAGATGGCATGTCATTTAAAACACTAGTAATCTAAGTATAGCAATCTCGTATTAAAAGGAGATTTATGTATGTGGTAAATCTTATCAAACTTGGTCAAGCAATGCAGCACCTTGAGAATTCTTGTAAACCACAAACAAGGGTCTAGAGATTTCTCTAAGTCACTGATATTATTTCCCATATATTGCTTCAGTAAACAAGTAAATGATTAAACTTGAACAATTGAACTATTCAGGGAATAGTGGCTGATAATATTTATCTAAAGGAATTGGATAATCAGCGTAGTAGCTACTGATCACAAAAGATTTCTAAAGCGCATATAAAGCGAGGTTTTACTTTACTTTTGTTATTTATTTCCTAGCAGTTTTCATAAACGAAACAAATAGTATATATTATAGAGACATTTAGTCTGTAAGAGATTATATCAATCTTATCAACAGCTAAATGTTCATAGCAACAAACATAAATCTATAAAGAAAGTTAGTTATATAATTAACAGGTTTATAACTGTTATTAATAATAACGAATATCATGCAAATATCTGATATTATTTAGTGGAGTTGTTTATATATTATTTCACTAATCAAAACCGATTTATCAGATATAACAGGTAGTTTTGCAAGCTAATAATTATATAGAAAACTTGCAAGTAACCTACTATTTCTATGTTCTATGGTCAAATAACATAGATCTTAAATTCAGAAACTTATATTGATGATTAATATCTTCCACGATTAGAAGTCAAATCAAGTACATAAGCTAGAAATCTAGGATCGGCTCAGTCAGTCAGTCTGTAAGAACTAAGTATTTGCAATCTAGTATGTTCATCGCAATTTTTCGTTATCAGCTAGCAGTTCAGTAATGTAGTAGTAAGTTATCCATCGTAATATCAGAATACCTAGGCGTTGCTTTTGGTTTCTTTAGGCATCTATAGTTCTGAATAGTTTTCTCTGTTTCAATTCTTTCCGAAAAGAGCAAGGTTACAGGAGCGGTACACAGTGTTAGGGTCCTCCTAGACTAGACGATCATTGGCCAATACGAATTATTAGAAAAAAAATATATTGGGGGGGGGGTTGTTACGATTTGGTAGTGCCGTTACCAGGATTGGAATAACGTTACTACGGAAGTTTTACTAGGAATTAGTTGCGGTTAACCGCACAATTTGTTGGCGTGAAATGGATAGGATTTTATTGAAACAGAGATGCTATTGCAATAGGTGATTTTTAAAGGGCTAAATAGGTAGTCAACGGATACTATAATGAGGTGATGATGTTGTTGTTCTAGGCTACAGTAGTAGATTTCTACGATAAACTAAGAAATAAATAAGCCGGATATGCTTTTTTAGGAATATTACTAAAATACTGATTACTACGAAGCGCTTAAATGATATTCAGGGAAAGATAAGTTGTATGCAAGTTTCATGTATGTAAAGTCTGCAACTACCTTTGTCATTTACATGTACCCCATAGTCGATTTCTAGAATCCAGAAGTACACTTATCATTCGAAAGGCAGATTGCGTGTTGTGTTTACGACTAGGATACTCTCCTGGAAGCACACGGTAAATAGTCAGTATCGAACTCTACTCAAAGTGACCCGAAGGTTTTAAGAACACTTTTAGTATCGAACGACTTATGAAACTCACTTGGGAGCCAAGAATTGCGTTATAGAGTACTGAAAGAGTTCTTGTATAGTGTTAGGAAAGGAAGAGAGTTTCTAACATGTTGAAAGTGCCGTCGCTGCATTTGCATCACAAGGATTACATTTGTAACCAGCAAAATACAGCGCAGATCGTGGACATGTCTGTATATAATCGGTGTTTGTTATGTTCGGAAGTATTAAGAATATAAAAAAGTGTGAATATTAATAAATGGCTTACCTTTTTGTTCGATGAAATTTATGCTAATTAAATGCTAGTAAAAATCTACATGCGTAATTACTTCTATTGCATTTGCGAAGGAAATAAATAGGATTACAATAAAATGCAAAGTTGCGCAACTTTAATTGAGCGATGATAAGTCTTGTTAGAAGTTTTGTTGAAATATGTTTAGTCGTAACATTGGGGGGTTGAATTTCCCATTCAGATGCTTAGCGTTGTGAAAATTCTTATAGACAAGTCAGATGGTTGTATAGTTATTCGTAAAGGTTAAATAAATCAACGTTATGCAGATTTAATAGACAAACATAGTAAGCGCCGAATTTAAGTATAAAAAACCAATATTATAGCTAGGTAGTGATGAGTCTTCGGAATGAAGCTGGTAAAGTTTGACAATGTAGGCAGGCTGAAGAGGAGCGCCGGATTTCAGAAGCTTTGGGGCGAAGCGGCTGGTCGAGTAGTGCGTCTTGACGAGATCTGCAAATATAATAGGGAAAATTAGGGAATGGTGAGCAAAGCCGGGTTATCTATCTAAATTAAAAATAATGGAAAAAAAAACAAACATTATGTAAATCAAAGTGAATAAGGAAACTTTTTATTTAGGGCACAATAATAATTGTTTGGATGTTAATAGTTATGTATGTATTTATGTTCTTATGTAACATAATTGACATGTAAGTAGTACGCGCAAAGTATATACACAACCTTAAATTTTAAATCTGAACTCGGTATACATCGTCAATTTCGGTCGTTGAATACTAGTAGACTATATACTATATACTAGTAGAACTATATTAGAGTTTAGGGCAATATAAAAAAAAAAACCGGTTCCATGCCATGAAAATCGTAGGAATTGTGGAACTCATTTAATCAAGTGAGAGGTTATTACAGAACAACAGACAAATATACAAACGTTCATTTTATATATTACTAGTTGCGGTCGCGGATGTACCCGCAGCTGATGATGGTGGTGATGATAAAAAGTTATCTATGCGTAAATCTAGTATCATCTATTTTTATACCAAATCTCATCAAAATTAGTCCAGCCAGGACTGATGTAATAAACATTCATTCAGACATACCAGCATTTGCGTTTATAATACTAGTACCTAGGTACCTTTTTAGGATAATGATGAGGAAGAGTATTTTATAATATGTAAATTCAAAGCTACATCTACTTTCGTAACAATTTTCATCAAAATTGGCGCAGCTGTTTAAGAGGGATGGTGAAGCAAACATTCATTCTTACGTACAAACGTCGTGTTTGTAATATTAGTACCTAGAAAATATTTTTTAGGATACTAACTAAATAAATATCGAAACTATATAAGCGTACCTATCAATCAATGATGAGTGGGTTATGTGAGCTGTAGAGCTTGTCAGGTTTCACTGTGGTTTATAGCAACACCACAGTCGGCAGGCAGGGATCTAGAATTCATGGAAAACTATAAAATATACATAAACATATAACGAGTACCTAAAATATAGAATCAGATATTTCATCAATAATCTAAAACTAACCGAAGGTTGTATATCAGGGCGCGTAGAAATATGAGAAAATTAATTGTAGCTTTGTTCAGAGCAATTAGGTACCTATCTTAAAATTGCTATTGAATAAATAAACAAAGGTAGAAAAAGAAATATGTTAGCAATAATAAAATCAATCAAAATGTCATGACAATCAACATTTAGGTTACCTAGGCTACAGAATTTTACAGAAAGGTAAACACAAAAGAGTTCTTTGTAAAAGCAAAGAAACTTTCTGATTGTGGTACTGAGAGCTTGCTGTCAAAGTGTAAAGAGAATATAAACACTACGTTTTACTATAGTATCACGTAAAGAAGAGTTCCGGAGATTAATGCCTAGGTATTTTATAGATGTTTATTGGAATCTATATAAAAGGGAGGTGTTTATGGTATATGATGGGTATGCAACTAGGAAATCAAAATTGTGTCATGTTGCTTGGATTAATTGTTTGCCTGCAAAGAGTTTGACGACATAGCAAGATAATGTAATATGAAAAGTTCAGTTGTAACAAAATACGATAAGTATGTACATAATACACTGGTAATTTCTATGTAGGTATAATCTGTAGGAAGTATGTAGATATGAACAGGGAAAAAGGATGTTTGGTTGGAGCAAAGCAGAGATGAACAAGTCTAAATAACACTATACATACATACCTTGCCAGATAGCTGGAGTGTAGTTTCGTAGGAATATGTACACCTATGTATATAACAATATGTAGGTATAAATAGTTGTTGAATATCAATCGGAGTTGTTGGGCGAATGTATCGTGCATGCGCCATTTGTTCGCAAGTTTTAGCCGTGAACCCGTCATGGACACTGCAAAGATAAAGGTAAATTAATGCTACGATAAATAGAGTTACGGGGAAAGATATAATAAGAGCGAACGTGCATAGAATTTACGAAAATCATATTTTTGACGTGAACTGTGTTTCCTTTATTTTGACAGCGACATATTTAACTATCTGTCATAAGCACATACGTGTATATCCAAAGAGTTCGTAACAAATAGAAATCATGTTCAAGGTTTAATATACCTAGCTATAATTTAAATGCTAAAGTTATATATTATTATAGATATAATAAACGGTATGATTAGGTATAAGATGGAATAAGAACTTACCTGTGGTCAACAAATGTCCATAGCTCTTTGAGATTTTGTGATCCTTTGTAGATATTTGAGGTTTATATTTTATTTAGGGAACAAAAAAAAGGAAGTAATAAAAGACAATCACAGAAATTTAGGATCCCTATATAGTATTAAAATTCGGGTAGCGGTCGTAAAAAATCTTACTTAAGAGATTACATGTTTGTGCGACCGCGAAGTGTCAATAATTTTTAATTCTAAATAGCACGGAGCGTCTTTGTTAAGACTTAAAATTTCGTATAACAATCGTAATGGGGTACTTTGAGAGATATCTTTCAGTAATGCGTTACAAAGACATTGGCAGATATAGTGTAGTTATGATAATGACGTGATGAATATAAATTTTATTCAAAATCAAACACATTATCACACATGACAAAGTTTAAGGATTTCTGTACATTAATAGCCGTGACGCATACATTAGTGCACGGTTATTCGAGGACCGGAAAAACAGTCTTGTTGATTTTTGCTTTGAAATTCATGAAAGATGTAGCTAGGGAAATGACATGGAGATTTGAATAATTTGAGTAACCACGCAGTGACAGCACAGCGTACACATGATCTCGTAATAGCAAATATGTGGATAGAGAAATAGAAATAGAAGAGATCTTCGGAATATCACAAACAAATTGAAAAATAAAATTTAATCTGCGATTCACTAATTGATTACTTGCAAGTAACCAAGGTGATGCAAATTTTGCTTTTTGATTTTGCAATTTTGATCATTGATGCAAATGGATTACGAAGGTTGTAGAAGATGGGGGTTGGAAATTACAAAGATAAATGGAAATAAACACAACTATGTTCTTTTGCTTGTACTCGTACATTTGAAATTAAATTAAATATAAATTCCGTTTAGAGTCCTCAATTTATTAGGTACTTAACTATCACTATAACTTTTAGTTATAGACCGTTATCAATCTAGTCATATTTCAGCAAACGTCAAGCATAGAAATATTCGAAATATCTTGTTTTTTTCATTTGTTGGGATTTGGGGTTATAGAAATATAAACAAATTACCATTTTATATTCTTGTAATAATCTAATTAATAAATAAATTAATCCTAGTAAAGGCTTGCGAAAATTTAATAGGTAGGTATTACATCTATATCTTTCTAATCGATAATTTTCAGGAAAAAAAATATTGGATAGCAAATTAAATTAATAGGTACTCAGTATACCTACATCGCAAGTTCTAGTTAAGGGGTACCACTAGTTTACTAGTTCTTCTGAGGCCTAAACCTATTAAAAACCTATTATTACCTAAACCTATTATTAGTCTTCACCTATCGTATGAGTATTCTAATTCACGGCGTGTCGTTAGTTTGGTTGATAGATAACTATAGTCCGAAGAAAGGGGAAAATGGGGAAAGCTGAGCACAGGGGTGTGTTGGACTGTTTATTATATTGTAGTGACTATGGAGCTGTTAGTATTAGAGTGTTATTATTGATTAGCGTAATAAATTGTAATTTATGGATTACATTAAAGAAAAGACCAAATAGTTATCGGTAGTAGAGATCAGGAAATGGAATAAAAAAGAGAGAGACATTCGTGTGTTTGACGTTTGCGTATAATATTGACAACAAGCGATGGGTGGCGTTAATAAAAGCAAAAGGAAAAGTAAATAGAATATTGTTTATGTTTATTGGGCGTTTCCCTGTTAACTAAATAAACAGTCGTAACGAGTTTCGTTTTATAGTTATGAGTAGCATGTAGAGGAAGAAGTTATAGGGTTATTGTAGGTATATCTTGTTGGAACGAAGTATCTATAATTGATAGATTACCTTCATAATTAGTCGGGTTTAATTTGTATCGAACAGGAAAGGAGTGATGCAATTGTTCATGGAAAGGAATAATGTCAGAAATTTAGGAAGGTACCTATCATAGGGATACATTATTAATAACCTAGTTTCAAAACCGAAAATCAAAAGTTATAGCAGAAGGAAAATACTGTGCAGCTATTTCTAGAGTCACGTTTTTGAGCAGTTACCTTTGAGTAAATATTTTGGTACATATATAACTAAAAAAAATTATGTAAGAAGGTACATAGTTATGTTGACCACAATGGAAATGACATAAAAACATGTTTGGAGGATTGCGGTAGACAGTACATGTAAAAGCGAATGATTTGGTTAGAGTTAGGTATGTCGAGTTGTTATTTTATTCAGACTGATCTACTGAGCTGATTTTGAAGATGTTCTGTGCGCCAATGCAGATTATTGATAGAAAGACACAATGTTGTTTTAGGTGAATGCGTTGGTTAAATAAGTTATAGAAAGGATTTGTAAAAGCGGGATTGTTATTGTTGATATATAATAATATAAGATATAATAGTAATCAGATAGTTTAGAGTTTTATAAAAATCGGTTTCAGGTATTGATTTATAATTAAACAATATTTAACATTATTATTGCAAAATGATTATGTAATAAAAAGTCGTGCATTTTGCAACTGTGAAATTGAATGAATTAAGTTTAGACAGAATAACAAATACAAGGAAAAAAAAATTATGATAATATTAGGAATCACAATTTTAAGGATTCTCTTCAAATGAAGTAGATACATGGAAAGCGTTAGGAAAATCAAAAAAATAAAATAAAAATACCAAGGTACAGCAATATTTAATAAAACTTTATTACAATATTTAATAAAACTTTATTATAATTAAACAAAGATGTTACAATCATTTAATAAAGAGCGGGCGTAGACCTCATCAGGGCGGGGTTTGTTACAGCTTTTCCTATTTTATTTTTGACATAGGGTTTTTAAAAAAAATATGATAATGTAAAGGGGCATTTTATAGAAATAAAAGTCTGAAATTTCAATTGATAAAAACTATTAATCGTGAGTATTCGTAGACACCAGACAAAAGGGTTGAAGGTTTATTTAGGCAGTATGCAGGGCAATGTAAGAGAAGAGAGATTTAAGTTATGATAAAGTGATGGGAAGAGATGGAAGAACTAATGGCGCCAGGGAGAGATGCGTGTGACAGAGTTAGTATTGAATTTTATTGAGGGCCTCTATGAATCGACAATACCGACTGGAGTCGATTTGTTAAGTTTTGTTTTCAGACAGACACACACTATTCAACGAATGATTTATGGAGTACAAATTGGAGATAGGTTTAGGTCAGAAGACACCACATCAGTATTTACAACTGAATTATTCCATAAAGAGTTCGTACTTTACAGGTAGCCAATGTTTAGCCATTACACTTACATTCACCGAGTTATTAGGCGGTTGCTTGTTTGGTTTGATTTGAAGAGGGATGTATCAGCCATGGAGAATTATTGCTTGTTAGCTATTAACGAGATCTGGAGTAATAAAGGGTGGCGTAGGTTCTACTCCACATACTCGATCCCAAACGAAAAATTGGTTTGGGTGGTAGCACGTATGCTGAATTATTCGAATTGACTAGGTGCACAATTTGGCACAATACTAGTTCCCTTTCGTTATTTCAGATTGTCCTTGTGAGAAGTCATTTTTACTCATGGAGGAGACATTAAGATCGGATATATCAACCCTTACAGTAAATTTATTTTTAACTCGGTCTTTTAAAAACACTCCACTAGTGAGTTCACGCACTCACAACCTTGTTTGAAAACGAATTTTAACAAATTAGAATAAGCACACGTTCAGTTTTGGTGGGACTATATTTGTGAAGTTGAATATATGGAGGATGGGAAAATTTCCTTCGGTAAATTATGAGAACCTGCGTAAATTTTGGGGGTTGGCTGTAACGGAACAGGCTCTGGATGAGGATTCCGTCACGATTCACAAATATAGAGACATTTAAAAAGTATCTTGGTATGAACAAATATTGATGAAATTTAGGCAATCAAAAGTAGAAGATTTATATGTTAGGTCGGGTATTTCTTATAGCAAGATTATACATACTGAAAACGATAAGCAGCATATAATATTTAAGCTACCAAGATATTCGATGTAGCAAACATTTAAATCGATTGCTCAAACAGTATTGATAAGTGATTTCAAGGAAAATGAAATGTTCTAATTCTTTAAATACATAAAAGATTTAAGCAAAATTAATACAAATACCATGAAATAAGTACCATTGATATTTTTAGCCATACAAAGGTGTGGTGACGACTCGCTACGATCTCCTTGTAGGTAATACATACTCCAAGCTGTACATAAAGAGTTTCTTTAACTTTTACTTTTTTGTTTGACACTTTCAAATCTAAAATTAGATGATGTTTTTATGACAGCGATTCGGACAGGGTTTTTTTATGTAGATTGATTATATTTAGGTGGACAACACACGTGTATCATTTAAATTACGAGAGAGAAACACTTTCTCCAGTGCTAGTAACAGCGGCTAGGATCACAGCTGGAGTTCGCTGCCAGTATCTAGGTACGCATCGGTGTTCCCTCCGGTGTCTTCATTGGTGACCCCGACGTGATGATGAAAATGAGTTAGTGCTGTAGATGCCAAAAAGAAGGTATGAATTTTGCTATTCAAATATAATGGTGCTTCCTGCATCGGCTTGATCGTGATCGAATATGGAATACTACGCGCGAGTTCTATATATTGAGTCAGGAACGTATCTGTGAAATGATCGAAATATATTGAAGATTATTGCTCGGAATGTTTCCTGAAATGACATCGACCAATTTTCGCTGCGACTAAGGCTAGTGATACATCGACGTTTTAATGCCTACCATTCGGCAGTTATTCTAGTCAATATTTTATTAATGTGAGGAACACATTTTTGTTACGCGTCCGTGTATTTGAGTTTGGGTTAGACTGTCTACTCTGATTCTAGCATGAGAATGCGGTAATAAATTATAGCAATTGAATTATTTGCTGAAAGTATCAAATGTAATATTTAGAATCAAATGATAATTCGTAATGATAAATAATACTATTAAGAAGAGATAAATAAGATTATAATCGCTTATAGACGCAAACTCTACATTTGGAAAACTACCAAACGGACTTGGTAAGGCCTTACTAATTTTGGGGTAAATAGAAGAGGTTCTTGGCATGATGGAGAACATTTGTGTCACAGTAAAGAGCAGCTCTTAATCCAGCATTCGAGTTGTAAGCCTTGAACATGCCAAGAATCCTACTTCCTAAATCATAATAAATCTAGAATTCTACGGCAAATCTAAAAAAAAAAACAAACTAATTACTTACAATATGAAAATTAATAAAATATATTATATCTTTAAATTGTAGAGATATCTATCAATAATTTACTCGGCAAAGTAAAGCTAACTATTATAATAATCATCATAATAAATATATGGCTGCTAGTATTGAGCTAACCAATACAACAAAGATTCTGCTAATACTTAAGTATTTAAAATAATTGCTTTTCCTACAATGGTTCAATAGATGGCATGTCATTTAAAACACTAGTAATCTAAGTATAGCAATCTCGTATTAAAAGGAGATTTATGTATGTGGTAAATCTTATCAAACTTGGTCAAGCAATGCAGCACCTTGAGAATTCTTGTAAACCACAAACAAGGGTCTAGAGATTTCTCTAAGTCACTGATATTATTTCCCATATATTGCTTCAGTAAACAAGTAAATGATTAAACTTGAACAATTGAACTATTCAGGGAATAGTGGCTGATAATATTTATCTAAAGGAATTGGATAATCAGCGTAGTAGCTACTGATCACAAAAGATTTCTAAAGCGCATATAAAGCGAGGTTTTACTTTACTTTTGTTATTTATTTCCTAGCAGTTTTCATAAACGAAACAAATAGTATATATTATAGAGACATTTAGTCTGTAAGAGATTATATCAATCTTATCAACAGCTAAATGTTCATAGCAACAAACATAAATCTATAAAGAAAGTTAGTTATATAATTAACAGGTTTATAACTGTTATTAATAATAACGAATATCATGCAAATATCTGATATTATTTAGTGGAGTTGTTTATATATTATTTCACTAATCAAAACCGATTTATCAGATATAACAGGTAGTTTTGCAAGCTAATAATTATATAGAAAACTTGCAAGTAACCTACTATTTCTATGTTCTATGGTCAAATAACATAGATCTTAAATTCAGAAACTTATATTGATGATTAATATCTTCCACGATTAGAAGTCAAATCAAGTACATAAGCTAGAAATCTAGGATCGGCTCAGTCAGTCAGTCTGTAAGAACTAAGTATTTGCAATCTAGTATGTTCATCGCAATTTTTCGTTATCAGCTAGCAGTTCAGTAATGTAGTAGTAAGTTATCCATCGTAATATCAGAATACCTAGGCGTTGCTTTTGGTTTCTTTAGGCATCTATAGTTCTGAATAGTTTTCTCTGTTTCAATTCTTTCCGAAAAGAGCAAGGTTACAGGAGCGGTACACAGTGTTAGGGTCCTCCTAGACTAGACGATCATTGGTCAAAACTAGAATAAAAATTAAAATAGGGGGGGGGGGGTTGTTACACCACCATGTTACTTTACCTTCCTAGCTAGACCCTACCTTCAAACAGAGGGTTGCCAGGTTTGATCCCTGGCAATGACAGACATATTTGGCCCGGAACTTAATGACACAGGGGAATTCTAATGGGGGTATGAGTGTGAATGTTATTATGATCCTAGTTTTAAAAACAACCATAGTAAATTATCTGATATTATTGTAAATAAAAAGCAGATAAATGATTTCTATACATGTTTGTAGCTTTTTAAATATAATCATTGTACCTGAATGATGTGATAGTAAAGATTAAGTTGATATATGATTCCTATACGTTTAAAGGTAGGTGAAATAAAAGACATACATGCTACATAAGTAAGACTAATGTTTTTGGTGAGTAGGCCATGATGTGGGCCACTCAGTTTTTTTCTGAACTATTCTGTAAGTTGTATGTTGAAATAAAATGTTTTGAATACAAATAAAGATGTTATTTATTATCACTAAATATTATTACTTATTCTCCAAGCTAATTGATCATGCAATGTCCTATACACTATCGGTTCACTGCAATTATTGCTTTCATCACCACTTCTCCACATTCATACGAGTAGGATTCTATGAAAGAAAGAAATTTTGTTAGTGTGCACATGAATTTGTGAGTAAAAGATATTGCAGAGACCATAAGGAATATTTTTGCTAGAGAAACATGACTACATAGTACAAAGAATAAGCCCTATAATTACAGTAACTTCACAATCATAATTTCCACAACACATTTTACAGCTAATCCTTTTCGTTCAAATGTCAGTTAAAGAAGATATTTGAAGCATGTTTTAAAAACCTCCATACAGCTAACCTACTCAAACTGAAATGTTGAACAATAATAATTTTCCTAGCAGTAAAACTTCTGGGAAAAAAAAACTATTGTTTTATTGCTATTTAGTGATTCGCTTGTGCATATAACACTAAACTAAATTTCTCTAAACTATGGTAGTTTTTATTATGTTAATACTAAAATCCACATTCATGTTACACTTACAATGATAATTATAAACATAACTATTTAAATATGGGTAGTTTTACATCAGTTAGAATGGTTTAGAGAGCACGAACTTACATGATGGTTAAATTTGCACTAAACATATCCACGATTAAACAGAAATGGCAAATTTAAGTATTGTCACTTGCAAACATTATATGAATTTGGACATAAACATGAATAGATTATAATTAACAGAACAGATGATAATTTACTAAAAACAGATTTTAGTTTGCTAATTTAGTTTGGTGTTCTTAACAAGCGGATTACTACCAATGACCTGGATAACTTCCTGCCATAATATTAGTGCTCATCTTTTAAGCTTGGTGTAAATATTTCAAAATGTCTTCCATCAACACATCCAATTACCCTTGGGATTATAAATTTACTATGAAATCAAAGTGTCAGAAAACAGAGTGTCTGATAAAAATAGTCAATAGAAATTTCATTATATATAAAAAATATAGTAAGCTACCGTTGTTTTATAACATTCCTATCCTCTTTTGTGTTTGGAAACTCGATGATTGTATTTAAGATGTTTAGGTAGGTACATGGTTTACTCTAAGCAACAGTGATTTCTTCTATTTAGATACACTGATCTCTTATTCTTATTCGTTTTGGGAGTGATGAGGCCTGCACTGACGTCCCGCTTGGGGTGTTATGTGCATTCCACCCTGCCAACATTTGCTCAAGCCAGCCTAACTTCTTCACATAGAGGAGTAAGGCCTTGGGGCGCTAGCACAACTGTTGCAATGTAGTTTGAGATGTTGTATAAACAATCGTCGATGATGCTGATGATGCATCATGCGTTCTGGAGTAGACCTCCAGTAATCCTGTTTTTGCTCTAATATCTTCCGTAGCCCTGCAGTGCAGCAACACAGTCTGCACACTCTTGTCCTTCTGCAGACAGTCTCCAGATAGTGGGCTGTCCGTAGCTCTGATCTTGTGCAACTGGTAATTTAGATTACTGTGAGCAGTGATAATTCCCACCATTAGGCGAAGGTCCTGACGTTGTAATCATAGTAATTTGTTCGTAGTATTTTTGTTTAGGATTGGAAACATGGATTTCGCATGTTTACAGTCCTTCCTGTCATCCCAACAGTTTTGGTGTTTTCTTACTGTGTAGCTACTCAGGAGATTCTGCACACTGATCTCCTCGGAGTATTAATTATTCTGACACTGCCTCTTGGGAAAAATGATTTGCAGCTTCAAATACTTTTTGGGTGGTCCCCGTGCTGTGCATAGAACAGCAATGCAAATAAAACCTGTAATGCAAAGATAAAAAAGTAGTATACCTATCTGGGTTTATAATAACATAATAATAAATAGCCTGTAGTTTTATTTGTAAGTTATTAGCATAACCTCAAATATGTAAAAAATAAATATGTTTACAGCTTACCTTAGACCCTAGTGAGACTCTTTGTGATGGTATTAAATCTGTTGAATCCACAATAAATGTCTTCAAAAGCATACACAGGTAAGATGCTTTTAGAAAATCTTTAAAGCTTTCTTCACTAAGGTTTAGTGGACATCCAACTTGTTTTCTCATTTCGGCTTGAAATTGGAAATTCTCGTTGCTGATCTCCATTTTCAGCTGCTGTCACCATATTCAAAGCCAAATAAATTATTCCTGCCAATTTTATCGTAATACAAATAAAATTATTTGATTAAGTAAGTATTTTGAATTGAAACTCGATAGGTTATTTTCCCTTTCACACGATTCCACACCTCAAAATTATCGTGAGTGGCGTAGTCGCTAACGTCTATCGAAATTTTCGAAGGCGATTGTCAAAATAATGACTTATGGTACCGTTTGAGTGAAAATCCAAGCAAATCGCGTATCGACATCGATTGTCGCTATCGACTCACGATGCGTTTTCGAAGCGACTGTTAATAAAATAAACTTGTGGTGCCGATTTTAGTTCTACAAGTGACCGCAAGGTGGCACTGTTCTTTTTTCATACAAATTTTCGTCGACAGTCGCTAGCGAGCATCGATTGGTGTCAATATTGTCAACTCATGGTAGAGCTACTGATATTAAGTGACAGACCCATAACAATTGCTGTATGTCTCAAATCTCTAAAGCTCTGCACGATATTACACTACGTTTGTCACCCAATTTTTATTTAGTCACCGCAAGGATTTCTAATGATTTTGTCTGCTGCGATATCCTATAAATCTAAATAGTCACTGTGTTTGCATGCTACTAAATAGAGGCAGAATATCTGGTATCGCAACGGTGCTCCCCACATAGTATGAGAGAGATGGAATCATGTTATTACATGGGATCATGTGTAGAGATATACTGTAAACGCCGTTGAATATGTTCTTAATATATGATAATTATTACAAATGTGTCTGAAAATCTTGATGTTAATGTTATATTCTGATTTCATAATGTTTCAAAAGCTTTAATTTTTATTCTAGAAGGAACTACAATTTTGTTTTATGGCCTTAAGCGTTTTAAATGTATAATCAATAAATTTTGTAATAAATAATTGTTGTCCAATTTATTGTCCTTTTCTTTAAAGGTCGTTATTACAATGCAGTAAAATAGAAAATATCTTGTATTAACTGGAAAAAAAATGAATGTGTTAATATCTGTCGACGTACTACGATAAAATTCTGGACTTCCATCACCCGCACCACACCATGCAATGAAAACAAAGGAAAAACATTCCATGCCTTACATACTTTACTAAGATCTCACTCGCACAGTTTAGTGATATTTTTCTTTATTAATGCATACCAAAGACAACTAGCGCATTATATCAATTTGTGAAGATTAACTGTCGAATGTCTCGACATACTCACGATACCACCTTTGCATGACACCACACAAGGTAATCTTTGTTGTCGATTACTCCGGACTTGACTTCCAGCAGACAACTGCTCGGGACAGCGGCTTGGGCGGCCGCTCAGCGCAGAAGCACGAGCAGTTGCTCAGCGCAGCAGCCCAGCGCAGCTGTTTGGGCAGCTGCTCAGGATACCTGCTCGGGACAGCTAAAAACAAATGAATGTGTTAATATCCGTCTACGTACTACGATAAAATTCTGGACTTCCATCACCCGCACCACACCATGCAATGAAAACAAAGGAAAACCATTCCATGCCTTACAATTTTTACTAAGATCTCACTCGCACAGTTTAGTGATATTTTTCTTTATTAATGCATACCAAAGACAACTAGCGCATGATATCAATTTGTGAAGATTAACTGTCGAATGTCTCGACATACTCACGATACCACCTTTGCATGACACCACACAAGGTAATCTTTGGTGTCGATTACTCCGGACTTGACTTCCAGCAGACAACTGCTCGGGACAGCGGCTTGGGCGGCCGCTCAGCGCAGAAGCACGAGCAGTTGCTCAGCGCAGCAGCCCAGCGCAGCAGTTTGGGCAGTCGCTCAGGATACCTGCTCGGGACAGCTGAAAAACAAATGAATGTGTTAATATCTGTCTACGTACTACGATAAAATTCTGGACTTCCATCACCCGCACCACACCATGCAATGAAAACAAAGGAAAAACATTCCATGCCTTACATACTTTACTAAGATCTCACTCGCACAGTTTAGTGATATTTTTCTTTATTAATGCATACTAAAGACAACTAGCGCATGATATCAATTTGTGAAGATTAATTGTCGAATGTCTCGACATACTCACGATACCACCTTTGCATGATACCACACAAGGTAATCTTTGGTGTCGATTACTCCGGACTTGACTTCCAGCAGACAACTGCTCGGGACAGCGGCTTGGGCGGCCGCTCAGCGCAGAAGCACGAGCAGTTGCTCAGCGCAGCAGCCCAGCGCAGCAGTTTGGGCAGCCTTTCAGGATACCTGCTCGGGACAGCTGAAAAACAAATGAATGTGTTAATATCTGTCTACGTACTACGATAAAATTCTGGACTTCCATCACCCGCACCACACCATGCAATGAAAACAAAGGAAAACCATTCCATGCCTTACATACTTTACTAAGATCTCTCTCGCACAGTTTAGTGATATTTTTTTCGTTATTAATGCATACCAAAGACAACTAGCGCATTATATCAATTTGTGAAGATTAACTGTCGAATGTCTCGACATACTCACGATACCACCTTTGCATGACACCACACAAGGTAATCTTTGTTGTCGATTACCCCGGACTTGACTTCCAGCAGACAACTGCTCGGGACAGCGGCTTGGGCGGCCGCTCAGCGCAGAAGCACGAGCAGTTGCTCAGCGCAGCAGCCCAGCGCAGCTGTTTGGGCAGCTGCTCAGGATACCTGCTCGGGACAGCTAAAAACAAATGAATGTGTTAATATCCGTCTACGTACTACGATAAAATTCTGGACTTCCATCACCCGCACCACACCATGCAATGAAAACAAAGGAAAACCATTCCATGCCTTACAATTTTTACTAAGATCTCACTCGCACAGTTTAGTGATATTTTTCTTTATTAATGCATACCAAAGACAACTAGCGCATGATATCAATTTGTGAAGATTAACTGTCGAATGTCTCGACATACTCACGATACCACCTTTGCATGACACCACACAAGGTAATCTTTGGTGTCGATTACTCCGGACTTGACTTCCAGCAGACAACTGCTCGGGACAGCGGCTTGGGCGGCCGCTCAGCGCAGAAGCACGAGCAGTTGCTCAGCGCAGCAGCCCAGCGCAGCAGTTTGGGCAGTCGCTCAGGATACCTGCTCGGGACAGCTGAAAAACAAATGAATGTGTTAATATCTGTCTACGTACTACGATAAAATTCTGGACTTCCATCACCCGCACCACACCATGCAATGAAAACAAAGGAAAAACATTCCATGCCTTACATACTTTACTAAGATCTCACTCGCACAGTTTAGTGATATTTTTCTTTATTAATGCATACTAAAGACAACTAGCGCATGATATCAATTTGTGAAGATTAATTGTCGAATGTCTCGACATACTCACGATACCACCTTTGCATGATACCACACAAGGTAATCTTTGGTGTCGATTACTCCGGACTTGACTTCCAGCAGACAACTGCTCGGGACAGCGGCTTGGGCGGCCGCTCAGCGCAGAAGCACGAGCAGTTGCTCAGCGCAGCAGCCCAGCGCAGCACTTTGGGCAGTCGCTCAGGATACCTGCTCGGGACAGCTGAAAAACAAATGAATGTGTTAATATCTGTCTACGTACTACGATAAAATTCTGGACTTCCATCACCCGCACCACACCATGCAATGAAAACAAAGTAAAACCATTCCATGCCTTACATACTTTACTAAGATCTCACTCGCACAGTTTAGTGATATTTTTCTTTATGAAAGCATACCAAAGACAACTAGCGCATGATATCAATTTGTGAAGATTAACTGTCGAATGTCTCGACATACTCTCGATACCACCTTTGCACGACATCACACAAGGTAATCTTTGGTGTCGATTACTCCGTGCTTGACTTCCAGCAGACAACTGCTCGGGACAGCGGCTTGGGCGGCCGCTTAGCGCAGAAGCACGGGCAGTTGCTCAGTGCAGCAGCCCAGCGCAGCAGTTTGGGCAGCCGCTCAGGATACCTGCTCGGGACAGCTGAAAAACGAATAAATGTGTTAATATCTGTCTACGTACTACGATAAAATTCTAGACTTCCATCACCCGCACCACACCAGCAATGAAAACAAAGGAAAAACATTCCATGCCTTATATACTTTACTAAGATCTCACTCGCACAGTTTAGTGATATTTTTCTTTATTAATGCATACCAAAGACAACTAGCGCATGATATCAATTTGTGAAGATTAACTGTCGAATGTCTCGACATACTCACGATACCACCTTTGCATGACACCACACAAGGTAATCTTTGGTGTCGATTACTCCGGACTTGACTTCCAGCAGACAACTGCTCGGGACAGCGGCTTGGGCGGCCGCTCAGCGCAGAAGCACGAGCAGTTGCTCAGCGCAGCAGCCCAGCGCAGCAGTTTGGGCAGCCTTTCAGGATACCTGCTCGGGACAGCTGAAAAACAAATGAATGTGTTAATATCCGTCTACGTACTACGATAAAATTCTGGACTTCCATCACCCGCACCACACCATGCAATGAAAACAAAGGAAAACCATTCCATGCCTTACATACTTTACTAAGATCTCTCTCGCACAGTTTAGTGATATTTTTTTCGTTATTAATGCATACCAAAGACAACTAGCGCATTATATCAATTTGTGAAGATTAACTGTCGAATGTCTCGACATACTCACGATACCACCTTTGCATGACACCACACAAGGTAATCTTTGTTGTCGATTACCCCGGACTTGACTTCCAGCAGACAACTGCTCGGGACAGCGGCTTGGGCGGCCGCTCAGCGCAGAAGCACGAGCAGTTGCTCAGCGCAGCAGCCCAGCGCAGCAGTTTGGGCAGCCGCTCAGGATACCTGCTCGGGAAAGTCCCAAAAAAACAAATGAATGTGTTAATATCTGTCGACGTACTACGATAAAATTCTGGACTTCCATCACCCGCACCACACCATGCAATGAAAACAAAGGAAAACCATTCCATGCCTTACATACTTTACTAAGATCTCACTCGCACAGTTTAGTGATATTTTTCTTTATTAATGCATACCAAAGACAACTAGCGCATGATATCAATTTATGAAGATTAACTGTCGAATGTCTCGACATACTCACGATACCACCTTTGCATGACACCACACAAGGTAATCTTTGGTGTCGATTACTCCGGACTTGACTTCCAGCAGACAACTGCTCGGGACAGCGGCTTGGCGGCCGCTCAGCGCAGAAACACGGACAGTTGCTCAGCGCAGCAGCCCAGCGCAGCAGTTTGGGCAGCCGCTCAGGATACCTGCTCGGGACAGCTGAAAAACAAATGAATGTGTTAATATCTGTCTACGTACTACGATAAAATTCTGGACTTCCATCACCCGCACCACACCATGCAATGAAAACAAAGTAAAACCATTCCATGCCTTACATACTTTACTAAGATCTCACTCGCACAGTTTAGTGATATTTTTCTTTATGAAAGCATACCAAAGACAACTAGCGCATGATATCAATTTGTGAAGATTAACTGTCGAATGTCTCGACATACTCTCGATACCACCTTTGCACGACATCACACAAGGTAATCTTTGGTGTCGATTACTCCGGACTTGACTTCCAGCAGACAACTGCTTGGGACAGCGGCTTGGGCGGCCGCTCAGCGCAAAAGCACGGGCAGTTGCTCAGCGCAGCAGCCCAGCGCAGCAGTTTGGGCAGCCGCTCAGGATACCTGCTCGGGACAGCTGAAAAACAAATGAATGTGTTAATATCTGTCGACGTACTACGATAAAATTCTGGACTTCCATCACCCGCACCACACCATGCAATGAAAACAAAGGAAAACCATTCCATGCCTAACATACTTTACTAAGATCTCACTCGCACAGTTTAGTGATATTTTTCTTTATGAAAGCATACCAAAGACAACTAGCGCATGATATCAATTTGTGAAGATTAACTGTCGAATGTCTCGACATACTCTCGATACCACCTTTGCACGACATCACACAAGGTAATCTTTTGTGTCGATTACTCCGGACTTGACTTCTAGCAGACAACTGCTCGGGACAGCGGCTTGGGCGGCCGCTCAGCGCAGAAGCACGGGCAGTTGCTCAGCGCAGCAGCCCAGCGCAGCAGTTTGGGCAACCGCTCAGGATACCTGCTCGGGACAGCTGAAAAACAAATGAATGTGTTAATATCTGTCGACGTACTACGATAAAATTCTGGACTTCCATCACCCGCACCACACCATGCAATGAAAACAAATGAAAAACATTCCATGCCTTACATACTTTACTAAGATCTCACTCGCACAGTTTAGTGATATTTTTCTTTATAAATGCATACTAAAGACAACTAGCGCATGATATCAATTTGTGAAGATTAATTGTCGAATGTCTCGACATACTCACGATACCACCTTTGCATGACACCACACAAGGTAATCTTTGGTGTCGATTACTCCGGACTTGACTTCCAGCAGACAACTGCTCGGGACAGCGGCTTGGGCGGCCGCTCAGCGCAGAAGCACGAGCAGTTGCTTAGCGCAGCAGCCCAGCGCAGCAGTTTGGGCAGTCGCTCAGGATACCTGCTCGGGACAGCTGAAAAACAAATAAATGTGTTAATATCTGTCTACGTACTACGATAAAATTCTGGACTTCCATCACCCGCACCACACCATGCAATGAAAACAAAGGAAAACCATTCCATGCCTTACATACTTTACTAAGATCTCACTCGCACAGTTTAGTGATATTTTTCTTTATGAAAGCATACCAAAGACAACTAGCGCATGATATCAATTTGTGAAGATTAACTGTCGAATGTCTCGACATACTCACGATACCACCTTTGCAAGACACCACACAAGGTAATCTTTGGTGTTGATTACTCCGTGCTTGACTTCCAGCAGACAACTGCTCGGGACAGCGGCTTGGGCGGCCGCTCAGCGCAGAAGCACGGGCAGTTGCTCAGCGCAGCAGCTCAGCGCAGCAGTTTGGGCAGCCGCTCAGGATACCTGCTCGGGAAAGTCCCAAAAAAACAAATGAATGTGTTAATATCTGTCGACGTACTACCATAAAATTCTGGACTTCCATCACCCGCACCACACCATGCAATGAAAACAAAGGAAAACCATTCCATGCCTTACATACTTTACTAAGATCTCTCTCGCACAGTTTAGTGATATTTTTCTTTATTAATGCATACCAAAGACAACTAGCGCATGATATCAATTTGTGAAGATTAACTGTCGAATGTCTCGACATACTCACGATACCACCTTTGCATGACACCACACAAGGTAATCTTTGGTGTCGATTACTCCGGACTTGACTTCCAGCAGACAACTGCTCGGGACAGCGGCTTGGGCGGCCGCTCAGCGCAGAAGCACGGGCAGTTGCTCAGCGCAGCAGCCCAGCGCAGCACTTTGGGCAGCCGCTCAGGATACCTGCTCGGGACAGCTGAAAAACAAATGAATGTGTTAATATCTGTCTACGTACTACGATAAAATTCTGGACTTCCATCACCCGCACCACACCAGCAATGAAAACAAAGGAAAAACATTCCATGCCTTACATACTTTACTAAGATCTCTCTCGCACAGTTTAGTGATATTTTTCTTTATTAATGCATACTAAAGACAACTAGCGCATGATATCAATTTGTGAAGATTAGTTGTTGAATATCTCGACATACTCACGATACCACCTTTGCATGACACCACACAAGGTAATCTTTGGTGTCAATTACTCCGGACTTGACTTCCAGCAGACAACTGCTCGGGCGGCCGCTCAGCGCAAAAGCACGGGCAGTTTCTCAGCGCAGCAGCCCAGCGCAGCAGTTTGGGCAGCCGCTCAGGATACCTGCTCGGGAAAGTCCCAAAAAAATAAATGAATGTGTTAATATCTGTCGACGTACTACGATAAAATTCTGGACTTCCATCACCCGCACCACACCATGCAATAAAAACCAAGGAAAACCATTCCATGCCTTACATACTTTACTAAGATCTCTCTCGCACAGTTTAGTGATATTTTTCTTTATTAATGCATACCAAAGACAACTAGCGCATGATATCAATTTGTGAAGATTAACTGTCGAATGTCTCGACATACTCACGATACCACCTTTGCATGACACCACACAAGGTAATCTTTGGTGTCGATTACTCCGGACTTGACTTCCAGCAGAAAACTGCTCGGGACAGCGGCTTGGGCGGCCGCTCAGCGCATAAGCACGGGCAGTTGCTCAGCGCAGCAGCCCAGCGCAGCACTTTGGGCAGCCGCTCAGGATACCTGCTTGGGACAGCTGAAAAACAAATGTATGTGTTAATATCTGTCGACGTACTACGATAAAATTCTGGACTTCCATCACCCGCACCACACCATGCAATAAAAACAAAGGAAAAACATTCCATGCCTTACATACTTTACTAAGACCTCACTCGCACAGTTTAGTGATATTTTTCTTTATTAATGCATACCAAAGACAACTAGCGCATGATATCAATTTGTGAAGATTATCTGTCGAATGTCTCGACATACTCACGATACCACCTTTGCATGACACCACACAAGGTAATCTTTGGTGTCGATTACTCCGAACATGACTTCCAGCAGACAACTGCTCGGGACAGCGGCTTGGGTGGCCGCTCAGCGCAGAAGCACGGGCAGTTGCTCAGCGCAGCAGCCCAGTGCAGCACTTTGGGCAGCCGCTCAGGATACCTGCTCGGGACAGCTGAAAAACAAATGAATGTGTTAATATCTGTCGACGTACTACGATAAAATTCTGGACTTCCATCACCCGCACCACACCATGCAATGAAAACAAAGGAAAAACATTCCATGCCTTACATACTTTACTAAGACCTCACTCGCACAGTTTAGTGATATTTTTCTTTATTAATGCATACCAAAGACAACTAGCGCATGATATCAATTTGTGAAGATTATCTGTCGAATGTCTCGACATACTCACGATACCACCTTTGCATGACACCACACAAGGTAATCTTTGGTGTCGATTACTCCGAACTTGACTTCCAGCAGACAACTGCTCGGGACAGCGGCTTGGGTGGCCGCTCAGCGCAGAAGCACGGGCAGTTGCTCAGCGCAGCAGCCCAGTGCAGCACTTTGGGCAGCCGCTCAGGATACCTGCTCGGGACAGCTGAAAAACAAATGAATGTGTTAATATCTGTCGACGTACTACGATAAAATTCTGGACTTCCATCACCCGCACCACACCATGCAATGAAAACAAAGGAAAACCATTCCATGCCTTACATACTTTACTTAGATCTCTCTCGCACAGTTTAGTGATATTTTTCTTTATTAATGCATACCAAAGACAACTAGCGCATGATATCAATTCGTGAAGATTAACTGTCGAATGTCTCGACATACTCACGATACCACCTTTGCATGACACCACACAAGGTAATCTTTGGTGTCGATTACTCCGGACTTGACTTCCAGCAGACAACTGCTCGGGACAGCGGCTTGGGCGGCCGCTCAGCGCAGAAGCACGGGCAGTTGCTCAGCGCAGCAGCCCAGCGCAGCAGTTTGGGCAGCCGCTCAGGATACCTGCTCGGGACAGCTGAAAAACAAATGAATGTGTTAATATCTGTCGACGTACTACGATAAAATTCTGGACTTCCATCACCCGCACCACACCATGCAATGAAAACAAAGGAAAAACATTCCATGCCTTACATACTTTACTAAGATCTCACTCGCACAGTTTAGTGATATTTTTCTTTATTAATGCATACCAAAGACAACTAGCGCATGATATCAATTTGTGAAGATTAACTGTCGAATGTCTCAACATACTCACGATACCACCTTTGCATGACACCACACAAGGTAATCTTTGGTGTCGATTACTCCGGACTTGACTTCCAGCAGACAACTGCTCGGGACAGCGGCTTGGGCGGCCGCTCAGCGCAGAAGCACGGGCAGTTGCTCAGCGCAGCAGCCCAGCGCAGCACTTTGGGCAGCTGCTCAGGATACCTGCTCGGGACAGCTGAAAAACAAATGAATGTGTTAATATCTGTCGACGTACTACGATAAAATTCTGGACTTCCATCACCCGCACCACACCATGCAACGAAAACAAAGGAAAAACATTCCATGCCTTACATACTTTACTAAGATCTCACTCGCACAGTTTAGTGATATTTTTCTTTATTAATGCATACCAAAGACAACTAGCGCATGATATCAATTTGTGAAGATTAACTGTCGAATGTCTCGACATACTCACGATACCACCTTTGCATGACACCACACAAGGTAATCTTTGGTGTCGATTACTCCGGACTTGACTTCCAGCAGACAACTGCTCGGGACAGCGGCTTGGGCGGCCGCTCAGCGCAGAAGCACGGGCAGTTGCTCAGCGCAGCAGCCCAGCGCAGCAGTTTGGGCAGCCGCTCAGGATACCTGCTCGGGACAGCTGAAAAACAAATGAATGTGTTAATATCTGTCGACGTACTACGATAAAATTCTGGACTTCCATCACCCGCACCACACCATGCAATGAAAACAAAGGAAAAACATTCCATGCCTTACATACATTACCAAGTTTCCATAGGTACCCATTCATATAGGATTCATGTTGACAATTGTTTCATTTAAATCCTGAAGTACTTCCATACCACAGTGACGTGTCAATCATAGTGATCAATACCTCTCATGTTGCATACAAGTTATACAAGACAAATCATTGCCGTATAAAAGTATTAACACAGCGGTAACATTAACCTTACAGTTATTTATCTCTACAAGTAGCAGAACATTAATTTATTAAGAGGAAAAAAAAATTAAAAAAAAGTTAAAAAAAAATTTGAAAAAAAAAATAACTAACAATCATTACGACAGTGTTTGCACTATACAAAATCACGACAAGGATTGACGACACCGCAATAACGAACTCGGAGATGTTGACTTGTCGACGGTTGAAGGCAGAGTGAGCCACGACCGCTCTGCGCGCCGCCTTTTATACTTTTCGGTCTACTAGGCTTTTTTCGTCTCCAACAATATCTATATATATCAGCGCGGATACAATAATTAGCCAATAATAATTAGTCTATAACAATTAGATTTGTTAAATTGATTTATTTGAATTGATTTATAAAACATAGATTCATACTTTTGAAATTGTTTACAGTAAATTATTCCAATTAAAATTAATAATATAATTATTCTCAAAATGATTTAAGTTTATTACGATGTACAATTAATTATAAAACATGCCATCACTTTGTATTGCAATCTTAATGTTTAAAACGACCACGTGCAAGTACGCTGTAACCTATAAAATGGGATGGCACAATTGTATGGGGCAAATGAAATTACCTATGGGGGCTAATTTTTATAGTTGCCATTTAAAATATTATTCAAAGGTGGTAACACATTAAATATTTTGATGTGCCACCCGGCATGCTAAAATATTCTCTTTGGTTTGGTGGGTGTGTTATTGTTTGCATTCGGATTTAGTGCCGGTTTCAGTGATTTCGTTCGTTGTTAAAGTTCCTTGAATATACCTAGCATTAAATCCACGTCGAGTTGAGCTTATGTTCCTCCGTGCCTTCAAAAAGTTATGTTACTTGCGATTAGGAACTTCGAGAAATTGACTTAGTTGTGTGTGATGTGAGAAATTCACTCTATATTATATTATAATAATTTGAGCAGAGACTCTATTTTAGTTTGTGATCATGTCGGAGAAAGAAAACAAAAGGAAATGTTTTAAATGCGGCCGCTCACCGTTCGCAGACAACGCATAATTGTTTAGATTTCCAAAGCCTGGCATAAATAACCTTATACGGTATGTATATTTACTGATATTTTTATGGTCATGTCTGCGACTCTCCATATGTACTACTCCTCATATTATCAAACAATTGCTAATTCTCCTGATAGTTTATGGAACTAGCACAACAGACACTGGCAGAATTATGACAATAGTTGCAGACAGAAGCCTCTAAGAACTTCTATTTTTAAGCATTTTATCAGAGTCAAATCAAACAAGAATTAACAAATCTGGTTAATTCTGAATCCTTAAAATTGACCTAACTAAGAAATCCAGAAACTACATATAGTGCGTTCGAATAGGGTGTGGGCAAAAGTGACAAAAGTAACATTTTTGATCTTTACAAACGCTTTAACAAGAAAGCGCTCAACTGAGCATAAGACCTAAAATCGCATGTTTATGATCAAATACATTGCTGTCAAATAACAATTACAAACAACCATGCTTCAGACGTGGGTCAAAAATTACACTTTTTGGTGGCAAAAATTTCGCATTCCGAATGCTGAACAAAAAGAGACATGAATGACATTTTCACCCACAGATTCCCATTCGAACGCCCCTTATGAGCGTTATTAGCATTTTCGCTAAAAACTATCAGAAGTGATCTATTTGAATGCACTAAATATTATATTTCGTCTTTGCATCCATGTAGCTTTCCATTGAGAGTAATATTTCTAACTTACCTGTAGCCTGAGTCCCCATGGAAGTTAGATTAAAATAAATGATGTGTATGTTGTACAAGTTATACAAAATTTCACACAAATCTAGTTGTGTCATAGTACTTCATGCATGTGGGGGCTTAAAAGCTGTATCTGTAGCTGGATAAATATGATATAAATGGTAAATATTCATGGCATTGATAGAACAGTAGTGTTTCATAAAACGGTTAGGCAATTAGCATTTGGCTGCAACAAATATTTTACAGTACCCATTTCAGAATCAAAACAATATAAGTAACCCAAATAGAATTTTTATTAAGTATTTTTTTTGTACTTTCAGCTGTGAACTATGGGCCCAATACATACTCATCAACAACATTTCAAATGAAACTCCACAGTGAGCATAGAATGTTGTGTGAAAATCATTTTCTTGAAGCTGACTTCACTGATGATACTCTACAGAAGTTACAGAGATCTGCGGTTCTATGTGATGTAAGTTGCAAGTCAGTATTAAAACAAATTTATGTTGTGACTGTAAGCTAGATATTGATCACCGTCTCACCTATTGGTATTTATCCAAAGGTTTTCCTGAACAGATCGCTCTTAGCGATTACACAGCCTACTGAACTGACGATGGAAAATAGGCAGGGTAACACACACACAATGCCTTTCCACCAGTGAGGAGGGGCTCAAGCTGAAAGAGAGTTAACCCATGGTATTGCTGCTCAGTAGTCCATACTGTTCCGTCCATGATTGCTGCTTCAATTGGTAGGGCAGAAGTGTACTTGCTACTTGAGGGTAGTAGGTAGCTAGCTAGATCAGCATTCGCAAAATGTTCTACTGCCATGGGGTACCAGGTACCTTCTGATTAGCAGTCAATAGGTGTAATCACTTGGCTACCACAGCTCCAATATCCAACGCCTAATTCAATTAAGACCAAATAAAAAATTATATCTGTGGTTTAAATATTATTGGTGTTTGCAAAAATTTCAAATCTATTTTTGTTACTTATTGAACTAGGCAGTATATGTATATATATATATTATGTAATAAGAGTTCCTATCTATCTGTATTTGTTAGTTTAGTTATATATTTTCAATACCTTTTCATCTGTAACTCATTAGTTATTTTTTTCCAGAATGAACCACAATTGCCCGAGTATACAATAAGGCCTCAACCTGGTCCTTCACATGGGGTCTTACAGGAAGTGACCATTGGTGCAAATAGTGAGCCTAATGTTGGGACATCTTCAGATGCTCAAGTGCAAACAATAGTTAAACCAACTTCAGAAAGGGAGAAGTTTTTGTATGCCAAATGTAGCAAATATATGCGAAAAATTTGCCAACTGCGCAATCGCGTTAGACATCTGAAATCAAAAGATATTTTAAAACATGTGACAGATGATGTATCCATAAATAAGTATATATAAGTCAGTTACCATCACCCAGTACATTAAAAAGTCTACTCAATAGAGTACCTTTTAATGCTGGAATCAATCAACCAGTTTTTGAAGTCCTTGAAGGACTATTATATAATATATATTTTAAAACGTGTGACAGATGATGTATCCATAAATAAGTATATATAAGTCAGTTACCATCACCCAGTACATTAAAAAGTCTACTCAATAGAGTACCTTTTAATGCTGGAATCAATCAACCATGTTTTGAAGTCCTTCAAAATTACACAAAGACACAAAAGCCTTCAGACAATGAATACACATTAATGTTTGATGAAATGTCATGTCAACATCTCAATTACAACCCTAAAGCAGATGTAATTGGAGGATTTCAGGACCATGCTTCACAGGGAAGATCCCCACTTATTGCAGCATATGCATTGGTGTTTATGGTTGTGGGGATATGTAAGAAAGTTAAACAGCCAATTGCCCATTACTTTTCAAGTGGGTTTTCTACTGCAGACAGACTGGCTGTGCTAATTAAAGAGGTAAGTATTTTTTTTAAACACCTGCCTTAGAATGTCTTAAAAGGCGACTGAAGTCTCATAGGCAGAAAAGGTATATGGTATCGATTGACCCTACATGTGTAGGGATGATGATGACAACCTTTATATAATACTGGCTACGCTCTGTCTGCATGGTGATGGATGATGATAATGATGAATCAAAATATATATAGCCTATGTTATTTAGGGATTACATAGTATAATGGAGAAAGTATTTTTGAAATTGATACGAGTTGTTTTAGAGTCTATTCATTACAGACATACAAAAATGCAAATATTTCTTCTTGATATTATTATTAGTTTCTAAATTGTACACCATTATCAATACTTTTGCATAACAGACCCAATGTGAATAGTTATCACATCAGTTAGAATAATTGTTCATTATTTATCATTTCAGGTTCTACAAAAGTGCCATGAGGTGGGAGTAAATATTGCGGCCATTGTGTGCGATATGGATGGCGTAAACAGGCGAGCCCTCACTATCTTGGGTGCATCACTGCAACACCCTTATATTCACCACAATGGCAAACAAATCACAGCAGTTTTTGATGTACCACATTTATTAAAATGCTTTAGAAACTTGTTTTTAAAATATGATATTGAATGTGCTACAGACATTTTATCAAATGACAATGAAGGAAAAGGTAAAGGGTTCTCATACATACTTTTCACTCTTGTGTGTTCTTATCTTTTGGGTTAACTGTTGCATATTGTTTTTTTCTAAAACCCTTAGCAGAATTACGAATCTGGCCCAATGTGAATCAAGTGAAACTCAAACAAACAAACAAAAAAATATGATATTGTTATGAAATTACTGCTTTTATTTTAGTTTGATAACTATTTTTCTTCATGATACATATTTCTTTTTACAGGAATTGCTAAATGGTCCCACATAAAGGAATTTTATGAAATTGATAATACCAACCCAAACTTTGTGTATGCACCAGCTTTGAAGAAGGATCACTTAGAGCCCACTTCAAAACAAAAAATGAAGGTTAAATATGCAGCACAAGTTGTTAGCCATTCCGTAGCAGGAGGAATGTTAGCCAAAGTAGCTAAAGGTATGTAAACTAGATAGGTAGGTACTTTCTTTATTGCATGATAGCATGGTGAATGTTTATTTTTAATGTTTTGAAGTGATGAAGTAGAGAAGACCGTACCTGATAGGATGCATCATGCCTGTTCATTACAGTTGCAGTATCACCGTTCTGTGGCTCTAAACTGCGCTCATCACTTAGAGACATTAGTTCTTAAATCTCATGCACACAGTAATTTGATTTGTAGGATATGTACCTACATCTTTAGGCTGACTAGAGCCTACAGCTGTCATGGCTGTCCCCACATCTTGCATGTAATGTATGGACACTCGTGGAACGTGAGCGTAATTTGCTGCTACAGTAAAAGTTGCTTGAACATCCCTATACATACAGTATATGTATAAATTCTGTCAGGCAACTTGAGAGCTTAGTTCAATGTTAGTAAAATGTCAATGACCCACAACTACATCAAAATATTAACAGATGTGATAGCAGGTTACAGCTAGTATATTAACTCAAACATTTGTAACAATCAAAATAACAAAGTTCATTTGAAGCAAACATTTATTTAATCACCTTACTCTTATTTTCAGACCTTACTGTGGACGCAGCTGTAACAGCAAATGTCTATTTGATTGTCTTAACAGCGATTGCTCGGATTTACGCAGAGGAAAAGCTCATGCAACAAATTTAAAACATTCAAGTCCACATTTAAAATGCTTAGAAAAATTGAAAAGATTTTTTTCGTCTATTAAGTATATTGGAAGCCCACGTAAGACGCCATCACAAGAAGGTTGGATATGGACTCTCAATGCCATTGAGAAATTGTGGAGGAGCTTGGTGCAAAAACACCACATCACTAGCCTTGCCACTAGGCGATTACAACAAGACCCTATTGAAAATCTTTTTGGCTGCATTTGTGGCAACTGTGGATCCAATTCCAATCCAACATGCAGCCAATTTGTAGCTGGCTTAAAAACTGTCATATTATCAAATATGTCACATACAAAATTGTATCACTTCAGGAAACTGTGAAACTGATAATAGCCTTATAATTAACAATTTTGAAACACTATCTATCCGTTTCACAGTCCACACCATAGCATACATTTGCAAGGACAGAGCCTGAATTTCTGTCCTCAATTGAATTACTTCAAGTTGATGATGCCATACAAGACAACAATGCAGAAATCAGGCATGTGCATATGTGTGTGGATTCGTAATGAAGAGGATGCCTAATTGTGAGAATTGTAAAAAAGCATTAATATCAACAAGTGTTGAAAACTTTCATTTGTTTGTGGAGTTTAGAGAGTACTCAGAGTTTAAAAAAAGTTTAAATTATGTTACAAAAGAAATGGTCGTTTGTGTAGAACACTGCACTACCCTGATAAATAAATTTCTCAGAGAAAAAGCTCCCACGATTTACTTAAAAAAACATATCTGAGCACATGTGAATTTCTATTTCCTGAACATTTGTATGGAGCACAGGAACTCAAATGTATGCACCATAATTAGTAGTGTTTTTACTATATGTATAAGAAGATACTGTGTTCTAAAAAATAGAGTGTTTGCTGGCGAACCATCTGCAGCTGCACTGAAACGCAAAATAAATATATTATTACATAAACAAAATGTGTTCATATAAACTATGCTTTGCTATAATGCTTGTGTTAATATTTTAGTCTGCTGCAACCAGGCATTAATAGATTCATGTGTGCAGTGATTTCGTCTGTCCCCTATATTGTGACATTAGTTCATTAAAACTTGTTAAGCCTGCAGTTGCAGTATAGTTGTCAGTTTGTGATTTTAATATAGGCCTGTTTCATAAAAAAGGTAACAATGTAAATAATGTCTCATGTATGTCTACCAAGTTTAGATGATGTTATTATCAATGATAATTTTACATATTATATGCTACCATAGACCATATTGGTATATTATACGACACAAGTGAGCTAAGTTGATTGTACCTAAGGCAGTAGTTAAGCCGTCAAGCAAACATTTTTTTACGATATAACCATCATAGTTATTTGATTAATAGTGAGTGACAATCTCTTATATTATTATAGATCCCTTTATTATATTATTATTATAACATTTATTATTGATTTAGGACCAGAAAGGAGTATTCATCACGAATCAGTAAACAAAATAATGATTATGAATGTGGGTTATGAAAAAACAAAGCCCGTCGTCCATCCAATCCTAACCTAACTAAGCCAGGTATTCTATAAAATGTTCTTAAATCACGCACGATGTGCCGCATTAAGGCGGCATGGATGAGAGATGAAACTAGCATTAGTCGTCAGCGATGAGAGTCAAATGTAACACGTTATTTAAGTGTAGTATTATAACGTAACACATTGGTAACTTTTCTCG
The DNA here is from genome assembly GCA_917880725.1 of Selenia dentaria. Lineage (NCBI taxonomy): Eukaryota > Metazoa > Arthropoda > Insecta > Lepidoptera > Geometridae > Selenia > Selenia dentaria. The sequence continues at coordinate 12,518,637 of OU862897.1, read as the reverse complement.
TTACCTACTAGTCATGTGCACTAAAAGAATCAAAATCTAGAGAACGATAAATACGTAATTATCCAGTTTTAGTATAAATGGACAATCCAGGACCCTGAAATCCCAAAAAGATGCTTCCTTCACTACACCAAACCCAAGCGAGCGAAGCTGCTGTTGAGTCATTTGGTTCGTTATCAAATTCTGTGTAGAACGGCACCAATATTGTCAATGTAATCAAATTTAAGCAAAAACAGATTGTTCCGTAGAAAAAACAAATCGTTGATTGAGTATCGGTTTGAAACTAGTTCAACTGAGAATAGTTTATCAACTTCAACTTCAACTTCAACTCTTCCTTATGGCTTTTGTAGGGGAGCCACTACAATTTCGCCAATGTCACGTAGTACGATAGACCACCAAACAAAGGAGGATTGTTCGGTAAAAGGGATCTGAATGGTAACTTATTTATTTATCCAAGCAGAAGAGATAGTGTTAACACCTGGAACAAAGATAGTTATTCTAACTACAAGACATACACAAACACAAACTCAACCACAAAATATATAGATAAATTTAGTAAAGGAACAATTTCAAGTTATGGGGAATTACACATGTATTTATAACTTAATTTTATTTCTCTGAATATATTTACAAAGTTTAACAATGAAAGGGGTACATACAAGGGAGAGGAGACATTTGAAGGAGATTGGACGAGGGATATCAGGAGGAATTATATCATATAGGGAACAGTCATATTTGGGACAGCAAAAAAAAATATGGTCCATATTTCCTTCGTCCAGACCACATTCACAACGCGAATGATCCCTAATCCTAAGTTTAGCCAGGAAAACAGGGGTGCAGGAATGGTTTAAACGCAACCGGCAAATAGTTGAGGTGGTAAGTTTGTCTGCATTTTGAAATTTCGAAAACCAGGGTTTGTTAGGGATGTCGGGCTGTATATCGCCATAAAATTTGCCTTTAATGGTTTTAGAAATTTGCCATTCTTTGTTCCATGTATTTATCAGTAATGGTTTTAAGGTGGTAGAAATGTCATGGGAGTAAATTTGAGAGTGCTGATTAGAACCTGTGTGAACAGCGTATTTGGCAAATGAATCAACTGATTCATTTCCCTGGATACCTGAGTGCCCTGGTATCCAACCCAGTATAATGTTGATGCCTAGTATATGGCATTGATATAGGGCATATTTTATTTTTAAAATTATAGGGAACCTGGTTTTTGATTTGAATGGGTTACTTACGATAGCTTGAAGGCAACTTTTAGAGTCCGAAAATATAATAGAGTTATTTAAATTATGGGATTTTACGAAAAGAATAGCCTCTAGGATGGCAATGGATTCACCAGTAAAAATGGAAGTGACAGGAGGACATTTGAAGTTAAGAATGATTTTAGTGAAGGGAATCCACACCGCAACACCAACTGGGCTATCGGAGGATTTAGAAGCATCTGTATATATTGTGATCCAATCTTTATATTTTGTTGAAATAATACTGTTAAAAACTTTGTTTGCTTCTATTGTGCTTTTATCAATGCCAAAGTCCAGAATGACATTGGGCTGGAAGATCAAAGCCTCATATGGCGTAGAGAATAATGGCATAATGGAGCTCTGAAAGAGTGGGCTGGGGAGACGGGTATACTGTAAATAAGTACGGAGCACACAAGGGATTTCATTGAATGAGTTATAACCATGAGAATCATATAAAGCAGACAGTTGGTTTAACTTGCACAGAAGAGGATGATCAGGGTTTTGTACTAGTTTGAAAAAAAATCTATCCGCAAGGAATTGTCTGCGAAATGAAAGAGGAGGTTCAACACATTCTACTTGCATAGCGTTTATTGGGGAAGACTTCATAGCCCCAAGGATGATGCGCAGACATTTTGATTGTATCTTGTCCAGTTTTTGAAGTCCTGATTTATTTGAAGGATACAATAGAAATGAGCCATAATCCATATGACTACGGATTATGGCATTATACAGCAATTTTTGTGTGAATGGGTGTGCACCCCACCACACTCCAGATAAAGAACGGAGTATATTAATATTTCTTTCACATTTTTGAGAAATATAATCAAAGTGAATAGTACCAGATAACCTGCTGTCTAGCCAAATTCCTAAGAATTTCACATTCTGATTTTGTGGGATAATTTCATTATTGACTCTGAGGATGACATGAGGGACAATTTTTTTCCTAGTAAAAACCACTACACTACTCTTAGAAGGCGAAATGGATAGTCCATGTTGTTCAAGCCAGTCTGAAAGGTATTGAAGTGCAGATGTCAGTTTATTCAAAGGGTCCTCTATACTTTGACCAGATATGTAAAGTACCAGGTCATCTGCATATTGTAAAATTTGGCAGAATGGGAGTACTGTAGATTCTAAGTCATATGTGTATAAACTGTACAATAATGGGCTGAGAACTGATCCCTGCGGTAAGCCTTTCCAGATGGTTCTAGGGGAATGGTAGGTGTTTTGATTTTTAACTAAAATAGTTCTCTCCATAAACAGGTTGCATACAAACTGGACTAGCTTCTCAGGAATACTCAGCTGTCTAAGTTTATATCTGAGTACTGGAAGTAACACATTGTCGTATGCAGACGCTATATCTAAGAAGACACCTATCAGAAGCCCCTTTTTCAATAATGAGATTCGTATGTCAGTTGTCAAAATACCCAAACTATCCATCGTACTCATACCTTTTCGAAATCCAAACTGTGTTTTCGCCAGTAAGTTCTTACTTTCTACGAACCACTCAAGTCGTTGTTTAATCATGTGTTCAGTAACTTTTAATAAAACTGATGATAAAGCAATTGGTCTATAACTGTTCGGGTCAGATGGGTTCTTGCTAGGTTTAAGAATTGGAAGTATTACTTGGGTTTTCCACTGATGGGGGACATTTCCATGTTCAAAGAATGTATTTATTAGCTTCAAGTAATACATCTTACTATTATATGTAGCATTTTTTAAGAAAGAGTATGGGATCCCATCTATGCCAGGTGAAGAGTCCACAAGTCCATCTAGTGCCAGTTGAATTTCAGAGAATGTGAATGGTGAGTCAAAATGGTCAGAAGTCAAGATAGGATTATTAAAAGTAGGGAAAGAGTCCATATATGGTACGAAAGGAGGAGATATTTTATCTGTAAAGGCCTCAACCCATGACGAAGGGTCATTTATTGTGATATTGTGAACACTACATGATCCCCTGTAGCGTTTAATTTGCTTCCACACTAAAGAAGAAGGACTTCTAGGGGATAAGCATTTGCAGTATTGAACCCATCCATGTCTCTTTTTTTTAAATAATAATCTTCTTGCCCTGGCAGCATTCTTTTGATAGTTTAGAAAGTTTTCTCTTGTCATGTTAGCGTTGTAGGTTTCTTCAGATATTTTCCTTTCTCTAACGGCTGTTGTACAATCTGCATCCCACCAAGGGGTGGAAACCTTAAAGTCATATGGTTTTTTAATTGGGAAATGTTCATCTGCACTGGAAATAATGGCCTTTACAAATTGATCATAGCACTCTACGATGTTACTATTGTTTGAAATAGGAAGGTGTTCTAATTTATTCTCCAGAGATGAAGAATAATCAGACCAATTGACATCGCGCAGTCTGTATTTAAGGGACGGAGAAAAATTTTGTGCTGGCCTTACTCTATTACAGATAGTAATTGTTATCGGGAAATGGTCGCTGCCAAAGGAATGAGGCAACACATTCCATGACAGGACAGAAGCAAGGGATGCGGAGCATATGGTAAGATCAACAGCACTTTTAGGGTTTTGGGTGGGCAGTACTCTTCGTGTGGGAGAGCCATTGTTGATGACACATAGATTTGCTTCATCAAAGATTTCCAGAAGAGCAAGAGCAAAGAGGTCATTAGCACTAGATCCCCATGAGGTGTGATGTGCATTAAAATCTCCCATTAAGATTATAGGTGGTGGGACTGAGGATATGACATATAAAATATCTGGGATTAAGCTAGAGCGGGGATGTGGGATATAAGCTGATAGGAATGAAATGTTAAATGCTTTTACCGCTATGATATTAATTTCTGGGGAGACAGAAGGGAGAGGGATTTGGGCAAAAGGTAAATTGCGCCTTACAAGTAAGGCGCATCCTGCATACCCGTCAGCCCTGTCATCCCGGAGACAGGAGTACCCTGGGACCCGAAATGGGGAACCAGGCACTAGCCATGTCTCCGAGATAGCAATGACTGACGGGTAAAATTTGTTGATTAAGTGAAGAAGCTCATGCTTCTTGTGAATGATGCTCTTGGTGTTCCATTGAAGAATGGACACTTGATCCATGATTGTTGATTAGGGAGAGGATTTGGGTAAGTTTCTGGGCAGCGTTGGACGGTAAGTTGGAGTTATTCCTGGAGATGATACTAAGGATCATGGTTAGAAGGACTTCCAGGAGGCTCTCCTCCTGGGACGATGGTGAGGTTTGTGGATTTTGGGACAGCAAGGAAAATCCATTGGGAAGGGTAGATGGCTCATCAGCAATAATAGCCTGATGGGCAGTCCTGTCATATGATTTTCCTAAGGGGGCCCTGGTGCGGGGGGCAGAGAATACTGTTTTTCTGTAGGATGTACTAGGAGAGGTGTGGATAAGTTGATTGGACTGGGAGGTCGAGAAGGAAGCCTGGGATGGGACTAAAGTTGGGGTTTGTGCAACTTCGGCATAAGGTTTCGTTACTTTTGGGTACTGAGTGGCCGCTTCATCATATGAGATGTTTTCCTGTGACATAAGGAGTTTTATAGCCCTCTGTCTCCCTAGCTCAGGGCAACTCCTGCTGTTCGCTGAGTGTTGACCAGAACAGTGAAGGCAGGAAGCCTTACTCTCTTCAATGTCACATGACTCACCTGTATGTGGTTGAGCACATTTGTAGCAGCGAGGCTTCGATCGACATTGTACTTTCACATGTCCAAATCTACAGCAGTTTAGGCACTGGATTGTGGGGTATTGATAAGTCTCTACAGGGAGGGAAGTATGATATGAGAATATTCTCGATGGGAGTGTTTGACCTTGGAAGGTCATTACCACAGTCTGAGTTGGTAACCATACCACTTTGCCTTCATCAGTAGTCTTACGGTTAAGTCTTCTGGCCTTAAGTACTGTACCGCACCCGCTGGGTAGGACCAGTGACTCTACAAACTCGTCCATAGACATATCAACTGGAACTTGGCGTACTATACCCATTTTAGTTATGTTGTAAGTTGGAATGGTAGCTTTGTATTTACAGATTTCAAGTACCTGGTTGTCTAAGAATTTATTGGCATCAGCAGCAGTTTGGAACTCAACAGAGATTTTATTCCTGCCCACTCTCTTCACTCCATCAGAGCAGATATTAGTTACTTTATTTCTTGAGAGAAACTGGCCAAACTTAATTGGACGGATGGTTGTCCCTGCAGAAGGGTCTGGTTCTGTCCTAGAAACATGGACCACAAATGGACCTTTATCATTAGCAGTGTATGCTTTAATTCCTAGAACAAGCATTGGATGTAAATATGTATGTTGTATGGACGCTACTGCCATTTCCGTATCAACTATAGTTTTCTTAGCAGAGCTAACGTTTTGATCGTCGTCTGATCTACGTTTGGTAGCGGTGGAGGTAACGGTATCATTAGACACGGCGGGAGCAGGGATGGGGATGTTTATGTCCGGAGGATCCGGAGGTTCGGGGCTTAGAGGATCCATATTGGATTCCTCCAAGGGTTAGTAAGACAAACAACTATGTTAAAACACCTTACTTACCAGATTTAAAACAAACCAACACCAAATAATAATCCCTCCTAGCTATTCTGCTTGGAGGCGCAGCCAGTTCAGCCGAAAAACGGCTAATTAGAGTATAATTTGCACAAAACTCTCTTACACGTGTGATAGCTATCGTATGCGACGGCGGAATAATAGTTTATCAACAATGCTCAAGCAAAGATTATAATCTCAAGTATTGATTAGATGATCAGATCAGATATCAAACTGTATTTGAGTTGCATTCTGGAACATGGGACTTAGGTACTTAGATTTTTCCAGGGCCGAACTAAACACAATGACACTGTGTTTATTATTTTCTTTTCCGGTTTTTCTGTTATAACGAGACCCTATTACTAACCTTCGCACCAGTAGCTCTACCATGAGTTGACAATATTGACACCAATCGATGCTCGCTAGCGACTGTCGACGAAAATTTGTATGAAAAAAGAACAGTGCCACCTTGCGGTCACTTGTAGAACTAAAATCGGCACCACAAGTTTATTTTATTAACAGTCGCTTCGAAAACGAATCGTGAGTCGATAGCGACAATCGATGTCGATACGCGATTTGCTTGGATTTTCACTCAAACGGTACCATAAGTCATTATTATGACAATCGCCTTCGAAAATTTCGATAGACGTTAGCGACTACGCTACTCACGATAATTTTGAGGTGTGGAATCGTGTGAAAGGGAAAATAACCTATCGAGTTTCAATTCAAAATACTTACATAATCAAATAATTTTATTTGTATTACGATAAAATTGGCAGGAATAATTTATTTGGCTTTGAATATGGTGACAGCAGCTGAAAATGGAGATCAGCAACGAGAATTCCCAATTTCAAGCCGAAATGAGAAAACAAGTTGGATGTCCACTAAACCTCAGTGAAGAAAGCTTTAAAGACTTTCTAAAAGCATCTTACCTGTGTATGCTTTTGAAGACATTTATTGTGGATTCAACAGATTTAATACCATCACAAAGAGTCTCACTAGGGTCTAAGGTAAGCTGTAAACATATTTATTTTTTACATATTTGAGGTTATGCTAATAACTTACAAATAAAACTACAGGCTATTTATTATTATTTTATTATAAACCCAGATAGGTATACTACTTTTTTATCTTTGCATTACAGGTTTTATTTGCATTGCTGTTCTATGCACAGCACGCGGACCACCCAAAAAGTATTTGAAGCTGCAAATCATTTTTCCCAAGAGGCAGTGTCAGAATAATTAATACTCCGAGGAGATCAGTGTGCAGAATCTCCTGAGTAGCTACACAGTAAGAAAACACCAAAACTGTTGGGATGACAGGAAGGACTGTAAACATGCGAAATCCATGTTTCCAATCCTAAACAAAAATACTACGAACAAATTACTATGATTACAACGTCAGGACCTTCGCCTAATGGTGGGAATTATCACTGCTCACAGTAATCTAAATTACCAGTTGCACAAGATCAGAGCTACGGACAGCCCACTATCTGGAGACTGTCTGCAGAAGGACAAGAGTGTGCAGACTGTGTTGCTGCACTGCAGGGCTACGGAAGATATTAGAGCAAAAACAGGATTACTGGAGGTCTACTCCAGAACGCATGATGCATCATCAGCATCATCGACAATTGTTTATACAACATCTCAAACTACATTGCAACAGTTGTGCCAGCACCCCAAGGCCTTACTCCTCTATGTGAAGAAGTTAGGCTGGCTTGAGCAAATGTTGGCAGGGTGGAATGCACATAACACCCCAAGCGGGACGTCAGTGCAGGCCTCATCACTCCCAAAACGAATAAGAATAAGAGATCAGTGTATCTAAATAGAAGAAATCACTGTTGCTTAGAGTAAACCATGTACCTACCTAAACATCTTTAATACAATCATCAAGTTTCCAAACACAAAAGAGGATAGGAATGTTATAAAACAACGGTAGCTTACTTTATTTTTTATATATAATGAAATTTCTATTGACTATTTTTATCAGACACTCTGTTTTCTGACACTTTGATATAATAGTAAATTTATAATCCCAAGGGTAATTGGATGTGTTGATGGAAGACATTTTGAAATATTTACACCAAGCTTAAAAGATGAGCACTAATATTATGGCAGGAAGTTATCCAGGTCATTGGTAGTAATTCGCTTGTTAAGAACACCAAACTAAATTAGCAAACTAAAACCTGTTTTTAGTAAATTATCATCTGTTCTGTTAATTATAATCTATTCATGTTTATGTCCAAATTCATATAATGTTTGCAAGTGACAATACTTAAATTTGCCATTTCTGTTTAATTGTGCATATGTTTAGTGCAAATTTAACCATCATGTAAGTTCGTGCTCTCTAAACCATTCTAACTGATGTAAAACTACCCATATTTACATAGTTATGTTTATATTTATCATTGTAAGTGTAACATGAATGTGGATTTTAGTATTAACATAATAAAAACTACCATAGTTTAGAGAAATTTAGTTTAGTATATGCACAAGCGAATCACTAAATAGCAATAAAACAATAGTCTTTTTTTTCCCAGAAGTTTTACTGCTAGGAAAATTATTATTGTTCAACATTTCAGTTTGAGTAGGTTAGCTGTATGGAGGTTTTTAAAACATGCTTCAAATATCTTCTTTAACTGACATTTGAACGAAAAGGATTAGCTGTAAAATGTGTTGTGGAAATTATGATTGTGAAGTTACTGTAATTATAGGGCTTATTCTTTGTACTATGTAGTCATGTTTCTCTAGCAAAAATATTCCTTATGGTCTCTGCAATATCTTTTACTCACAAATTCATGTGCACACTAACAAAATTTCTTTCTTTCATAGAATCCTACTCGTATGAATGTGGAGAAGTGGTGATGAATGCAATAATTGCAGTGAACCGATAGTGTATAGGACATTGCATGATCAATTAGCTTGGAGAATAAGTAATAATATTTAGTGATAATAAATAACATCTTTATTTGTATTCAAAACATTTTATTTCAACATACAACTTACAGAATAGTTCAGAAAAAAACTGAGTGGCCCACATCATGGCCTACTCACCAAAAACATTAGTCTTGCTTATGTAGTATGTATGTCTGTTATTTCACCTACCTTAAAACGTATAGGAATCATATATCAACTTAATCTTTACTATCACATCATTCAGGTACAATGATTATATGTAAAAAGCTACAAACATGTATAGAAATCATTTATCTGCTTTTTATTTACAATAATATCGGATAATTTACTATGATTTTTAAAACTAGGATCATAATAACATTCACACTCATACCCCCATTAGAATTCCCCTGTGTCATTAAGTTCCGGGCCAAATATGTCTGTCATTGCCAGGGATCAAACCTGGCAACCCTCAGTTCGAAGGTAGGGTCTAGCTAGGAAGGTAAAGTAACATGGTGGCTCGTCATGTACCTATTTAATACAATATGAGTATGAGTTTACTTGTTTTATTGTTTACTAATCATCTGTTACTAATTATCTAATTACAACTAATATGTATAGGTACCTCGCCTTCATACTTAGAACCTCGCCTTCATACTTAGTTATTGATTTCCATCCGCTGGCACTGCTTTCGCTTACAGCACAATCACTAGTACGGAGCCGGTCCCAAGCCCGGATAAAGAGGGAGGGCACCCAGGGGGGAATAAGGGCGCGGTAGTTTATCTCATCCGATAATACACCGCGCTTTGCATTCCTCCCCAGCGGCAGCCTGTGGCCGGCATATTGCTTGGGGGCAAAACACCCTCTGTGTTTCTTGGGGTGATTTCTTCTCAAGCAATATGCGAAAAATCAGGGGTAAGCTGCTTGGGCAACTGCTTACACCATTGCTTTTGCGCCCACTTACTAACATTTCTGCTCCACAGAACTACCATTAAAATGATGTACAGCAATATTGATAGTGATATGCCATGCGATCCGGCTAGCGCCCGGCGCCCTCTGGTTCCCGGGCCAGAGAGTGTGAAATTGACTACCGAAGGCGACGGCGGGGTGGAGTCCCAGGCCTCGCCGGCCGCGGCTGCTACTGGACCGATGACAACGGAGGCGCTGCAACCTGGACCAGTGGAGAAGGCCAGTCACCCCGTGGAGCGCCACAACGCGCGCAAGAGGGACCAGCTGCAACGACAGGGAGAAGCGGCGGCGGAACCATACGCTGAGTTGTAGGGAGGTAACAGGCGAGGGATCGGGAAGCCTAACAAGCCTACCGTGAACTTGCAAAGCGCCTATCGCGGTAAAAACCGCAAAGTACAACAAAGGGAGCGTTGGAGGCGCGAAGCCGAACTGGCGGACACGCTCTACCGGCAGCAGAGGGAAGGCGTCCTGCATTTGCCTGGCATGTCGGCGCTCGCGCCGGCTGTCGTCGCAAGCATGGCACGCGCCGTCCCGCATGCTGTGGCTAACGCCTCTGCGCTCCTTGACATGGGAAATGAATCCCTGATAAACGCAGTGCCTCGCACGGTCGCACCACGTACGGCTCGCCCCCCCTCCGTACCCAACCAAACCCCAGCTCAAAGCAAGGGCAGGGGAAAGGGGAAGGGAAAGAAGGGGCGCGCAGTGGCTGATGGTGAGGCGCCGGAGTGCACGGCTGCCCCACGTACGACTCTCCGCCCTTCCGTACCAAACCAAACCCTAGTCAATGACCAGGGCGAGGAAATGGGAAAGAAAGGGCGCGCAGTGGATGATGGTGGGGTGTTCCGGGCCGCGGGCACTGTGGACGTAAAACAGACGGACGTGGGGGATGAGGTAACCCGTAATGCGAAGAGGCAGCGGAGTTCAGACCTTGTGTCACCCAGCCAGGTAGCGGTCGATAAGAAGGCTCGCCTGGATGGTGGAACTTCCTCTGCAGCTATCGCGACGGGGGCTCCTTACCTTCTCGGGCCGGAAGAAACGGAAGAAGGTGGAGGCGCGGTCTCGGCATCGTACGCGGAGGCGGTCAGGGCGGCACACAAAGTTGTTGTGTTAGACCGGAACCGAGTGCAGATGGATGAGATTCGCTCCATACACCTGAGGAAGGTCATCGATGAAAAGATCATCGGAACCCTTCTGGCTAACGCGGGCAGCCCGAATACTGTACTGCCTAGGTTTATGGCCCTGCCGAGAACGTTTCGCGGTGGGGTCAGATATGTGGCCCGAGACGACTATGCGCTCACTTGGCTCACCAGCACGGTGGAGCATCTACCACCGTTATGGGAGGGCTCAGGTGGATACATGGTTGTGCCGGAAAGCAAGGTACCTAGGTATTATACTGGGGTCATTTTTATACCAGATTTCGGACGAGGTAGGCAAGATCTGGCTAAACGGTCGGATATCTTGCTCAACTTGCTTATCGCACAAAATCCTGGAGTAGGTGTGGAGAGGTGGCAGCTCTTCACGCATGAATCGCGCCCTATAGGCGATAGCTTTAATCATATCCTCGTAATGGGTGTGCCACCAGAGGATCTGGGAAACCTCCAGCGTGAGGGCTGTCGCCTTCACTACCTGTCGGCGACAGGGTATGTGAAGGTGAGAGGAGTAAAACTCAGGGGCGATGTGGAGGCGACGTCGGGGGGGGCGGGTGCTGCGGACGCTGCTCAGGGCGGCGACGTAGCGTCGGTGACCCCTGTCGCCGCATCAGACGCAGCGCTTGCTGAGGATTTGGGTTGGTCGAAGGAGGACGTGAAGCGTTTGCTGGGCGAGGACGATGACGGCGAGGATGATATCAGTGGCGATATAATGGGCCTAAATATCTTCTCGCCGGCATCCTCCATGGATGCAGAGATTGCTGGCGCCTCCTCCTTGACCTTACCAAATAACAAACAGAAGAGTTGCTCTTCAAGCTACTCGGCTGCAACAAATTTTTTAAAATAAGTAATTAGGTATTTTAAATATTTTTAATGATGGATACTGATAATATAAACAATTCGTATTCCAATTCAAAAAACACAACCAACAGAATGGGTGACAGTACAACTAAACAGGGCGTCATTAGTAATATTGACATCATCCAAGCCAATCTCCAACACAGTGTCACAGGTTTCGCCGCTTTGCGAAGAACCCTGGAGGAGCAACCTAACACGATAGCACTGGTCCAGGAACCCTATCTAAGCCGTAGTAAGGTGAGTGGTTATAATGCCCTAAGGGGTAACGTTTTCTCTCCCCCCTTTCAATGGAAAATTCGGACTTTCGTTTACGTACCGAATCCATATAAAGCATCCTTGGTGACACACTTGTGTACCGACGATCTTACGGTAGTGAAACTAGAGACGGGCCTACATGGACGGCTCGAAAGTGTTATAATAGCATCAGTTTACATGGACATCGAAGCTGAAGCGCCACCTCAAGCACTTGAAGAATTAATGCACTTCTGTGAAAAAAACAATCTAGAATGCGTGGTGGGCTGCGACGCAAATGCCCACTGCTCCGTCTGGGGTAGCACAGACACAAATGAACGAGGAAAAGATTTACTAGATTTTATCCTAAGGCATAATCTAAACGTTCTGAACAGAGGCTCTGAACCTACATTTGTAACTTCTAGGGCCAAAACTATAGTTGACATAACTATAGCGACAAGGGAAATTGCCGAGACCATTGAGAACTGGCGAGTTGCATCAAAGGAGTTCTCTGGCTCGGATCATAGACGAATCAGGTTCAGCCTACAAGTAAAGGAACATAAACCGCGAACCTACAGAAATCCTAAGAAAACTGATAGATCCCTATTCAAGGAAACACTAGAAAAGGCACTGGAAACAGTGCCACATGTAGAGGCTACCACAGAAATAGAGCCTCAACACATAGAAGCTAACCTGGATATCATAGTGCGCTCTATGATAAGTAGCTACAATAAATCATGTCCTTTAAAAACAGAAAACAGTAAAATACTGCACTCGAAAGACAAATGGTGGAACAAGGAACTCAGTAAGCTGAGGAAAAAGGCAAGACACCATTTCAATAGGGCAATGAACACCGAGCACGAGAGTGATTGGCAGGAGTACAGAAAAGCACGACACAAACTCAAAGTAGGGGTGCAAAAAAGTCAAAATAATTCATGGAAAAAGTATAGCAACTCTATACAATCGGAGAGTGAGACGGCGAGACTTAGAAAACTTGTATCTAGTGACACTCAGGTAAAACTAGGTACATTGAAGAAGCCCGATGGCACCTATACAACATCGGAAAAGGAGCTCTTCTATGGGCGGTGAGTACTTTCAAACCATATAAGGCAGCTGGCACCGATGGTATTCAAATTCAAATTATTTATTTGTGATACACAGGTAAGACAGGATCTTAAAATAGATTATTGTAGGTACATGCTGTGATCTGCTTTAAGCGTACAAATGTTAAGTTATAAAAACCTAGGAGTAAATAAATATATGGATTAGTAAAATTAAAACAATGTGGAATTTGTAAAGATTAAATTAAATTGGTAAATTGTCATTAAATTAAACGATGTCAATAATATATGGCTAGTTTGTCAATAATTACATCACAGCTTAAAAAATATCTCGCTGTTCAAATTTTTTTTTTTTTTTTTTTTGGCACACAGTAGGTTTTATTATTGTATTCAACCCGACATTGACGGTCAAAATAAATAAATTAGTCATTCTAATTGCAGATAATCTTTCAAAGAATAAAATGTATGGTCAACCAAGTATAGGAAAAATTTTTGTTTAAATTCGTTTATATGTTTCGAATCTTTTATATATTTTGGAACTTTATTGTATATTTTTGGCGCCATAGCAAGGACACTTTTCGCATACAAAGCAGTTTTATAATTAAAGTCATCAATGGAATACAGATGAGTACGATTTCGGGATCTAGTCACAGTTTTGTAAAAGGCAGGATGTTGCTTGACAAAAAGAGCTACCTCGTATATGTACAATGAAGGAAGAGTTAGTATTTTCAAATTTTTAAAGTAAGAAAGACAGCTTTCATTGCTTTTTAAGCCACACATAGCGCGGATGCATCTTTTTTGACATCTAAACACACGGTCCCAATTTGTTGCATTACCCCAAAAAATTATTCCATACCTTAATCTAGAAGCAACATATCCATGGTATGAGATCAGTAATGTGGAAAGACTAACTTTCTTTGATAGCATGTAAAGACTGTATGATGATTGAGAGAGTTTTTTACATACGAACTCTATGTGATTTTGCCATTTTAAATTGTTGTCAATGTGCAGACCAAGAAATTTGGTGGCTTTTGTTGGTTCAACTATCTGTCCATCATATTTAATATCAGTAGTTAGTGTGTGGTTAGTCCTCTGCTTAAATTGCATTATTTTGGTCTTTTCTATGTTTATCTTTAAATTATTGTTTTCCATCCAGTTTATTATTAATTTTAAGCTATTATTAATTTTGTTTTCGTCATTGAAAACCACTGTGCAATCATCTGCAAACAATATCATTTGATCGTTGACTGATTTGGGAATATCATTTATGTAGATCAAGAACAGCAATGGTCCCATAATACTACCTTGAGGTACTCCAAAATAAACGGATCTAGGAGTTGATTTGAAATTAGTTTCCTCTTTACTTTTAGTGCAGATTCTATTAATGCTGGTGATCTGCGTTCTGTTGCTTAGATACGATTTCAGCAAATCCAAGGCAATTCCCCTGACACCATAGATTTCAAGTTTCTTAAACAATATTCTATGATCCACGAAATCAAAAGCTTTTGACATATCCATATAAAGAGCGTAGACAGGTTTTCTTGCATCTATTCTAGGATACAACATACTTAAAAACTCATAAATTGCTGATGTAGTAGACATATTTTTGCGGAAACCTTTTTGCTCCTTTGTGAAGATGTCGTTTCTGTCAAAGTATTTATACAAGTTATTATATATAATTTTCTCAAAGATTTTTGAAATAACCGGAATCAAAGCTATTGGCCTGTAGTTTTTCATAAAGCGTTTGTCGTCTTTTTTAAAAATGGGTTTAACTATCGTGGTTTTTAATATTGATGGAAAAACACCTTGCTCTAGACATAAATTAATATAAGGTATTTTTCCTGCATTAATCCAATGGAGCCTGGCCAAGATCAAAAACCACCTCCTGGCGATATTTAGAGCATGCTTAGCCTGGAAGTATATACCTAAGTCATGGAGGGAAGTCAAGGTAGTTTTTCTACCTAAGCCAGGAAAAACAGATTACACGCATCCAAAGTCTTATAGGCCTATAACCCTGAGCTCATTTTTATTAAAAACCTTGGAAAGGCTCTGTGATAAATATATAAGGAGTGGACCATTAGCGCAGAATCCTATCCACAAAAATCAACACGCCTATCAATCAGGAAAATCTACAGAGACTGCTCTTCACCATGTGGTGAACAAAATAGAATCAGCTTTGGAGAATAAGCAATCCTGTTTAGCCACTTTCATTGACATTGAAGGAGCTTTCGATAAAACCACTTTCTCCAGCATCGAGATCGGGCTAAGAGACAAGTGCGTGGATAACAGAGTAAATAAGTTTGTGACTAACATGCTCTCCAATAGAGTCGCAAGCATTGAAAACTCTAGCACCACACGCTGTCGAGTAACGAGAGGATGCCCACAGGGTGGTGTCCTATCACCTTTGTTATGGGTAATCGCAGCAAACGAACTCGTAGAATTGTTAAACAAAGATGGAATAGTTACTATCGCCTACGCAGATGATTTGGCCATAATGGTATCGGGGCTATTCGAGTCTACTCTCTGCGAAAAAATGCAGATGGCACTTCGAATTGTCGAGGGATGGTGTCACAGACACGATTTATCAGTAAACCCAAATAAAACAGAAATGGTACTATTCACACGTAAAACAAAGGTAACCAAACTTAAACTATTTACGCTATTTAGCAAAGAGCTAACTCTAAGTAAGGAAGTTAAGTACTTGGGCATTTGGATGGATAGTAAACTTTTATGGGGAAAACATCTCGAACATATTACCAGAAAAGCAACAAATATTCTCATGCAGAGCACAAGAGCAGTAGGAAAAGACTGGGGACTAAAACCAAAGCTATGCCGCTGGCTATACACGGTCATTGTGAGACCAGTCCTCACGTACGGATATGTAGTGTGGTGGCCAAGAACAAATTTGGTAACCACAATAGCCAAACTGCAGCAAACCCAAAGATTAGCTTGCTCTCTTATTAGCGGATGCACAAAGACCACACCGTCGGCAGCCCTAGATGTAATCTTAGGCCTAACGCCATTGCATCTTCACATACAGCAGGAAGCAATGGCATCAGCGCTACGGATAAAATCTACGGGCCAGTGGAAGGACTCCGGACCTGATACACACCATAGTAAAATTTTACATAAGGTGACAAAAATTATCCCAGAATCATCACAAGGCACTGACAGGATAGTCAGCACGCACCTTGATGAGAGAAAGTACGAGCTGGTCACTGAGAAGACTGCTTTGGATGGTTGTTCACCGTCATACAACATGTTTACGGATGGGGCGAAAAATAAAGCGGGAGCTGGTTGTGGATATTTCTCGCCGGAACTTGGTATATCAGATTCAAAGGCCTTAAATAAGACCACATCACCAGCACAAGCAGAGGCTATGGGCCTACTGTTAGGAGCAAAAGCTATACCATATAGAGACGAGGTGGGCTCCATATCATCACCTGTGGAAAGAAAACTAATCGCATTCACTCTAGATAGTGCGGCGGTCATCTATGCACTCAGAAGGCCGGTAACCAGGTCAAGAGTGATAGCCGAGTGTCACGCGACTCTACAAAAACTATCAAACAAGTATAAGATAGTGGTAGCTTGGACAAAAGGGCATGGTTCATGCCCAGGAAATGCGAAAGCAGATACCCTCGCCAAAAATGTGACTAAGAAACAGGTAAGTGGAGATGTAAATGATCTCTGCAAGCCCTCAGCGATGGAAATACGTAATCTACTCCGTCGCTTTACTGAAA
Organism: Selenia dentaria; assembly: GCA_917880725.1. Lineage (NCBI taxonomy): Eukaryota > Metazoa > Arthropoda > Insecta > Lepidoptera > Geometridae > Selenia > Selenia dentaria. Next base: position 12,502,000 of record OU862897.1, on the reverse strand, counting down.
AAGAACAACAACACATTTGGGATAACAAAAAGGACTGCAAACAAGCAAAATCTATGTTTCCAACCTTGAACAGATATACAACTAACAATTTGTTGAAACTTCAACGACAGGACCTCCGCCTAATGGTAGGCATTATCACAGGTCACTGCAATCTCAACTACCATCTATATAAAACTGGTGCAACAGATAGTCCACTGTGCAGAGGATGTTTGCAGGAGAACGAGACCGTGAAGCACGTGCTGTTAGAGTGCACGGCTACGGAAAATATACGGAACACTACCGGTCTACTAGAGGATCACTATAGTTCTAAATCAACATCAGTTTTAACACCTCAAATATCACTGGAGCAGTTGTGCCAGCGACCCAGGGTCATACTCCGTTATCTAAAGGAGTTGGGATGGCTAGGGTAGCTGGCGGGGGAAATGCACAATACACCCCAAGCGGGACGTCAGTGCAGGACTTAGCGCCCCCAATCAGAATAAGAATAAGAATAAGTATAGGTAGTTGTGGAAACATTTGAGGAAGGCCAACTTCAACACAATTATCGTTTTCCAATAACATCAGTTAGTTTTTCTCCTAACTCCGTCCCTCAAATCAAGCTGTCTCTGCATCTTGCTGGAAAACCTGCCGTTCATTGTCAGCTTTCACAAATGCCTGCTTTGCTAGTTTCGATTGTGAGGCTGGGTCCTCCTGCGGCTTGAAAAGGATGTGGTACCAGTAGCTCTAGTGGTCCATTAGCAGGCTTGCTAAGGTCTCCATTTCCTGTAAAGTATAAGTAAGTATTAAGTTTACAAGAAACATAATTTGTAATTTTAAAACAAAATACATGTAAGTAACTCATGTAGGTGATGACTATTATTATAGGTTTACTTTATCTCCCAGATTAAGAAACGAAGACTAAGGCCTATGTTATTGTAGGAATTAACGTTATTATTATGTTTTTACACAAGTACGTATAGAGGTTATGTATGGTTAGTATGTCTGAGAGATACAATAATCCCTGTTATTTTATTTTTCACATCGTCGTCGTGTATGATTAGAAAGCAACAGTACAGTAGAGATCATTGTAGAAATAATGTAAGAAAATTGATCAATAAACTAATTCGGGCTAAGTTACTAGTACTTACTAGTTCCATGAACTCCACCAGCATAAAAACATTTGGATGGGCTCATTTTCGCTATTTCTTGATTTAAAAAGAAACACTTTTAACTGGTTTTTATATACTATTTATTGTATGTACTTGTTACATAACAAAATATATATCTTTATTTTTTTAAGAATGGCCATGACGCGGCTTGCGTATTGTGCCAATTTCATATATATCTTCTTCATACAATTTTCTCTTTGTCTTCTTCTCCGCAAATACCAGTCGAAAGTTTCTAGTATATATTTTAGTCTATGGTCGAAAGAGGAGCTGTCAGCTACGTATAATGAATATAAATTCGAAAGTAATGGAGTTCACAGTAAGTAATAAGTAAATTAAGCTTATTTTGTTTTGTTGGTTTATATTGACGTCATACGCTTTCCTTCTTACGTACGTTGATAGAAAAAGACAACATAATACGTGTGAAGCTAGTTCTTAGATAATGCCAACATAAAGAAATAACCAAATCGACACGAGACCCGCTAACGAGTATCGAATTGTCGAAAGCACCTTTTTAACGACTCATGGTGCCAATTAAATCGCAATCGACGATCGTGTAGACGCTAGCGAGTATCGGCTATCGATGACGTTTTACGTTGCCAACTCATGGTAGAGCTACAGGCAATGGAATGATACTTAGTATTCATATACTTTTGTTCATATACATATAAACGTACGTATCATACATTAGAACATTATTGGCCATCGATGCTATACATGCATAGATATAACAATATTATCATACAAACTTGTTTACGTAATGTTACCGAAATTGGAATGTAACACAGTTAGGCTTTTAGCTTTATGATTGATGTAGGTACTTCAATTTCATTTCATGTTTAGTAATCCCATTTCTACCTGAAAAAAAAGGCAACTGTTTATGAAGGGCTGTATAAAATATCCATTAAATTTATAATTAGCAGAACATTACCTACAATAATTATATATAATGTTATGGTATGGAACCCTTCGTGCACGAGTCCGACCCGCACTTGACGTATTTTTTTTACTTTACATGAAACTATTTTTGTTAATCTCTTGAAAAAAATACCGCATTGTCTAAAACATTTGTCACACAATCGCTCATCTTTACTTTATGCTAAATTAATCGACTTTAATATTATTCTTCTCATCATCTTTTTACATTGACGTTAAACACCGTGCTTTTAAAGCAAATAAAATATAATAAACACATTTTATTAAAAACTTGTCACGTGCTAGACTCGCGCACGAAGGCTATTTTCTACTTGCAAAAAATACAACCCTGTCAAAGATATCCTAACTAATGTTGCAATTTTGTTTATGTGTTACGCTCTCACGCCTAAACGGGGATTTCGGGAAAGAACGTAGGATCCTTGTCATCGTCCAATTTTCCATAAAAATTAATTTGGGTTTACAAGGAATCGCTCTACTATAGACGCAGGTATAGAACTAATAAAAGATGTGTTTGATGCCTGGGGAACTCTAAAGATTCCTTAGGTGTTTTTTGTGAGTTATCTAAGGCATTTGACTGCGTCCGACATGATATACTTGTCAGGAAATTACAACACTACGGTATTAGGAACATGGCTCTCAACCTTTTGACTTCATATTTAAATGGTAGAATTCAAAGGGTTGACATAAATGGTAAAAAATCGCCCAGCTCTATAATCTCAATGGGCGTTCCACAAGGTTCAATACTAGGGCCGTTCTTGTTTTTAATCTATATTAATGACTTACCTTATTATGTAGAGAAGAATCACGAGATTGTATTGTTTGCAGATGACACTTCACTGTTATTTAAAATTAAAAGGCAGTTATTAAACTATGACGATGTTAACAATGCATTAGCTAAAGTTGTGAATTGGTTCAATACAAATAATCTTCTTCTCAATGAGAAGAAAACTAATTGTATAAAGTTCTCGACACCAAATGTGAGACAAGTAGAATCCAATATACAATTGAATGGAACAGGGTTGTGGAGTCAACAGTCTTTTTAGGAATTACTACAGACGCTAAATTGCAATGCAAATCCCCACATTAAAAAATTGTCTAGTAGGCTCAGTTCAGCAGCTTATGCTGTTAAAAAAATTAGACTATTAACTGATGTAGACACAGCTAGAATAGTTTATTTTAGTTATTTCCATAGCGTTATGACTTATGGCATACTGCTCTGGGGATGTTCTGCAGATATTAATTCTATTTTTTTACTGCAAAAAAGGGCTATACGAGCGATCTACAGTTTGGCTCCCAGAGTTTCCCTTAGACAGAAATTTAAAGACATAATCATTCTAACTGTTGTCTCTCAGTTTATCTATGAAAATCTAATGTATGTAAAGAAAAACATTAACAGTTTTGATAAAAGGAGTGATGCTCATTCCATCAACACGCGAAATAAGCACAAGCTATCCGTACATACAACGCGTCTCCACAGAATAAGTCATTATTTTATGGGACAATGTATACGATTCTATAATAAAGTTCCCAATGTTATCCGAGATTTGCCTATTAATAAGTTTAAAATTACTATTAAAACTAAACTCTGTCAAAAAGGTTATTACAAAATTTCGGATTACTTGGAGGATAAAACAGCTTGGGACTGATCATTCCAGGATCTATCTACTCGTGTACTAAGATGTCAAAGTGTAGCGTGTCTTGCCCTACTGATACCACTATTATGTTCTCTTTTGTAAGGCAACACACTGGTGCTAATATTTGTAGTACCTAAGTAAAAACATTGTAAAAACTTCTATATAAAAAGAATGGCCCCGAGTTTCTTGCTGCTTCTTCTCGGTTGGCTCTATGTATTTTGGAACGCGGCGGTAGGCTTTAAAGTACATTATAATGAAAAATTGACGTTCACAAGTGCGTCTTTGATGCAAAGATACTTTGATGCCTAAATTGAATAAATTATTTTGACTTTGACGTCATCATAATTATCTTCATCATCATTTATGGGTGAAACCTCGGAACGCAGCTAGTACATTATAAGTTCTGGTGCGAAGGTTAGTAATAGGGTCTCGTTGTAACAGAAAAACCGGAAAAGAAAATAATAAACACAGTGTCATTGTGTTTAGTTCGGCCCTGGAAAAATCTAAGTACCTAAGTCCCATGTTCCAGAATGCAACTCAAATACAGTTTGATATCTGATCTGATCATCTAATCAATACTTGAGATTATAATCTTTGCTTGAGCATTGTTGATAAACTATTCTCAGTTGAACTAGTTTCAAACCGATACTCAATCAACGATTTGTTTTTTCTACGGAACAATCTGTTTTTGCTTAAATTTGATTACATTGACAATATTGGTGCCGTTCTACACAGAATTTGATAACGAACCAATTGACTCAACAGCAGCTTCGCTCGCTTGGGTTTGGTGTAGTGAAGGAAGCATCTTTTTGGGATTTCAGGGTCCTGGATTGTCCATTTATACTAAAACTGGATAATTACGTATTTATCGTTCTCTAGATTTTGATTCTTTTAGTGCACATGACTAGTAGGTAACGAGAAAAGTTACCAATGTGTTACGTTATAATACTACACTTAAATAACGTGTTACATTTGACTCTCATCGCTGACGACTAATGCTAGTTTCATCTCTCATCCATGCCGCCTTAATGCGGCACATCGTGCGTGATTTAAGAACATTTTATAGAATACCTGGCTTAGTTAGGTTAGGATTGGATGGACGACGGGCTTTGTTTTTTCATAACCCACATTCATAATCATTATTTTGTTTACTGATTCGTGATGAGTACTCCTTTCTGGTCCTAAATCAATAATAAATGTTATAATAATAATATAATAAAGGGATCTATAATAATATAAGAGATTGTCACTCACTATTAATCAAATAACTATGATGGTTATATCGTAAAAAAATGTTTGCTTGACGGCTTAACTACTGCCTTAGGTACAATCAACTTAGCTCACTTGTGTCGTATAATATACCAATATGGTCTATGGTAGCATATAATATGTAAAATTATCATTGATAATAACATCATCTAAACTTGGTAGACATACATGAGACATTATTTACATTGTTACCTTTTTTATGAAACAGGCCTATATTAAAATCACAAACTGACAACTATACTGCAACTGCAGGCTTAACAAGTTTTAATGAACTAATGTCACAATATAGGGGACAGACGAAATCACTGCACACATGAATCTATTAATGCCTGGTTGCAGCAGACTAAAATATTAACACAAGCATTATAGCAAAGCATAGTTTATATGAACACATTTTGTTTATGTAATAATATATTTATTTTGCGTTTCAGTGCAGCTGCAGATGGTTCGCCAGCAAACACTCTATTTTTTAGAACACAGTATCTTCTTATACATATAGTAAAAACACTACTAATTATGGTGCATACATTTGAGTTCCTGTGCTCCATACAAATGTTCAGGAAATAGAAATTCACATGTGCTCAGATATGTTTTTTTTAAAGTAAATCGTGGGAGCTTTTTCTCTGAGAAATTCATTTATCAGGGTAGCGCAGTGTTCTACACAAACGACCATTTCTTTTGTAACATAATTTAAACTTTTTTTAAACTCTGAGTACTCTCTAAACTCCACAAACAAATGAAAGTTTTCAACACTTGTTGATATTAATGCTTTTTTACAATTCTTACAATTAGGCATCCTCTTCATTACGAATCCACACACATATGCACATGCCTGATTTCTGCATTGTTGTCTTGTATGGCATCATCAACTTGAGGTAATTCAATTGAGGACAGAAATTCAGGCTCTGTCCTTGCAAATGTATGCTATGGTGTGGACTGTGAAACGGATAGATAGTGTTTCAAAATTGTTAATTATAAGGCTATTATCAGTTTCACAGTTTCCTGAAGTGATACAATTTTGTATGTGACATATTTGATAATATGGCAGTTTTTAAGCCAGCTACAAATTGGCTGCATGTTGGATTGGAATTGGATCCACAGTTGCCACAAATGCAGCCAAAAAGATTTTCAATAGGGTCTTGTTGTAATCGCCTAGTGGCAAGGCTAGTGATGTGGTGTTTTTGCACCAAGCTCCTCCACAATTTCTCAATGGCATTGAGAGTCCATATCCAACCTTCTTGTGATGGCGTCTTACGTGGGCTTCCAATATACTTAATAGACGAAAAAAATCTTTTCAATTTTTCTAAGCATTTTTAATGTGGACTTGAATGTTTTAAATTTGTTGCATGAGCTTTTCCTCTGCGTAAATCCGAGCAATCGCTGTTAAGACAATCAAATAGACATTTGCTGTTACAGCTGCGTCCACAGTAAGGTCTGAAAATAAGAGTAAGGTGATTAAATAAATGTTTGCTTCAAATGAACTTTGTTATTTTGATTGTTACAAATTTTTGAGTTAATATACTAGCTGTAACCTGCTATCACATCTGTTAATATTTTGATGTAGTTGTGGGTCATTGACATTTTACTAACATTGAACTAAGCTCTCAAGTTGCCTGACAGAATTTATACATATACTGTATGTATAGGGATGTTCAAGCAACTTTTACTGTAGCAGCAAATTACGCTCACGTTCCACGAGTGTCCATACATTACATGCAAGATGTGGGGACAGCCATGACAGCTGTAGGCTCTAGTCAGCCTAAAGATGTAGGTACATATCCTACAAATCAAATTACTGTGTGCATGAGATTTAAGAACTAATGTCTCTAAGTGATGAGCGCAGTTTAGAGCCACAGAACGGTGATACTGCAACTGTAATGAACAGGCATGATGCATCCTATCAGGTACGGTCTTCTCTACTTCATCACTTCAAAACATTAAAAATAAACATTCACCATGCTATCATGCAATAAAGAAAGTACCTACCTATCTAGTTTACATACCTTTAGCTACTTTGGCTAACATTCCTCCTGCTACGGAATGGCTAACAACTTGTGCAGCATATTTAACCTTCATTTTTTGTTTTGAATTGGGCTCTAAGTGATCCTTCTTCAAAGCTGGTGCATACACAAAGTTTGGGTTGGTATTATCAATTTCATAAAATTCCTTTATGTGGGACCATTTAGCAATTCCTGTAAAAAGAAATATGTATCATGAAGAAAAATAGTTATCAAACTAAAATAAAAGCAGTAATTTCATAACAATATCATATTTTTTTGTTTGTTTGTTTGAGTTTCACTTGATTCACATTGGGCCAGATTCGTAATTCTGCTAAGGGTTTTAGAAAAAAACAATATGCAACAGTTAACCCAAAAGATAAGAACACACAAGAGTGAAAAGTATGTATGAGAACCCTTTACCTTTTCCTTCATTGTCATTTGATAAAATGTCTGTAGCACATTCAATATCATATCTTAAAAACAAGTTTCTAAAGCATTTTAATAAATGTGGTACATCAAAAACTGCTGTGATTTGTTTGCCATTGTGGTGTATATAAGGGTGTTGCAGTGATGCACCCAAGATAGTGAGGGCTCGCCTGTTTACGCCATCCATATCGCACACAATGGCCGCAATATTTACTCCCACCTCATGGCACTTTTGTAGAACCTGAAATGATAAATAATGAACAATTATTCTAACTGATGTGATAACTATTCACATTGGGTCTGTTATGCAAAAGTATTGATAATGGTGTACAATTTAGAAACTAATAATAATATCAAGAAGAAATATTTGCATTTTTGTATGTCTGTAATGAATAGACTCTAAAACAACTCGTATCAATTTCAAAAATACTTTCTCCATTATACTATGTAATCCCTAAATAACATAGGCTATATATATTTTGATTCATCATTATCATCATCCATCACCATGCAGACAGAGCGTAGCCAGTATTATATAAAGGTTGTCATCATCATCCCTACACATGTAGGGTCAATCGATACCATATGTTTTTCTATAATATGAATGGACACAACAAGGAATATAATTTGGTTTTAGTATTATTTTAGGTAATAGGGTTTTGCCAAACCGCTGACTGCTGCCTACTAGACTCACTTTTCTGCCTATGAGACTTCAGTCGCCTTTTAAGACATTCTAAGGCAGGTGTTTAAAAAAAATACTTACCTCTTTAATTAGCACAGCCAGTTTGTCTGCAGTAGAAAACCCACTTGAAAAGTAATGGGCAATTGGCTGTTTAACTTTCTTACATATCCCCACAACCATAAACACCAATGCATATGCTGCAATAAGTGGGGATCTTCCCTGTGAAGCATGGTCCTGAAATCCTCCAATTACATCTTCTTTAGGGTTGTAATTGAGATGTTGACATGACATTTCATCAAACATTAATGTGTATTCATTGTCTGAAGGCTTTTGTGTCTTTGTGTAATTCTGAAGGACTTCAAAAACTGGTTGATTGATTCCAGCATTAAAAGGTACTCTATTGAGTAGACTTTTTAATGTACTGGGTGATGGTAACTGACTTATATATACTTATTTATGGATACATCATCTGTCACACGTTTTAAAATATATATTATATAATAGTCCTTCAAGGACTTCAAAAACTGGTTGATTGATTCCAGCATTAAAAGGTACTCTATTGAGTAGACTTTTTAATGTACTGGGTGATGGTAACTGACTTATATATACTTATTTATGGATACATCATCTGTCACACGTTTTAAAATATCTTTTGATTTCAGATGTCTAACGCGATTGCGCAGTTGGCAAATTTTTCGCATATATTTGCTACATTTGGCATACAAAAACTTCTCCCTTTCTGAAGTTGGTTTAACTATTGTTTGCACTTGAGCATCTGAAGATGTCCCAACATTAGGCTCACTATTTGCACCAATGGTCACTTCCTGTAAGACCCCATGTGAAGGACCAGGTTGAGGCCTTATTGTATACTCGGGCAATTGTGGTTCATTCTGGAAAAAAATAACTAATGAGTTACAGATGAATAGGTATTGAAAATATATAACTAAACTAACAAATACAGATAGATAGGAACTCTTATTACATAATATATATATATACATATACTGCCTAGTTCAATAAGTAACAAAAATAGATTTGAAATTTTTGCAAACACCAATAATATTTAAACCACAGATATAATTTTTTATTTGGTCTTAATTGAATTAGGCGTTGGATATTGGAGCTGTGGTAGCCAAGTGATTACACCTATTGACTGCTAATCAGAAGGTACCTGGTACCCCATGGCAGTAGAACATTTTGCGAATGCTGATCTAGCTAGCTACCTACTACCCTCAAGTAGCAAGTACACTTCTGCCCTACCAATTGAAGCAGCAATCATGGACGGAACAGTATGGACTACTGAGCAGCAATACCATGGGTTAACTCTCTTTCAGCTTGAGCCCCTCCTCACTGGTGGAAAGGCATTGTGTGTGTGTTACCTTGCCTATTTTCCATCGTCAGTTCAGTAGGCTGTGTAATCGCTAAGAGCGATCTGTTCAGGAAAACCTTTGGATAAATACCAATAGGTGAGACGGTGATCAATATCTAGCTTACAGTCACAACATAAATTTGTTTTAATACTGACTTGCAACTTACATCACATAGAACCGCAGATCTCTGTAACTTCTGTAGAGTATCATCAGTGAAGTCAGCTTCAAGAAAATGATTTTCACACAACATTCTATGCTCACTGTGGAGTTTCATTTGAAATGTTGTTGATGAGTATGTATTGGGCCCATAGTTCACAGCTGAAAGTACAAAAAAAATACTTAATAAAAATTCTATTTGGGTTACTTATATTGTTTTGATTCTGAAATGGGTACTGTAAAATATTTGTTGCAGCCAAATGCTAATTGCCTAACCGTTTTATGAAACACTACTGTTCTATCAATGCCATGAATATTTACCATTTATATCATATTTATCCAGCTACAGATACAGCTTTTAAGCCCCCACATGCATGAAGTACTATGACACAACTAGATTTGTGTGAAATTTTGTATAACTTGTACAACATACACATCATTTATTTTAATCTAACTTCCATGGGGACTCAGGCTACAGGTAAGTTAGAAATATTACTCCCAATGGAAAGCTACATGGATGCAAAGACGAAATATAATATTTAGTGCATTCAAATAGATCACTTCTGATAGTTTTTAGCGAAAATGCTAATAACGCTCATAAGGGGCGTTCGAATGGGAATCTGTGGGTGAAAATGTCATTCATGTCTCTTTTTGTTCAGCATTCGGAATGCGAAATTTTTGCCACCAAAAAGTGTAATTTTTGACCCATGTCTGAAGCATGGTTGTTTGTAATTGTTATTTGACAGCAATGTATTTGATCATAAACATGCGATTTTAGGTCTTATGCTCAGTTGAGCGCTTTCTTGTTAAAGCATTTGTAAAGATCAAAAATGTTACTTTTGTCACTTTTGCCCACACCCTATTCGAACGCACTATATGTAGTTTCTGGATTTCTTAGTTAGGTCAATTTTAAGGATTCAGAATTAACCAGATTTGCTAATTCTTGTTTGATTTGACTCTGATAAAATGCTTAAAAATAGAAGTTCTTAGAGGCTTCTGTCTGCAACTATTGTCATAATTCTGCCAGTGTCTGTTGTGCTAGTTCCATAAACTATCAGGAGAATTAGCAATTGTTTGATAATATGAGGAGTAGTACATATGGAGAGTCGCAGACATGACCATAAAAATATCAGTAAATATACATACCGTATAAGGTTATTTATGCCAGGCTTTGGAAATCTAAACAATTATGCGTTGTCTGCGAACGGTAAGCGGCCGCATTTAAAACATTTCCTTTTGTTTTCTTTCTCCGACATGATCACAAACTAAAATAGAGTCTCTGCTCAAATTATTATAATATAATATAGAGTGAATTTCTCACATCACACACAACTAAGTCAATTTCTCGAAGTTCCTAATCGCAAGTAACATAACTTTTTGAAGGCACGGAGGAACATAAGCTCAACTCGACGTGGATTTAATGCTAGGTATATTCAAGGAACTTTAACAACGAACGAAATCACTGAAACCGGCACTAAATCCGAATGCAAACAATAACACACCCACCAAACCAGAGAGAATATTTTAGCATGCCGGGTGGCACATCAAAATATTTAATGTGTTACCACCTTTGAATAATATTTTAAATGGCAACTATAAAAATTAGCCCCCATAGGTAATTTCATTTGCCCCATACAATTGTGCCATCCCATTTTATAGGTTACAGCGTACTTGCACGTGGTCGTTTTAAACATTAAGATTGCAATACAAAGTGATGGCATGTTTTATAATTAATTGTACATCGTAATAAACTTAAATCATTTTGAGAATAATTATATTATTAATTTTAATTGGAATAATTTACTGTAAACAATTTCAAAAGTATGAATCTATGTTTTATAAATCAATTTAACAAATCTAATTGTTATAGACTAATTATTATTGGCTAATTATTGTATCCGCGCTGATATATATAGATATTGTTGGAGACGAAAAAAGCCTAGTAGACCGAAAAGTATAAAAGGCGGCGCGCAGAGCGGTCGTGGCTCACTCTGCCTTCAACCGTCGACAAGTCAACATCTCCGAGTTCGTTATTGCGGTGTCGTCAATCCTTGTCGTGATTTTGTAGCTGCGCTGAGCAACTGCCCGTGCTTCTGCGCTGAGCGGCCGCCCAAGCCGCTGTCCCGAGCAGTTGTCTGCTGGAAGTCAAGTCCGGAGTAATCGACACCAAAGATTACCTTGTGTGGTGTCATGCAAAGGTGGTATCGTGAGTATGTCGAGACATTCGACAGTTAATCTTCACAAATTGATATCATGCGCTAGTTGTCTTTGGTATGCATTAATAAAGAAAAATATCACTAAACTGTGCGAGTGAGATCTTAGTAAAGTATGTAAGGCATGGAATGTTTTTCCTTTGTTTTCGTTGCATGGTGTGGTGCGGGTGATGGAAGTCCAGAATTTTATCGTAGTACGTCGACAGATATTAACACATTCATTTGTTTTTCAGCTGTCCCGAGCAGGTATCCTGAGCAGCTGCCCAAAGTGCTGCGCTGGGCTGCTGCGCTGAGCAACTGCCCGTGCTTCTGCGCTGAGCGGCCGCCCAAGCCGCTGTCCCGAGCAGTTGTCTGCTGGAAGTCAAGTCCGGAGTAATCGACACCAAAGATTACCTTGTGTGGTGTCATGCAAAGGTGAAATCGTGAGTATGTTGAGACATTCGACAGTTAATCTTCACAAATTGATATCATGCGCTAGTTGTCTTTGGTATGCATTAATAAAGAAAAATATCACTAAACTGTGCGAGTGAGATCTTAGTAAAGTATGTAAGGCATGGAATGGTTTTCCTTTGTTTTCATTGCATGGTGTGGTGCGGGTGATGGAAGTCCAGAATTTTATCGTAGTACGTAGACAGATATTAACACATTCATTTGTTTTTCAGCTGTCCCGAGCAGGTATCCTGAGCGGTTGCCCAAACTGCTGCGCTGGGCTGCTGCGCTGAGCAACTGCCCGTGCTTCTGCGCTGAGCGGCCGCCCAAGCCGCTGTCCCGAGCAGTTGTCTGCTGGAAGTCAAGTCCGGAGTAATCGACACCAAAGATTACCTTGTGTGGTGTCATGCAAAGGTGGTATCGTGAGTATGTCGAGACATTCAACAACTAATCTTCACAAATTGATATCATGCGCTAGTTGTCTTTGGTATGCATTAATAAAGAAAAATATCACTAAACTGTGCGAGTGAGATCTTAGTAAAGTATGTAAGGCATGGAATGTTTTTCCTTTGTTTTCATTGCATGGTGTGGTGCGGGTGATGGAAGTCCAGAATTTTATCGTAGTACGTCGACAGATATTAACACATTCATTTGTTTTTCAGCTGTCCCGAGCAGGTATCCTGAGCGGTTGCCCAAACTGCTGCGCTGGGCTGCTGCGCTGAGCAACTGCCCGTGCTTCTGCGCTGAGCGGCCGCCCAAGCCGCTGTCCCGAGCAGTTGTCTGCTGGAAGTCAAGTCCGGAGTAATCGACACCAAAGATTACCTTGTGTGGTGTCATGCAAAGGTGGTATCGTGAGTATGTCGAGACATTCAACAACTAATCTTCACAAATTGATATCATGCGCTAGTTGTCTTTGGTATGCATTAATAAAGAAAAATATCACTAAACTGTGCGAGTGAGATCTTAGTAAAGTATGTAAGGCATGGAATGTTTTTCCTTTGTTTTCATTGCATGGTGTGGTGCGGGTGATGGAAGTCCAGAATTTTATCGTAGTACGTCGACAGATATTAACACATTCATTTGTTTTTTTGGGACTTTCCCGAGCAGGTATCCTAAGCGGCTGCCCAAACTGCTGCGCTGGGCTGCTGCGCTGAGCAACTGCCCGTGCTTCTGCGCTGAGCGGCCGCCCAAGCCGCTGTCCCGAGCAGTTGTCTGCTGGAAGTCAAGTCCGGAGTAATCGACACCAAAGATTACCTTGTGTGGTGTCATGCAAAGGTGGTATCGTGAGTATGTCGAGACATTCGACAGTTAATCTTCACAAATTGATATCATGCGCTAGTTGTCTTTGGTATGCATTAATAAAGAAAAATATCACTAAACTGTGCGAGTGAGGTCTTAGTAAAGTATGTAAGGCATGGAATGTTTTTCCTTTGTTTTTATTGCATGGTGTGGTGCGGGTGATGGAAGTCCAGAATTTTATCGTAGTACGTCGACAGATTTTAACACATTCATTTGTTTTTTTGGGACTTTCCCGAGCAGGTATCCTGAGCGGCTGCCCAAAGTGCTGCGCTGGGCTGCTGCGCTGAGCAACTGCCCGTGCTTCTGCGCTGAGCGGCCGCCCAAGCCGCTGTCCCGAGCAGCTTTCTGCTGGAAGTCAAGTACGGAGTAATCGACACCAAAGATTACCTTGTGTGGTGTCGTGCAAAGGTGGTATCGTGAGTATGTCGAGACATTCGACTGATAATCTTCACAAATTGATATCAAGCGCTAGTTGTCTTTTATATGCATTAATAAAGAAAAATATCATATCACTAAACTGTGCGAGTGAGATCTTAGTAAAGTATGTAAGGCATGGAATGTTTTTCCTTTGTTTTTATTGCATGGTGTGGTGCGGGTGATGGAAGTCCAGAATTTTATCGTAGTACGTCGACAGATATTAACACATTCATTTGTTTTTCAGCTGTCCCGAGCAGTTATCCTGAGCGGCTGCCCAAACTGCTGCGCTGGGCTGCTGCGCTGAGCAACTGCTCGTGCTTCTGCGCTGAGCGGCCGCCCAAGCCGCTGTCCCGAGCAGTTGTCTGCTGGAAGTCAAGTCCGGAGTAATCGACAACAAAGATTACCTTGTGTGGTGTCATGCAAAGGTGGTATCGTGAGTATGTCGAGACATTCGACAGTTAATCTTCACAAATTGATATCATGCGCTAGTTGTCTTTGGTATGCATTAATAAAGAAAAATATCACTAAACTGTGCGAGTGAGATCTTAGTAAAGTATGTAAGGCATGGAATGTTTTTCCTTTGTTTTCATTGCATGGTGTGGTGCGGGTGATGGAAGTCCAGAATTTTATCGTATTACGTCGACAGATATTAACACATTCATTTGTTTTTCAGCTGTCCCGAGCAGGTATCCTGAGCGGCTGCCCAAAGTGCTGCTCTGGGCTGCTGCGCTGAGCAACTGCCCGTGCTTCTGCGCTGAGCGGCCGCCCAAGCCGCTATCCCGAGCAGTTGTCTGCTGGAAGTCAAGTTCGGAGTAATCGACACCAAAGATTACCTTGTGTGGTGTCATGCAAAGGTGGTATCGTGAGTATGTCGAGACATTCGACAGTTAATCTTCACAAATTGATATCATGCGCTAGTTGTCTTTGGTATGCATTAATAAAGAAAAATATCACTTAACTGTGCGAGTGAGATCTTAGTAAAGTATGTAAGGCATGGAATGTTTTTCCTTTGTTTTTATTGCATGGTGTGGTGCGGGTGATGGAAGTCCAGAATTTTATTTATTTATTTATTTATTGGAAAACCAACAGCTTTTTACACTAAAAATATACAATGGAAAAACGATGGGAAGCCAATTATAGGTTCTCACGAGTAGAAATAGATTATTATAAGTTAATATAGTTTATCGTAGTACGTCGACAGATATTAACACATTCATTTGTTTTTTTGGGACTTTCCCGAGCAGGTATCCTGAGCGGCTGCCCAAACTGCTGCGCTGGGCTGCTGCGCTGAGCAACTGCCCGTGCTTCTGCGCTGAGCGGCCGCCCAAGCCGCTATCCCGAGCAGTTGTCTGCTGGAAGTCAAGTTCGGAGTAATCGACAACAAAGATTACCTTGTGTGGTGTCATGCAAAGGTGGTATCGTGAGTATGTCGAGACATTCGACAGTTAATCTTCACAAATTGATATCATGCGCTAGTTGTCTTTGGTATGCATTAATAAAGAAAAATATCACTAAACTGTGCGAGTGAGATCTTAGTAAAGTATGTAAGGCATGGAATGTTTTTCCTTTGTTTTCATTGCATGGTGTGGTGCGGGTGATGGAAGTCCAGAATTTTATCGTAGTACGTCGACAGATATTAACACATTCATTTGTTTTTTTGGGACTTTCCCGAGCAGGTATCCTGAGCGGCTGCCCAAAGTGCTGCGCTGGGCTGCTGCGCTGAGCAACTGCCCGTGCTTCTGCGCTGAGCGGCCGCCCAAGCCGCTGTCCCGAGCAGTTGTCTGCTGGAAGTCAAGTCCGGAGTAATCGACAACAAAGATTACCTTGTGTGGTGTCATGCAAAGGTGGTATCGTGAGTATGTCGAGACATTCGACAGTTAATCTTCACAGATTGATATCATGCGCTAGTTGTCTTTGGTATGCATTAATAAAGAAAAATATCACTTAACTGTGTGAGTGAGATCTTAGTAAAGTATGTAAGGCATGGAATGTTTTTCCTTTGTTTTTATTGCATGGTGTGGTGCGGGTGATGGAAGTCCAGAATTTTATCGTAGTACGTCGACAGATATTAACACATTCATTTGTTTTTTGGGACTTTCCCGAGCAGGTATCCTGAGCGGCTGCCCAAAGTGCTGCGCTGGGCTGCTGCGCTGAGCAACTGCCCGTGCTTCTGCGCTGAGCGGCCGCCCAAGCCGCTGTCCCGAGCAGTTGTCTGCTGGAAGTCAAGTCCGGAGTAATCGACACCAAAGATTTCCTTGTGTGGTGTCATGCAAAGGTGGTATCTTGAGTATGTCGAGACATTCGACAATTAATCTTCACAAATTGATATCATGCGCTAGTTGTCTTTGGTATGCATTAATAAAGAAAAATATCACTAAACTGTGCGAGTGAGATCTTAGTAAAGTATGTAAGGCATGGAATGTTTTTCCTTTGTTTTCATTGCATGGTGTGGTGCGGGTGATGGAAGTCCAGAATTTTATCGTAGTACGTAGACAGATATTAACACATTCATTTGTTTTTCAGCTGTCCCGAGCAGGTATCCTGAGCGGCTGCCCAAACTGCTGCGCTGGGCTGCTGCGCTGAGCAACTGCCCGTGCTTCTGCGCTGAGCGGCCGCCCAAGCCGCTGTCCCGAGCAGTTGTCTGCTGGAAGTCAAGTCCGGAGTAATCGACACCAAAGATTACCTTGTGTGGTGTCATGCTAAGGTGGTATCGTGAGTATGTCGAGACATTCGACAATTAATCTTCACAAATTGATATCATGCGCTAGTTGTCTTTAGTGTGCATTAATAAAGAAAAATATCACTAAACTGTGCGAGTGAGATCTTAGTAAAGTATGTAAGGCATGGAATGTTTTTCCTTTGTTTTCATTGCATGGTGTGGTGCGGGTGATGGAAGTCCAGAATTTTATCGTAGTACGTCGACAGATATTAACACATTCATTTGTTTTTCAGCTGTCCCGAGCAGGTATCCTGAGCGGTTGCCCAAACTGCTGCGCTGGGCTGCTGCGCTGAGCATATGCCCGTGCTTCTGCGCTGAGTGGCCGCCCAAGCCGCTGTCCCGAGCAGTTGTCTGCTGGAAGTCAAGTCCGGAGTAATCGACACCAAAGATTACCTTGTGTGGTGTCATGCAAAGGTGGTATCGTGAGTATGTCGAGACATTCAACAACTAATCTTCACAAATTGATATCATGCGCTAGTTGTCTTTGGTATGCATTAATAAAGAAAAATATCACTAAACTGTGCGAGAGAGATCTTAGTGAAGTATGTAAGGCATGGAATGGTTTTCCTTTGTTTTCATTGCATGGTGTGGTGCGGGTGATGGAAGTCCAGAATTTTATCGTAGTACGTAGACAGATATTAACACATTCATTTGTTTTTCAGCTGTCCCGAGCAGGTATCCTGAGCGACTGCCCAAACTGCTGCGCTGGGCTGCTGCGCTGAGCAACTGCTCGTGCTTCTGCGCTGAGCGGCCGCCCAAGCCGCTGTCCCGAGCAGTTGTCTGCTGGAAGTCAAGTCCGGAGTAATCGACACCAAAGATTACCTTGTGTGGTGTCATGCAAAGGTGGTATCGTGAGTATGTCGAGACATTCGACAATTAATCTTCACAAATTGATATCATGCGCTAGTTGTCTTTAGTATGCATTAATAAAGAAAAATATCACTAAACTGTGCGAGTGAGATCTTAGTAAAGTATGTAAGGCATGGAATGTTTTTCCTTTGTTTTCATTGCATGGTGTGGTGCGGGTGATGGAAGTCCAGAATTTTATCGTAGTACGTCGACAGATATTAACACATTCATTTGTTTTTCAGCTGTCCCGAGCAGGTATCCTGAGCGGCTGCCCAAACTGCTGCGCTGGGCTGCTGCGCTGAGCAACTGCTCGTGCTTCTGCGCTGAGCGGCCGCCCAAGCCGCTGTCCCGAGCAGTTGTCTGCTGGAAGTCAAGTCCGGAGTAATCAACACCAAAGATTACCTTGTGTGGTGTCATGCAAAGGTGGTATCGTGAGTATGTCGAGACATTCGACAATTAATCTTCACAAATTGATATCATGCGCTAGTTGTCTTTGGTATGCATTAATAAAGAAAAATATCACTAAACTGTGCGAGTGAGATCTTAGTAAAGTATGTAAGGCATGGAATGTTTTTCCTTTGTTTTCATTGCTGGTGTGGTGCGGGTGATGGAAGTCCAGAATTTTATCGTAGTACGTAGACAGATATTAACACATTCATTTGTTTTTCAGCTGTCCCGAGCAGGTATCCTGAGCGGTTGCCCAAACTGCTGCGCTGGGCTGCTGCGCTGAGCATATGCCCGTGCTTCTGCGCTGAGTGGCCGCCCAAGCCGCTGTCCCGAGCAGTTGTCTGCTGGAAGTCAAGTCCGGAGTAATCGACACCAAAGATTACCTTGTGTGGTGTCATGCAAAGGTGGTATCGTGAGTATGTCGAGACATTCGACAGTTAATCTTCACAAATTGATATCATGCGCTAGTTGTCTTTGGTATGCATTAATAAAGAAAAATATCACTAAACTGTGCGAGAGAGATCTTAGTGAAGTATGTAAGGCATGGAATGGTTTTCCTTTGTTTTCATTGCATGGTGTGGTGCGGGTGATGGAAGTCCAGAATTTTATCGTAGTACGTAGACAGATATTAACACATTCATTTGTTTTTCAGCTGTCCCGAGCAGGTATCCTGAGCGACTGCCCAAACTGCTGCGCTGGGCTGCTGCGCTGAGCAACTGCTCGTGCTTCTGCGCTGAGCGGCCGCCCAAGCCGCTGTCCCGAGCAGTTGTCTGCTGGAAGTCAAGTCCGGAGTAATCGACACCAAAGATTACCTTGTGTGGTGTCATGCAAAGGTGGTATCGTGAGTATGTCGAGACATTCGACAATTAATCTTCACAAATTGATATCATGCGCTAGTTGTCTTTAGTATGCATTAATAAAGAAAAATATCACTAAACTGTGCGAGTGAGATCTTAGTAAAGTATGTAAGGCATGGAATGTTTTTCCTTTGTTTTCATTGCATGGTGTGGTGCGGGTGATGGAAGTCCAGAATTTTATCGTAGTACGTCGACAGATATTAACACATTCATTTGTTTTTCAGCTGTCCCGAGCAGGTATCCTGAGCGGCTGCCCAAACTGCTGCGCTGGGCTGCTGCGCTGAGCAACTGCTCGTGCTTCTGCGCTGAGCGGCCGCCCAAGCCGCTGTCCCGAGCAGTTGTCTGCTGGAAGTCAAGTCCGGAGTTATCAACACCAAAGATTACCTTGTGTGGTGTCATGCAAAGGTGGTATCGTGAGTATGTCGAGACATTCGACAATTAATCTTCACAAATTGATATCATGCGCTAGTTGTCTTTGGTATGCATTAATAAAGAAAAATATCACTAAACTGTGCGAGTGAGATCTTAGTAAAGTATGTAAGGCATGGAATGTTTTTCCTTTGTTTTCATTGCTGGTGTGGTGCGGGTGATGGAAGTCCAGAATTTTATCGTAGTACGTAGACAGATATTAACACATTCATTTGTTTTTTTGGGACTTTCCCGAGTAGGTATCCTGAGCGGCTGCCCAAACTGCTGCGCTGAACTGCTGCGCTGAGCAACTGCCCGTGCTTCTGCGCTGAGCGGCCGCCCATGCCGCTGTCCCGAGCAGTTGTCTGCTGGAAGTCAAGTCCGGAGTAATCGACACCAAAGATTACATTGTGTGGTGTCATGCAAAGGTGGTATCGTGAGTATGTCGAGACATTCGACAGTTAATCTTCACAAATTGATATCATGCGCTAGTTGTCTTTGGTATGCATTAATAAAGAAAAATATCACTAAACTGTGCGAGTGAGATCTTAGTAAAGTATGTAAGGCATGGAATGTTTTTCCTTTGTTTTCGTTGCATGGTGTGGTGCGGGTGATGGAAGTCCAGAATTTTATCGTAGTACGTCGACAGATATTAACACATTCATTTGTTTTTCAGCTGTCCCGAGCAGGTATCCTGAGCAGCTGCCCAAAGTGCTGCGCTGGGCTGCTGCGCTGAGCAACTGCCCGTGCTTCTGCGCTGAGCGGCCGCCCAAGCCGCTGTCCCGAGCAGTTGTCTGCTGGAAGTCAAGTCCGGAGTAATCGACACCAAAGATTACCTTGTGTGGTGTCATGCAAAGGTGAAATCGTGAGTATGTTGAGACATTCGACAGTTAATCTTCACAAATTGATATCATGCGCTAGTTGTCTTTGGTATGCATTAATAAAGAAAAATATCACTAAACTGTGCGAGTGAGATCTTAGTAAAGTATGTAAGGCATGGAATGGTTTTCCTTTGTTTTCATTGCATGGTGTGGTGCGGGTGATGGAAGTCCAGAATTTTATCGTAGTACGTAGACAGATATTAACACATTCATTTGTTTTTCAGCTGTCCCGAGCAGGTATCCTGAGCGGTTGCCCAAACTGCTGCGCTGGGCTGCTGCGCTGAGCAACTGCCCGTGCTTCTGCGCTGAGCGGCCGCCCAAGCCGCTGTCCCGAGCAGTTGTCTGCTGGAAGTCAAGTCCGGAGTAATCGACACCAAAGATTACCTTGTGTGGTGTCATGCAAAGGTGGTATCGTGAGTATGTCGAGACATTCAACAACTAATCTTCACAAATTGATATCATGCGCTAGTTGTCTTTGGTATGCATTAATAAAGAAAAATATCACTAAACTGTGCGAGTGAGATCTTAGTAAAGTATGTAAGGCATGGAATGTTTTTCCTTTGTTTTCATTGCATGGTGTGGTGCGGGTGATGGAAGTCCAGAATTTTATCGTAGTACGTCGACAGATATTAACACATTCATTTGTTTTTCAGCTGTCCCGAGCAGGTATCCTGAGCGGTTGCCCAAACTGCTGCGCTGGGCTGCTGCGCTGAGCATATGCCCGTGCTTCTGCGCTGAGTGGCCGCCCAAGCCGCTGTCCCGAGCAGTTGTCTGCTGGAAGTCAAGTCCGGAGTAATCGACACCAAAGATTACCTTGTGTGGTGTCATGCAAAGGTGGTATCGTGAGTATGTCGAGACATTCGACAGTTAATCTTCACAAATTGATATCATGCGCTAGTTGTCTTTGGTATGCATTAATAAAGAAAAATATCACTAAACTGTGCGAGTGAGATCTTAGTAAAGTATGTAAGGCATGGAATGTTTTTCCTTTGTTTTCATTGCATGGTGTGGTGCGGGTGATGGAAGTCCAGAATTTTATCGTAGTACGTCGACAGATATTAACACATTCATTTGTTTTTCAGCTGTCCCGAGCAGGTATCCTGAGCGGTTGCCCAAACTGCTGCGCTGGGCTGCTGCGCTGAGCAACTGCCCGTGCTTCTGCGCTGAGCGGCCGCCCAAGCCGCTGTCCCGAGCAGTTGTCTGCTGGAAGTCAAGTCCGGAGTAATCGACACCAAAGATTACCTTGTGTGGTGTCATGCAAAGGTGGTATCGTGAGTATGTCGAGACATTCAACAACTAATCTTCACAAATTGATATCATGCGCTAGTTGTCTTTGGTATGCATTAATAAAGAAAAATATCACTAAACTGTGCGAGTGAGATCTTAGTAAAGTATGTAAGGCATGGAATGTTTTTCCTTTGTTTTCATTGCATGGTGTGGTGCGGGTGATGGAAGTCCAGAATTTTATCGTAGTACGTCGACAGATATTAACACATTCATTTGTTTTTTTGGGACTTTCCCGAGCAGGTATCCTGAGCGGCTGCCCAAACTGCTGCGCTGGGCTGCTGCGCTGAGCAACTGCCCGTGCTTCTGCGCTGAGCGGCCGCCCAAGCCGCTGTCCCGAGCAGTTGTCTGCTGGAAGTCAAGTCCGGAGTAATCGACACCAAAGATTACCTTGTGTGGTGTCATGCAAAGGTGGTATCGTGAGTATGTCGAGACATTCGACAGTTAATCTTCACAAATTGATATCATGCGCTAGTTGTCTTTGGTATGCATTAATAAAGAAAAATATCACTAAACTGTGCGAGTGAGGTCTTAGTAAAGTATGTAAGGCATGGAATGTTTTTCTTTTGTTTTTATTGCATGGTGTGGTGCGGGTGATGGAAGTCCAGAATTTTATCGTAGTACGTCGACAGATTTTAACACATTCATTTGTTTTTTTGGGACTTTCCCGAGCAGGTATCCTGAGCGGCTGCCCAAACTGCTGCGCTGGGCTGCTGCACTGAGCAACTGCCCGTGCTTCTGCGCTGAGCGGCCGCCCAAGCCGCTGTCCCGAGCAGCTTTCTGCTGGAAGTCAAGTACGGAGTAATCGACACCAAAGATTACCTTGTGTGGTGTCGTGCAAAGGTGGTATCGTGAGTATGTCGAGACATTCGACTGATAATCTTCACAAATTGATATCAAGCGCTAGTTGTCTTTTATATGCATTAATAAAGAAAAATATCATATCACTAAACTGTGCGAGTGAGATCTTAGTAAAGTATGTAAGGCATGGAATGGTTTTCCTTTGTTTTCATTGCATGGTGTGGTGCGGGTGATGGTAGTCCAGAATTTTATCGTAGTACGTAGACAGATATTAACACATTCATTTGTTTTTCAGCTGTCCCGAGCAGGTATCCTGAGCGGCTGCCCAAAGTGCTGCGCTGGGCTGCTGTGCTGAGCAACTGCCCGTGTTTCTGCGCTGAGCGGCCGCCCAAGCCGCTGTCCCGAGCAGTTGTCTGCTGGAAGTCAAGTCCAGAGTAATCGACACCAAAGATTACCTTGTGTGGTGTCATGCAAAGGTGGTATCGTGAGTATGTCGAGACATTCGACAGTTAATCTTCATAAATTGATATCATGCGCTTGTTGTCTTTGGTATGCATTAATAAAGAAAAATATCACTAAACTGTGCGAGTGAGATCTTAGTAAAGTATGTAAGGCATGGAATGGTTTTCCTTTGTTTTCATTGCATGGTGTGGTGCGGGTGATGGAAGTCCAGAATTTTATCGTAGTACGTCGACAGATATTAACACATTCATTTGTTTTTCAGCTGTCCCGAGCAGTTATCCTGAGCGGCTGCCCAAACTGCTGCGCTGGGCTGCTGCGCTGAGCAACTGCTCGTGCTTCTGCGCTGAGCGGCCGCCCAAGCCGCTGTCCCGAGCAGTTGTCTGCTGGAAGTCAAGTCCGGAGTAATCGACAACAAAGATTACCTTGTGTGGTGTCATGCAAAGGTGGTATCGTGAGTATGTCGAGACATTCGACGGTTAATCTTCACAAATTGATATCATGCGCTAGTTGTCTTTGGTATGCATTAATAAAGAAAAATATCACTAAACTGTGCGAGTGAGATCTTAGTAAAGTATGTAAGGCATGGAATGTTTTTCCTTTGTTTTCATTGCATGGTGTGGTGCGGGTGATGGAAGTCCAGAATTTTATCGTATTACGTCGACAGATATTAACACATTCATTTGTTTTTCAGCTGTCCCGAGCAGGTATCCTGAGCGGCTGCCCAAAGTGCTGCTCTGGGCTGCTGCGCTGAGCAACTGCCCGTGCTTCTGCGCTGAGCGGCCGCCCAAGCCGCTATCCCGAGCAGTTGTCTGCTGGAAGTCAAGTTCGGAGTAATCGACACCAAAGATTACCTTGTGTGGTGTCATGCAAAGGTGGTATCGTGAGTATGTCGAGACATTCGACAGTTAATCTTCACAAATTGATATCATGCGCTAGTTGTCTTTGGTATGCATTAATAAAGAAAAATATCACTTAACTGTGCGAGTGAGATCTTAGTAAAGTATGTAAGGCATGGAATGTTTTTCCTTTGTTTTTATTGCATGGTGTGGTGCGGGTGATGGAAGTCCAGAATTTTATTTATTTATTTATTTATTGGAAAACCAACAGCTTTTTACACTAAAAATATACAATGGAAAAACGATGGGAAGCCAATTATAGGTTCTCACGAGTAGAAATAGATTATTATAAGTTAATATAGTTTATCGTAGTACGTCGACAGATATTAACACATTCATTTGTTTTTTTGGGACTTTCCCGAGCAGGTATCCTGAGCGGCTGCCCAAACTGCTGCGCTGGGCTGCTGCGCTGAGCAACTGCCCGTGCTTCTGCGCTGAGCGGCCGCCCAAGCCGCTGTCCCGAGCAGTTGTCTGCTGGAAGTCAAGTCCGGAGTAATCGACACCAAAGATTACCTTGTGTGGTGTCATGCTAAAGTGGTATCGTGAGTATGTCGAGACATTCGACAATTAATCTTCACAAATTGATATCATGCGCTAGTTGTCTTTAGTGTGCATTAATAAAGAAAAATATCACTAAACTGTGCGAGTGAGATCTTAGTAAAGTATGTAAGGCATGGAATGTTTTTCCTTTGTTTTCATTGCATGGTGTGGTGCGGGTGATGGAAGTCCAGAATTTTATCGTAGTACGTCGACAGATATTAACACATTCATTTGTTTTTCAGCTGTCCCGAGCAGGTATCCTGAGCGGTTGCCCAAACTGCTGCGCTGGGCTGCTGCGCTGAGCATATGCCCGTGCTTCTGCGCTGAGTGGCCGCCCAAGCCGCTGTCCCGAGCAGTTGTCTGCTGGAAGTCAAGTCCGGAGTAATCGACACCAAAGATTACCTTGTGTGGTGTCATGCAAAGGTGGTATCGTGAGTATGTCGAGACATTCAACAACTAATCTTCACAAATTGATATCATGCGCTAGTTGTCTTTGGTATGCATTAATAAAGAAAAATATCACTAAACTGTGCGAGAGAGATCTTAGTGAAGTATGTAAGGCATGGAATGGTTTTCCTTTGTTTTCATTGCATGGTGTGGTGCGGGTGATGGAAGTCCAGAATTTTATCGTAGTACGTAGACAGATATTAACACATTCATTTGTTTTTCAGCTGTCCCGAGCAGGTATCCTGAGCGACTGCCCAAACTGCTGCGCTGGGCTGCTGCGCTGAGCAACTGCTCGTGCTTCTGCGCTGAGCGGCCGCCCAAGCCGCTGTCCCGAGCAGTTGTCTGCTGGAAGTCAAGTCCGGAGTAATCGACACCAAAGATTACCTTGTGTGGTGTCATGCAAAGGTGGTATCGTGAGTATGTCGAGACATTCGACAATTAATCTTCACAAATTGATATCATGCGCTAGTTGTCTTTAGTATGCATTAATAAAGAAAAATATCACTTAACTGTGCGAGTGAGATCTTAGTAAAGTATGTAAGGCATGGAATGTTTTTCCTTTGTTTTCATTGCATGGTGTGGTGCGGGTGATGGAAGTCCAGAATTTTATCGTAGTACGTCGACAGATATTAACACATTCATTTGTTTTTCAGCTGTCCCGAGCAGGTATCCTGAGCGGCTGCCCAAACTGCTGCGCTGGGCTGCTGCGCTGAGCAACTGCTCGTGCTTCTGCGCTGAGCGGCCGCCCAAGCTGCTGTCCCGAGCAGTTGTCTGCTGGAAGTCAAGTCCGGAGTAATCAACACCAAAGATTACCTTGTGTGGTGTCATGCAAAGGTGGTATCGTGAGTATGTCGAGACATTCGACAATTAATCTTCACAAATTGATATCATGCGCTAGTTGTCTTTGGTATGCATTAATAAAGAAAAATATCACTAAACTGTGCGAGTGAGATCTTAGTAAAGTATGTAAGGCATGGAATGTTTTTCCTTTGTTTTCATTGCTGGTGTGGTGCGGGTGATGGAAGTCCAGAATTTTATCGTAGTACGTAGACAGATATTAACACATTCATTTGTTTTTTTGGGACTTTCCCGAGTAGGTATCCTGAGCGGCTGCCCAAACTGCTGCGCTGAACTGCTGCGCTGAGCAACTGCCCGTGCTTCTGCGCTGAGCGGCCGCCCATGCCGCTGTCCCGAGCAGTTGTCTGCTGGAAGTCAAGTCCGGAGTAATCGACACCAAAGATTACCTTGTGTGGTGTCATGCAAAGGTGGTATCGTGAGTATGTCGAGACATTCGACAGTTAATCTTCACAAATTGATATCATGCGCTAGTTGTCTTTGGTATGCATTAATAAAGAAAAATATCACTAAACTGTGCGAGTGAGATCTTAGTAAAGTATGTAAGGCATGGAATGTTTTTCCTTTGTTTTCATTGCTGGTGTGGTGCGGGTGATGGAAGTCCAGAATTTTATCGTAGTACGTAGACAGATATTAACACATTCATTTGTTTTTCAGCTGTCCCGAGCAGGTATCCTGAGCGGTTGCCCAAACTGCTGCGCTGGGCTGCTGCGCTGAGCAACTGCCCGTGCTTCTGCGCTGAGCGGCCGCCCAAGCCGCTGTCCCGAGCAGTTGTCTGCTGGAAGTCAAGTCCGGAGTAATCGACACCAAAGATTACCTTGTGTGGTGTCATGCAAAGGTGGTATCGTGAGTATGTCGAGACATTCAACAACTAATCTTCACAAATTGATATCATGCGCTAGTTGTCTTTGGTATGCATTAATAAAGAAAAATATCACTAAACTGTGCGAGAGAGATCTTAGTGAAGTATGTAAGGCATGGAATGGTTTTCCTTTGTTTTCATTGCATGGTGTGGTGCGGGTGATGGAAGTCCAGAATTTTATCGTAGTACGTAGACAGATATTAACACATTCATTTGTTTTTCAGCTGTCCCGAGCAGGTATCCTGAGCGACTGCCCAAACTGCTGCGCTGGGCTGCTGCGCTGAGCAACTGCTTGTGCTTCTGCGCTGAGCGGCCGCCCAAGCCGCTGTCCCGAGCAGTTGTCTGCTGGAAGTCAAGTCCGGAGTAATCGACACCAAAGATTACCTTGTGTGGTGTCATGCAAAGGTGGTATCGTGAGTATGTCGAGACATTCGACAATTAATCTTCACAAATTGATATCATGCGCTAGTTGTCTTTAGTATGCATTAATAAAGAAAAATATCACTAAACTGTGCGAGTGAGATTTTAGTAAAGTATGTAAGGCATGGAATGTGGTGTGGAAACACATTCATTTGTTTTTCAGCTGTCCCGAGCAGGTATCCTGAGCGACTGCCCAAACTGCTGCGCTGGGCTCCTGCGCTGAGCAACTGCTTGTGCTTCTGCGCTGAGCGGCCGCCCAAGCCGCTGTCCCGAGCAGTTGTCTGCTGGAAGTCAAGTCCGGAGTAATCGACACCAAAGATTACCTTGTGTGGTGTCATGCAAAGGTGGTATCGTGAGTATGTCGAGACATTCGACAATTAATCTTCACAAATTGATATCATGCGCTAGTTGTCTTTAGTATGCATTAATAAAGAAAAATATCACTAAACTGTGCGAGTGAGATCTTAGTAAAGTATGTAAGGCATGGAATGTTTTTCCTTTGTTTTCATTGCTGGTGTGGTGCGGGTGATGGAAGTCCAGAATTTTATCGTAGTACGTAGACAGATATTAACACATTCATTTGTTTTTTTGGGACTTTCCCGAGTAGGTATCCTGAGCGGCTGCCCAAACTGCTGCGCTGAACTGCTGCGCTGAGCAACTGCCCGTGCTTCTGCGCTGAGCGGCCGCCCATGCCGCTGTCCCGAGCAGTTGTCTGCTGGAAGTCAAGTCCGGAGTAATCGACACCAAAGATTACCTTGTGTGGTGTCATGCAAAGGTGGTATCGTGAGTATGTCGAGACATTCGACAGTTAATCTTCACAAATTGATATCATGCGCTAGTTGTCTTTGGTATGCATTAATAAAGAAAAATATCACTAAACTGTGCGAGTGAGATCTTAGTAAAGTATGTAAGGCATGGAATGTTTTTCCTTTGTTTTCATTGCTGGTGTGGTGCGGGTGATGGAAGTCCAGAATTTTATCGTAGTACGTAGACAGATATTAACACATTCATTTGTTTTTCAGCTGTCCCGAGCAGGTATCCTGAGCGGCTGCCCAAACTGCTGCGCTGGGCTGCTGCGCTGAGCAACTGCTCGTGCTTCTGCGCTGAGCGGCCGCCCAAGCCGCTGTCCCGAGCAGTTGTCTGCTGGAAGTCAAGTCCGGAGTAATCGACAACAAAGATTACCTTGTGTGGTGTCATGCAAAGGTGGTATCGTGAGTATGTCGAGACATTCGATAGTTAATCTTCACAAATTGATATCATGCGCTAGTTGTCTTTGGTATGCATTAATAAAGAAAAATATCACTAAACTGTGCGAGTGAGATCTTAGTAAAGTATGTAAGGCATGGAATGTTTTTCCTTTGTTTTTATTGCATGGTGTGGTGCGGGTGATGGTAGTCCAGAATTTTATCGTAGTACGTCGACAGATATTAACACATTCATTTGTTTTTTTGGGACTTTCCCGAGCAGGTATCCTGAGCGGCTGCCGAAACTGCTGCGCTGGGCTGCTGCGCTGAGCAACTGCCCGTGCTTCTGCGCTGAGTGGCCGCCCAAGCCGCTATCCCGAGCAGTTGTCTGCTGGAAGTCAAGTCCGGAGTAATCGACAACAAAGATTACCTTGTGTGGTGTCATGCAAAGGTGGTATCGTGAGTATGTCGAGACATTCGACAGTTAACCCGTCCGCATCAGCGCAAAAAATAACAATAGATTTATGAATGAAACTTAACTCGAATGAGTCTTGCTGATTCGGACAGATTAATCTTCACAAATTGATATCATGCGCTAGTTGTCTTTGGTATGCATTAATAAAGAAAAATATCACTAAACTGTGCGAGTGAGATCTTAGTAAAGTATGTAAGGCATGGAATGTTTTTCCTTTGTTTTTATTGCATGGTGTGGTGCGGGTGATGGTAGTCCAGAATTTTATCGTAGTACGTAGACAGATATTAACACATTCATTTGTTTTTCAGCTGTCCCGAGCAGGTATCCTGAGCGGCTGCCCAAAGTGCTGCGCTGGGCTGCTGCGCTGAGCAACTGCCCGTGCTTCTGCGCTGAGCGGCCGCCCAAGCCGCTGTCCCGAGCAGTTGTCTGCTGGAAGTCAAGTCCGGAGTAATCGACACCAAAGATTACCTTGTGTGGTGTCATGCAAAGGTGGTATCGTGAGTATGTCGAGACATTCGACAGTTAATCTTCACAAATTGATACCATGCGCTAGTTGTCTTTAGTATCCATTAATAAAGAAAAATATCACTAAACTGTGCGAGTGAGATCTTAGTAAAGTATGTAAGGCATGGAATGTTTTTCCTTTGTTTTCATTGCTGGTGTGGTGCGGGTGATGGAAGTCCAGAATTTTATCGTAGTACGTAGACAGATATTAACACATTCATTTGTTTTTCAGCTGTCCCGAGCAGGTATCCTGAGCGGCTGCCCAAACTGCTGCGCTGGGCTGCTGCGCTGAGCAACTGCCCGTGCTTCTGCGCTGAGCGGCCGCCCAAGCCGCTGTCCCGAGTAGTTGTCTGCTGGAAGTCAAGTCCGGAGTAATCAACACCAAAGATTACCTTGTGTGGTGTCATGCAAAGGTGGTATCGTGAGTATGTCGAGACATTCGACAATTAATCTTCACAAATTGATATCATGCGCTAGTTGTCTTTGGTATGCATTAATAAAGAAAAATATCACTAAACTGTGCGAGTGAGATCTTAGTAAAGTATGTAAGGCATGGAATGTTTTTCCTTTGTTTTCATTGCTGGTGTGGTGCGGGTGATGGAAGTCCAGAATTTTATCGTAGTACGTAGACAGATATTAACACATTCATTTGTTTTTCAGCTGTCCCGAGCAGGTATCCTGAGCGGCTGCCCAAAGTGCTGCGCTGGGCTGCTGCGCTGAGCAACTGCCCGTGCTTCTGCGCTGAGCGGCCGCCCAAGCCGCTATCCCGAGCAGTTGTCTGCTGGAAGTCAAGTTCGGAGTAATCGACACCAAAGATTACCTTGTGTGGTGTCATGCAAAGGTGGTATCGTGAGTATGTCGAGACATTCGACAGTTAATCTTCACAAATTGATATCATGCGCTAGTTGTCTTTGGTATGCATTAATAAAGAAAAATATCACTTAACTGTGCGAGTGAGATCTTAGTAAAGTATGTAAGGCATGGAATGTTTTTCCTTTGTTTTTATTGCATGGTGTGGAGCGGGTTATGGAAGTCCAGAATTTTATTTATTTATTTATTTATTGGATAACCAACAGCTTTTTACACTAAAAATATACAATGGAAAAACGATGGGAAGCCAATTATAGGTTCTCACGAGTAGAAATAGATTATTATAAGTTAATATAGTTTATCGTAGTACGTCGACAGATATTAACACATTCATTTGTTTTTTTGGGACTTTCCCGAGCAGATATCCTGAGCGGCTGCCCAAACTGCTGCGCTGGGCTGCTGCGCTGAGCAACTGCCCGTGCTTCTGCGCTGAGCGGCCGCCCAAGCCGCTATCCCGAGCAGTTGTCTGCTGGAAGTCAAGTTCGGAGTAATCGACAACAAAGATTACCTTGTGTGGTGTCATGCAAAGGTGGTATCGTGAGTATGTCGAGACATTCGACAGTTAATCTTCACAAATTGATATCATGCGCTAGTTGTCTTTGGTATGCATTAATAAAGAAAAATATCACTAAACTGTGCGAGTGAGATCTTAGTAAAGTATGTAAGGCATGGAATGTTTTTCCTTTGTTTTCATTGCATGGTGTGGTGCGGGTGATGGAAGTCCAGAATTTTATCGTAGTACGTCGACAGATATTAACACATTCATTTGTTTTTTTGGGACTTTCCCGAGTAGGTATCCTGAGCGGCTGCCCAAACTGCTGCGCTGAACTGCTGCGCTGAGCAACTGCCCGTGCTTCTGCGCTGAGCGGCCGCCCATGCCGCTGTCCCGAGCAGTTGTCTGCTGGAAGTCAAGTCCGGAGTAATCAACACCAAAGATTACCTTGTGTGGTGTCATGCAAAGGTGGTATCGTGAGTATGTCGAGACATTCGACAGTTAATCTTCACAAATTGATATCATGCGCTAGTTGTCTTTGGTATGCATTAATAAAGAAAAATATCACTAAACTGTGCGAGTGAGATCTTAGTAAAGTATGTAAGGCATGGAATGTTTTTCCTTTGTTTTCATTGCTGGTGTGGTGCGGGTGATGGAAGTCCAGAATTTTATCGTAGTACGTAGACAGATATTAACACATTCATTTGTTTTTCAGCTGTCCCGAGCAGGTATCCTGAGCGGCTGCCCAAACTGCTGCGCTGGGCTGCTGCGCTGAGCAACTGCTCGTGCTTCTGCGCTGAGCGGCCGCCCAAGCCGCTGTCCCGAGCAGTTGTCTGCTAGAAGTCAAGTCCGGAGTAATCAACACCAAAGATTACCTTGTGTGGTGTTATGCAAAGGTGGTATCGTGAGTATGTCGAGACATTCGACAGTTAATCTTCACAAATTGATATCATGCGCTAGTTTTCTTTGGTATGCATTAATAAAGAAAAATATCACTAAACTGTGCGAGTGAGATCTTAGTAAAGTATGTAAGGCATGGAATGTTTTTCCTTTGTTTTCATTGCATGTAATAACGACCTTTAAAGAAAAGGACAATAAATTGGACAACAATTATTTATTACAAAATTTATTGATTATACATTTAAAACGCTTAAGGCCATAAAACAAAATTGTAGTTCCTTCTAGAATAAAAATTAAAGCTTTTGAAACAACTATGAAATCAGAATATAACATTAACATCAAGATTTTCAGACACATTTGTAATAATTATCATATATTAAGAACATATTCAACGGCGTTTACAGTATATCTCTACACATGATCCCATGTAATAACATGATTCCATCTCTCTCATACTATGTGGGGAGCACCGTTGCGATACCAGATATTCTGCCTCTATTTAGTAGCATGCAAACACAGTGACTATTTAGATTTATAGGATATCGCAGCAGACAAAATCATTAGAAATCCTTGCGGTGACTAAATAAAAATTGGGTGACAAACGTAGTGTAATATCGTGCAGAGCTTTAGAGATTTGATACATACAGCAATTGTTATGGGTCTGTCACTTAATATCAGTAGCTCTACCATGAGTTGACAATATTGACACCAATCGATGCTCGCTAGCGACTGTCTACGAAAATTTGTATGAAAAAAGAACAGTGCCACCTTGCGGTCACTTGTAGAACTAAAATCGGCACCACAAGTTTTTTTTATTAACAGTCGTCGCTTCGAAAACGAATCGTGAGTCGATAGCGACAATCGATGTCGATACGCGATTTGCTTGGATTTTCACTCAAACGGTACCATAAGTCATTATTTTGACAATCGCCTTCGAAAATTTCGATAGACGTTAGCGACTACGCCACTCACGATAATTTTGAGGTGTGGAATCGTGTGAAAGGGAAAATAACCTATCGAGTTTCAATTCAAAATACTTACTTAATCAAATAATTTTATTTGTATTACGATAAAATTGGCAGGAATAATTTATTTGGCTTTGAATATGGTGACAGCAGCTGAAAATGGAGATCAGCAACGAGAATTCCCAATTTCAAGCCGAAATGAGAAAACAAGTTGGATGTCCACTAAACCTTAGTGAAGAAAGCTTTAAAGACTTTCTAAAAGCATCTTACCTTTGTATGCTTTTGAAGACATTTATTGTGGATTCAACAGATTTAATACCATCACAAAGAGTCTCACTAGGGTCTAAGGTAAGCTGTAAATATATTTATTTTTTACATATTTGAGGTTATGCTAATAACTTACAAATAAAACTACAGGCTATTTATTATTATTTTATTATAAACCCAGATAGGTATACTACTTTTTTATCTTTGCATTACAGGTTTTATTTGCATTGCTGTTCTATGCACAGCACGGGGACCACCCTAAAAGTATTTGAAGCTGCAAATCATTTTTCCCAAGAGGCAGTGTCAGAATAATTAATACTCCGAGGAGATCAGTGTGCAGAATCTCCTGAGTAGCTACACAGTAAGAAAACACCAAAACTGTTGGGATGACAGGAAGGACTGTAAACATGCGAAATCCATGTTTCCAATCCTAAACAAAAATACTACGAACAAATTACTATGATTACAACGTCAGGACCTTCGCCTAATGGTGGGAATTATCACTGCTCACAGTAATCTAAATTACCAGTTGCACAAGATCAGAGCTACGGACAGCCCACTATCTGGAGACTGTCTGCAGAAGGACAAGAGTGTGCAGACTGTGTTGCTGCACTGCAGGGCTACGGAAGATATTAGAGCAAAAACAGGATTACTGGAGGTCTACTCCAGAACGCATGATGCATCATCAGCATCATCGACAATTGTTTATACAACATCTCAAACTACATTGCAACAGTTGTGCCAGCACCCCAAGGCCTTACTCCTCTATGTGAAGAAGTTAGGCTGGCTTGAGCAAATGTTGGCAGGGTGGAATGCACATAACACCCCAAGCGGGACGTCAGTGCAGGCCTCATTACTCCCAAAACGAATAAGAATAAGAGATCAGTGTATCTAAATAGAAGAAATCACTGTTGCTTAGAGTAAACCATGTACCTACCTAAACATCTTTAATACAATCATCAAGTTTCCAAACACAAAAGAGGATAGGAATGTTATAAAACAACGGTAGCTTACTTTATTTTTTATATATAATGAAATTTCTATTGACTATTTTTATCAGACACTCTGTTTTCTGACACTTTGATATAATAGTAAATTTATAATCCCAAGGGTAATTGGATGTGTTGATGGAAGACATTTTGAAATATTTACACCAAGCTTAAAAGATGAGCACTAATATTATGGCAGGAAGTTATCCAGGTCATTGGTAGTAATTCGCTTGTTAAGAACACCAAACTAAATTAGCAAACTAAAACCTGTTTTTAGTAAATTATCATCTGTTCTGTTAATTATAATCTATTCATGTTTATGTCCAAATTCATATAATGTTTGCAAGTGACAATACTTAAATTTGCCATTTCTGTTTAATTGTGCATATGTTTAGTGCAAATTTAACCATCATGTAAGTTCGTGCTCTCTAAACCATTCTAACTGATGTAAAACTACCCATATTTACATAGTTATGTTTATATTTATCATTGTAAGTGTAACATGAATGTGGATTTTAGTATTAACATAATAAAAACTACCATAGTTTAGAGAAATTTAGTTTAGTATATGCACAAGCGAATCACTAAATAGCAATAAAACAATAGTCTTTTTTTTCCCAGAAGTTTTACTGCTAGGAAAATTATTATTGTTCAACATTTCAGTTTGAGTAGGTTAGCTGTATGGAGGTTTTTAAAACATGCTTCAAATATCTTCTTTAACTGACATTTGAACGAAAAGGATTAGCTGTAAAATGTGTTGTGGAAATTATGATTGTGAAGTTACTGTAATTATAGGGCTTATTCTTTGTACTATGTAGTCATGTTTCTCTAGCAAAAATATTCCTTATGGTCTCTGCAATATCTTTTACTCACAAATTCATGTGCACACTAACTAAATTTCTTTCTTTCATAGAATCCTACTCGTATGAATGTGGAGAAGTGGTGATGAAAGCAATAATTGCAGTGAACCGATAGTGTATAGGACATTGCATGATCAATTAGCTTGGAGAATAAGTAATAATATTTAGTGATAATAAATAACATCTTTATTTGTATTCAAAACATTTTATTTCAACATACAACTTACAGAATAGTTCAGAAAAAAACTGAGTGGCCCACATCATGGCCTACTCACCAAAAACATTAGTCTTACTTATGTAGTATGTATGTCTTTTATTTCACCTACCTTTAAACGTATAGGAATCATACATCAACTTAATCTTTACTATCACATCATTCAGGTACAATGATTATATTTAAAAAGCTACATACATGTATAGAAATCATTTATCTGCTTTTTATTTACAATAATATCAGATAATTTACTATGGTTGTTTTTAAAACTAGGATCATAATAACATTCACACTCATACCCCCATTAGGATTCCCCTGTGTCATTAACCTGTCCTACTCAGCGCGCGCGCAGAGAGCGTTTTGGCGGCAAAATCAGCGGGGAGTCGAATTTCATTTCAAGTGGCCGCGCGCCAAGTACTTGAGTGACATTTATGGCTCTAGCAACCATAAACTTACGAGTTGAATCGTTCTGTTTACATTTTTTGTTTGCTCTTGAACTGTGCTTTGACATTGTATTCGAAAGATTTGTTTTATTTCTTTGTTTTAGTTGATACGGCCCGTTGAGAAAAAGGGATAGTAAAATAGTTGTTTACATTTGAAATAAATGACCTTTTTGTGTTATGAAGTGTATTTTTTTTATTCATCATTTACTATTCTAAATTCTGCATAATATTTCCTTTTCAAAATGATATAACACTACATATACGTTCATAGTATTATTTCTACATTTCGGCCTCCGAAGATTGGCCCAGAATTGGCGGCATGTTTTTCCCGCGCAAATGTGAACCGCGGTTTGTAAGTTTATTTATAAATCGCGTAAAGCCATTTTGTTCTATTATTTTACGATGTCGTTGAGGTATAACATTCTAAATTCTATTTGTGACCTAATAAACCTATTATTTAAACAACGTTTCTCCAAAAGATCAAATATAGCAACAGTCATAAAATTCACAGTAGAAAAGAAGACGTTTTGTTTCGATCGGTTTATACACCTACCTATAATCTTTATAGTAACAATAATATTATTTACGTGCAGACGATGAAATCTGGTTTTCAAAAATATGCAACACTCATAACCTATCAGTACAAAAACCCATCACAAAACAGATATGAAATCGGTAAAACTGCTCGAATATATCAAGCAGATCGGATCGTGCCATAGTAACTATTACGTAATATAGGCCAGCACGTGTAAGCGGTCATTGACGCCACCCGATATCGTACGATCGTCAACTAGGTAACTTTACGGCACAACACACACAGAATAAGGTAATAGTGCCTGCACCACCCGCCGCGTTGTTAGGTACCTACAAAAATCTGGTTTTGAAAAACAAAATAGAAAAATAACACTCTTTTTGTTGTGTATATCGGTCGTAAAAACAATAAATAATGAATATTACATAGATTCGTACCGATGTAGTCGCAAATCACTTCACAATTAATTTTTGTACGCAACCACTCAACAACAAAAAAGCAACCGCTGCACGCCCCGCTTTTTTGTTAAGTGGTTAAAAATATATTTTCATTGGAAATAGTCGATATTATGAGTCTAAATAATAGTATGGTTTAAAAGGTAATAACTAAAAAAATAGCTATACGAAAATACACCATAGTTCAGTAGATATAACGATAAATGTCCGACTGATGACAGCTGCCTCGATCGAAGCGCGCTGATCCTGACGGAGACGCGCGTTTTGACTCGATCGATTCGCGCTGAGTATAACAGGTTAAGTTCCGGGCCAAATATGTCTGTCATTGCCAGGGATCAAACCTGGCAACCCTCTGTTTGAAGGTAGGGTCTAGCTAGGAAGGTAAAGTAACATGGTGGCTCGTCATGTACCTATTTAATACAATATGAGTGTGAGTTTACTTGTTTTATTGTTTACTAATCATCTATTACTAATTATCTAATTACAACTAATATGTATAGGTAGTTGTGGAAACATTTGAGGAAGGCTAACTTCAACACAATTATCGTTTTCCAATAACATCAGTTAGTTTTTCTCCTAACTCCGTCCCTCAAATCAAGCTGTCTCTGCATCTTGCTGGAAAACCTACCGTTCATTGTCAGCTTTCACAAATGCCTGCTTTGCTAGTTTCGATTGTGAGGCTGGGTCCTCCTGCGGCTTGAAAAGGATGTGGTACCAGTAGCTCTAGTGGTCCATTAGCAGGCTTGCTAAGGTCTCCATTTCCTGTAAAGTATAAGTAAGTATTAAGTTTACAAGAAACATAATTTGTAATTTTAAAACAAAATACATGTAAGTAACTCATGTAGGTGATGACTATTATTATAGGTTTACTTTATCTCCCAGATTAAGAAGCAAAGGCTAAGGCCTATGTTATTGTAGGAATTAACGTTATTATTATGTTTTTACACAAGTACGTATAGAGGTTATGTATGGTTAGTATGTCTGAGAGATACAATAATCCCTGTTACTTTATTTTTCACATCGTCGTCGTGTATGATTAGAAAGCAACAGTAGAGTAGAGATCATTGTAGAAATAATGTAAGAAAATTGATCAATAAACTAATTCGGGCTAAGTTACTAGTACTTACTAGTTCCATGAACTCCACCAGCATAAAAACATTTGGATGGGCTCATTTTCGCTATTTCTTGATTTAAAAAGAAACACTTTTAACTGGTTTTAATATACTATTTATTGTATGTACTTGTTACAAAACAAAATAAATATCTTCTTCATACAATTTTCTCTTTGTCTTCTTCTCCGCAAATACCACTCGAAAGAGGAGCTGTCAGCTACGTATAATGAATATAAATTCGAAAGTAATGGAGTTCACAGTAAGTAATAAGTAAATTAAGCTTATTTTGTTTTGTTGGTTTATATTGACGTCATACGCTCTCCTTCTTACGTACGTTGATAGAAAAAGACAACATAATACGTGTGAAGCTAGTTCTTAGATAATGCCAACATAAAGAAATAACCAAATCGACACGAGACCCGCTAACGAGTATCGAATTGTCGAAAGCACCTTTTTAACGACTCATGGTGCCAATTAAATCAGCTCGCAATCGACGATCGTGTAGACGCTAGCGAGTATCGGCTATCGATGACGTTTTACGTTGCCAACTCATGGTAGAGCTACAGGAAGCGTAATTCAGAACACATTCCACACAAAAAGTGGCCCATCAAACCAAAACGACGTATGATTCCAAATATGAATTACTTCCGAGGTTACAAATAGACATGTCCGGTGATTGGTTTAAATTCAGAAGCAAAGCAGGGATTGGTTCACGTACGTGCTGCTACGTCTACTATGACAGCTGAGTCATAGCGGTGTGGACGATGTTATGCAACACGTGGACTGAACCAACTCAAATTTAAATCAATGTTTTGAAACTTTATGTCCCGCGAAATATGATTAATTTAATTACGTTTTTGTCTTAAAGTCATTAGAAGAGACTCTTTCTTCGCAATATAGTGAAGAAAGATTATGAAATATTCTACAAAAAAATATGGTCGTTATTTGCCTAGTAAAAAAATTAATTCTGCTTTAATTTGACCAAACAACAAACTGTTTTTTAATGCTATAGGTTACCTACATTACATACCAACTGTAGGTAATCGTTTATTATTGTTTATTATTCTTTGTCTGTAGTATCTCTTAAAGATGTTGATGTTTACTTTTTTTTCTTCTGAGGGTAGGCGAAAGTAAAACACATATTCAAAAGTTTTCTGTTTAAAATTATTTAAATTAATCAGTTTTATTGATATAATAGTGAATAATTTTATGTTATATTAAAGTTATCAGTACAATACCTGCCGGGGACCGTTATTCCTGAAATCACACTTAGTTTTCCTATCAATTTCAACACTTACATTTTTAATACTATTTGCACTACAAGATGGAAGAAATTAAGGAGTCACTGTCACAAATGCGCACACTGTTTCTGACCAAGATGGATGAGTTCAATGGTGAGTTGCAAAAGACACCATCTGCTGCACCCACAAATGCCGGTCTGGCTCAGGAGTTTCACAACTTCAAGGTTTTCATCATGATTGCTCTTCAAGCACTACAAGGTCAAGTTGAGCTGTTAGACCGCAAAATGGATAACTTGGATGCACTCTCACCGCAAGATTTTATTGTTGCATGGACTGCCTGAGAAAAATCAGGAAGAGACTGAGGCAGTGGTTGTGAAGGCAGTGGTTGAACGGTTGAAGCTGAAGGATTTTACAGTGACTGACATCAGCCGTTGCCACAGAATGAGTAAATCATCGTCACTAGACAAGCCCAGGCCTGTTCTTCTGAAGCTATGTGACATGTCCATACGAAGCAAAATTTGGTTCGCCAAAACAGAGCTCAAAGGGTCTGGTGTTACTCTGTCGGAGTTTCTTAGGAAGTCTCGTCACGACACTTTCATGGCTGTACGGCAGAAATATGGTGTAAGTAAGTGTTGGACTCGTGACGGCTTTATTCACGTAATTGGGCCTGATGGTACGCGGCATCGGTTAACATGTATGTCGGAGCTTAACAAGGTGGACTTGCAAGCCAAGCCGGCGGCAAGTGTAGTGCCCAAAGAGACGGTGGCACCGAGAAGCAGACGTGCCTCTTCAGGATATAAAAAATGAATTCATCATCAATTTCATCTCGCATTTTTGTCTTGAACTTTCTTGATGTCGTATCGTAGTGTAGCTCACAATATAAGTACCTACCCGATATAATACTTTCGATGAAACGTATAGTTAGGTATGTACCTACCCTTTATTTTTACACTTTTTGTGATTGTTTTGAGACTAATCTTTGGACTTTGTACATTCACTGAACATGTATTAATCATGCCGGGCTCTCTTAGAATATTTGGACTTGCTCAGACTTTTTGTATGGAAACTACTGCTATCTACATTTGGTGCGGAAAACTATTTCCTCGTCAATGTAGCCACAGGAAAAACAATTATAAAAAATGTGTTTCCACATAGGGTAACACCGATGAACTTGAGGAATGGCAAATAGAGAAACGTACGAGTGCAATGCAATTGTAAAGAAAAATTCTATTTCCAAAGAGAATAAAAACACTTCGTTTTACTATTTAAGCTGGTCTCAGACAGCCGGAATAGCTCTCTGGATACATAATCTAGAATTCATAATCTTAATTCCGGCGTCTTGCCTCACATATCTTAAAAAAATCAGATTGATCAGTAGTCTCGTGCTCGTGGTTCCCGGCACATGCACCCGTCTTTATGGAAGAGGAATGAACACTAATCGCATTTCTTTTGGCTCTAGGTACTTAATAAAAAAAAAGAAATGCAAAGTCAAATACTGGATTCATTCTTATATGTGAACAGAGTAAAGGAGAGTCAGTAACACATTACGCCGAGAAAATTACAACAGTACCCTGACAGATTCTTCGTCAGTGCAGTGGCATCATACGATGAACTGGCTGACCCGCCAGCGGCTTCGCTCGCTTGGTCTTGGTGTAGTAGGTAGAAATGCCGTTTCGGAACCTCGAGGTCAAAGGTTCGATCCCCGGGTTGGACAGTTATTGTGTTTTTCTGAGAAAGAAAGATATTCTCAAGAACAGTGCCCCGTAGATGGCAATAGGCTCGCCCCCTGTTACATGGTCACGTGACCAAAACATATAATGGCAAAACGTAGGCGATGAAAATACCGCTGATTAACCCTTCGAGGATATACCCAAGGGCAAAAGTATCAATTCACTCAAGACCGCTAGACTGATATTACCGCGCCGCTGCATATCTTCTTCATCTATCAGGATATTTATAGGTGAAACTATTTGTTATGTTGTGTTTAAAAATAACATGTAAGTATTGCGGGTGATTCACTCTAGACCGAGACTCTAGACTTGACTACAGTCGGCTAAACAACAAGGATGGATGATATGCCACCTCTATCGCCGAGCTCGTCCAGCGTTTCGAGCTTTCAAAAAGCGTGGTTTTGACTAAGCTATCAGAAACTCTTTGACAGAACTCTATTGACAGAAAATAAGTCGTAAATAAAATTACGATCTTGTTATTTTATCTATGCTGTGCACAATGCCTGGTGATAGATGATGATAATGATGATTATGATGATGAAAAGTAGCCTATGTGCTACTCCAGACTATAATCTATCACTGTGCCAAATTTCAGCCAGATCCGCTCAGCCGTTCTACTGTGATTGAGTAACAAACATCCCTGCATGCATCCATCCATCTAAACTTTCACATTTATAATATTAGTTAGATTACTATGTTTTCTGCGGAACAAAATGCAAAAGAAGACACACACATGAGAAGAGCCATTTCCACTGAAAAAAGACTTACAAAAATAGCATAAACACTAAAGTAGGTGGGATAATTTTAATCAATATGTACGGTTTTATTTTTGTTTGAATCAATACCTTCATACAGTGTCATATTCATTTAAAAGTCAGTCAAATAGTTATTCAGCAGCGTTTTACATTACTACTGCGGGATAGCCCGGTTTTACCCTATTCATAATCTGATTTCAGTATTTGTGTGCCACTCTATTAAAATGTTTAATACGCGAAGAGAATACGCGCGTTATGAATTCATAATCTTAAATATTCCGACCCGAAATCTCAGTATCATTCTTACAGATCGATCTGAAAATATAATAATCTGAAAAAATCAGAATGTGTGTGGAGTATACTGATTGTTTGTATGATATTCTGGGCTTTCTGAATTATTAATGTGAATTAAGATTATGAATCCAGAGAGGCATTCCGACTGTCTGAGGACAACCTTACTTTACCAGAGAGATTTCAGAAAATTTTTGACATTTATATTTGAAGTATCTAAAATAAATAAAATCACAAATTTTATATACGTCCAATTAATCCATGTGTTAATAATTGTTATAGTTGTATTGTACGGTACGGCTGCTCGGAGTATATTATTCCTTTTAAGAACCGAGGTTGGCTTCATGTGGTAACTGTTGCAAAGAACTTGTGGTGATTTGTTTTGCTGGAGACCAGATTCAGTGATTGTTCTCATAGCAAATCGTGTACCAGAATGCAAGGACATAAAGATGGTAAAAAGTTAACGTATTTTATATGTATTACTTGACATGTACCAGCATATTATTTATAGCTACCTATATATAAATTCTATGTGGGCGAAAACTGCATGCGTGTGTGTACACACATCTAATTTGTGTAAATCACGCTATTACTTAGGTACTCGTACTTAATTAACTTATAAGATTTAAATAAAAAGATTTCATCAAAATTGGGTTTTATCTCTTATATTAAGTCCTTCAAATTTGAGTAAACTGGAAATTTGGGGTAGTCAAGGGGGTTCGTACCAAGGGCCTTGCAGCAATATTCGCTGCCGGAGATGCGTTGAAATATGTGAAATAATTTCTCGAAAATACGTGAATTCTTAAGAAAAATTGGTACAACTTTCCATCGACGTCCGTGGAATTGAGTGGGGAAGGGTGATGGGGAGTGGAAGGGGTAAGTGTACAATACCCCCCCCCCCTTTTAAGGAAAAGTTGCGGACCCCCTCCTTTTCAGATTATTTCATTTTTAATTCTGAAGAAATTTTC
Source organism: Selenia dentaria (assembly GCA_917880725.1). Taxonomy (NCBI): domain Eukaryota; kingdom Metazoa; phylum Arthropoda; class Insecta; order Lepidoptera; family Geometridae; genus Selenia; species Selenia dentaria. The sequence goes on along the minus strand of OU862897.1, from coordinate 12,460,048 downwards.
CTCATTTTAATGATAAAAAAACCATATAAGTGTAATAAACACGGGACCCTTTGAAGGCCAAGGAGGGCGACTCTCTTCATCATAAAAATATAGGGGACTGATTCAGAAAGATTTCTGTATTTATTATTAGATTGCAACGTCTCCGGCGCTGCGGGAAGAGCAGCCACTACGCCCTTGCATTACAAACCACAGGCATCGGATGAGCCGGAGCAGCTGTGGCTGGTCCCACAAGCTGAAGCTGCGGAGAAGATGATTACAGCGGGCGCAAGTTGCTCTCCCAACGCACCACTCAACACTCTAGGGGTACGACATACTAGTACCAGGTAGAGTCGGGGTCAATCAATTGGGTTCTGTGATATACGAGTAAGTTGAACCTAACCCATTTTATTTTATACACAAATATGTGTATAAAATTTATTAAATTGATGTTTTCAAAGAATAAATCAAATCAATACAATAGTATTGTTTTATTATTTGAAAACATCTTTATGCACTATTTTTATTTTTCTCCTCCAAGAATATTCGATGTGCCAGTCTGTGAAGTTTCCTTTATTACTATCCCTACAGAACATCACGACACAAACTATGACTGACAATAGTGTGGTATGGCAATACAAAACGGCGTCAGTTTTTAGTTTCGTTCCACAAACCGGGGAAATACTGTAAACACTACACATTTTAATTTTAGATCTCGTACTGATAATGCTGTAATTTAATATATACAAACTGTCAAATATATGTGTGCTTGATAACTATTGAAATGAGTACAAAATATAATTCATTCCATAAATTTACTTATATAAAATAAAATGTTACCGAACGTATGACAACTTAACAATAGGTAAAACGAAACGTTGCATGACAAGAATTATGTATAATGTGTGGTATAAATTGACATATACATATATTGTAAAAATAATTGATCATCAATATTTTTTTTCTCATAAACTACGCGTTGAAACTTTGTGTGTGCTTCTATTAATGTATCCATTCTGTTAAAAAAAAATATAACTCCCAACTCGACAGAAGTCCACGGAAAGCTAAGCCGTAAACATTTACGAATTCATGAAATGAAACGTAATTATCTTTGATTTCTTGTAGACTTTGACAAATGAAGTGTCAAAGTGCGTGGATAGAAACGTTAAGCCTTCATTTTGTTCATTGCTTCGACAGAACATAATATATTCGACAAAAGTTACTCCTACAGAACGTAGCAGAGTATCTAGTCAGATCAAAGTCGCGATAAGTGCGACGACGTGCGAAGCGAGGAGGAGCGTTAGGTTAAAGGGTTACACAAGGGTTAAACAACGCAACACAATAATTAGGGTAACCTACACCTTGATAAGGAAATATAACGCAGCAGTGTTGGGATACAATTCTTGTCGAAGCAGTGAAAAATTAAAACTCTATCAAATACATGAAACTATGCGAGCTATCGGGGAAATAAGTAAAAGGAGAATCCCCCCTTCCCCCTTTTCTTTACTACTTACAATATGTAGAATATATATAATTCTCTGGTAGGGATGATGATGATGATGGGTGACATAAATGTTCCAAAAATAATTGACTTTCAATATTTTTCTCCAAAAATATGTGACTCCGCAATATGTTAAAACTTTGCATGTGTGCTTATAATAATGTATTATTTTTGTATAAAAAATTGTCAACCCCCAACTTGATGGACGACAATGTAAAGCTATGCCAAACTCAAACTCATTGCAAATCAACACAATTTAATATAGGACTGCTGATAACAAAAAGCGAATTGACCATTACAAAGTTATTATTTGCTGTTGATGCAATAACTAATTCTAGGATGGACCAGGAAAGTTATGTTAGGCCTTCCACAGAGTACGAGTAATAATCTTTAACGTTTTCTTAATGTAAGGATTATCCCCATCACTGCGTGACTCCAACTCGCGCTCGACCGGTGATTTCATATATCAATAAATACAAACAATTTGCGAAAAAGTATTCGTATCGTAAGCGTCAATGCGTTACGCTTCGGCGTACAAACTATGGGTTATCTGTGTCACAGTTGCCCTAGATAAATGACAGTTGTGATGATAAGAAGATAAATGTTTCACGTGAATGTGTTACACTAACGCAGTTATTCGTGTTAGGCCCACCGCAATGTCATCATTATATGTGATACTGCACTGCACTCATTACTCTGAGACATGAGGTCTTATGCCAGCTCCGTTAGCTCAGTTGGTAGATACCCTGCCATCGAAGCGCGGGGCCCCCGGGTCCATCTCTGACCAGTATTATATGTCTTATATAATGTTATGACATTGAAATTCAAGCTTCATGTTTAGTGCTAATGCTTTTATACTTTTTATAGACGTACCCAGACGCATCTCAAACAGTACAATGTACATGAACATAAATATTTGATCTGTTTAGGGATTGAACCTGGGACCAGCGGCTCAGGAGGCTGGGTCACTACCAACTGCGCCAAGCGGCCAATCAAACATTTTGTTACGATATAACCATCATAGTTATTTGATTAATAGTGAGTGACAATCTCTTATATTATTATAGATCCCTTTATTCTATTATTATTATAATGATTATGAATGTGGGTTATGAAAAAACAAAGCCCGTCGTCCATCCAATCCTAACCTAACTAAGCCAGGTATTCTATAAAATGTTCTTAAATCACGCACGATGTGCCGTATTAAGGCGGCATGGATGAGAGATGAAACTAGCATCAGTCATCAGCGATGAGAGTCAAATGTAACACGTTATTTAAGTGTAGTATTATAACGTAACACATTGGTAACTTTTCTCGTTACCTACTAGTCATGTGCACTAAAACAATCAAAATCTAGAGACAGATAAATACGTAATTATCCAGTTTTAGTATAAATGGACAATCCAGGACCCTGAAATTCCAAAAAGGTGCTTCCATCACTTTTTTTTTTTTTTTTTTTTTTGAGGGGGGAAATGCTGTGCACTTCCCTTCCGCCACGGGGGTGACGGAAGGGGGCGTGTGGGGCTCAGACCCACTAAAACCCCCCCGTGAGCAGTCCTCCGCCAAGGTGGAACGAGACAGGGTCGCGCTGGCAGTCACCATCTCGCCCCAGCGGTAGGCCCGGATTGATCTTAACCGGGCCTCAGCGCCTGTGAAGGGATGACCTTGCTCACCAAGGTCACCACCTAGACGTGTAGGGCCGTGCAAGCCGACGAAGAGTCCCCCGACTCTTCGCCAGTGACCCCACTATGGGGGAGGGAGGAGACGTGCGAACCGTCTCCTCCGTTCTCCCGGTCGTCTGCGCCGGAGTGGATCAGCTCGAACATCGTTCTCCCTGATCCGCCCTGCAGCCTCCTTCTGCGCCATTACCGCTTCGCAGAAGGTGGCCACCGCCTGCCACGATCTCTCGCTGCCGAGCATGGAGATTACCACGCTCGGCAGGGAGAGATCTCCGCCTATTTCCGCTGAAAGCGTGTGCCGCTGCGGGCCCCATGCAGCACACACTTCCAGCGTGTGTTGCGCTGTATCTTCCGGCGCACCACACTCATGGCAGGCTGGTGTCGCCTCCCGTCTCGCAATTTGGTGCACGTACTTTCCGAAGCATCCATGTCCGGAGAGTACCTGCACCAATCGGAAAGTCAGCGAACCGAAAGGGCGCTTCACCCACCTCTGAAGGACTGGACGGATTGCCTCCACCGTCCACTGCCCAGGGACCGGCGGAGCCAGATCCTCCTCCCAACGCCGCAACAGGGTGGCTCGCGCCTGCCGCCGCATGCGTGTGACCTCCTCCCAGTCTGGGGCTGCTCCTCGGGATCTCCTCGCTGCCACGAAGTGGTAGACTTCAGCGAGGATTTCCGCTTGCAGCTCCCAGGGGGGATCACTGGCCAGCACGCACGCTGCCGTCCATGACACCGTCCGATATCCACGAATTGCCCTAGTCGCAATGACTCGCTGCGGACGTCGCAGCAAGCTTCTATTGCTGCGACTGAGGGCGTCTAACCAGACCAGTGCCCCATATAGGGCCATACTCCGGATCACTCCGGAGTAAAGTCGGCGGCAGTTGGCGTTCGGGCCACCCACGTTGGGCAGCAGCCTCCCCAAAGCGGCTGCAGCTCCCACGACTCTTGGGGCCAGTTGGGAAAAATGGCCCCCAAAAGCCCACCTACCATCAAGGCTGTGGCCCAAATATTTCATTTGGGCCCCAACCGGGACGAGAACCCCATCTAGGATAATTCGCGTTCCTGGAGGGGCCCCCCCTCGGGGCCCATGAAATAATAGAGCCTCAGTTTTTGAGAGTGCAACCTCCAGACCAAGAGCGCGTATGCGGTCGATCACAAGGGTTGTGCCCACCGTGACCAGCCGCAACGCCTCCCTGAGGTCCCTCCCCCTGGCCACGACTAGGGTGTCGTCCGCGTAGCACGCTACCCGTATATTTGCAGGAAGCGTGCCGCGAAGTATCCAGTCGTAGCCTATGTTCCATAGGAGTGGTCCCAGCACCGACCCCTGTGGAACCCCGCAAGAGACATGACGGCGTCTCAAACCGTCGCGTCCTTCCACCAGAACGTTGCGGTCCAGCAGATAGTCAGACAACAGCCTTCGCAAGTACAGGGGCACTCCGTGATATCGAAGCGCCTCCTGTATTGCTCCGTGTGGAAGGCTGTTGAAGGCGTTGGCTATGTCTAAAGATACGGCTAACGCCTTTTCCCCCTCGCTTACTGCCTGCTGCGTCCACCCCTTGAGCCAAAGCAGGGCGTCTATTGTGGACCGCCCTGTTTTAAAGCCGTACTGAGCCTCCGACAGGCCAGGTCCAATACCATCTAGGTGCCGTATGACACGGGATGCTATCACCCTCTCAAGCAGCTTGCCCGTGTCATCTAGCAAGACGATTGGCCTGTAGCCGGAGGGTGAAACGACGGAGCGACCCTCCTTCCGTAGGAGGCACAATCGGCCATCCTTCCAGATCTTCGGGAACCGTCCTGAATTAAGGCACGCATCGAAGATTTCCCGAAGCTGGACACCTAATTCCCCTAGGGCGATCCTAAGGACTCGCCCTGGGATCCCGTCTGGACCAGGCGCTGTCTTTTTACGTTTTAGACGGCCGATAGCAACCTCTATCTCTGCTTCCGAAACAGGTGGAATGGAGGCCAAGTCCAGTTCCTCTGGGAGGGATAGTGCCATCCTTGGAAGAGTGAGGTGGGGGTTCGTGGCAGGGAAGAGCCCCTGCATCACCCTGTCTAGGAGCTCTGGCTCCAGGGACTCAGCTACTGGGGGCATCTGGCCCCGGAACTTACTCCGGGCGGCTCTATATGGACGCCCCCAAGGATCCCTGTCAAGGCTCACCAGCGCTTCGCCCCAGGCCCGGGATTTGGACCGACTGATGGCCAGCTGCAATGCATGTTTGGCGTCACTGTACACGCCGTACAGCTGGGCCTCAGCCATCAACTCTTCAGCTGAAAGCTGGGCGTCGGTCCGGCCGTGACGCCGCCTCCTACAACGGGTATAAGGCCGCCGTGCCGCTGAGCAGGCGTTTCGGAGATCCGCGATCTCCGTAGACCACCAATATACTTTACGGCGGTTGGGGCAGCGCCGAGACCGAGGCATAGCCGTGTCGCACACGGCCGTCACCGCCTCGCGAAAATGCTCCGCTGCCACGTCCACTTCCAAATGCGTAGGGGTGGCACACCACGACGTGCTTCCATCACTACACCAAGACCAAGCAAGCGAAGCTGCTGTTGAGTCAACTGGTTCGTTATCAAATTCTGTGTAGAACGGCACCAATATTGTCAATGTAATCAAATTTAAGCGAAAACAGATTGTTCCGTAGAAAAAAACAAATCGTTGATTGTGTATCGGTTTGAAACTAGTTCAACTGAGAATAGTATATAAACAATGCTCAAGCAAAGGGTATAATCTCAAGTGCGAGTCGGACTCGTGCACGAAGGGTTCTATAACATAACATTATATATAATTATTGTAGGTAATGTTCTGCTAATTATAAATTTAATGGATATTTTATACTGCTCTTCATAAACAGTTACCTTTTTTTTTCAGGTAGAAATGAGATTACTAAACATGAAATGAAATTGAAGTACCTACATCAATCATAAAGCTAAAAGCCTAACTGTGTTACATTTCAATTTTGGTAACATTACGTAAACAAGTTTGTAAGATAATATTGTTATATCTATGCAGTATAGCATTGATGCTCAATAATGTTCTAATGTATGATACATACGTACATATATGAACAAAAGTGTATGAATACTATCATTCCATTGCCTGATATTAAGTGACAGACCCATAACAATTGCTGTATGTCTCAAATCTCTAAAGCTCTGCACGATATTACACTACATTTGTCACCTAATTTTTTTTAGTCACCGCAGTGATTTTTAGTGATTTTGTCTGCTACGATATCCTATAAATCTAAATACTCACTGTGTTTGCATGCTAAATAGAGGCAGAATACCTGGTATCGCAACGGTGCTCCCCACATAGTATGTGAGAGATGGAATCATGTTATTACATGGGATCATGTGTAGAGATATACTGTAAACGCCGTTGAATATGTTCTTATTATATGATATTACAAATGTGTCTGAAAATCTTGATGTTAATGTTATATTCTGATTTCATAGTTGTTTCAAAAGCTTTAATTTTTATTCTAGAAGGAACTACAATTTTGTTTTATGGCCTTAAGCGTTTTAAATGTATAATCAATAAATTTGTAATAAATAATTGTTGTCCAATTTATTGTCCTTTTCTTTAATGGTCGTTATTATAATGCAGTAAAATAGAAAATATCTTTTTTTAACTGTGTTTTGACAGAACTCTCTTTTCACGCTTAAAGCAATTTTTCGTGTACATGTCAATGTAAAGTAGGTACAATAATATCTTGACCACTAATTCCAGGTCGTAAATCGGTTGTTCCATGGGCAGTCCATTTCCTGGAATATCGATTTGACTGGTTAATGTATTCCAGCAAATGTACCAAATTTATTGTTACCATGTCAAAACACAGCCTAGTGTATAATTCTATAGTAGTGATAGTAAACTGAGCCCACGTATGCAACGTACGTAACGCATTATAACATCTAGACTCTTAATTTTGTATGAAAACAGTAAAACAACGTTGCATATGATTAGTATGTTTCTGATCAAACTGTTTTCACTCAAATTCCAGAGTCTAGATGTAATAATGCGTTGCATACGTTACATACGTGGGCTCAGTATTTCTTTTATGTCTATATATATATATATATAAAGTCATCGCCAGCGCCATCTATCCTTGGTATGGAAAAGCTTTAAATGTATATATACCACAAAAAAGGTAGAAGATACCAGTCTATTTCCTAGTATATATTTTAGTCTATGGTATTAATTTATTACGCACGTCACCTTCTTCTTCTTCTTCTTTATAAATGGCTCATTATGTTGACTAACAAAACTAATTTATGAAATGTCTGATGTCAAACGTCAATTTCTGACATTGACAAACCGTAATACTTTTTAATTATTATTTTTTGATTCTTATGGTTTGTACATTTACCAACTAGTAATATAGGAACAATTTTATTATGTTTTACTTGTGTTGTGAGTATGAAATGGAAAAGTTTATTTACATAGATATATGTTTTCTATCTTCTTTTTTTTATTGTTTAAATTTAAATTAAGTGTAACTACGTATTACTTTGTGTGATTTATATATTTTTCTCTGAAAATCAAGCTTTCCGTTATGTAACGATGACAACCGGCGGGTAGAGAAGCAAACGCGAACAAATAACTTAGGTTCTATTGCTACATTACTATTTATATAGTAATTTTATTAATTTTTATAAATTTTATATAATTTTATTTTATTTTATTTTGTACGAGTATATGGCTAGCGATGATAATGAAATGTCTGACACATTTTTAAGTTTTACATCTTCTGGTGATAGCAATGACGACAGTTTCGTCAGTATTCCTTCTCTGTCTGAAAATACCTAGAAGAAATGAACCTAGGCCTACTATTATTCTGCAACGCAACTTTAGTGGCATTAATGAAGAACACTTCCTTGCTGACGCAAAGAAGATTGATTGGTCTCCTGTTATGGACGCTGAATCCACTGATGAACAATTATATATATTCAATACTATAATAACGGGACTCTATGATATCCATGCTCCACTCCGACGTATTAAAATAAAACATCAACCAGCGCCGTGGCTAACTACTGATATCAAATTACTCATGCACAAAAAAATCGTTGCTAAATTAAACTACAAGTTGTATCCCGATGATTCCCATAAAGAAAATTATGCTCATTCACGGAATCGCTGCAATAGGGTGTGTAGAGATGCACAACGTCGCCATATTCATGAGTCCGTAGAAAATGAAGATCCAGCTAAAGTCTGGAAGTTCCTCAGGTCGCTTGGAGTCGGTAAATCACGCCAAAATTCTACTCCTAATAATTTAGATATTGATTCCTTAAATAAACACTTCTCTTCATCTTCCAATATAATGGATTTAGATAAAAATATAACGTTACAACGTCTTTCTACCATTTCAACTCCTGACCATCAACCATTTTTCTTTAGTCAATTTTCCGCTTGTGATGTTAAGAGGAGCATATTGTCTATCACTTCTAATGCAGTTGGAACAGACGGCATTAGTCGAAACATGATAGTTCCTATCCTTGATATTATACTCCCTATCCTTTGTCATATCCTAAACAATTCTATATCAAATGCTACAGTTCCGTCAATATGGAAGGAAGCACAAATTATTCCCTTACCGAAGAAACTCAATCCTCAATCATTTTCTGAATACCGTCCAATATCCATACTTCCTTTTCTGTCCAAAGTCCTTGAGCGTCTAGTTCATCAACAATTACACTCATTCCTTATTCGTCATCAACTCCTTAATCCTTTCCAATCTGGTTTTCGACCTGGGCATAGTACAACAACGGCTCTAGTAAAAATTACAGAAGACATTCGTTTTGGAATGGAAAACAGAGAGTTAAGTTTGCTGACTTTGCTTGACTTCAGCAACGCATTTAACACCGTTGACTTTGATGTCCTTCTCGCTCTACTTCGCTCCATTAACATATCTCCAACGGCGATTGACTGGTTTCGCAGTTATCTGTCTGGTCGCCGACAGCGGATTCGCCTTGATGAGTCTGTGTCCTCTTGGTGTGACATCACTGTTGGTGTGCCTCAAGGCGGCGTATTATCTCCTCTTCTTTTCGCAATTTTTATAAACTCTATATCTCAACGTCTTTCTTCTTCCTACCACCTCTATGCAGACGATCTTCAAATTTACTCCCAAGCCCCACTTAGCCGTTTAGTTGAAGCAATTAATATGGTAAATAATGATTTATGTTACATTTCGGACTGGAGCAAATCATACGGCTTAAGAGTAAATCCACTCAAAACCCAAGTTATAATTTTGGGCAGTTCACGGACTATTTGTAATATAGATTGGGACAGTTTGCCAAATATTTTCTTTGAGGGTGTGAAAATTCCATACAGCAAAACAGTAAAAAATCTTGGGATTATTTTTGATGAATGCCTAACCTGGATCCCACAATTGGAAACCGTTAGCCGTAAAACGTTTGCTGCCGCAGGTTCACTCAGAAGACCGAGAAACTTTTTGCCAACAGCCACTAAAGTTGCGCTTGCACAGTCTCTTCTGTTACCGATTCTTGATTACGCAGACGCCTGCTATTTAGACCTTACGGAGGACCAGCTTAACAAACTTGAGCGTCTTCAAAACTTTTCAATAAGGTTCATATTTGGCTTGCGCAAATACGACCACGTTTCTGAATTTCGCACTAAGCTCAAGTGGCTTCCTATACGACATCGCCGGAATGCTCACATTCTATCTCTTCTCTACAATATTTTATTCAACCCTTCTTCACCCCAGTACCTTAAAGAGCGTTTCGAATATCTTAATGCCTCTAATTCTCTTTGCTTACGGTCATCAGAGAATCTTATGCTTAAATTCCCTCCACACACTACCTCGTTTTATGACCGATCGTTTCCGGTCGAAGCCGTCAGACTCTGGAATGCATTGCCACTTGATACCAAGCGAGCTCCGTCCTTAAATGTTTTTAAAGACAAAGTTAAGGATCATTACCTGTCGTGCTAGTATAAGCTCCATACGTGTAAACATCGTATTTATATGTTTATATATATTTATATATATAAGTATATATGTATGTATTTTTGTATGTATATATTGTGTAAGAACATATTTATTATCTATATTGTATATAATATTGTAGATATTTATAAATATAATTACTATGAACTATATTGTACACCGCCATCCCTTGTCAAAACTGGCTCCTCTCCATCCAAAGGTTGTCTGGAAGAGATCGCTTTGAGCGATAAGGCCGCCTATTGTTCACTAATATAAGCTAAATATTTTTAAATTTTGTTTTAGTTTAAGGTGTTCAATAAAGAGTTTATCTATCTATGTTTCCTCAGGAAGAATAATTAGCATAAAAGGATAACTATGAGATTTTATATAATAACATGATAAAAAGAACAGTAGCTACTTACTGTACACGCCAGTAGGTACTGCAGTTTGTGTAACATCGTCCATATTTTTTTAATCTATATTTTTTTTGTAAAAATTATCGGAGTAGGTATATGGTTTTCACAGACAGTTACACTTTTGTGTTTTTCTAGCTTAAGGGCAGCTAAGCAATTATCTTACCGCATTGAATCGGCAAGGAAACGAGAATAAAACATAATAAGCAAAACACATTTCTGTTACATTTCAATATCTTAGTTCTAAAGAAAAAAAAATACATCCTAAATTAAATCAAAAATAGACTGACTTTATTTTGCATAGTATTGACCATCTCGATCCCGCCTACTTGAGCACGACTTTTGTTGGGTAATTTTTTTAACGCAGATACAGTCGCTGACTTGTTATTTCTTAGTAGAATAAGTAACTCATGTGAAATTAGTCTAAGTGAAAGGTGTGTTTATTGATTGGTAAAATAAAAATAAATAGCTTTGTTAATATTATCATAAAGGTAGGTGTCGGCAATGTGCTTCGCATGTTATAATATGAGTATCTAGTATCTGCTTATTATGACCGACAAGGTAAGTATGTGCCAAGGTTCATATCAAAGGCCTAAGAAGAGCATTATGAATATATCAATATTAGTGTGTAAATCGATGGCAATTGCAATTGTAATAATGTGATCTCATACCTTAAAATACTTCTGTGATGTCCGCACTCCTTAGCCCTTTGTTAACGGCACCCTCAGACGCGAACCTGAGGTCCTTGCATGAGAACCGTGATGCCCCAAATACACCACCTGTATTAGAATTAAAACACTATGACTTCAACCGTAATTGAAGTCACTAGCTACAAGCATGGATACACAAACATGCTAGAATCATCATCTGAAGTACCAAGGCTAAGTTTCCCACTCGTTTGGCACATCCAACCAAGGTCAAGATCATACACTTTGACCGACACCTAATGGTACCCTGACATCAGGCAGTCTTTCAGCCCTGTCGCTAGCGTAGAACAGGTATGATAAATCACACACATAGCTTTGCTTATTAAACAACCCCACGCAAGTTCCCTTGCGCGTGTGAGCAAAGTCTTACTACACGGACGTCCGGCCGCTAACCATCACATGTGAGCTGCCACATGTAGGACACGGAAATAGGGTGGTACCATTAATATGAAACTTAGCTTTAACACAGTTAAATTGTATGAGTAACACATATAAGCAATATTTAAGTTGGGAAATACTTGTACACCACTTAGCTCTCAGATCAGCTCAGGGACCAGCTCAGGAGTCCGGACAACACATTTACAGCTCCATTAACATTACACTTCGTATATTCAGACCAGCCCAGAAATCTTGAATATTGAAACAGATAAAATGAAAACTAGATACGTAAGTCATGAATTTGAAACTAGAAGGCGCTTACCATAGACAATTATAGAATGTGGCCAAAACTTGAATCTTCAAATATAGTTTTGTTATATACATATATACATCTCGCGACCTTCGCGACAGTAGGGTTAATGCAATATGCGTCTTGTTTACCAGATGTGAGGAGTTTTAACCCTCGGCATGCCTGGTGGAAAAAGTTACATGGTATGCCTGGTGGGTCTGTAAGACCCGGATTATTAAATAACTTTTTAGCCCACAAATTGGTGTCAAATATAAAAATGTATGGTTTTATAATAATATTAAAGATCCTTTTTAGAGTTTTAAATAAAATATGTGTTCTAATCAACAATGTATATTATTAAAATATGTAATTATACTCAGTATACGTTTTGTAACGTAAAATTAAACATCTTATGTTTATGAACACGCAAAATCAACTAAAACAAGAGAGATCTCAGACTTTGGGGAATAATAGGCACATATATGATCTTATACTCTAAGCTAAAATAATTAGTTTTCTTCATTTTCAACATCATTTTCACGAGCTTTGTTTTCGAAGCATCTTTCGCACTGGAAAATTGCATGATCCAGGTGTTATGCGATAGGATGGTTATAGTAGATCCAACCGTTTATCCTCTTTTTGACAGATCTAATTTGTCAGTTAAAGTGTTGTGACCAAGTGATTATAGTGGACACGATTTCGATTCATTTTTCTATCGAGTCTGTGCGGAAAGAGAATAGTCCTAGGAATGGCGCCATGACCATGGCTATTGGCCATCTAGAAATACGTCAGCCAATGGGGAATGTTGAAAGGGCGTGGACAGGCCGTCATGGCATGGCCATCTAGAAACGCATCAGCCAATGGGAAATGCTGACGCATTTCTAGATGGCCATGCCCAGATGGCGAGGCCACGCCGTCCGGTTACACCCGTGTAGTTTCCAAGGTAAGCTATCAAATTCTGAGTTATAAGTTTTCACTTCTATCGGCAATTCCTATGACTGCCAATTTTTTTGTCTATGGGTAAGCAGTAGTATTTTATCAAGGTAGTAAAACTCAATGGTCCACCGCCGTTTTGTATTTGTCACTGTCACTCGCAACAAGACGCCCGTGCTAGTAATTATTTGCTGAGTTTTATATTGGAACTATAAAATGCCGAAAGGATCAGTGCTGAAAGGACAGACGAGAGAAATGGTGATCAAGCTTCGTAATTACTTTGAAGCAGAGTATCAAAATGGCGGCCCGCTTTTACCATTGTCGCAAGTGAGAGAGCGCGTTGCGGCCGCGTTAGGTATTAGTGCATCTACGATTACAAAAATTACTACCGAAGCCTACGGAACAAGCGGCATGCAGGAGAATAAGCTTCGTACGCCGAAGAAAAAACGCCAACCACGTCGTGTGACTTCGGTTGACAACTTTGACGCAGACGCTATACGCCGTCATATATATAACTATTACTTACGTAAAGAAGTTCCAACACTTAAAAAACTTGTTGCTTCTTTGCGTGAATGTGATTTGTTCCGAGGTCAAAAATCGTCATTGGTAAAGGTCTTGAATGAAATTGGATTTACTTATAAAAAATCGGACAAACGCAAAATATTGATGGAGCGTCGCGACGTAGCTTTTGCTCGTTGCGAATTTTTGAGCGAAGCCAAAAAAATTACAGATTGGTCAAATGTTGTTTTCACTGACGAAACTTGGCTGAATGCGAACCACACAGTGTCTAAGAGCTGGACTGATGACACCGCTGCTTCCACTACCTCAGTACCGATGGGAAAAGGAGAACGTCTAATCATTTGCCATGCAGGGTCTGTGAAAGGATTCATGCCAGATGCTTTGTTGGCCTTTAAATCCAAAAAAACAGTTGAGTACCACGAAGAAATGAATTCTGAGGTTTACGAAAGTTGGTTTAAGGAAATGGTACAATCATTGGAAGAACCGTCAGTTATTATTATGGATAACGCATCCTATCACTCACGCCAAATTGATAAAATGCCGACCCAGGCCGACAAAAAACAAGTAATCATTGACTGGCTTCAACGACATGGTGAAAATGTTGATAACTCCTTACTAAAAGTACAATTACTAAATATATTACGAACAAAAAAACACTTCCCAAAACGATATGTGATCGACGAAATAGCTGCAGAACATGGTCATTGGGTTCTTAGACTTCCACCCTATCATTGTCAATACAATGCCATTGAATTAATATGGGCTCAAGTTAAAGGACACGCTGCTAGAAATAACACAAAACCCCCATTCACGGCAAACAAAATGGTAAATTTATTAAAAAATGCATGTGTGAAAGTAACTGCGGAAAGCTGGCAAAATGTAATTCAAAAAACACAAGAAACTATAATGGCAGATTGGGATAAACACGTGGCGATAGATTATATGAGTCAACAATTAATTATAAATGTCGGCAATAGCTCGAGTGACAGCAACGATGAATCTGATTTTGATTAATAAATAAATAAAAATAAAAGATTAGATTTCGTTTGCTTAAATTGGAATTGGGGTTGCTCAAACTTTACTATTTTCTGGTACCAAACGGCAGACTTTAATGTCTGCCATCCCCAGCGAGCAACACGGAAGGGAGTAGCCTTAGCTAAAAAATATTGTTCAAATCTTTCTGTCATTTCTTGCGGGAGGGGAAGTTGCACACTAGCGCAAAGCCGCACTATTACATACAAAACATACCTGTACCGATCCATTGCCGATCATACTCACACAACCAAATCACTAACACATAAAAAATAAAGCACCATTCACAAATCTAGCCCCGCCCTCACCCCACAGTATATTATCAAACTCCATGGTCCATGCGGACTTGTACTTTGACAGAGGGGAAACGCTGTGTATGCCTACTCCCTTCCGTGTTGCTCGCTGGCCATCCCAGATTTAACCGGTAACAGCTTCGTCAAGTATGACTTGTACTTGTAATCATCATAGTCATCATAACCTTGTTCTTTTTTGGATATACACCAGGAGATAAACACGTCTTCAAATAATGCTGTATGTTTTCCTGAGGCGCATCAATATAACGGTTTTACATAAAAATAAATCCGATATTATGTGCCGAGAACGGAAAACACCCGTGTAAAAATAGTTCATAAACAATATCGATATCTCAATCGTAACTTCGTAACATCACTATGTTGATAGCCATAGAACGTAATTTTTTAAAAACGTTTGTTATTTTATGGAATTTATAAAAAAACTACTGCACTTATGGACTCATTTTGTGAAAGATGATTATTATACGGGATCAAGGAGCAAATTTAAGCAGTTGTCATATTTTTAAAACCTCGCATTTATAAGTTAACTTTTGCGTAACATCGTCATGTTACGTTCTATTGGTGCTGTCAAAAAGAGGATAAACGGTTGGATCTACTATAGGTATATTATATTCTAAATAAAACACTCCTTGCTTTTGGCAACGTGGATCTGCTCCGTTGTATATGGGCTTCTTTACACACCATAGAGAATGAGGCGGCGGCCATCAGGGCCATAGAGTATATACTCTATACGCACCGTGTTGCCACATTGAATACATCATACAACATCTTCCCCTTAAAATAAAGCAGCTATAGTCACATCTCTAAATAGTGCTCTGTATATTGGTCGAGTCGCAATCCTAGAGACGTCACTACGCTGTCTACTCAAGATCGACGATTGACATATCAACTTAGAAGTAGGTACCTCATGTAACAGATACTGGCAAATTTGTGACACTCAAACAAGTCGCAGAGACCATAAACAAAGAATCTAATCTAAGTAGGTACATACCTTGTCAAGTTGTCATGTCATGTCATACATACATTACTATTTACGTTACGAAAAGAGGTTAAGTTACATTATAAGCATAAAACTAAATATTACAAGATCATGTAATCTATGTGAAGTGTACTTAAATACCAATATTCCTCCCGCATACCAGTATGGGTTTTACTCTTCACGATACCTCAGTGGCTTTCGTATTGGACGACCAAAGGATGAATATCTTTCGTGTGGTTGTGGCGAAGACACAGGAGGAGTATTGTTTACATTAGGACTATCATTTCTGCGAACTAAAACAGGGTCCGGCAAATGGTATTTCGGTTTAAGGATATGTTCTCTATTACGGCGGAATGCCCCTTCGGGTGTAGTGATTGTAAATGACCTTGGTTCGGGACCCGACTCTGATATAATACCTGGTGTCCATACACCGCCGTTTGGTTGTTTTTAAAGTATACTTGATCACCGTTATTTAGTGGAGTCAGTTTCTTTGTATGTTTATTAAAATAAAGTTGTGTTTTCTGACATTTCGTTTTAATATACTCCTTTAGACTTTTGCATAGTTTAGGCTTGAGTGTTTTTTCAGAGGTAGGTATTTTGGATCTTTGAGTTCTAGACATGCTAAGTTGGGCTGGTGAACACATACTATCTTTAGGGGTGTTTCTATATTGTAGAATAGCTAGATAGGGGTCGGAATTATCAGCGGAACATTTCCTCAAAATGTTTTTTATTGTGTAAATTGAGCGTTCAATTAGGCCGTTAGACTGGCTATGGTAGGGACTGGATGTAATATGTTGGATGTCCCATTCAAGATTAAACTTTTGAAACTCTTTTGAATTGAATGGTGGCCCATTATCTGAAATCAAGATATTGGGTATCCCATGTCTTGCAAATATTGATTTAAGGTGAGTTATAACTATATCACTTTTAGACCCAGTAGGCAGATATGCTAACTCAACATATTTGGAAAAGTAGTCTACGACAATTAAGTACTTTTTACCATTTAAATCAAATAGGTCTATGCCAACTTTATTCCAGGGAAGGAGTTTATAATCATGCGGCATCAATGGTTGTTTAGAATTGCTACGACGATATGTTAAGCAAATTTGACACATGTTTACATATTTCTCAATATCACTATTTAAATTAGGCCAGTACACACTACCTCTTGCCAGGCGCTGACAACTTTGAATACCCTGGTGACCTTCATGAATAAGTGTTAGAACATAATTTCTCAGTGAAACAGGAATGATGATGCTATTTAATTTAAAAACAACATCTTGTATAATATGAATTACATCTTTTAGAGCAAAGTATGGCTTTACTGACTCTGGCAATGATCTCCTATGTTCTGGCCAGCCTTTTTGGCAATAATCTTTTATTAAACATAGTGTTTCATCTTTTTTTGTATGTTCCTGACTCCTGTATCTCTTTGAATTTCTTGGGACTGACTGTGAGAGAGTTGACTATAAGATTAATGTGTAAGTCAATATCTGTATCTAGGTCTGTCAGGGTATGTTCAGGCAAAGCAGATCTAGACAATGTGTCAGCCACATATAGGTATTTCCCTGGTTTGTAAGTAACTGTTAGGCTATATGGCTGTAATCTAAGCATGATTCTCTGTAATCTAGGAGGGATGGCATACAAAGGTTTTTTGAACAAAGGTACTATGGGTTTGTGGTCTGTTTCCACAAAAGTCTGTCGTCCATATATGTATTGGTGAAATTTTGTGCATCCAAATAATATGGCTAAGAGCTCCTTTTCTATTTGTGAATATGATTGCTGGGAAGGAGTGAGAGATGCGGAAGCATATGCAATGGGTTGTTTGTCATGCAAGACAACCGCACCCATGGAGTCTTTTGAAGAGTCAACTGATAGTGTGATATCCTTGTCAGGGTCATAGTAGGTAAGTACAGGGCAATGTGTGATTGCATCTTTTAGGTTTTTAAATTCCATGTCATGTTTGTCTGTCCAGTTCCAACTAGTGCTTTTTGATAAAAGACTTCTTAAGTGTGAGGTCCTTAGAGACAGGTTTTCTATGTAAGAACCTAAGTAGGTGATCCATGCCCAAAAAGCGTTGTAATTCGGTAACATTTTTAGGAGTTGACATATTGACTATTGCTTTCACTTTGGACTCATCAACTCGCACACCATTTCTACCAAAAATATGGCCCAAGTACTTGACCTCCCTTTGACAGATAACCGATTTTGAATTGTTGAACTGCAGATTAATATCTCTGGCTCTTTGAAGGACCTTTTCGAGACGAATATCATGTTCTATTTTTGTTGGTGCATATATAAGTAGATCATCCATTAGGATCTTGACCCCTTCAATGTCACCAAACCTTTTTACCATTTCGCGGTGGAAAATTTCTGGAGCAGCATTAATTCCAAAAGGTAAGCGGAGGAATCTGTACCGACCTTGCGGTGTAATAAAGGTACACAGCTTAGATGAGGCCTCATCCAGTTTTAACATCCAAAAACCTTTATTGGCATCTAATGTTGAAAAGTATTGAGCTCCAGCTAAGGAATATTTTATTTCATCTATAGTGGGAAATTGGCAGTGTGACCTCATAATTGCTTCATTGAGTTTACGAGGGTCTATGCATAGTCTTAATTTGCCATCTTTTTTGGAAGTCAAGACTATGGAACTGACCCACTCAGTGGGATCCTCAACTTTGACAATAATTCCATTTTGTTCTAACTGTTTTAGTTCTTTTTCTAAATCTTTAACAAGGCCAAAAGGGACTCTACGACATGCGTCTACTGATGGGACAGTATCTGGTTTGAGGGTTAAGTGGCATTCAAAGTCCGTTAGGCACCCTATACCATCGAAAAGGTCGGAATATTTTGATAATAAGTTTGTATCACCCAGTTTATGGTTGAGTTTGACATTGTGTACTCTTTTAACAAGGTTGAGGTCATGACAACTTGACCTACCAATTATATTCTGACATGACAAATCAACAATATGAAAATTGACATAGTATGTATTACCATTGTGGTTTACCTTAAGTGTACACTGGCCAACACTTGGTAAAACTTCTCCACTAAAAGTAGAAAGCTTGTGTTGGCTTTTCTGTATCAGTACCTTCTCTGTCGCTTGCAGCTTCTGAAAAGTTGAATATGACAAGATATTTGTGTCGGCCCCTGTATCCAAAAGGAAGTAAACCTTGACATTATTTACATGTAGTTGTGTCTTAAAAGGATTGTTATCATTATTTCCGGTTTGTAGAATATATAAGGTCCCTAAAAACAAATTCTGATGCTGACCTTCCTCCTGCGAGTCTCCTGCCTGCTGAATATTATGGACAGCTTGAGAATGTAGACCTGCAGACTACAGCAAAGTGGTTAGGTTTCTTGCATTTTTTGCATATGGCTCCCATGGCTGGACAGCGCACCCTATGAACTTGTCCACATCTTGAGCAGGTAGTATTTGAAAGGGTTCCTTGATTTACAGTCCTACTAGATGCCTGCTGCTTTGATGAGCATCTTGACTTCATTCTATATCTTTCTCTTGACTCAATAGCACCCACAAACTGCAGATCTGTACTGTTCAGTATCTGTGCCTGTTTTTTTGTGTATTCTATGTTCTTAGCCAGTTCAACTGCAACTTAGGCATTTTTGGCATTCAGATTCCAGGAGAATATGTCTCTTATAAGGCTATCCCTGACTTGGCCGAAGTCACATTGGAAGCTTATGTTCTGTAGGTCTGTAGCGTATGTTGAGATGTCCTCATCATCTTGTTGTCGTCTGTTAAATAACTTGTGGCGTTCCATTGAAATATTGACCTTTGGCATGAAGTATGCTTCAAATTTATTGATTAATTCATCGTATTGTGCCGTGTCCATGTCGGTGTTGAATGAATAAAATATATTTAGAGCATCTGTGCCTATACTTTGAAGGAGGATGGCGACTTTCCTGGCGTTGGCTTCCTCTTCGAGCCCATTGGCTCTCATGTATATTTTCATTCTTGTGACAAAATTCTTCCACATGAGTGGCAGGTTGGTAGCATTGAGGTCCAACGGGACAATGTTATTCAATGATGGCAATGGCATGATTTTTTGTTGGTTATGCGTCGTGTTGTCGGCTTGAACTTCACCATCACCGCCTTTCCCCATTTTTTTTTTAAGCTTCGAGGCGTCGTTTGGCTGGATAATAGATAGATCCGACTTCTGACACCATGTTATGCGATAGGATGGTTAGGTATATATTCTAAATAAAACACTCCTTGCTTTTGGCAACGTGGATCTGTTTGTTTGTTTGTTTTTGTTTTGGCAAACGTTTAAAACATTATTGCCAGTGTCACGTCAAAAGAGTTATTGAAAAAATAAAATAAACGATTTTTGAAATAAGGCCAATCTGAAACAAAGGAAAATATCTTTATGAGACTACATACTACTTCTACTTACTTATACATATATCTACAGGGTACCTATTATATTATTAGTTACAGGATGCTTTGTTGAAGTGGGATGAAACTAATGTTTAAGCAATATACAAACTAAAGTTTTATGTTATTTAAATGTATGAAAGATGCTATTATGTTAACTGAGGAGGGGTTGATGTCACACAAAAGATTATCTATATGAACAGGTAGTGGAAATTTATGATCAACAAGAGATGAATATAATGCACAATGGTCAAATTTGGAACAAGAAAAAAATACATGGTTGAGGTTGCCTTCATCCATTCCACATTCACATATTGATGTATCTCTAATTCTCAGTTTTTTAAGATGAACATCAGAACAGCAGTGGCCAAATCTCATTCTAGATATTATTGAACTAGTTCTCCTATCACATTTATATTTAAAAAACCAAGGCTTACTACTTATATCGCGTTGATATTTTGCAAAGTTAGTACCAGTTCTTTTACTAGAAATCAACCACCTTTTTGACCATCTAGATTGTAGGTAGTGATTAGGAATAAGTAATAGATCTTGCGGGTAATTCTGAAAAGGGACTTTATCACCACAAATAATTGATTCCTTCGCAATTTTATCTGCTTTTTCATTACCTAAAATATTACTGTGGCTGGGGATCCATGCTAAATGAACCGTATAACCGAGAGATGAACATTTTAGTAATAATTTTTATTTGTTATTTTTATTTTATATAGTTTGAAATATAATCCAGTTTCTTGAACCATGAATAAATGGATTAGCTTGGAAAGAATGAAGAGCACTCAAGGAGTCTGAGAAAATAACAGATTTATTTAATTTAAAAAGAAGTATGTAGTTAACAGCCTCCATGATCCCTCTACATTCACCAGTAAAGACAGATGTTTCAGGCGGACACTTTATTTTCTGAACAATGTTATAATTTTGGTGGAATAGACCAACACCAACACAACCTTCTTGATTTTGTTTAGAAGCATCTGTAAAAATATAGTGCCAACCACGCCAAAGATCATCTTGAATACACAAAAAACGTTTATTAGCAGAAATGTCTCCTTTAGCTAAATCTAGGTTAAGATGTAGAGTGGGTTCAAACAAGACAGTTTCAAAATCAAACTCAAATAAGGGGATTTTAGGGTTTCTAAGAGTTGGGAACCTAAAGTTTATTATTTTTGTGTAGCTCATAAGAAGACAAGGGAACTTTTTTTGTTTCCAATAAGGCAATGATATATAGCTCAACAACAATTGTAATTTTGGAAAAATAGGATGCGTAGAGAACTGAAATAGTCGGAACAAAAACATATCTGAAAGGTACTGTCGTCTTAAATCTAGGGGAGGGTCGACACACTCCACTTGCATGGCGTTTTTAGGTGTAGATTTCATTGCACCTAATATGATGCGTAAGGCTCTTGCTTGAATGACATCTAAAGAATTTAGAGCTTTTTTATTAGCTGGATCTAAGAGGAACGAAGCATAATCTATTACACTACGAATTATAGCATTATATAGGAGCTTTAAGTAAAAAGGGTGAGAACCCCACCAAACGCCAGCTAAGCATCTTAGAATGTTCAGGTTTTTTTCACATTTTATAGAAATATAATTTAAGTGGGACGAAAAGTTCAATTTGCTGTCTATAATTAGACCTAAAAACTTTTTCTCATTTTGTACAGGAATTCTTGTGTTATTAAGCAGAATATTAAGTCTAGGTTTTAAACGTTTTCTGGAAAATATGACAATAGAGCTTTTTGCTGGGGCTATATCTAAACCATTACTATTAAGCCACATGCTTAACGAATAGAGAGCTTGAGATAATTTCTGCGCTGATTTTTCTATGTCACCATGTGACACATATAGACACAAATCATCAGCATACTGCAATATACGACAATAGGGCAGAACAGACTGGCTTAAGTCATAAGTGTAAATATTAAATAGAAGAGGACTTAATACAGAGCCTTGTGGTAGACCTTTGTTTAAAAATCTAGTTGATTTAATTTCACCACCAACTCTGAGTTGGACTGAGCGGTCCGTAAAAAGATTAATAATGAAATTAGTGATCTTTCCCGGAATATTCATGATTTCCATTTTGTATTTAAGGATGGAAAGGACTACATTATCGTAAGCTGAGCAGATATCCAGAAAAGCAGCAACAACAGACTCATTTCTTGAAAAAGAAAGCCTGATATCAGTAACTAGCATTGATAAAGATTCTAGAGAACCTTTACCTTTACGAAATCCATATTGTGAGTTAGGTAAAAGATTTCTGTTTTCAATAAACCATTCAAGACGATTCTTAATGAGGTGCTCTGCAATCTTAGTCAATACAGAAGACATGGCTATAGGACGATAATTTATATAACTTTCTGGATCTTTACCAGGTTTTAACACTGGTATGATAGTTTGGGTTTTCAAAGGAGCTGGAACAATACCCATATCTATCATCAAGTTAATCATACCAAGATAATAACTTAAGGTGGAACACCCAGAGTTTACCAAAAAAGAATAAGGGATTCCATCAGGACCAGGGGATGAATCTTTCAAAGAAGACAGAACATATTGTAATTCCTTTAAAGAGAAATAAGAATAACTTGCATCATGGGTAGAACTTAGAGTAACAGCATTGATAGAATAAGGGACAAATGGAGGCGCTAAACTATCCATAAAATATTCAATCCAGTTTTTATCGCTGGGATATGGCGGACAAGGTTCTCTATAAGAACCACGGAATTTTCGTATAGACTTCCATACAAAAGAAGGATGCACATTAGGAGAAATAGTTGAGCAGAATTTTTTCCAACCATCTGCTTTTTTTGAGTGAAGAATTTCTTTTGTACTGGCCAAGATTGAAGTTAAGTTAACATAATTGTCAGTTGTCATGTCCTCAGAATAAATTTCTTCCGCACTCTTCCTATCTGCAACAGCAACTGAACACTCATGATCCCACCACGGAGGTGATCTATGTTTTAGAACTTGTACCTTAGCAGGAAATGATTGTTTGGCAGCAGAGTGAATACATGATATAAATGAGTTAAGACAATTGTTCAATGAATGGGGAATAATGGGAGGAAGATCAGAACTCATTAGTTCTAACAATGATGCAAATTTGGTCCATTCAACAGACTGAGTATTACTGTTCAATTTATATTGTAAAAGAGGATTAAATGGAACTGGGATTATTTTTGAAAAAGGAAGGTCAAGCAGAATAGGGAAGTGATCACTACCAAAAGAGAAAGGTAAAGTTTTCCACGACATTGATGGAGCTAGACTAGCTGACACAATTGTCAGGTCAACAGCACTAATCTGCTCATAAGGTTTTGTACGCCGGGTAGGGGACCCTGAGTTCAATAGGCACAACCCTATACTATCCATTATATTGAATAAACTATCTGCCAGAGGATCTGAAGCTTCACAACCCCAGACTGGGTGATGGATATTAAAATCGCCCATTATTATATAGGGGCCTTTAATCTTGGAAAGAGTGCAATTAATTTGGTTCAGAATATTTAAAGATGGCCTGGGTGTATATACAGAAATGAATGTTATGTTTTTTAGTCTGACAGCAACTATAGAGAAACTGTCGGACAATGAGGATAATGGAATATTTACAGGAGTACTATTTACACAGGATTTTATAAGAATGGCAGTACCACCCGCAATTGGTTTGTCCTCCCTGAAACAAAGATAGTGCGGAACCTTAAAAAAGGAATCACATCTAAGCCATGTTTCAGAGAGGGCTACCACTACGGGTTGGTACTTATTAATTAAATACAAAAGATCATGTTTTTTATTATTTATGCTTCTGCAGTTCCACTGGAGCCCGAGAGACGCCATGATGAGAAGAACTTAAAACAGGAGATGAGTTAGCATGGGCAACGTTGGACGGTACATTATTAACAGACGAGTTGAGAAGTTGAGTTAATGCTTGGATTAATTCAAGGATGGCATTTGGAGTAGTGTTAGAGTCAGATTTAGGGTATGCAAGACCATTTACGCTAGAAGTAGGAGGGCTGGCGATTATAGATTGATGAGCGGCTCGGTCATAACCAAGCCTTTGAGGCGGAGGGGGACGAGGTTTGAGAAAAACTGTTTTTTTATGAGAAGAAATTATAGATGATGAAGGAAGAGACACATTAGCGATTGATGTTTTTGCTACATCGCTAAAGCTCCTATTTACAGGTGGATGTAGTTTGAGCGCTTCAGCATATGATATGTTTTTATCAGACATTGATATTTTAATTGACTTTTGTCTATTGTATTCAGGGCAGCACTTATTTGTGGCAAAGTGGAGCCCAGAGCACAAAAGACATGATGAAAAACCTTCCTCTGCATTACAAGTATCTCCAGAGTGAGCTTGCCCACACTTAAAACACCGAGGATTAGAGCGGCAATTCACCTTGGTGTGGCCAAAGCGGCAGCAGTTAAAGCATTGAATTGTCGGGTAATAGTAACGCTCAACAACAAGGGAGTTATAACATAAATATATTCTCTCAGGGAGAATTTGTCCGTCAAAAGTTAAAACACATGTTTGTGTTGGTTTATAAATATGTGAACCATCCAAAAACACTTTATAATTTAACCGTCTAACTTTAATGATAGATATATTATCAATAGGAATTTTTGCATACTCTATAACTTCATCTTCAGTCCACTCAAGTGGGATACCCTTAACTAAACCTATACGAGTCGTATTAAATGTAGGTATGAAGGCCTTGTAATTATTTTGAACTAAAATGTCGTTTGTTATAAAATTGTTAGCAGATGTCCTGTCTGAAAAGGACAATGAGATGCGGTTTCGTCCTATTTTAATAATACTCCCATCAACTATATGCATAAAGTTATTTTTATTTAAAAAACGGCCAAAATTAATGGGGTGCAGGTAGGAAGTTGCTGATGACTGTGTGGGATCAACCCTTTGTACATGGATAACAAATGGGCCTTTGTCTGATTCCTTGTATACCTGTCTCCCAGATGGGACATAGGCAGGTATACCTGGAGTTTGGCTTTCAGTACCAGATGGAGAAGCAAACGAGTCCGTAATTTGGGTGATAACAGGTGAATGAATCATATTTAAATTTGAAGAAGAAGAAGATGCTTGGCCAAGAGGAATGATTGAATCTTGTGATTGACACAATTCCTTACTCTTTTTTAAACTTTTCTGTTTTTTGGAGTGTTTTTTCCGTTTGATTGTAACAATAGCACCATTGCTGTTCTTATGTATCTGTTCTACATCCAACGAAGATGAGTCAGATCCTATGGATACAAACTCAGCTGGGGATGGTACAGACCGGAATTCTACATCATTATCAGTATTATCAGCTCAATATCAGTAGTTGGCTGACTATTTTCGGGGGGCCAGCCACCCCCGCTAGCTTCGTCCATTAAAACAAAAGAAAACTAATCCGTCACAATAAAATGTATGAACAATTCACAAAACTTACCAGACAAACGAAGAATTATATAAAATACACACGTGAACAACTACTCTACATGAGATATGAGGTCTAGAAACTATATATATAAATGAAATTAACAATAAAAGATATTTTCACAAATTAATTAAACGCCAGAGAACCCGGCCTCTATGACGTTCCACGTGACAACCCCAACGTGGATCTGCTCCGTTGTATATGGGCTTCTTTACACACCATAGAGAATGAGGCGGCGGCCATCAGGGCCATAGAGTATATACTCTATACGCACCGTGTTGCCACATTGAATACAGTAAGGCCGACGGATCAATGCCGGTCTGAAGTAGCGTGTAGTTGGCTGCGCACAAGCGTATTTAGGGTCTCAACCGAGGTAAGCGGCGGGGCGCAGGGCGGGCTAGTGATGTGGCCCCTTTTTGCAAGGTGCTATTGATTTAAATCGACATTTATTGATCGATAATCACTCGAATCAATATTTTTTCAAATGATAATATGTAGCAACGTTAATATGTAGGATTGCCATATTTGCCAGGGTCATTTAATTAGTCTGCCAGTAAATAAGAAATATTTTTATTTTTGTTTATTTTAAAGGGTTTGGTCCATTTGTTGTTTTTAGCGGAGCGGAGCTAGTATCTAACATAGATAAGAGACTATTGTCTCATCAAAGTGTCTACAGGTAACAAATATGTACTACATCCACACACAAACAAACATTCTTAGTTATGATCTTTAACATAGGAAAGAAAGCATCCGAGTTATAGAAATAATGTATGATATAGAATCTAAAAAGACCAAGTAATTAATCATACATGTTATTGTATCTCTGTTGATATCCTTTCATATAAAAAAACATAAATGTTAAACGCAACTATACTATCTATCGGACTTAATCTGTCCGAATCAGCAAGCCTTATTAGAAGGCAAGTTTCATTCATAAATCTATTGTTATTTTTTGTCCTGATGCGGACAGATTAATAACATGAAGCATTAAATTAAAACTATTGACCGAACGACTGCGAAGCACGAACGAAACGTCTCTCCAATAAGTTGGACAAAATTGCTTTCGTATGTCTGTCTGTCCGGAGGTCCGCAAGTTCACATCTATATAAAGGTCGCATTTCTAAACCGATCCTCGTGAAATTTTATGAGCAGGTTCAATAATTATATTTTTGTTGATTCAGTATATGGAAAATTTACAACATAGGTGTAATTATTTCATAGGTTTTAAGTATCCTAAAATGAAACTAGATCAATGGCTCCATAAAAACACTATAAAGACTTGCAGACCAAGCAAGGTTATTTAAAGGATTTTGTTTTAAGTCCGCGGTGAATAATATTCAGTTTAAGCTGCGTAAAGACATAATCGCAAAGTCGACTGCTCACAGGGCCACTAGGTGATATCACACAATAAATAAGTATCAAAATTTTCTACATCGAATTTAATCATCCGAGTCTAGTGTCTCATCAATCGACTAGTGAAAACACTTATACCTCATCACTATTCGCATGGCCTGATGTTGAAATCGCCGATCATGTGTCTCAGTCACTCGTATACGTTTGGCGCATGATTGTTACTCTTTCTCGCGGGTGGTACACTCTTTAACAGAAACATTTGTTTTTCGGTTGATTTTGTGGATATTTTTGTTATTGATGTTTTCATATTTAAGTTTGTAAAGTTTAGTTCGTATCGTATTTCGGTTGTTCTTTTTGTTAAGTATTATTTATTTTTTGTTAGGTTAATTTGTTATTAGTGATTTAGTACGCGGACTGCCACGGTGCAATGTAGTTTTACGCCGCCGCCGGGAAAGAAAAATAATACGTGCTTAAAAAATAAACACATTAGGTTCCTAACATGAGAGTTATACAAAACGGTATGGTGTTATCCATACGCACCGTTCGTTACATCCTTGGAGAAGATAAAAAATGCGAGTTTGTCTCACCCTTTCGTACTCCGGGCAAGATAAAACTCCGTTCAAAACCTGTTACAGGCATAGACAACTTCGATAAATATGTAGTTAAACGCATCATACATAACCTCTATAAAACCAAAAGGGAAATTCCATGACATGAATGGTCGAAATTAAAAAATAAATAAAAACCCTCAAGGAGACCGTAGTCGTTTAGCCACAATAACAGAATAATTGTGTTTTCATTGGGAAAAATCAGTCATCAAATTCTAATTGAAAAGAGCCATAATATTTTAAGAAAATGTAATACTTAATTGAAAAATAAAAATAATCTTAGATTATGAAGTTTGGCTTTATAAATTAAACGAATTATAATTAAAATAGTTTACGTTCCATACATAAATGTTTATGTTTCATATTATTTTGGTAAATGTTGATGGAGCAAAATAGTTACGACTGGGAAATTTAAACGGATTTAGAACATGTATAGTTAGTAATTATTTATTCTCAATTTTACTGAAGAAAAATAATAATATTACAAAAAGCCTGTCACTTAAAACATAAAATTAGTGCTCGATATAGTTTCGGTGAACAAATTTTTTCACACAACTGTACATGCGCGAACAGTCTACGTGCCTACCTTCCGAGCGGCATTGATCAATTGGTAGTACTGTACATCATACAACACCAGGCACACGTGGCTCTTGCACATCTCACAGATGTATTGCGTTTTGCGGTCTTTCTTTGAAAGACAAACATGACATCTACGAGCACCTGGAGCTGTTTTTTACGGGTGGGCCATCTTGAACACCAATACGGTTGGCAATTCGTTTGCGGAGATCAGTAGAAAGACGAGTGTTTTTCTGTCTTGATTTTAGATGTGGTTCTATCAGCGCGACACCCAGATCTTTAATGAAACTTCTCCGATTGTTTTTGATATCAGGGCAGTTGAGTCATTGAATAATTTTTGATTAAAAATAGATTTTTTTCATTAAAAATAGAGTGAGTGGCCATCTCCTGGAGTCTCGTGATACATCATAAGATCTAATAAGCTTATCAACGTTGTCAACACCACTTTTAGTTTTGTTATAGAATGTTATAACTGCTGGTTTTTGCTTCTCTTCTGACTCTAGATCAATCTCGTTATCATGATGGAGAGAAGAAAGCATGCACACATTTTTTCTAGGTTTTGGGATGTAAGACACCAGTCATATTTTGTTGAAATCCGAACAGTGATGAATTCAGTTCACAATAATACCTGTTCCAAGTTCACGATACCTGCTTTAAATTTTTCAGGTATGCAAGCTTTGTTTGATTTTATTGTACCAACAGCGGTTAACTTATGGTGGTTTAGCAAGTGTTCGTATGTTGGATAGCTAGTAAACCAGTTGTTCATCGTGATATTCCTCCCTGATTGGGAAACTGGTCTTATCAGACGATCGACTACATCGTGTGGCTTATTGCTGACCTTATAAGGCCCTTCTGGTTGCTCACCTGCATAAATCTCTAAATTTGGTGAGTAGAATGTCCTGGCATCTACGAGCGCAAATATCTTTATTCCATATTTTGCTGGTTTACATGGCAAATATTGGCGAAACTTGCAGCGGCCGCGGAAAGCTACAAGTTCTTCTATATATTATCAAATTTTCAAAGGCTGTGTAGTGTAGTTGGCATTTGGTGACGAATTCGTCGAACAGATTCCTAAACGGGGCTAGTCTATCCTGTGACAATCTTTCTTTTAAAAAAACGAATCTTCTCAAGCTCATTGTCGTGGCAAAAATAGGAATACCAGTTCCATCATTGGACCACAAGTCTTGTAATTTTGTCTGGCAGATTTGTATAATCCTGCGAGGAACATAATACCAATAACGGCCTTCAGCTCATCCATAGAAATTTCTCCATAAGAGTAGTCATTTGAAGTATTCAGACCATACCTCGTTCTTCGGATCCTCACGTTTGTGTGTATCATTATATCCAGCAACATCGACTCGCTCACAAAAAGGTTGAAACACTCTAAAGGTGTTTTCATACCACCTGCTCGAAAATGTTCTATTACATGTCACGCAATATCTACGTAAAGCAAGGCATTACATATGCGGGGCTGTAAAGTTGTATGAAACTCCCTGGGGAGTAAAGTGATTTGGATTTGGAACGTTAATTGTAGGAATACTCTTAGTACGGAGACAGCATACAGAAAAAAAAAGAAAAAAGGCGCGAAAAGATTTAACTATAAGCGCGAAAAGGTTTAACTATAAGTAGTGCGTTCGAATAGCCCTAAGTTGGCGAAAATAACGTTAAAAATGCACACAAGGGCGTTCGAATTGGGAATCTATGGAGGAAAATGTTATGGCTCTTTTTGTTCAGTGTTTGAAAAGAAAAAAAATTGTTATTTTTGCCACCAAAACTGAGCTTGACGATAGCTTTAACAAAAGAGCCAACAATAGCAACGCCACCAATGAATGCCCTTATTGCTAAACGAACGCACGATTGTAGTGTGCCGGTTGCTATGGGTTACGCACGGCCCATGCCGGGCTCTCTTAGAATATTTGGACTTGCTCAGACTTTTTGTATGGAAACTACTGCTATCTACATTTGGTGCGGAAAACTATTTGCTCGTCAATGTAGCCACAGGAAAAACAATTATAAAAAATGTGTTTCCACATAGGGTAACACCGATGAACTTGAGGAATGGCAAATAGAGAAACGTACGAGTGCAATGCAATTGTAAAGAAAAATTCTATTTACCAAAGAGAATAAAAACACTTCGTTTTACTATTTAAGCTGATCTCAGACAGCCGGAATAGCTCTCTGGATACATAATCTAGAATTCATAATCTTAATTCCGGCGTCTTGCCTCACACATATCTTAAAAAATCAGATTGATCAGTATAGTCTCGTGCTCGTGGTTCCCGGAACATGCACACGTCTTTATGGAAAAGGAATGAACACTAATCGCATTACTTTTGGCTCTAGGTACTTAATAAAAAAAAAGAAATGCAAAGGCAAATACTGGATTCATTCTTATATGTGAACAGAGTAAAGGAGAGTCAGTAACACATTACGGCGAGAAAATTACAACAGTACCCTGACAGATTATTCGTCAGTGCAGTGGCATCATACGATGAACTGGCTGACCCGCCAGCGGCTTCGCTCGCTTGGTCTTGGTGTAGTGGTAGAAATGCCGTTTCGGAACCTCGAGGTCAAAGGTTCGATCCCCGGGTTGGACAGTTATTGTGTTTTTCTGAGAAAGAAAGATATTCTCAATAACAGTCCGGTGACTAGAACAGTGCCCCGTAGATGGCAATAGGCTCGCCCCCTGTTACATGGTCACGTGACCAAAACATATAATGGCGAAACGTAGGCGATGAAAATACCGCTGATTAACCCTTCGAGGATATAGCCAAGGGCAAAAGTATCAATTCACTCAAGACCGCTAGACCGATATTACCGCGCCGCTGCATATCCCTTCGAGGATATTTATAAGTGAAACTATTTGTTATGTTGTGTTTAAAAATAACATGTAAGTATTGCGGGTGATTCACTCTAGACCGAGACTCTAGACTTGACTACAGTCGGCTAAACAACAAGGATGGATGACATGCCACCTCTATCGCCGAGCTCGTCCAGCGTTTCGAGCTTTCAAAAAGCGTGGTTTTGACTAAGCTATCAGAAACTGTTTGACAGAACTCTATTGACAGAAAATAAGTCGTTAATAAAATTACGATCTTGTTATTTTATCTATGCTGTGCACAATGCCTGGTGATAGATGATGATAATGATGATTATGATGATGAAAAGTAGATAATCTATCACTGTGCCAAATTTCAGCCAGATCCGCTCAGCCGTTCTACTGTGATTGAGTAACAAACATCCCTGCATGCATCCATCCATCTAAACTTTCACATTTATAATATTAGTTAGATTACTATGTTTGCTGCGGAACAAAATCCAAAAGAAGACACACACATGAGAAGAGCCATTTCCACTGAAGAAAGACTTACAAAAAAAGCATAAACACTAAAGTAGGTGGGATAATTTTAATCAATATGTACGGTTTTATTTTTGTTTGAATCAATACCATCATACAGTGTCATATTCATTTAAAAGTCAGTCAAATAGTTATTCAGCAGCGTTTTACATTACTACTGCGGGATAGCCCGGATTTACCCTATTCATAATCTGATTTCAGTATTTGTGTGCCACTCTATTAAAATACGCGAAGAAAATACGCGCGTTATGAATTCATAATGTTAAATATTCCGACCCGAAATCTCAGTATCATTCTTACAGATCGATCTGAAAATATAATAATCTGAAAAAATCAGAATGTGTGTGGAGTATACTGATTTTGTTTGTATGATATTCTGGGCTTTCTGAATTATTAATGTGAATTAAGATTATGAATCCAGAGAGGCATTCCGGCTGTCTGAGGACAACCTTACTTTACCAGAGAGATTTCAGAAAATTTTTGACGTTTATATTTGAATTATCTAAAATAAATAAAATCACAAATTTTATATACGTCCAATTAATCCATGTGTTAATAATTGTTATAGTTGTATTGTACGGTACGGCTGCTCGGAGTATATTATTCCTTTTAAGAACCGAGGTTGGCTCCATGTGGTAACTATTGCAAAGAACTTGTGGTGATTTGTTTTGCTGGAGACCAGATTCAGTGATTGTCCTCATAGCAAATCGTGTACCAGAATGCAAGGACATAAAGATGGTAAAAAGTTAACGTATTTTATATGTATTCCTTGACATGTACCAGCATATTATTTATAGCTACCTATATATAAATTCTATGTGGGCGAAAACTGCATGCGTGTGTGTACACACATCTAATTTGTGTAAATCACGCTATTACTTAGGTACTCGTACTTAATTAACTTATAAGATTTAAATAAAAAGATTTCATCAAAATTGGGTTTGATCTCTTATATTAAGTCCTTCTAAGTCTTAAGTCGAGTAAACTGGAAATTTGGGGTAGTCAAGGGGGTTCGTACTGTAACAACCCCCCCAATGTTAATTTTTTTATTCTAATTCGTTTTGGCCATTGATCGTCTAGTCTAGGAGGACCCTAACACTGTGTACCGCTGCTGTAACCTTGCTCTTTTCGGAAAGAATTGAAACAGAGAAAACTATTCAGAACTATAGATGCCTAGAGAAACCAAAAGCAACGCCTAGGTATTCTGATATTACGATGGATAACCTACTACTACATTACTGAACTGCTAGCTGATAACGACAAATTGCGATGAACATACTAGATTGCAAATACTTAGTTCTTACAGACTGACTGACTGAGCTGATCCTAGATTTCTAGCTTATGTACTTGATTTGACTTCCAATCGTGGAAGATATTAATCATCAATATAAGTTTCTGAATTTAAGGTCTATGTTATTTGGCCATAGAACATAGAAACAGTAGGATATTTGCAAGTTTTACTATATTATAATTATTAGCTTGCAAAACTATCTGTTAAATATGATAAATCAGTTTTGATTAGTGAAATAATATATAAATAGAGATAAACAACTCCATTAAATAATATCAGATATACGCATGATTTTCGTTATTATTAATAACAGTTATAAACCTGTTAATTATATAACTAGCTTTCTTTATAGATTTATGTTTGTTGCTATGAGCATTTAGCTGTTGATAAGATTGATATAATCTCTTGCAGACTAAGTGTCTCTATAATATGTACTATTTGTTTCGTTTATGAAAACTGCTAGGAAATAAATGTGATATTAAAGTAAAAATACACTTTATATGCGCTTTAGAAATCTCTTGTGATCAGTAACTACTACGCTGATTATCCAATTCCTTTAGATAAATATTATCAGCCACTATTCCCTGAATAGTTCAATTGTTCAAGTTTAATCATTTACTTGTTTACTGAAGCAATATATGGGAAATAATATCAGTGACTTAGAGAAATCTCTAGACCCTTGTTTGTGGTTTACAAGAATTCTCAAGGTGCTGCATTGCTTGACCAAGTTTGATAAGATTTACCACATACATAAATCTCCTTTTTATACGAGATTGCTATACTTAGATTACTAGTGTTTTACATGACATGCCATCTATTGAACCATTGTAGGAAAAGCAATTATTTTAAATACTTAAGTATTAGCAGAATCTTTGTTGTATTGGTTAGCTCAATACTAGCAGCCATATATATATTATGATGATTATTATAATAGTTAGCTTTACTTTGCCGAGTAAATTATTGATAGATATCTCTACAATTTAAAGATATAATATATTTTATTAATTTTCATATTGTAAGTAATTAGTTTGATTTTTTTTAGATTTGCCGTAGAATTCTAGATTTATTATGATTTAGGAAGTAGGATTCTTGGCATGTTCAAGGCTTACAACTCGAATGCTGGATTAAGAGCTGCTCTTTACTGTGACACAAATGTTCTCCATCATGCCAAGAACCTCTTCTATTTACCCCAAAATTAGTAAGGCCTTACTAAGTCCGTTTGGTAGTTTTCCAAATGTAGAGTTTGCGTCTATAAGCGATTATAATCTTATTTATCTCTTCTTAATAGTATTATTTATAATTACGAATTATCATTTGATTCTAAATATTACATTTGATACTTTCAGCAAATAATTCAATTGCTATAATTTATTACCGCATTCTCATGCTAGAATCAGAGTAGACAGTCTAACCCAAACTCAAATACACGGACGCGTAACAAAAATGTGTTCCTCACATTAATAAAATATTGACTAGAATAACTGCCGAATGGTAGGCATTAAAACGTCGATGTATCACTAGCCTTAGTCGCAGCGAAAATTGGTCGATGTCATTTCAGGAAACATTCCGAGCAATAATCTTCGATATATTTCGATCATTTCACAGATACGTTCCTTACTCAATATATAGAACTCGCGCGTAGTATTCCATATTCGATCACGATCAAGCCAATGCAGGAAGCACCATTATATTTGAATAGCAAAATTCATACCTTCTTTTTGGCATCTACAGCACTAACTCATTTTCATCATCACGTCGGGGTCACCAATGAGGACACCGGAGGTAACACCGATGCGTACCTAGATACTGGCAGCGAACTCCAGCTGTGATCCTTGCCACTGTTACTAGCACTGGAGAAAGTGTTTCTCTCTCGTAATTTAAATGATACACGTGTGTTGTCCACCTAAATATAATCAATCTACATAAAAAAACCCTGTCCGAATCGCTGTCATAAAAACATCATCTAATTTTAAATTTGAAAGTGTCAAACAAAAAAGTAAAAGTTAAAGAAACTCTTGGAGTATGTATTACCTACAAGGAGATCGTAGCGAGTCGTCACCACACCTTTGTATGGCTAAAATATCAATGGTACTTATTTCATGGTAATTGTATTAATTTTGCTTAAATCTTTTATGTATTTAAAGAATTATAACATTTCATTTTCCTTGAAATCACTTATCAATACTGTTTGAGCAATCGATTTAAATGTTTGCTACATCGAATATCTTGGTAGCTTAAATATTATATACTGCTTATCATTTTCAGTATGTATAATCTTGCTATAAGAAAAACCCGACCTAACATATAAATCTTCTACTTTTGATTGCCTAAATTTCATCAATATTTGTTCATACCAAGATACTTTTTAAATGTCTCTATATTTGTGAATCGTGACGGAATCCTCATCCAGAGCCTGTTCCGTTACAGCCAACCCCCAAAATTTACGCAGGTTCTCATAATTTACCGAAGGAAATTTTTCCATCCTCCATATATTCAACTTCACAAATATAGTCCCACCAAAACTGAACGTGTGCTTATTCTAATTTGTTAAAATTCGTTTTCAAACAAGGTTGTGAGTGCTTGAACTCACTAGTGGAGTGTTTTTAAAAGACCGAGTTAAAAATAAATTTACTGTAAGGGTTGATATATCCGATCTTAATGTCTCCTCCATGAGTAAAAATGACTTCTCACAAGGACAATCTGAAATAACGAAAGGGAACTAGTATTGTGCCAAATTGTGCACCTAGTCAATTCGAATAATTCAGCATACGTGCTACCACCCAAACCAATTTTTCGTTTGGGATAGAGTATGTGGAGTAGAACCTACGCCACCCTTTATTACTCCAGATCTCGTTAATAGCTAACAAGCAATAATTCTCCATGGCTGATACATCCCTCTTCAAATCAAACCAAACAAGCAACCGCCTAATAACTCGGTGAATGTAAGTGTAATGGCTAAACATTGGCTACCTGTAAAGTACGAACTCTTTATGGAATAATTCAGTTGTAAATACTGATGTGGTGTCTTCTGACCTAAACCTATCTCCAATTTGTACTCCATAAATCATTCGTTGAATAGTGTGTGTCTGTCTGAAAACAAAACTTAACAAATCGACTCCAGTCGGTATTGTCGATTCATAGAGGCCCTCAATAAAATTCAATACTAACTCTGTCACACGCATCTCTCCCTGGCGCCATTAGTTCTTCCATCTCTTCCCATCACTTTATCATAACTTAAATCTCTCTTCTCTTACATTGACCTGCATACTGCCTAAATAAACCTTCAACCCTTTTGTCTGGTGTCTACGAATACTCATGATTAATAGTTTTTATCAATTGAAGTTTCAGACTTTTATTTCTATAAAATGCCCCTTTACATTATCATATTTTTTTTAAAAACCCTATGTCAAAAATAAAATAGGAAAAGCTGTAACAAACCCCGCCCTGATGAGGTCTACGCCCGCTCTTTATTAAATGATTGTAACATCTTTGTTAAATTATAATAAAGTTTTATTAAATATTGTAATAAAGTTTTATTAAATATTGCTGTACCTTGGTATTTTTATTTTATTTTTTTGATTTTCCTAACGCTTTCCATGTATCTACTTCATTTGAAGAGAATCCTTAAAATTGTGATTCCTAATATTATCATTATTTTTTTTACTTGTATTTGTTATTCTGTCTAAACTTAATTCATTCAATTTCACAGTTGCAAAATGCACGACTTTTTATTACATAATCATTTTGCAATAATAATGTTAAATATTGTTTAATTATAAATCAATACCTGAAACCGATTTTTATTAAACTCTAAACTATCTGATTACTATTATATCTTATATTATTATATATCAACAATAACAATCCCGCTTTTACAAATCCTTTCTATAACTTATTTAACCAACGCATTCACCTAAAACAACATTGTGTCTTTCTATCAATAATCTTCATTGGCGCACAGAACATCTTCAAAATCAGCTCAGTAGATCAGTCTGAATAAAATAACAACTCGACATACCTAACTCTAACCAAATCATTCGCTTTTACATGTACTGTCTACCGCAATCCTCCAAACATGTTTTTATGTCATTTCCATTGTGGTCTACATAACTATGTACCTTCTTACATAATTTTTTTTAGTTATATATGTACCAAAATATTTACTCAAAGGTAACTGCTCAAAAACGTGACTCTAGAAATAGCTGCACAGTATTTTCCTTCTGCTATAACTTTTGATTTTCGGTTTTGAAACTAGGTTATTAATAATGTATCCCTATGATAGGTACCTTCCTAAATTTCTGACATTATTCCTTTCCATGAACAATTGCATCACCCCTTTCCTGTTCGATACAAATTAAACCCGACTAATTATGAAGGTAATCTATCAATTATAGATACTTCGTTCCAACAAGATATACCTACAATAGCCCTATAACTTCTTCCTCTACATGCTACTCATAACTATAAAACGAAACTCGTTACGACTGTTTATTTAGTTAACAGGGAAATGCCCAATAAACATAAACAATATTCTATTTACCTTTCCTTTTGCTTTTATTAACGCCACCCATCGCTTGTTGTCAATATTATACGCAAACGTCAAACACACGAATGTCTCTCTCTTTTTTATTCCATTTCCTGATCTCTACTACCGATAACTATTTGGTCTTTTCTTTAATGTAATCCATAAATTACAATTTATTACGCTAATCAATAATAACACTCTAATACTAACAGCTCCATAGTCACTACAATATAATAAACAGTCCAACACACCCCTGTGCTCAGCTTTCCCCATTTTCCCCTTTCTTCAGACTATAGTTATCTATCAACCAAACTAACGACACGCCGTGAATTAGAATACTCAAACAATAGATGAGGACTAATAATAGGTTTAGGTAATAAAAGGTTTTAATAGGATTAGGTCTCAGAAGAACTAGTAAACTAGTGGTATCCCGTAACTTGAACTTGCGATGTAGGTATACTGAGTAATAATGTAATTTTCTACCCAATATTTTTTTCCCTGAAAATTATCGATTAGAAAGATATAGATGTAATACCTATCTATTAAATTTTCGCAAGCCTTTACTAGGATTAATTTATTTATTAATTAGATTATTACAAGGATATAAAAGTATATATTTTAGTATATATTTTATAAAAGTATATAAAAGATATAAAATTAATTAAATTATTTAAATAGATATAAAAGTATATATCCTAGTATATATTTTAGTCTATGGCACGGCCCCTCTGCGGATTCAAGGTCATAGTTGAAGTCATAGATAATACTATATATTGGTTGAAATTAAAATATATTATTATTTTCAACGTGGTGCATGTAACTGTACCGAAATATCGGCAACTCCAAAAGCAACTAAATCGTGGTCTACATCTCGTGAGTACTAATTATAATTTTGTGAACAACCGCGAAAGTCTAAAACAGAGAGTTAAAGTGTTAGATTCGATGTTATGGCCGGCTGCCTGCCTGACTCCAGTCCTCCTTTGGAATCCTCGTTGGTAATATATTGATTAGTAGGTGTGACCCATCTCTATAATCATCTGTAAGGGTGAGTTAATATTCTTCTCTTCGTGAATGAGTTCGTCCGGGGAAGTACCACACCCTATTTTTACTGCGAAGTAGGAATGTTCACGATACTGCGTTCTGGTTGTAGAAGGGTATGAGTGCCGGCGAAATTACATGAGACATAACAACTTAATGTCTCAGGGTTACAGGCGCAGTGCAGTTCGTCACAGTGACGAACTGCACTGCGCCTGAAATGCTGCGCCTGAAATGTATCTGATGCAAGCAGAGGTTTCCGCTTAACACCAGATGGGCCTCGTGCTTGTACCGTCTTATAATATAAAAAAGAAAATATTTAAACTCTGATTCAATTGATAATTTCTCTAGACATCGTCGAACACGCCCACGCTACTTTGTCAGAGGCCGTAGTTGTAGTTTGCGTAAAAGTATTAGTATCACAAACGTCAATGCGCCACGCTTCGGCGTACATACTGTGAGTTAACTGTGTCACAGTTGTCCTAGATAAATGACAGTTTGTACTGTTTCACGTGAACGACACGTTACGTTACACTTACGCAGTTATTCGTGCTAGGCCCATAGTACGCGAGTATAGTACGCCACTTACTATTGTTACAAAGTATCTTAGTTAACCAATCGATCGAAGTGTCTGCTTTAACTGGTCAAATTGACTTTCACCTGTCCGTATGTTTGTTAGATTATATGTACACACACCAAAAAAAATTTGTGATCACTAGCATCACCTGGTTCTGCACGTGAGCGGCTGCGCGGTTGGCGGCTGCGGCAGACTCAATCGGCTGCGAGCTCGTAGCTGCGACGGGCGATCACCTGGCTCTGCACGTGAACGGCTGCGCGGTTGGCGGCTGCGGCAGACTCGATCGGCTGCGGCATCGATTATGCGAGCAGCTGACATATGGCACTGTCCATGAATGGCTGCGTGGTGGGCGGCTACCATTGGTATCCTGGAAGAATACAATAAAGAGCACAAGAAAATGTTTTTAATGTTAGTTTGTGGTAAGGAATACAAAGTCAAACTAAAGGAAAAAAATTGCTTATTTTTTTCATTTTGTTCGAGTTCATATCCCACTTCTGAGTTGTTAATAAAACCCTCTTTACTAGAGAAACAATATATTTATGGTACAAAATATATAATATTTCATTTTGAAGAGCGTAACTAGTAAAGCTCATGGTACTAGCCATATAAATATTTAATATAATAACTGTTACAAAAGACATCGATTCTAGATATATAATTATGTTCACAAAGTAGCACCAAATACCAAGAGATGTTACCAGCACGAGTCGCAGACAAGGAATGACGCTCGGTTTTTTTTTTAGAACGGACTAATGCTGTTTGCCTCTACCGGCATTTACAGCGTCACCGGACGGTTGGCGAGCGCAGATGGCACTCAGCCAGATGCGGGCGCAGAGGGCGCACCGCCTAAGGCGAGCGTTGAAGACGCTTCGCCGCAAGGAGAGGAGTAGGCGACTTGCTCAAGGGCACCACTAAGGTACGGACCTCGGCTTGGGCCGTCGCCAGGAGAGAGGGGAGTCGAAGAGATGACGCTCGGTTGAGCAAGCTCTGTGTTTAAATTACCTACAACTCGTAAACAACAAGATGGCTGCCACCGAGCGTCATCGTTCCACAACTTTAACAATTCGTAATAATATAAATGTATGATTTTACTACTTTAAACAGGAACAAATATTCTTTAATTATTTTATAATTATCATCATAGT
Organism: Selenia dentaria; assembly: GCA_917880725.1. Lineage (NCBI taxonomy): Eukaryota > Metazoa > Arthropoda > Insecta > Lepidoptera > Geometridae > Selenia > Selenia dentaria. The sequence continues at coordinate 12,420,088 of OU862897.1, read as the reverse complement.
GTTTTGGCAATTTATATAAAAAGTGTAGACCACGTGTTCGTTCGCAATATCCCCGAATGAACGATGCGAACGAACGATGCGAACGAACACCTAGTTCTAAATTAACACGAAATATTAACTTAATTGCTAACAGATTGTGCCTATGGTTTACCCGGAATGGTCTGACAATTCCATCAATAGCAACTAAAAAGACGAAGAAATCATAGTCTACCGTAACAAAAAAGAATTAAGTATAAATTTTTCAAAGTGATCGCAATCTTTTTTTGTTGTGAGTACGAGGGCGGCACTGAAAATTTCGGGAATCAAGGAAATGACACAACATTACTATTTAAAAATGTATTTATTGCTTTTCGAAGTATTCTCCGCAAAATTTGACACATTTTTTCATACGATAGAACCAATCATTGAAGCAACCATTCCATTCGGAAGTTGGGGTCTCCAAAATGGCCGTTTTGTAGGCGTCCACAGTTTCTTCAGGTGATGAAAAATCTGTCCACGCAATTTATTCTTTATTTTAGGGAAAGTATAGAAATCATTAGGGCTTAGGTCGGGGCTGTACGGCGGATGGTCTAATAATTCTATGTTTTCTTGCTCTAAAAACTCTTTTGTTCTGAGCGCGGTGTGAGAACTCGCATTGTCGTGATGGAGGATGATGCGGCGGTTGCAGTTGTCCTTACGGAGTTCAGAAACGACCTGTGGCAAACAAATGCTAGTATACCATTCTGCATTAACCGTTCTTTGTCCCTCAAGAGGAATAGTCGTAACATGGCCGGTTTTGGAGACAAACGTGGCCACCATTTTTTTTGCAACACTCCGTGAACGAACAATTTTTGTTGGCTTTAACTCATTTTCGGACACCCAAACTCGTGACTGGTTTTTTGTTTCGGGTTCGTTTGCGTATATACAGGATTTGTCACCTGATACGATGTTGTATACAGCATTTGAGGATCCTGCGTGGAATCTTTCGAGAGTTCTGACGCACCAAGTAACGCGAGCCGCTTTTTGCTCTTCACAGAGCGAATGCGGTATCCATCGGGAAAACAACTTTTTTACACCTAATTGTTCATGCAAGATTATTTGTATTTGCATTACTTTCTTCAGTGTGACAACTAATAAGATTCAACGAATAATAAAAAATAAAAATAAATTGCATGAGCTAAAAATAAAAAAGGCTAGCTCCTGTGCCACCGGCGCAGGCATGTATGTACATAAGCGTCCATGGCAAAGGTTCTTTTAGCAATGCCTATTCAAAACAAATAGCTTCAGACAAAAAAAACAATAGGTGAGTAATAGTTAAAAACAAATGAATGTGTTAATATCTGTCGACGTACTACGATAAAATTCTGGACTTCCATCACCCGCACCACACCATGCAATGAAAACAAAGAAAAACATTCCATGCCTTACATACATCTCACTCGCACAGTTTAGTGATATTTTTCTTTATTAATGCATACCAAAGACAGCTTCTCGGAGAGCCTTTCCGGATAGCAGCTCGGAGAGCCGCTCAGGACAGCAGCTCGGAGAGCCACTCAGGACAGCAGCTCGGAAAGCTGCACGGAGCAGCAGCTTCAGCCATCGTCAGTCAGATATTCTTCTAAAACACACAAAAAGTATCACGGTAGCGTCTTAAAACATTAGCACTACTTTCTTCAGTGTGACAACTAATAAGATTCAATGATTTATGAGCATGAGCTATAAATATAAAAGGCTAGCTCCTGTGCCACCGGCGCAGGCATGTATGTACATAAGCGTCCATGGCAAAAGTTCTTGTAGCAATGCCTATTCAAAACAAATAGCTTCAGACATAAAAAAACAATAGGTGAGTAATAGTTAAAAACAAATGTGTGTTAATATCTATCGACAAACTACGATAAAAGTCTGGACTTCCATCACCCGCACCACACCATGCAATGAAAACAAACAAAAACATTCCATGCCTTACATACATCTCACTCGCACAGTTTAGTGATATTTTTCTTTATTAATGCATACCAAAGACAGCTTCTCGGAGAGCCTTTCCGGATAGCAGCTTGGAGAGCCGCTCAGGGCAGCAGCTCGGAGAGCCACTCAGGACAGCAGCTTCGGCCATCGTCAGTCAGATATTCTTCTATAACACACAAAAAGTATCACGGTAGCGTCTTAAAACATTAGCATTACTTTCTTCAGTGTGACAACTAATAAGATTTAACGAATAATAAAAATAAAAAAAAATTGCATGAGCTATAGATAAAAAAGGCTAGCTCCTGTGCCACCGGCGCAGGCATGTATGTTCATAAGCGTCCATGGCAAAGGTTCTTGTAGCAATGCCTATTCAAAACAAATAGCTTCAAAATTAAAAAAAAAACAATAGTTGAGTAATAGTTAAAAACAAATGATTGTGTTAATATCTGTGTACGTACTTTGATAAAATTCTGGACTTCCATCACCTGCACCACACTATGCAATGAAAACAAAGAAAAACATTCCATGCCTTACATACATCTCACTCGCACAGTTTAGTGATATTTTTCTTTATAAATGCATACCAAAGACAGCTTCTCGGAGAGCCTCTCCGGATAGCAGCTCGGAGAGCCGCTCAAGACAGCAGCTCGGAGAGCTACTCAGGACAGCAGCTCGGAAAGCTGCACGGCGCAGCAGCTTGGGCCATCGTCAGTCAGATATTCTTCTATAACACACAAAAAGTATTACGGTAGCGTCTTAAAACATTAGCATTACTTTCTTTAGTGTGACAACTAATAAGATTCAATGATTTATTAGCATGAGTTATAAATAAAAAGGCTAGCTCCTGTGCCACCGGCGCAGGCATGTATGTTCATAAGCGTCCATGGCAAAGGTTCTTGTAGCAATGCCTATTCAAAACAAATAGCTTCAAAATTAAAAAAACAATAGTTGAGTAATAGTTAAAAACAAATGATTGTGTTAATATCTGTGTACGTACTTTGATAAAATTCTGGACTTCCATCACCCGCACCACACTATGCAATGAAAACAAACAAAAACATTCCATGCCTTACATACATCTCACTCGCACATTTTAGTGATATTTTTCTTTATAAATGCATACCAAAGACAGCTTCCCGGAGAGCCTCTCCGGATAGCAGCTCGGAGAGCCGCTCAGGACAGCAGCTCGGAGAGCCACTCAGGACAGCAGCTCGGAGAGCTGCACGGCGTAGCAGCTTGGGCCATCGTCAGTCAGATATTCTTCTATAACACACAAAAAGTATCACGGTAGCGTCTTAAACATTAGCATTACTTTCTTTAGTTTGACAACTCATAAGATTCAATGATTTATTAGCATGAGCTATAAATAAAAAGGCTAGCTCCTGTGCCACCGGCGCAGGCATGTATGTACATAAGCGTCCATGGCAAAGGTTTTTGTAGCAATGCCTATTCAAAACAAAAAAACAAATGAATGTGTTAATATCTGTCGACGTACTACGATAAAATTCTGGACTTCCATCACTTGCACCACACCATGCAATAAAAACAAAGAAAAACATTCCATGCCTTACATACATCTCACTCGCACAGTTTAGTGATATTTTTCTTTATTAATGCATACCAAAGACAGCTTCTCGGAGAGCCACTCAGGACAGCAGCTCGGAGAGCTGCACGGCGTAGCAGCTTGGGCCATCGTCAGTCAGATATTCTTCTATAACACACAAAAAGTATCACGGTAGCGTCTTAAAATATTAGCATTACTTTCTTCAGTGTGACAACTAATAAGATTCAATGATTTATAAGCATGAGCTATAAATAAAAAAGACTAGCTCCTGTGCCACCGGCGCAGGCATGTATGTACATAAGCGTCCATGGCAAAGGTTCTTGTAGCAATGCCTATTCAAAACAAATAGCTTCAGACATAAAAAACAATAGGTAAGTAATAGTAAAAACAAATGAATGTGTCGACGTACTACGATAAAATTCTGGACTTCCATCACTTGCACCACACCATGCAATGAAAACAAAGAAAAACAATCCATGCCTTACATACATTTCACTCGCACAGTTTAGTGATATTTTTCTTTATTGATGCATACCAAAGACAGCTTCTCGGAGAGCCTTTCTGGATAGCAGCTTGGAGAGCCGCTCAGGGCAGCAGCTCGGAGAGCCACTCAGGACAGCAGCTCGGAGAGCTGCACGGCGCAGCAGCTTCGGCCATCGTCAGTCAGATATTCTTCTATAACACACAAAAAGTATCACGGTAGCGTCTTAAAATATTAGCATTACTTACTTCAGTGTGACAACTAATAAGATTCAATGATTTATGAGCATGAGCTATAAATAAAAAAGACTAGCTCCTGTGCCACCGGCGCAGGCATGTATGTTCATAAGCGTCCATGGCAAAAGTTCTTGTAGCAAGGCCTATTCAAAACAAATAGCTTCAGACATAAAAAACAATAGGTGAGTAATAGTAAAAACAAATGAATGTGTTAATATCTGTCGACGTACTACGATAAAATTCTGGACTTCCATCACTTGCACCACACCATGCAATGAAAACAAAGAAAAACAATCCATGCCTTACATACATCTCACTCGCACAGTTTAGTGATATTTTTCTTTATTAATGCATACCAAAGACAGCTTCTCGGAGAGCCTTTCCGGATAGTAGTTTGGAGAGCCGCTCAGGACAGCAGCTCAGAGAGCCACTCAGGACAGCAGCTCGGAGAGCTGCACGGCGCAGCAGCTTCGGCCATCGTCAGTCAGATATTCTTCTATAACACACAAAAAGTATCACGGTAGCGTCTTAAAATATTAGCATTACTTTCTTCAGTGTGACAACTAATAAGATTCATTGATTTATGAGCATCAGCTATAAATATAAAAGGCTAGCTCCTGTGCCACCGGCGCAGGCATGTATGTACATAAGCGTCCATGGCAAAAGTTCTTGTAGCAATGCCTATTCAAAACAAATAGCTTCAGACATAAAAAACAATAGGTGAGTAATAGTTAAAAACAAATTTGTGTTAATATCTATCGACAAACTACGATAAAAGTCTGGACTTCCATCACCCGCACCACACCATGCAATGAAAACAAACAAAAACATTCCATGCCTTACATACATCTCACTCGCACAGTTTAGTGATATTTTTCTTTATTAATGCATACCAAAGACAGCTTCTCGGAGAGCCTCTCCGGATAGCAGCTCGGAGAGTCGCTCAGGACAGCAGCTCGGAGAGCCACTCAGGACAGCAGCTCGGAAAGCTGCACGGCGCAGCAGCTTGGGCCATCGTCAGTCAGATATTCTTCTATAACACACAAAAAGTATCACGGTAGCGTCTTAAAACATTAGCATTACTTTCTTTAGTGTGACAACTAATAAGATTCAATGATTTATTAGCATGAGCTATAAATAAAAAGGCTAGCTCCTGTGCCACCGGCGCAGGCATGTATGTACATAAGCGTCCATGGCAAAGGTTTTTGTAGCAATGCCTATTCAAAACAAAAAAACAAATGAATCTGTTAATATCTGTCGACGTACTACGATAAAATTCTGGACTTCCATCACTTGCACCACACCATGCAATGAAAACAAAGAAAAACATTCCATGCCCTACATACATCTCACTCGCACAGTTTAGTGATATTTTTGCTTTATTAATGCATACCAAAGACAGCTTCTCGGAGAGCCTCTCCGGATAGCAGCTCTGAGAGCCGCTCAGGACAGCAGCTCGGAGAGCCACTCAGGACAGCAGCTCGGAGAGCTGCACGGTGCAGCAGCTTGGGCCATCGTCAGTCAGATATTCTTCTATAACACACAAAAAGTATCACGGTAGCGTCTTAAAATATTAGCATTACTTTCTTCAGTGTGACAACTAATAAGATTCAATGATTTATGAGCATGAGCTATAAATAAAAAAGACTAGCACCTGTGCCACCGGCGCAGGAATGTATGTTCATAAGCGTCCATGGCAACAGTTCTTGTAGCAATGCCTATTCAAAACAAATAGCTTCAGACAAAAAACAATAGGTGAGTAAAAGCAAAAACAAATTAATGTGTTAATATCTGTCGACGTACTGCGATAAAATTCTGGACTTCCATCACCCGCACCACACTATGCAATGAAAACAAAGAAAAAAAATTCAATGACTTATATATATATACACATATATATATATATATATATATATTTATATATATATATGTGTATATAATTATATATATTATATGTTGTTGGAGACGAAAATAGCCTACTACACTATACAAAATCACGACAAGGATGACTCACCGCAATAACGAACTCGGAGATGTTGACTCGTCGACGGTTGAAGGCAGAGTGAGCAGCGAGCGCTCTGCGTGCCGCCTTTTATACTTTTCGGTCTACTAGGCTATTTTCGTCTCCAACAATATATATATATATATATATCAGCGCGGATACAATAATTTGCCAATGTCTTTAACAATTAGATTTGTTAAATTGATTTATAAAACATAGATTCATACTTTTGAAATTGTTTACAGTAAATTATTCCAATTAAAATTAATAATATAATTTTTCTCAAAATGATTTAAGTTTATTACGATGTACACTTACTTATAAAACATGCCATCACTTTGTATTGCAATCTTAATGTTTAAAACGACCACGTGCAAGTACGCCGTAACCTATTAAAGTGGTCATACTGGCGACGGGATGGCCAAAGAGCATATAATACTAGTTAGAGTCCGAACTTCCATAGATTCATTTTTACAGATATTGTATACAATGTTTAGACAACTGTAGCAAACTTTCGTTTTCTTTAGCGCTGATAGTTAACAGTACCAACATAGAAGAAAAACCTTCTAAATATTAACATTAGTGATGTGCATGCTGTATGGGGCATAATATCGATGCTAGTGGTGTGCCTACGATACTATTTATGGATATTGACCCATATCACTATAAATAATGGAATTATTAAATTCAGAATTTTATTATATTTTTATCAATAAAAATGCATCTTCATGTACTCATATTATGATTTATTTAGTTTTTTAGTACTATACCTACTTCTATTGGAGTTTAAAATACAGTAACAGTAAGGTAAATGCTCTTTACATCATTTCAGCAGTGCAAGCACGGTACTTTGTCGCTCGTTAAATTCGACACGACATCGACAGAATCGATTTTAATAATTATAAACATCATCATTGATATGTAGATCGATAAATTCGACACTTCGACGTAGACAGAATCGGTTTTATTAATTACAAGCAACTGCCCGCAACATCGTTCGCGTATTTACGTGGCCTTCAGCCTCGCCATGACAATGACCCATCTTATCTTGATTTTTCTTTCATAAAAACCTTCTCCCAACAATTAAATAACAAAACAAAAAAAAATTGCGAATTTGTTCCATTCGTTCAAGCATAATGCATTGACCAAGGAAAATATAAATTAATTTATATATAAACTAGCGACTGCTCGCAACATCGTTCGCGTGGTAGCGCGGCCTTCAGCGTCACCATAACCTCATTTTTTTCTTGATTTGTCTTTCACAGGAACCTTCTCCTGACAATAAATAATTAACAAAAACAGAATTAGCTAAATCTTTCTATCCATGCACGCGTTATGTATATTGATAAAAGTAACATTTTACAATATTTAAAAGTTAAAAGTTCTTTTATCGATCTTATATATATACATATATCGAATTTATCAATCGACAAAATACCGTACTCTCACTGCAGTACCGATGCTACCGATTTAACAAACTATTACCAATTATATTACATTTCAAACCTGAAATATTACATAATTGTAATTTTAAATGTTTAGTTAAATACAACAAAATTAGTGGTAACAGACCACTGTTTCTGTTGTGTTGTATTTGACTTGACGTTTAAAATTACAGTGGTAATAGACCATTAATTATGTTGTCTACATCGAACAAAATCAATAACACTTAAATTTAACATTAAAGAAATTCTAACTAGCTTCACTCCAGTCATTTATGGTTAGTTAACAAACTAATTAAACTTAGGAATGATAAAAATGCCAATATTTCTAATCTGATGGCTAATTTAAAAAAATTACACCTCGTCATCAAGTTAACATTTATAATTACAATTTTGTAATACTTAGTTTTTTTACGGTACGTAATGGCGTAATTTGAATATAATATTCGCTTTTTCAGTATACATTTCACTATCTAAATTTCATGCACAGTGTGCCACAAACATATGTTTGACTAAGACAATAATAACCTGATCAGATCTTACAATCTGGACATATTACTAAATAGGCATACATAGTGTAACAAAATTATGGAATGATATTATTGAATTACGGTGGCTTAATACTAAAGTAATTTAATTGTTTACATATGCAGAGAAATCAATAGGACTCTAATATTGCAGCTAAAATCGCCAGAACTTAAAGAAATTGTAATCGCAGCATTAACAAATCAGAATAGAAAGCCCAGAGGAAGACGGTGGACAACAAAGAACAAAATTTCGGCCCTCGCAATTTATAAGAGGTCGCCGAAAACCTATCGATGTCTTCGACAGCTAATGCCTTTACCAAATGAAAGGACTCTGCAGGTATTTTTAAACAAAATTCCCATAAATACAGGGATTAACAAAGCTGTTCTTGAGCATTTAAGAAAACTTTCGGATACAGAAGAACCTAACAACAAAATATGTGTGCTTGCCTTTAACGAGATCGCATTAAAACCGCGATTAATATATAACCAAGCTACAGACTATGTAGAAGGTTACACAGACTATGGCATTCCAGAAGAGCGAGGTCCTGAATTGGCTGATCATGCCCTTGTATTTTTGCTACAAGGACTACGAAAGAAATAAAATTAAAACAGCCCTTAGCATTGTATTTTGTAAAACGGACAGTCAGCTCTCAAAAACTTGCCTTAATCATAAAAGAGATAGTAAAATGTGTTGAAGAAGTGGGGCATCGAGTTTTCGCCACAGTTTGTGATCAAGGTCCAACAAACATGGGAGCACTGAAGATTTTAAAATCCGACACTAAAAAGGCAGAAAACGCCATGAATACTTTTTGGGTAGGCAAACAGAAAGTGTACACCCTATATGACGTGCCACACGTCTTTAAATCAATAAGAAACCACTTTTTAAATAATGGGACGATGGTGATGGACGGGAAAAAGGCAAAATGGGAACACCTTCAACAAGTAGAAGCAAAAAACAACTCGCTGTTATATCTAAGTAAGATATCCGCTATACACATACAACCCAAATTTAAATCAAAAATGCTAGTTAAGTATGCGGCGCAAAAGTTGAGCCGTACTGTTTTTGCTGTTTTAAAACTGATGGCTGAGGCGGAAAAATAAGGAAAAATCTAAAGAAATGATGAAAACTGGTGAAGTAGTCCTTGACCTGGACATGCTATTTGATGCCTTAAATGGTCCATCTGGCCCACAAGACATTGAAAAAATCAGGGAAAATGTCACGTCAAAGACAAATCATCTGAAAACATGGACTGAATTTAGAAAAAAATTAAGAACAGTAAAGTTTGTAAAAGTATCCGGTGTTGAAGCAAAAAAAATTAAATGCATTGAAGGTTATTGCATGACACTTAGCTGCTTACAAGACATTTGGAATGAGGTGCACAAGCGAGACATAACAGCGAGTTGTTTTTTGCTTCTACTTGTTGAAGGTGTTCCCATTTTGCCTTTTTCCCGTCCATAACCATCGTCCCATTATTAAAAAAGTGGTTTCTTATTGATTTAAAGAGGTGTGGCACGTCATATAGGGTGTACACTTTCTGTTTGCCTACCCAAAAAGTATTCATGGCGTTTTCTGCCTTTTTAGGGTCGGACTTTAAAATCTTCAGTGCTCCCATGTTTGTTGGACCTTGATCACAAACTGTGGCGAGAACTTCGATGCCCCACTTCTTCAACACATTTTACTATCTCTTTTATGATTAAGGCAAGTTTTTGAGAGCTGATTGTCCCTTTTACAAAATAAAATGCTAAGGGCTGTTTAAATTTCTTTCGTAGTCCTTGTAGCAAAAATACAAGGGCATGATCAGCCAATTCGGGACCTCGCTCTTCTGGAATGCCATAGTCTGTGTAACCTTCTACATAGTCTGCAGCTTGGTTATATATATTAATCGCGATGTTAATGCGATGTCGTCGAAGGCAAGCACACATATTTTGTTGTTAGGTTCTTCTGTATCCGAAAGTTTTCTTAAATGCTCAAGAACAGCTTTGTTAATCCCTGTATTTATGGGAATTTTGTTTAAAAATACCTGCAGAGTCCTTTCATTTGGTAAAGGCATTAGCTGTTGAAGACAACGATAGGTTTTTGGCGACCTCTTATAAATTGCGAGGGCCGAAATTTTGTTCTTTGTTGTCTACCGTCTTCCTCTGGGCTTTCTATTCTGATTTTTTAATGCCGCAATTACAATTTCTTTAAGTTCTGGCGATTTTATTTTTTCTACTAGGTTAGCGGACTTCCTCAGAGATGCTAATGTGCATTTTGTTCCTTGTAATTGTTCCAGCAGCCTCTTCTTTCGCGGAGATAATTCTGAAATCAAATTATATAAACTTTATTAACTACACTAGGTGTTGGGCGGTGCGCGGGCCACGAGTGGCCCGCGTTTGTCCTTGTGCATTAGTTTTTGTTGCTAAACTTTAACC